>CM075440.1:2351677-3551677 GCA_037832385.1 Rhizophora apiculata
TTTTCAAATTTGGTTCAATCTACGCCGTTTAAGCTATTCTGTTCCAAAATCAATACCCCTTGTTTACGTTATTTAGCTCTTTATAGAGCTGAAAGGAAATCTGGAGTGGGTTAAAGGGTAAGAGTGAAGAGTTCATATAAAGAAAAAAAAAAACCATAAAGAGTGTAAACCACGGAGGGAGTGTGACGATAATCTTTGAGTGAAACGGTGAAGGGAGTGTTCTGTAAGGTTATAGCCCCAATTTCTATTTTGTTGCAGAAATCTAAAGACATGACGTTCCAAAGATCAGAAGGGGTCTAGCTCATAGAGGGTAGTTAGGTGATGTGTCCTTCATGATTCAAGCTAGTCTTGCCCACAACAACAATTTTGCGAGCGCCGCGCATGTGTAGCCAGATTTGATGATAATAAGGAGAGGATGGAGGAGCAAGCTAATGACAATAAGCAGACCGCAGCTTGCAAAGCGGAAACATAGGATATGAGGCTCCCAAAGCCAATGTAAGCAGTGACATCGCTCGTCGCTCGCTGCAAGATGAGTGTAGATGCATAGATGAAAGTCTGAGATCAAACTCTACTGATGGTTAGCAACTCCCGGGTAACAGTAGAGAGGGATCGAAGCACGAATTTAGGGAAGCGCAAGGCACCTACGAATCATATATTGTAGGTAAGTATAAATGACAAATTCCGTTCCATTCCAGACTGGGTAGAATGTCCTGATGAACATACCATTAGAATGGGAAAGAAGTTGGAGATTGGATTTTGATTGCCACAAACTATTGTGCTGAGTGAAAAAACGGCTAATAGCTTGCTGCATGTTGAATTACGCCCTGTTATTGCTCATTGATTTGGTTGGTGGATCTATACAGTCCGCTTCTTGAAATCAAACCCAGATGGAGAGAAACATTCATGAGCGGACCTAAATTTGCAATACATGGCGCGAGAGAATGAAGGCTATAATTGAGGAGTAGGTTTTGTCCTGGTCACTATTAACAAGGGAGTCTGTACCAAAGTTGCAAGGCCTAACTCGGGCTATCAAAGTGTGGGGACTCACCACCAAGGCGATAGAGATTACCACTGATTATGGGCCAATGTAGAAGAAGGATAAGCGATACTCCAAGGGAAGCTGGGGGGGGGCCCAAATCCATGGGGGGCTGGTGATTTCTACAAGGGATGAAAGAAGGGTGGTGTTTGAAACCGTGGTGATTCGTTGGTGATGTGCAGCCACCTCCATTGCGCAAGGGAACGGTTCCCGCAGCCAAAAGGCGTTCGAAGCATACAACGTGGACGGAGATCTGGATCCCATTTCAAGTTGCTAGCCCGCCTCTATTGTGCGACCTACTTTATCGCGTTCTTGATCTGCCTAGTGAGTATAAATCTGTAGTGAGCGCAACATTTAACCGTATTCTGATTTTTCCCGCTTTGATGCTAGGTGATTGATTCTGGGGACAAATACCTTTGATAGCACGGCCGGATAGCAGGGGCAAATCTCAACATAGAGAATGGATGGGGGTGTGCTGCAATAGGTTACAACAGAGGTCATTGCACATCCCAAAGGCCTCGAATAACACGATGTTAGAGCCAAAAAACTTAAAGAAGCATAAATGGGCTGATTCCAGGACATCCATAGCGGCCAACCCAGCCTTCAAATTGGGGCCGACATTCAGTTCGACCAAGGACTCCAGCCCAATAATATAATTAGTAATACTTAAATAGGTTAGAATAATGGCAAGGCATGCATTTCATTCCTTAGAATAAGAAGTTTATTAATATATAGTGATTTTCCCTCATTAGCGAATCCTCCAAAATAGGATTTATTGTTCTACAGTAGGAATTCCGTTGTACCTCTTTAGGCATTGCGCTCATCTTCCAGCCTATAAATAGGCTCCCCTTGTAGCTCTGGAAGGTCAGACAACTTTGAGTTAGAATAACAGATAAGGATTTTTCTTTCGGTTCTCTTTAGGACTAAAGAACTTTATCAAGAATCGGGTACCTTCTTTTGTTGGCCATTCTAATCGTATTCTTATCACTCCAATTCATTTCTTCTTCTGGCATAGTGTGGCGTCACACGTGAATCTCAATTCTTGAAATACACTAGCTTCATGATTCGCTTCCCTATGTTGGGTTTAGTTTTGTAATATACTAACTCTATTACAGTTTATGTCTTTGCCCTCGTTCGATTCATTCCTAATATCCTCCTATGGCGTTCATGACCGTCACTCTAGTCCTACGTCTTTGTTGGGGTTTTCGCACATCCAAACAATCCAATCCCTATAATCGATTAAAGTTTCTCAACTGGCTTTAGTGTATGAATCCCAACAGCGGAGCCTACGCTTTCATTAAAGTTCGGCTAAAAGGGTTCTTTACGAGATATTTTGATAAAAAAGATCGAGACCTTAAAAGCATAAACAGTGGCTAAACTCGCGAGCTGGTCATTTTTTGTCCTTTAATTATTAAACAGTAAGTTACGTTATTGCAGACAACTACTCAAGTTAAATCTTGGAGAGCAGAAAAATTTAGCATGATACCCTAGCTCCGCTCGGCCACTCTGGCAGTCGCTGGTAGGCAAAGAAACGTTCCGAGTTTTTTTAATGATAGTGTCTTCACTACTAAGAAGTCAGCATATGGGAATAACAGCTGACCTAAGCACATCTACATATCTTCCCGCAACATAAGAAATGTTAAAGCTTCTCATATTGGAAACATGTCAAAAAGATAAATTTGTGGAAATGATGGACCTCTCTGGTTTGGCCGAATAAAGATCCACACATCAAAGGACAAATCTATGAAAAGGGGAAAAGTATAGAAGATTAAGACAAAGTTATCCTTGTCTCAACAGAAATATTTAAATAAAGATCACTTTAAAACTCAAATAAGACGGATTGTCAAATGTACTCTAATAAAAGTTACTGTTAAAGAAGCAGACTCAAAATCGCATATACCTCTACATTTAATAAGAATTAATTTATTGAAGTTCGTACTTCGCAACCCGCGCGTGCACAACACCAAGATTTCGCTAAGTTGTATCCTTATTGACGCATAGCTTCTCCAAAATAACTTAACACTTGCCGGAAAATATCGAGGCGAGGCATCTCTTACGTATTGTGTCTTGCTCTTTCTCTCCCCTCACGCCCCTTTGCTCTTCTGTATCGTAACCTTTTATTGTTAATTCTTGGTCGTGTGATAAAATAAAGAGAAATGAACTTTGAAACTGCGTAATCAAGTTGCTGAATAGTTTTCTTACGTACCAAAGAATTATATGGGAATGCGATACTGTCAATTTGAAAGGAAAGAAAAAATGTAAATTCTGATTCAATTACGATTAATTACTTTGTAATTTAATTGAGATTAATACTTTTTTGTTTACCTTCCTATTAATTGCGTAGCCAACATATAATCATTAAATTTCATACAATACCGGCATAGCATCGGCATCCAGTCTTGAGTAAGATTTAAAGTTGTGTATGACTTAATCAGCCGAGATTGTCCCCGGTTCTCACAGGAGTGGAAGTTATTACTTGACTCGTCGATTTAGTCTATCATCAGCATCAAGGAATAGCTCAAGTCATAGATTTTCTGAGTAAAGAAAGAAACAAAGAAGAAGCGAGTAGTGTAAACGGACTATGAGGCACTATCATGGACCATAGCGAACTGGCAACATCTAATTGAACAGCGCAGCGGAATTTACAGGCAACGCTCAATATTGGTGTGTATGGCAGCGCGAGCAGCATTTCGATTTGGTGGGACGATTTATAGTGTTTTTGGATCGGATTTCTCCCGCTCCTGTCGCAGATGTGATGTGCCGAGAAACGGCCCTGCGACTTTGTCTCCGAGTCAGCATTCAGCCCTGTCCCCCAGCAACCTTGCCTGGGAGGCGACTGCGGTGGCGGTTAGTTGACTCACTTCTTTTCGTCCCATCTCTGGCCGGCGAAATAGCACAGCCCATTGGTTTCCGGGGGCCATCGAGATGGTAGGGATGGTGAAGGCTATTCACTTCTGGCGTCGCTGGGGTCAGCGTCGCATTTGCACACCGCCCCGGCTGCCGCTCATCTAGAGCCGCGGTTCAGAGTAGGCCTCGATTTCTGGTTTCCGACCTCCATAGGTTTCTTTTCTCAACCGAGGTTTTAAGTAATCCCGAGTTTGGATAATGTTCCGTCGTGAACCTGTGATTTTTAAATTAGCAATTTTTCAAAAGTATAGTATAGATAATTAGCTATTAAGAATTACTTATTTAAAATTAAAAATGTAAATAGATTGACGCGCCAGAATGATGAATCAATTAATTTCAGGTTGTCAAGAGGCTAAAAATTAAGATCACAAATTAATTCTTTTGTCCCTTCTTTCTTTTTAGCCCGAGACAAGCTATCGTTACGCAACATGTCTTGCCCATAACGGAGGAACACAACTGGACTGGGGGCGCTGTCATAATGGAGAAATTTTCTAGATTGAATTACATACATCTCACGACTAAAAACACATGCAAAGGCCCGCCGGCCCCGACAAGTAGTACGAAGTTCCCCGACATCTTTGGATCGGTAGACGACATTTCTTCTTCTTGATTGCGAAAAGGCATTGGAAGTCGGAAATTTTGGCATCTGTGAAGTAGCAACCCATTCAATTAGGTGCATAGTCCAGTCCCCACCAATACTTTGGCTGCCGTCAAACGAGGTTTTTTCTCTCTGATGTGAATGAAGACGTTGGAAGGTCGGAACTCTGCATGCAGGCGCTAATCAAGAACTACGTAGAAATGAACTGGGGGCAAATTTTAACGTATTTTACCAACCTCAGTAAAAATAATCTGAACGGCTGTTGTCGACCTTCATTTCACATTCGAATGAGAATAACTAATTTCAACCCGAGAAGGAATGATTAGCGACCTTCATCTAGGCTAATGTACATTCCCTACGTCATCCGACTGACTAAATCACCCGCAATTGCGCGGTTTCTTCCTATTAATGGAGATAAAGAATCTTTAGAAGTCTAATTTGATTACATATGGGAATATATAGTTAAATACGAGAGCCTTGGCACAACAGAAGTATATGCCAGTTCTCACGATCATATTTTTGTATTCTATGCACACAAATTCTGATTACAATCTACCCTCTATTGATGGAGGGTAATCTACCCTATATTGTGGTCTTGGCTAACTTATTCCCTAGTTCTTCAAATTCCTTCAAACTCACTCAAGGAAATGGAGGAAGTAGAGTGTTCGGGCTTAATTTCTCTGTCAAGGCTTAACCTAATAGACCTACGGTGAGAAAATTTGCTTTCTACACATCTCTATCTTTGTATTCTACAATTTCTTCAAGTTGCCTTACATGTGGCCTAACAATTTTGACATACATTTCTGAAGTCTACCTTCCAAATAATTTAATTTTATCCCAATTATATGTTAAAAACCAAACATTGACTTTAAATTTTATTTGTAAGAATAAAGTAGTAGTCTCTTTTTTTTAGTTAGTTTAGTGGAATTTTTTTGATTTGGGATGATGTATTCATCACCTTATAATAAATCCTATAAATAAGGATTAAATTTTTTGAGTCATGCATCATGTCAAATCCCTCAATTCTAATATGATAAACAAAGCAAACATAAATTTGGATCTAAAAGTAAAGATAAAGTTAGTAACATGAAAAATGAATAGGCCTATTACTAAGATAATTCTTATTACTCTTAATAATGAGTTCATGAAATGATTATGTCTCTTGTCCATAACAAAATAAATTGCATAGTTGTTCAATCTTAAATCTCATGTAGGCTTTAAAAACTATTAATATGCTAATATGAAGAAACTTTATTTTTCTTCAATGCTAAACTAATAATATTCGTGATAACAAGAAAAAATCATTATAACCTAAGATAGGGTACGCTCTTCACTATTTTAACAACATAATTATATTAGATTTTTAAAAAAACTTCACTTGATTTTATATATTTATGAAGGTGATGAAAATAGTAATTTTCAATTCTGAAAATAATTATCATCAATATTTTTATTAATAATAATTTATTTTATTTAGTTACTAGAATGCCAACAATAATCTATCCATTAAGATGTGTTATAAAATTATTGTAATGATTTACAACTAATGCTCTAAACACCTATCATGCTTGTTGAGCAACCAATGACAACAGACTTCAGTTTCAACTATATTAAATAATTGCTTCAACTAATCAGAATAGTCATTGTTTTAAGGTTAAAGGTTTTGTGATCCATAGTTGGTTTTGTAGCTATTGATACTTATAGTAATGTTGGCAGAAGAGATTAGAGAGAGACCTTTTTGTTATAGAAAGATGGCTTAAAAACCTTTCATTACATACTTGCTTCCACATTATATACATTGAAGTTTAAATTACAAATTTGAAAATAAGGAGTTGTTAAATTGTAGCCTTTTACAAGTTTAAATTGAAATTCAAATTGAAAATGTCCAATCATCAAAAGATCAAACAATGTACAATGATTATTACTTGATTAACAAGCTAAGTTCACTTCAAAATAAAGCAAAAGTTTCTGGAACTTGAGGCAACCATAACAACTCTTCTTTGGTACCTAACTATCATAAATAATTTTCAAATTTTGGAAGGGAAGCTTAATCAGAGTTGTAGTAAATGACTCATGGTAGCAAAATGATGGCACACTAAGATCTTTAATGTGTAAAGAAGCTGAAACTAAGGACCTAAGACCTAATCAATCCTTTTGCTTTATTAAATTTAAAAGTATCATACCAAATGGACTTTAGATGAATCTTTTGATAAAATTTCACAAGACATCTTAAAGGTAAACTAGCATCAACAAAATGTACAAATAAATATCTTTTTCTTTATTATATTCTAGCATTAAATACTGTAAGCAACATTATTCAACATGGTTGCCATTTATATTTTTAATCAAACTTACTATGCTAGACTTGAGGGAGGAAATTATAATGACAAATTGCTCTAAAGAAAGTGTCTTTACCATAAGTCTTGATTCCACAAGAACTATATATATATATATATACATGTAGTAATCTCTAAAGATCATGGTGCCCCAATTTTTTTACGGCAAACTGACTTTGAACCCTAAATAACTAACTTTCCTGCCAAGCATCAATTGACAGGTAATAGTTATGGTAGTTGGCAAACGTGTTGCAAAAGCTTCCCAGCAAATCATTCCAAACATTTTGTGTATTGATGTACATAATTTAAATTTGAAGTATTTTGAATTTAAACTAAAGTATAATCATGTCACATATTGTGTTTAAATTCAAATTATTAAATTTGAATTTGTAGCAAACTTGTTTTTGTAAAAGTTTCTAGTATGTATTAAAGAAGAAGCAATGAAACTAATGCTTTTTGCACAAAATCAGTGGATCATCACCCTACCTTGACCCTCCTTCTAACTTCTCCTTCTTTTCCTTTTGCCTTATGTAATTTGCAATCACCAAAATATGAACCAACACACCAATACTCTAGTATCAAAGTAAGCTACATTTGAAGGCCCAAGAAACAAGCAATTAAGAAGAAAAGAAAGGAGAAAAGCTAGCCAACCATTGTGTGAGGAGCAAAACACCTGAGGAATCTTATAAAAAACTAAAATTGCTTTCTATAAATGGCTTCCTCTAGCTTTTCACCACTCCCGCCTTTAAAGTTCACTAGGAAAACTATCCTTAGTGGATAATAACGATTAAAGTCTACCTTAAAGCATTCGATTTGTATGAAGCCGTTGAAAAAGGTATAAAGCCAACTTTTTTGCCTATAAATCCTTCTCTCATATAACTTAAACTACATAGTGAGCAAACAACAAAATAATACAAGGCATTGACTTTTATCCATTTACTTGTATTAAAGACCATCTTCAATAGAATCATGGCTTGTAAAATAGCTAAAAATGCATAGGAAAGGTTAAAGGATAAGTTCTTTGGTAATGAGAAAACTAAAAGCATACGGCTTCTTAACCTAAAAAGAGAATTTAAACTTTTAAGGATGAAAAAACATACACTATCAAGGAATATAGGGATAAACTTCTCGAGTTGGTTAACCAAATTATAGTCTTAGGAAAGGACTTCCCTAATAGATACATTGTGCAAAAGGTCTTAGGAAGCATTCCAAAGAAGTTTGAGGCAAAGATCTCCTCCTTAGAAGACTTAAAAGATCTTAACTCCATAAGTCTACTATAATTAATCAATTCTCTTCAAGCTCAAGAGCAGAAAAGGCTTTTAAGGGAAGAAGAGAATATTAAAAGAGCTTTTCCTATAAAGCAACAATGTAAGTCTTAAGTAAAGAAAAGGTACTGTAGAAAGAAGGAGAAAAGGTCAGA
The DNA here is from genome assembly GCA_037832385.1 of Rhizophora apiculata. Classification (NCBI taxonomy): domain Eukaryota; kingdom Viridiplantae; phylum Streptophyta; class Magnoliopsida; order Malpighiales; family Rhizophoraceae; genus Rhizophora; species Rhizophora apiculata. Next base: position 2,359,975 of record CM075440.1, read on the forward strand.
GGATCATACAAAGTCTAAAGGTAATAGATAATATCCACTATGTGATTATTGTAAAAATACTAATCATATGTCTAGATACTGTTGAAAAAGGCTTGATCTTATTGGTAATAGATAATAGAGGATCTATTGGCATAAGAGGAAGCAATAACAATAACAAGCATAAAAGCCCCATTAGGCACAAGTGGCTAATGAAGATCAAATACTGAAGGAGTAGTTGTTTGTTGTAGTAGCCAACTCCATTAGCAAGTGTAATAGCAGCATATGGCTTGTTGACAGTGACTACATGAACCACATGTCATCTAATTTACAATTCTTTAAAAAGCTTGACAAATTTTTCATAACCAAGGTGAAAATTAGCAATGGTGAGTTGATTCATATTGAAGGAAAAGGTTGTGTAGCCGTCTATACAAAAGTAGGTATCAAGTTCATACCTAATGTTTTATATGTGCCTAAAATAAGTTGTAACTTACTCAATGTAGAGCAGTTGCTATAAGACTAAGTTTGCATCATTTCAAATTCCAATGGTACCTTTTTAATCAAGGTACTTATATTAGGCAAAACCTTCTTATTGGAAGCAAGCAAGGTACAACACCTTGTATGGTCTATGAAAGCACAGGATACTATGTTTTAGCATAAAAGGCTGGTTCATGTTGATTTTGATAGTTTTAAAAAGATGCAAAGGAAGGGATTGGTGCATGGTTTACTTGAAGTTGTAGAACTTAAGTCCATTTGTGAGACTTATCAGCTTAGTAAACAAACCAAATTACCATTCTCATTTGGAACATCATTTAGAGCAAAGGAGAAGTTGTAGCTCCTTCGTAATGATCTCTATGGTCATATAAATCATGAGTCTCTAAAAGTTTAAAGTGGTAAGTGTCTTTTACTAGTATAAAGCTTAGATTAAGAAGCAATTTATCTTCCAAATCAAGGTCATTAAGTTAAAAATTAGCTTGGAATACATATTTAAGTCATTTAAGCAAATCTACAGAGATGCAGGGATTCAACAATAGCTCATTATACCCCATTCACCATAATAAAATGAGGTGAGTGAGAGGAAGAATAGATCCATTGTAGCCATGATTAAGTGCTTACTAGGAAAAAAGGGTCTTCTCAAATCCTTTTGGTCAAAGGTAGTAGCTACTTTAGCGTATTTGTTAAACAAGTTACTTACCAAAACTCTTATTGATTCCACACTTTATGAGTGTTGGTTTGGCATTAAGCCTTCCTTGGCTTATCTTAAGGTGTTTAAAAGTCTATATTATTCTTATGTGCCTCAAGTAAAAAGGAGGAAGCTAGATCTTAGAGCATTAGTGATTGTGGTTATTGGTTACACAAATATAACTTATACTTATAGGATGTATAATGTTATCATAAATAAAGTCTCAATAAGTAGAGACTTAAGGTTTAATGAAGCATTGAGATGGAATTGGAAAAAGGTAGCTAGTGAGACTAATAAGTCTTTAGCCACAAGGTTTAATTAACTTATGCAATCCATACAATAGGAGTCTAACTCCTCATAAGATGATAATATTGATAACTCACCTATTAAAGGCACTAGATCTCTCACCAATATTTATAAGAGATGTAATACAACCCTTTAAGAACCAATAGGCTATGATGAACCATTAAAGCTCACTAGTTGGAAAGTTATAATGCAAGAGGAGTTCCAAGCATTAGAAGGAAACAACGCTTGGATTTTAGTCCCAAGGCCTAAAGGTAGGAAAGTCATAAGAGCAAAATGGATATATAAGGTAAAAATCAATGCAAATGGAAGTTTACATAAGCTTAAGGCTAGGCTAGTTGCCAAAGGTTTCTTATAGCATGCAAAAGTTAACTATACATATACCTTTGCTCCAATGACAAGGATGGATATCATCAAGCTTCTCCTAGTAGTTGTAGCTTATAACCAATGGGTGGTGTACCAAATGGATATCAAGTCTGCCTTCCTCAAACTAGGCTTCATAATTAGTGTGTCAAAAGTAACCCTATATGTGACAATAGAAGTAGCATATATTCTATACATTTCTCTCTATATGGATGATCTTATGATCATTGGAAACAATTATGCACTTGTTCACTATGTGAAAGAAGATTTAAAGAAACAAGTTGATATGACAGACTTAGGAAGGATGAAATGCTTTTTGAGTTTAAAAATCCATTAATCCTAAAAAGGTATTCTTGTTACTCAAGCAAAATATGCAAATCATATTCTACAAAAATTTCATAGGCAAAATTGTAAGGAGGTAGCTACTCCATTCACATTAGGTATCAAGCGTTAGAAAGTTGATGCTTTACCAAAGATTAGTGCAAGGGAATTCAAAAGCCTTATTGGATGTATGTTATATCTCTTAGTTTCTTAACTTGATATCAAGTTTTTTGTAAACATGTTATCTACATTTATGCAAAATTGCTCTTAATTACATTATAAAGCTACAAAAAGAGTGTTGAAATACATCAAACACACAACTAATTTTGGAATTATGTTCAAAAGCACAGGAGATATCAAGTTAAAAGGCTATACTTATAGTGATTAAGCTAAATCAAGTAAGGATATGAAAAGCACTTCAAGGCAAACTTTTACTCTTGGTTTAGCTATTTTTTGTTAGAGTTCAAAGAAATGAACTATTATGGCTTAATTTACAGCTAAAGCAAAGTAAATAGTTCTTGCTTTAATTGTGAATCAAGCCTTATGGATCAAAAAGATAATGGTAGACTTGAAGTTAAAACAAAAGGAGGCCATCATCATACCATGACAATCAAGTATCCATTGTTATATCAAAGAATTCAATAATGCATGGGAGAACTATACATTTTAAAATAAAGTTTCATTGTGTGAGGAAACTATAGGAGAATTAAGATATGGAACCAAGGTTCTATCCCTCCAAGGATTTAGCTTGCAAATGTCCTAACCAAAGGGTTGCACAAAGACAAATTTGCTAAACTAAGGAAGAAATTAAGGATGCAAAGCAACAACAATAAGGAAGAGTAAAGATCATTGTGCCCCTACTTTGCTATAACAAGCTAACCTTAAACCCTAAGTAACTGACTTTTTTCCCAAGCATGAATTGGTAATTGACAGTTATGGAAGTTGGTAAACATTTTGTAGAAGCTTCCTAGCAAATAATTCCAAACAATTTGTGTATTGATATGCTTAATTCAAATTTAAATATTTTGAATTTAAACCAATCTATAATCATGTAACTCTATGCTTAAATTCAAAATATGAAATTTGAATTTGTAGCAAACTTAATTTTGTAAAAGTTTCTAGCATATATTGAAGAACAAACAATGAAATTAATGCTTTTTGCACAAAATCAATGGATAATCACCTTACCTTAACCCTTCTCCTTATTTCACCTTTTTTCCATTTTGCCTTAAGTAATCCCTTATCACCAAAATAAGAACCAATAAATGAACAATCTATGTGTGTCACATGAAATCCCAATAAGTTCTTTGGATTTTCTAGTGATGCACCAAGTAATTGCATTCACTGAACCTCATCAAACACTTTAAGCAACTTTTAGATTAGGTAATTTGCAAAAGGGTTTGTCATTAACTCAACAATGTGATCAATGGTCTCAAGAAAAATGTTTTCAACATCTTATGGCATGCCCTCAAAAAATTTTCTTTATAAGAAGTGACATCCATATTAGTCCATTACCATAACATATATTTTACCAGTGACTCCATCCATAGAGTTACACTTTTGAAGCTAGGAATAAGGAGTAGTACTTTGACCATGTGTGGTTTCTAGTGTCAAATTGCATGAACTCAAACAATCTAACTGAAAGCATCCAATGTTGGGAGTAAACAAGTTATGGTGGAGATAGAGATGGCCACTTGACATAACATTTCCATTTTAGTTTTTATAGGCTAATGACACATTCATTACAATAGAGTCAAGCATCAAAGCTTTTATCATGTTCAACCTTTGAGATCTTGTTACAATCTTATTAGGAAAAGTATAATTTCATACATTTTCTACAGGATGTGATTGGTTTAAACACCTTGTCATAGTATGATTATTCTAGAAACTCTTATGATCAGATTGTTGAGGTTAGTGAGGGATTGGCAACTTGAAAGATCATTACCTTATATTTTCTTTCATTAGCCTTAGTCCAACATTTCCATTGGATTGAATATGATTTTAAGCTTCCGATACTTGACTATAAAGTTGATGTAAATAAAGATATTGGTGGTGTAACCTATAATATTGTTCATCTTCCATATTTATCAAAATAATATAAGGATGGTTTAACTATTATGAAGGCAAATGAGGACATGTAGATTGCAAATATACAGAGTAATGTTGTTGATCAAACATCAAAGGAAGTTATATACCAACAATAACCATATTAGGATCAAACTAGAAACCCTGGATACCACAAGAAATGGGTGAGGTAATTGAAAATTTATTAATCTTTTGAGGTTAAGAAAAATCAATACACATTTGCTTCAATTCTTAGGCATCAACTTTTGAAAAATTTGAACTTTCTTGACCAATGGTAAAATTTTCTCACCTTTAAACACTTTGAGACATCACTTTTAGGTTGGTTATGATGAAGGTAGTAATAAGTGCAATCACACATCACATAATTTAGTATACCATCTCCAATCAATGTTAAAGTAACAAAGGGAGTGGCAAAAAGCTTTACTAAATTCCAAAACTAGAAAATAAAGAAAATAAAATGGTAGCATGATGGGTGTTGTTAATATACGGAGAAAAATGCAGTTGAAATTATTACTACCACCTATATGGTACTTAACATGCCTTAATATTGAGCATGAGTAGATACAAAGATAAATTACATCCCTAAATTAAGCTAAGAACTCCTTATGTTAGCATAAGTTATGACAAGCACATGGATTTTAAGATTTTCTTAATGCATCATCTTCCACTCTTCTAGAAATTAAATCAATTATGCATTATCTCATCCATTGTGCACTATGTCATTATTATCTATCAATAACTACTTAAGGCTTTATCAAATTTATTTATGCCTAGAAAGTATCATTTCATCTTGACCTTTATCTAATACAAGGCCTTTTATATGAAAGCTCAATTAACAACCAAGTATGCTACCCTTTTTCATCTTTTTAGTGACAATAACACTTTAATAGTTTCCATGCCTTAATCTTGACACTTATCCATCTCACCCATGGCCATAAACTTATGTTTATAAAATCATGCTAAAGTAAAAATGATTAAGATAGTAACACTAATAGATTCATGTTGCTTTTGCCTATATTGGTGATTATCTGATGTAAGGTTTGCCAATTAGTGATTATGCAAACAAATAAGTCTTAACTCATAAGTACAACAATGCTCAAGGCCAGAAAACTAGAAAATGTATATGAAAATTGAAAGAAGCAAAATAAGAACTTATAAGGCTATTGAGAGAAGTTGCTCACACTTGTCATTCATTGTCAAATGTCTTTTATATGAGGTTTCATAAATTACAAAATTTGAATACAAACTTTCAAATTTGAAATAAAGTTAATAGATGATTAAGAAATTTCAATAGTTTAATTATCAACTTATATGTTTTCAATTCAAAATATTTCAAACTAAATAACATAATTAACAAAATAGATCTGCTTTGGTTTCTTCATCAATAAGCTCCACCAAATTGTAACTGTCATAAAGTAAAATTTAAGGGCTTTACTGGTAAGCTCTCTATTAAAAAGGAAACTAATAGACCTTTAGAGCAAAAATGCAACACCATGGCTTTTCCTTTCACTCCTCTTTCATGTTGTAGTTTTGCATTTTAAGTGCTCTTCTCAATTCTTCATATCTTGATTTATGCAAACCTTTGGTTAGTATGTCTGTAATATGTTCTTTAGTTCTGCAATAAATTAGAATAATTTCATAATTCTCTTGTACCTCCCTAATAAAATGGAGTTTAATCTTAAAATGTTTAATTTTCCCATACAAAATGAGGTTCCTCAAGAATGTAATTGCAACTTGGTTGTCACACATAATTTTAATAGGCTAGGTCTAGTTTAACTTCAAATCAGTGAGCACTTTCTTAATCCAAATTGTTTGGTTCATTATTGAGGCTACTACAATGTATCTAGCCTTAATTATGGACTTATCAACAGTGATTTGCTTCTTAAAACTCTAACAAAAGATGTCTAAGCTCATAGTAAAGGCATAGCCTATTGTACTTCTCATAACATCATGTGGGCTAGCCCAGTCAATGTTAATAAAGCCAATTAGCTCCATTTCTTGGCTTTTTTAGAACATGACTCCTAAATTAGTTGAGCCTTTAATGTATCAAAGCTCTCTCTTACATGACTTGAAATGATTTTCATTAGAAGAATGCATGTATCTTGATAATAGGCTAACTAAATACATTATGTCAAGTCTATAGTTGACAAGTATAAAAGACATCCAACAAGACTCCTAAATTTTGAAGCATTTATTTTTGCAGCTCTATCCTCTTTCTACTACTTTTCCCTTAGAGTTAAAGGTGTCTTAGAGCTCTTGCATCCATGCATTTGGAATTTTTCCAACACCTATTATGCATATTTTGCTTGATTTATAAAGAAGTCATCTATGAAATTGATAAATTTTTTGATACCATTTAAAGTAGTAATGCTCATAGGTCCACAAAAGTTAGAATGGACAAGTTTAAGTATTTCTTTGGCTCTCCAGTTATGACTTTAAGAGAAAGGAAGCTTTGTTTGCTTCCTTAGCTAGCAAGCCTTACACACACCTTTGCTCTCTACTAACTTAGGTAAATCATGTATAAGACCTTCTTTTTGCAACCTTTGTATATTAGTAAGAAGATAATGGCCTAATCTTTGATGTCATAAATCAAATACTTTGACGATGATGGTGGCATGTAAAGCTTATGTATACATATTTTTTTTTATTCAAATGGAAGTTTTTCTTTATCATAAGAACAATGGTTAATTCAACACCAAAGGAATTATTTATGATATATGCCTTATCTTTAAAGATTAAAGAATAATTCCTTTCAAGTAGCTAAGCAACTGAAAGTAGATTTTGGTTTATTGTAGGTATATAGAGGACATTGGTTTTAAGTTTCAAATCCATCTTTATTTTAATTACAATTATACATTTACCTTCTACTTGAATGCTTTCTCCATTTCTAACTTTGATTATTGTCTTATAGGAAATTTCAAGCTCCTTAAATTAGTGCAAATTAGATGACATATGGTTGGTGCAGCCACTATCCACTGGCTATATGTCAACAACTTTACTATAAAGGAAATTGGTAGCCATAAACAACTAGTCCTCAACTCCTTGATCCTTATTTATAAATTGTCATTTTACACTTATTAGTCTCCCTATAACTATTGTTGACATTTACCTTCTACTTGAATGCTTTCTCCATTTCTAACTTTGATTATTGACTTATAGGAAATTTCAAGCTCCTTAAATAAGTGCAAATTAGATGACATATGGTTGGTGCAACCACTATCCACTAGCTATATGTCAACAACTTTGCTATAAAGGCAATTGGTAGCCATAAACAACTAGTCCTCAACTCCTCAATCCTTATCCATAGATTGTCATTCTACACTTATTAGTCTCCCTATAACTATTGTTATTATTTTCCTTTGTGCCAACATATTTTTTTAAAGTGTCCTTTCTTGTTGTAGATTTTACTGGCCTTCTTGCAAAACTCATAAGATGATGGGTCTTCTAATTTGCGTGAATCTCCTACTTTTCTCCTTGTTTGCCAACTTGTTTCTTCTTTTGTTATGGTTTTGCTTGAATTTAACTTAAAGAGCCTCTTCAAAAGTCTTCTTCTATCTTAAATGTCATCTTTGTTCATATGCTTAGGGTGAACTAATAAGTTTTGCAATCTTGATAGTGTTCAAATCCTTGGACTCCTTCAAGGAAGAGATTTTAGCCTCAAAATTTTTTTCAACCACTTACCAAGATGTTTTGAACAATTTTTTTATTAGCAAAATACCCTCCAAGGATCTTCTTGATCTTATTCACAACTTTGATCTATTTATCACTGTAATCCTTTGTAGTGTCAGTCTCTTTCATTTTCAAAAGTTTAAACTTCATTCTTAAATTGAGAATTTGCATATTTTAAGTTTTAAGGTTACCTCCAAATTCTTTTTTAATACTTTCCCAACCTTCATTTGTTGTTTCACATACCATAATTCTATTGAATATGGTTTCTAAAATAGTTAAGTGAGTGCAAATCAAAGCTTTGTATTGTTTTGCAACTTGTTCACTATAAAGCTTGATTTGTGCCAATGATGGATTTGCTAGAAGAAAAGGTGGCTGAACTTTAGTTTCAATCACATTCCACAAGTCAAATAGGCCTTTATAATCATTGTCCATTAAAGATAATTATCTCTTGTAAATTTAGGTGGTGGCAAGGGAGTAAATCTAGATGAAGCCATAACTTTCTAGTTTTTGTTTTCTCAGCACAAACTCACTAGTTTTTCCTTTCTTAATTGTTTAGCCTCTCTTTTTCTTCACTCTTTTAAAGTTCACAAGAATCTAATAGCTCTAATAACAAGCTTGTTGGTGACAATGCTGATGCAAGTTTGGCCTGTCGGTGATTATGAAAACTAGCAACACTCAACTCACAAGTACACCAATATTTTAGACCAAAAAACCTAAAAATATTGATGAAAAATGAAAGTAGCAGAACAAGAACTTGTAATGCTATTGAGAGAAGTTGCTTACACTTTTTCCTTCATCATCAAACCTCTTTTATATTAGGTTTTGTATATTACAAAATTTAAAAACAAATTTTCAAATTTAAAATAAAGTTAGCTAATGATTAAGAGATTTCAAATGCTTAATCATTAAATTATATCTTTTTAATCCAATATTTTTTAAATTAAATTAAATAATTAACAAAATTGATTTGCATTGGTTTCGTCATCAACAAGCTCCAACAAATTGTACTACCACTAACTAAAATTCATGGACTTTGGTGGGAAGCCTTCTGTAAAAGGCAACCAATAGACCATTAGAGTAAAAATGCAGCACCATGCCAGTTTTTTTATGAAAGCAAAATTGGTAGACAAAATGTTACAAAGACTTTATTGAGCAAATCAAAGAGGACGTCATTTGAGTCACGTTTAATCCATTGAATTCCTCAAAAATGGTTCATACCTTTATAGAAGTAGATCCTTGGAGGGATATGCTCACCTGTGATGGTTTTGAATTAGAAAGAAACAAAGGGAGTGCTACATTGGCACTATTTAGTTTGATTAAATAAAATCAGAGGCTACCTTCATATGCAAAAACAAGTTTCTTTATTGTTTATGAGATAGGCTTATTCTATAGATGGCTCAGAGACCGTCATATTTCCATCAAACGAGAGCAATGACCAAACTTCGTCAATATATGCCCATAGGGATTTCATGTTTAATTGAACCCACCAAGTTTTTGAATTGTTTTAACTATTGGAAAGAGTTCATGTTTTGTAAACTTAATTCTTGTGAAGATCATTTGCATGAATAATCATTTTTTATTTTCTTTCATACCACTTCCGAGTACTTTCCTTGTTTTTTTTTTTTTTTCTTTGAGATTTCTACATAGGAGAGTTTTCGGATGTAAGTGATTTCTTAGTTTCCGTTTTTAATTGAATTGGATTCAGAGTTAAAATGTGACGTTGGTGAAGTCATTGGACACTTTGTATTCGTGTTGTTGTTAATGTTGTTGTTGAATAATAGATCCATTCATTCATGTTAAAATTGTTAGTTTTTCAGACTTGTGCTTGGCTGTTGAGAAAGTAGCAAGGGGAAAAAATTGGTCAATCTTATCTTTAGTTGTCTACATGGTTTTGTTTACAACTTCAAATCCATTTTTATTGTCGGTCTTATTTGTACATCTGGACCCTCGGCTTGATTTTTCTGCTCTTGTTGTAATCTAGTGGAAACTGCTCCAATTTCATTAATAAACACCCTAATTATTTTGCCTCTTCGGGGATGTGCTATTGCAGGAAACTTCCTCCGCTCAATACATATTGCAATCGGAAACGTTAAAATGATAGCTTCAGAATTTGGGACAGCCACAAAGGCTGCGAAGAACCACAATGGGTCTAAAATGAAGATGTAAAGTGAAATGGGGAACAAAGAAAGGGAGTTGAAATGGGGTGTCACTGTTGTTAAGGTGAGGCAATGGGTCCATGGAGCTGACATGCACCGGAGCAAGCAGAGTACCCATGACAACAAGCAACGGGTAACCGAAGGAGTCCTCGACAAACGCCCTTTCATCTACTGTCCTAAGCCCAACCTGAACATATTAGGAACGTGCACGGGACTGGACACTCTTATAGGTCTACCCTTTGTTACGTAACTTTTACAATATGCTAAATTTGTTACGGAATAAAAATTGATTTGACGACTAAATTGTTAAATTTTATAGGCCAAGTTACCTTTGCTCTCTAGTACGATGCTACAGAAGAGAGTCTATGATTTTATCATGGATACTCTTTATGGCTATCATGTTATTGCTTGCAAAGCACAAATAAACCAGTAAAGTTGTAGGGTGTTTGCTACACAATCAAATAATTAACATGCATACTTAATTTTATACATAATTTTTCATCAGAAAAGGGTACATCAAAAATTGGTAATCATTTTCATGGATAATCATTCTCTATAAGTTTTTGAATTGTTTGAACTGTTGGAAAGAGTTTACGTTGTAAACTTGATTCTAGGCAAGATCATTTGCATGAATAATCATTTTCTATTTTCTTTCGTACCACTTCCCAGCTTTTTTTTTTTTTTCTTTTGATTCCTACGTAGGAGAGATGTTGGATGTAGGTAACTTTTTAGTTTCAGTTTTTAATAGATTTGGATTCAGGGTTAAAATGTGAATTTGCTGAAGCCATTGGACATTTTGTGTGTCCTATTGTTGTTATTATTGTTGTTGTTGAATAATAAATCCATTAATTTATGTTGAAATTATTAGTTTTTCACTGACTTGGGTTTGGCTGTTGAGAAAGTAGCGGGGGAAAAAATTGGTCAATCGTATCTTTGGTTGTTTCCATGGCTCTGCTCACAACTTCAAATCCATTTTCATTGTCAATATTATTTGTACATCTGGACGCATGGCTTCATTTTTCTGCTTTTGTTGTAATCTAGTGGAAATTGCTCCAATTTCATTAATAAACACCCTAAATATTTTGTCTTTTCTAGGATGTGCTATTGCAAGAATCTTCCTCTGCTCAATACTTATTGCAATGGGAAACGTTAAAATGATAGCTTCCCAATTTGAGACAGCCACGAAGGCTGTGAAAAACCGCAATGGGTCTAAAATGAAGATGTAAGTGAAATGGGGAAGAAAGAGAGGGAGTTACAGTGGGGGTGTCTTTGATGCTAATTAAGGAGAGGCAAAGGGTACATGGGGCTGACATGCACCGGAGCAAGCAGAGCGCCCATGTCACCAAGCAACAGGTAACCGAAGGAGTTCTCGACAAATGCATTTTTACGTAGAAGAGTTGTTTTTTACGGTAACTTTGGTCCTACTTTAATTTAGAAACAGGTGGCGTGTGCATCCCTGCTCTATTTCTGCTAACGATTCATTTTAAGGGAAGAAAGCATCACCCAAAAACCAGTGTACCACATAGCATAGACAATATCAATTGAAAATTTCTCTCCTTTTTGTTTTTCCGTTTTTCCTTTGAAAGTTACGCCCAGCTCCAATTGACTCAAAACGGATTGCACATAATAATCAAGCCTAGAATATAGAGTTGCACTAACATTAGCATTAAACACACGTTTATGTTCTTTTTGTCAACTTAAATCATATATAAAAAACGCTAAAAATGTGCAAAAGAGGTCCATCTAGAACGCATATTTTAAGCTTTTCAGTATTCCGTGTCGTCACAAGACCATAAATTTCAATCAATAATTTCTCCGTATGTCAAAGGCACAAGGTCCACCGAGCGGCCGCCCACGGCTTTCATTTTGTTAGTACAGTTACATTTTCGTTGCACCTTGGCCATTTAGTGCTTAAACAACGTCAAACAGTTTGGGACCAGCCGCAACATGAACAGAACCCAACCTGCTGATAGACCCAGGTACAGAGATACACGTAATAAGTCACGCTTATAACGATCACCATCAACACTACATCAACTTTTGTCCGTTCATTTTTAATCTGGTGATGTTCAATTCAATCCGGAGAACTTCGTGTATAGACCTATCATATTCAAGTTTAAAGTTTTATATATACTTATATAAATATATATATATTATGTAAAAATGATATAAATTGTTTAAACGATTTTTTTTTTTTTAGAGTTTTTCATATAAATTATGTGAAAACAAAATTGACAAAATTTCACAATAATAAAGTTATTATAATAAAATATTATTTTTTTAATTTAAAATTTTTTTATAAAAAAATAAATAAAATAAAAATAAATTTAACACAAATTTTTATAAATAATGTTATTATAATAAAATATTATTTTCAAAATTTTTTTAAATAATTTATTATGTATACAAAGTTTAATTAAATAAATAATAAAAAATAATAAAATAAATAAAATATATTAAAAATTATATTAAAATTAAATTTTACAAATTTATATAAATGATATTATTATAATAAAATATTATTTTATTTATAAAAAAATTACTCATAAATCATATTTTTAAAGTATAATTATTTTTTTAAATTTTTATTATATTTAATTAAAATTTTGAAATAGATATATAATAATTTTATTTAATATTTATTTTATTTTAAAATAAAAAAAAATTAAATTAAAAAACTTACGGCTTATTACAGTTGTAAAAGAATAAAAAAAAAAGATACAAATTGATTTTTTTTATTAGGCAAAACAGATGGCACCCTAAAATGTTTTGCTGATGTGCATTTTCACAATAGGCCACATTAAGAACGTGCACGGGACTGGACACTCTTATAATGAGGAATTTTCTAGATTGATTAGACATTTTAAGAGTGAAACGCATGGAAAGGCCCGCCGCCCGACAAAGGGCGTCGCTGGTGAAAGCAACATCCAATATTATTCACAGAATCATTTGGCACGAAATCACCTACCCTCAATTAGTGCATAGAAGCCGCCAAATATTTGAAGTAATAAGTTTTTCTTCTCTTGGTTTGAAATAGCTAGTGTTCTTTAACTTGTGAGTATTTTACCACCTCAGTCAAAAATAACCTGAACGGTAGTCCGCTATATAAATAGCGATGATGAGCCAGTATAATCAATCATCCAGCACACCGAAAAAATACTGCCGGTCCCAAATTGCCTTGGAAAGCGTTGCGTTTCTAAATGGCCATCGTCCCGTCTCACCTGTTTGCTTTTCCTTCTATTTGCACTCTCACAAAATTGTCACCGACAACAACAACCCCAAGTCATTACCACTGCTCCTTGTCGCTTGGACAACCGAGCAACCGTAATCATCGCAGCCCATTTTGTTGCAGCGGCGCCGTTCCCCCTATAGTAGTTTCTGATGATCCAACTATCAAGCGGCGATCTGCAGATTTCCAACCTTCCATTTGGCACTACGACTTTATCCAATCTCTAACCAATGAATTTGTGGTTTGTGCTATGGCTGACTATATGTGCCGCTAAATATTTAGTTTTAACTCTGACTTCGTCATCTATATAATTCATTAAAAATTATTGGCTATATATATATATATAATATAATATAAATCATGCAGGAAGAGTCACACAAAAAGCAGATCAACAGTCTCAAGGAGCAAGCGAGGATGATGCTCCAACAGCCAATGAATTCCTTAGATCGGCTCGAGCTAATTGATACCCTGCAGAGACTTGGGCTGGCTTACCACTTTGGAGAGGAGATAAACAGAATTTTGGGCACATTTTACAGTGATAATTACCATACTAATTCTGGAGGGATGAACAAAGATTTGCACGCCACAGCTCTTGAATTCAGACTCTTAAGACAACATGGATTTAAAGTACCTCAAGGTATTTCAATAATAATAATATTATTATAATAAAAAATATATTTAATTAAAATATATTTATTTTTATTTTTTATATATTTATATAATTATATTTTATTATAAATTATTTAATTTAATATTTAAAAATTTTAATAATTTTTTATATTATAAATAATAATTAATTTATTAAATACTCAAAAAATAAAAAAAAATTATTAATAAAAATATAAATTATTTATCAAATTGCAGAGATATTCAATAATTTTAGAGATGATGAAGGCAACTTCAAAAAATACTTGTGTGATGACATAAAAGGAATGTTATCTCTTTACGAAGCATCATACCTATTGGAAGAAGGTGAGAGTATGCTGGAAGATGCAAAAAATTTTGCAGCAAAGCATCTTACAGAGAATCTTAAAGATAAAGAACTTCAATACGAGTCCTTGTTGGCAAGGCATGCTTTGGAGCTCCCATTGCATTGGCGTGTGCCAAGACTGGAGGCCAGGTGGTTCATTGACATGTACGAGATGAAACAAGGGATGAGTCCTCTTCTGCTTCAGTTTGCGAAATTGGACTTCAACAACGTGCAAGCATTGCACCAGGAAGATATAAAATATGCTGCAGGGTAAGCTCGTTTCTTATTCTGCCTTAAGGAGAGTGCTTTAATTTGAGAGCGATAAATTTGCAACAAAAGGCAGATTATTGATCTATTTATAATTTGCTGGGGTTTGAACTAGCACCCTATAATTTAAAATTTCAAATTCATAATCAATGATATTTCACTGTTTAAGTATTTCAAATAATTTATCATATTAGATATAAAAAACGCCAACCAAACTTCAAATTTAAGAAAGTTGGCTTATTAGTTTTCCGTCTTTATCCTTGTTTTGGTTTTTTCTTAAATGTTGTATCTATTGGATCTCAAAGTTTAAAATTTTCTCAATAAAAGGTGGTGGAGAAAGACAGGGCTCGGGGAGAAGTTGAGCTTTGCTAGAGACAGGATAATGGAGAATTTTTTATGGACTGTGGGAAAAAGATTCGAGCCTCAGTTTGGATATTTTAGAAGAATGTCTACAGTTGTCTATGCGCTAATAACGACAATTGATGATGTCTATGATGTTTATGGCACATTGGATGAACTTGAGCTCTTCACTGATGCTGTCGAAAGGTCCTTACATTTCTTTTCTTTTCATGTTCATTAATCAAGTAACATGGTTATACAAAACTCTAACCAGGTGCTTGGAAAGACTAGCTATCCACTTTTCTTTAGTAGATCAAAAAAATCAGTCCACACTCTTTAACTTGAAAATTGTGACTAACAATTTGTCATAATTTGAGTAAAAATAAAACTCCAACCTCTCTCTCTCTCTCTCAGAAGTGTTGTGGATCATATTTCATGTCATGGTTTATGGCTATAACAAATGATTACAATTAGTATCTGCTTGTGCAATTTATTTGACATCCAAGATTTGTGACTAATGAATATTCCTACCATTATTTTAGATGGGACGTCAATGTAATGGACCGACTTCCAGAATATATGAAACTGTGTTACTTTGCCCTCCTCAACTCAATAAATGAAATGGCTTACGATGCTCTTAAGGAACAAGGGGTTCACATCCTTCCATACTTAAAGAAAGCTGTAAATTCTTCGTCTTAATTTTTCTACTCCAGAACTTCACTCAATTTCACTAATCTATCCTACCATATTAATTATTTAATTTATTTATTCAGTGGACAGATTTATGCAAATCTTATTTGCTGGAGGCGAAGTGGTACTACAGTGGATATAAGCCAACCCTTGAGGAGTACTTGGACAACGCGTGGATATCCATATCAGCTCCTGTGATTCTAGTACACAATTATTGTTTCCTAGCATCTCCAATCACTTACAAAGATATGGAAGCCTTGACTGGGTGCCCCAATATTATTCGGTGGTCTTCAATGATTTTGAGACTTGCAGATGACCTGGGAACATCCTCAGTATGTAAACTCTTTTATATGTTATTAAAATTAATGTTTTGATTGCATCCAATATGCATTCATGCTTTTGTGTGTATATACACTAACATTACATTTGGGAAAGGGGAAAGGACAAGAGAAAGGAAAATAAAGGGAGGAGAAGGAAAATAAAGGAAGGAGTTATGCTTATGTTTGAAAAATAATGAACAATGGTGGAGATGAAAATGTTATATAAGAAAATTTCAAAATTTTTATATCTAATTCACTAAATTCAAATCTCCAACTTAATAAATAAAATAAATAATATATTTATATTATCCTTTTAGTTAATATCGTCAATTTTATAATTATTTTTATTTCTCTCACTTTTTATTTTTTTATATGCAAAATTATTTTTTTTTGAGAGATGAAAAATTTTCCTTCTTTTTACTTTTTAGTTTTCTCATTTTCTTTTTTCTATTTTTCTCTCTCTTTACTTTGTCATTTAAATAAAGGTAAAAATAGTTTATATTTATTGATTACTATATTTTTTGTTGTGCTATATTATAGGACGAACAAAAGAGAGGTGATGTCCTAAAATCAATCCATTGCTACATGCATGAGACAGGATCTTCTGAAGAGGAGGCTCGTGCACATATAAGATATTTGATTAGTGAAACATGGAAAAAGATGAACAAAGAGCAAAGAGTTGCAGATTCTCTATTCTTTGAACCCTTCAAGAACACTGCAATGAACTTAGGAAGAATGGCACAATGTATGTATCAATACGGAGATGGACACAGTGTTGTTGATCGTGAGACTAAGGATCGCGTACTGAAATTACTTGTACACCCTATTCCTGTGTAACTATGTATTAATGTACCTTATGAGACTCAAAAAATATTGCATATTCCACTTTAAGAATTGCTTTATATTGGTGAACTCAGGTGCATTCATACATGTATGTCTCTAAATGCCCTTTTAATTGGGAATGAAATACCTAAGCTCTGATTGTATATGCTATATCTATAATATAAGGAATTAAATTAATCTCAAACTCATATTCTATCTTGCAAATATTGCTAATACAAAAGTAATAATAAATATTGTGTCAAATGTATTGGTTATCTAAGTATATGAAAATTGTGTTTCTTATAAATGAGAAAGAATTACTTATAATATATAGCATATGCAAAGTTATCAGACTTGGCTTGACTCAGATGGTTTGATTGGAAATCTCAACTACCCAAGTTCCAACATTTAGATGGGTATGGCGACCCAAAGTAGCATGTCACCCACTTTATTGAAACATGCAAGAAAATTGGGACTTATGATGACCTCTTAACTAAATAGTTCATCCATTCACCCAAGGAGAATGTCTTTACCTTGTTTATAAGCCTCAAATATAATTAATCAATAGTTGGGAACAACTCTAGTGCAAGTTTCTTAATAGGTTCTTTAACACTTGATGCACAATGACTATGATAGAGCACATTAACACCAAAGTAGAGAAATGTGAGCCTATTGTTGAATATGTCAATAGGTGGTGCATGCACAATTTTGATTGTGAGGATTAGTTGACCAAGACTTCTGTTGTAGAAATGTGCATCCAAAAGATTCATTGGGTGTTGCTATACATCCTACATGGTATCAAACCCCAAAAATTTGAGGAGGTTGCAACCTAGGCCCATGACCTAGAAAAAATCATCCAAATGTTTGTTACATAGTTCCCCTCTAGGTGGTCTAGTGTAGAACAAGAAAGAGGTTAAAAAGTTGGACAAGCCTTATAAAGGCAAGGAGATAATGGTCATCAATACCTTGCTAGTGAAGGTTAAAGACAAAGCAAAGTCAAGTTTTTAAGCTTATCAAGTCGATTGAAAAAACAAGACGTGTAATGAGCAAGGTTATCAGACTTGGAACAAAAGAAGTATTTGTTACCTAACTTTGATGTTCTCAATGTTCTTAACCATCTATGAAAGGCTAAGTTTTTAGAGCTCTCAATGCCCAAGTGACCTAATGAGAAGCATCAAGTTGATGATTCAAATGTTACAAGTACCCCTTCATAATGGATGTGGTACAATATGAATAGTTTATTTAACACTCCTTGATATAGCAGCACTTACTATTGTTTATACCTTAAACATTAAAATCATATATTGCTTAGTGATAATGTGATCATGAACACCTTAGGTGAAAAATAATGTTGTCATGTCTCTAAGGCTCTTACCAATGTATACAACTTTTTATCATAAGTTAAATAATTAAGCATTGCCCCATTTAATTTTTGACTATAGAACATAATAGATATTGTTCTTGCATCAAAATATCCCCTATGCCAATACCTAAAGCATCACATTCAATTTCAAAAGTTTTAGCATAGTCAAGTAAAACAAATAATAACATTAAGCTTAATTTTTTCTTAATTAGATTAAATGCACCCTCTTGTTCACTTCACCAAATAAAAATACACTTTTCTTTGCAATTTTAGTTAATGGTGTGATCATTATGCTAAAATTCTTGACAAATCTCTTATAGAAATTAGCTAAACTATGAAACTTCACACTTTAGAAATATTATGAGGTGTCAACCATTCTTTAATAGTCTTAACCTTCTCTTTATTAATTATTATTCCTTTATCCAAAACCGTATAACCTAAAAGTACAATCTGATTCGTGCAAAAGGAACACTTCTTAAAGTTAGTAAACAATCTATCTTTTTTTAAAACATCTAACACACATCACAAATGCTTAATATATCATAATTTAGGTTCTTATCATAAACTAGAATATCAACAAAATAAACAGCACAAATCCCCCTATAAAAGCAAACAAAACATGGTTTACTAACATCATGAAAGTATTAGGCATATTAATTAATTCAAATGGCATAACTAACCACTTATACAAATCATGCTTTGTTTTAAAGACTATTTTTCATTTATTAGCTTCCCTCATTCTAATTTGATGATACCCACTTTTTAAATCAATTTTCTAGAAAATAAAAGAACTATGCAATTCATCTCACATGTCATCTACTTTAGGAATGAGATCTCTATACTTTATAATGATTTTATTGACTATGCTATAATCATTGCATATTCACCAAGTCCTATCTTTCTTAGGTGCAAGTAGTATGAGAACTACACATGGACTCATACTTTCTCTCATATATCCCTTCTTCATAAGCTCTTTAACTTGTCTATATGTTAGTAGATTTAGAATTGTTGCTCTAAGGATAATATTAATTTGATATTCATTTCCCCTTATAGGTGATAAACCATTTAGAATTTCACTGAAAAACGTCCTCAGAATCATGTGAAAGAGATTTAATAATACTAAGCAAAGAGGGGTTAAGTGTGTTAGTACTAAAGTAAGCATCTTTATACAAAAGTAGAAACATCTATTTTGTTAAAAACATAATCTTGACATCACTTTTTTCTTTTTGCATAAATTCATACTAATTTTCTCTCTTTCTTGTCAACACTCTTAGTCTCTCTCCTTCTTTTTTGTTTTTTTCTTTTTTGACTTATTTTCAATTATTTTCTCTTCACTTTTCTTATTCTCCCCACCTTAATTTTCTTTCTTTAAATCACTCCCTTTTTTCACTATCACTTGATCCTTATAAACCTACATAGGACATAATGGAACAAAATTGATTAGTTTCCTCTACATAATAAATGAATAGCAATTCTTTAAACCATTATACATCACCTTCCTACCATATTGCCATGGCCTTATTAATAGTAAGTGACTAATATGCATTAAAACTACATCACAAAGCATTTTATCTTTGTATCTTCCAATAGAGAATGAAACTAGCATTTGCTTATTTACCTTGGTTTCCCCACAATCATTCAATCACTATAATTTATATGTCTTTAGAAGCTTTATAGAGGTAAATTCAGCTTTTCAACCAAAATAGTGCTAGCAACATCAATACAATTACCACTATCAATAATCATATTACATAACTTATCTTTGGTATGGCACCTTATGTGAAATATGTTATTGCATTGTACTATATCTCATCTTTTACATACACATTCAAAGCACATCTTACTACAAGTAGTTTTTTATTAACAAGGTATTCGATGCCATCATCATCCTCTAATAGTGGTATAAACTTATCATCATATTCAGCATCAATTTCAATTTCATCATCCTCTCTTAAAATTATTATATGCTTTTTAAGACATTATGATGAAATGTGTCCTCTCCTAAAATAATAAAAACACTTGATATCTTGATTTTGGCCTTATGTAACTTCTATTTTACCATTATCATTACTAACTCTAACTCCTTTTACCTTAAGCTTAAAAATAATCTTGTCATCCTTTTTACTAAAATTTTGATTTTATACTCATTATTTGTAATGCATTCCTTTAAGCCTTGACCATCATACATGATTTGACAATCCTTGTCTAGCTAAAACTATCTACATGGCAACTAACTTTATCAAAACTTAACTTACATTACCACAAGGATCCAAAAAGTTGATTTAAATGGTAAAGATAAGCTACTAAATGAGTTAAACAATTTGTATAATGGCTAATTATCTTCTCTACTCTATATAGTTCCAACCTCTATTATGCATTAAACCTCTTTTAACTTAAAAGAGTTTTATAATTTCAAACTCATTATTTGTAATGCATTTAGTCATTCTTTCTTTATGTTACATTGTCATCTTAACTAGTTATAATTTGAGTGAAAGATTTTGTGCTCATGTAATGTAAAAATTCTTCAGAAGGGAGAGTCATTATGCATTAAACCTTTATTATGTAGTCATCTTAATGAATTATAATTGGAGTGAGACTTTTCCTTCTCCTACATCATAAACATTCTTAAGAAAGGCAAGTTGTTGTAAATTGAACATTGTTCCTCCATTATCTCTTTTTAAATTCCTTCCTTGCCAAATGAGTACCTAGTTAGCAATGGCAAGAGTTACAAATTAACAATTAGGGACATCCTTAATTTTTTTTGTCTACCTAGCTTTTAAATTATGGAATTGTCATAAGCTCATCTAAAACACATTTATAATTAGTAATCATGATTTTTTTTAACTTAGTCTTGAGAACTTTCTAACAAGTAGCCCTAACTTCTTGTAGTTTCCTACTTTTGAGAAACTATGAATACTAATGATACTAAGTTTAATTTGGATCTGCAATCTTATGCTATGGATGTTTTATTCAAATTTAGTCTATCCTGATTTTTTCTTTTTTAGTAGTGTAAGCTGTAGTGATGGTGCATTTATTTTCACTAACTTTTGGCAAATTATTTTATAAATTTGCAAGATAGTAAAGGCTTTAGGTTTTGTTAAGGTTGAAAATCCAATTCTATAGGTTTATTACCATGTTTAAAACATGTTTGGGCCCTAACATCTCTTATTTTGACTAAATTTTTGGGGCATAAGGAAATATACATATATATATTATTTAAGGATAAAGTAATAAATAACAATAAGGGTGAGGATGGAGTTAAGAATGACGATTATTAATATCAACCATGTCCTTGTTCTCATTCCTAACTAGAAAAGAAAAAAAAGAAAAAAAAGGATGAAGGATCCTAACTCAATTACCTTTAACCCTATTCTTGTTGTTTTAGCTCGATAATTCAACCCTATCTCTAAAAAAAGAATTGCACTACAACCAAGCCATTTAGGGATACCAACAATAATGAAACAACATCGTTTAATGTTAAAATAATGTCATTTTAGCTAGATTAAAGTTCTTTACTAATTTATTCAAATCATCATTTTGAATCCAAATATAATCATTCTTTTCGTCAAAAACACTATCTCTTTTCATTTCTTTTTCCTAGCTATGTCTATTCTCTCCTTCAGCCCACCTCATGATAACACCTTACTCCCTTGTCCTTTCCCCAAATTTTGATCCCCTCTTTGTAAGAGAAAAACACAAGACCTTTACAACCTTTACTCATTTCATACAATCTTAGGCCCTAAACTCACTTGACTTCAAGTCTTGATGACCTTTCATGCCTTCTATTCAGGGTTTGGGGCATTTTAGGGTGAAAAGGCTAGTCTTACTGTCTTAAGATGAAAAACTCATAGTTGTCATACCCCAAAACCCTACTCTTACCAATCTCAAGTTTCTTAAGGCCTAAAAGACCTAAAATTATTACATTAGAAGAGCCAATGAACTCCTCCTCCTCCCATTGATTTTGGTTATTTTTTAATTTTTTTATACTATTTCTAATCGATGAAAGAAGAAAATGAGACCTTTTCTTGTTGATTTCTATTTTTGTGGGGATTTAATCTTAGATGGGATCCTTGATGTTGAATGAAATGCTAATTCCTTTTGTGTTTGATTTGCTAAGAACTTGATCTTTTGATTATAAGTTCTGTTCATGTTTTTAAGGGTGATGAAGTTGGCTTTTGATCATAAAAGATCCCCTTCTTTAGCCAAGTTAGTGTTGGTGGTCCAAGGTATTGATCTAAGTTTGGTTTAGAGCAAAGATAAGTTTAGAAAAAATCTGAAAAAAGAAGAGAACTAAATCAAACTAACTTGAAACCATGCATTTAGACCTTCTATTTTTTTTGCTTTTTTTCTTTTTCCTTTTTTTCTATTGTTCTTTATCAATTATTTAACAAAAAAATTATTTTTCTGTGTAGAGGATAGGAGGAAAGGGTGTCTCATAAGGCCATTAGATTTTAGCACTGGTCATCAGAAAACATTCAAGAAAAGATGAGAGAACTTGCTTTAAAATTGATCTATTTGTTCCAAGACATAATTTTTTTATAAGAAATATATATATATAAAGAAAGTGAGAGAATATTCATGATATACATAAGAATAAGAAATAAATTTTGAGGACTCTAACTTTTGTATTCTTTTTGTAAGGGAAATTTCTAGGATCGAAATTGAACGTGACCATAGAGGCAAATGCTTGCCAAGATACATAGTTCCCCTCTTTGGGTTTGTATGTTTAGGTTTTTAATTCATTCTTGCTATCTTTTATGATCTTTATAAGGTTTGGTGACTAGTTTCTGAGTGCTTGTTTCAACAAGTCAATAATATCTATGTTTTGCCTATACTAGGTTCGTGCTAGTTACTAGTTTAGAGGCCTCAAAGTGTATTGAAAAGGATTTAAAGAGCTAACAATGAGAGGCAAGTGAAATAGTAGCCGATCAATAACTCAATATAGTTCAATTACATGTTAAAAGCCCATTTGTTTGAATGATAATCTGCTACAGATCACTTTTATTACTAGTTTTAGGCTTTTAGTCAAACTGAAATGCTTTAGTTTGAACTCTCAAATAAAGTGTTAATTAATTTAGTATTTTCCATATTTGATTGAATACTCACTCGCCAGAAGGATTTTCCTCATTCGTTATCAAGATGCTAGCGAATGAAATGTGTAAATGTAATAAAGTTTAGACATAATTATTGAATATTAAATTATTGTAATTTGGTTGGATACTAACCTGCTAAAAGGGCCTTCTTCAACCATTTCCAGGATAACATATTAATTTTAATAGTTAAAATAAGGTTTCAATTTTGGTATCATACTTAGATGAGTTACTAACCCAATAAATGAGCTTTCTCCAAATCCTTTCAGGGAATCTTAAGGCATTTAGTTAAAGTTATCATCGAATCTATCTCAAAATTATTTATTTAAGATAATACTTGATGTGTAGGAAAGGTATGAAATGAGAGGTGCCATAAATGGGAATATTGGTACTTCTGATGCTGGTTACACACATGGGGGACGACATGAGCTTGTCTATTGTGCTCAATACGAAAGATTCTCCCTTTCTTTCACTACATTTATTCTACTTGAAAATTAAAGCTATTTTTGAGTGGTTTTGTACACTGACATTCATTTTGTTTTTCTCTTCATCTCTTACCTGTTGGCCCTAATTGCTTCTTTGCCTCTTTTAATGTGGATGACCCCTTTTTTTTATAGGAGGGCTGCTCTTAATTAGCTACTTTTAAGGTTTTTCCACATCTTGGGGAATTTGATCCCTACCATTGATTTTATTGGATAGTTAAGATTTTCTTTGCTTTTCTCTACCTGTTAGATATCTCGTGGATTGTTGGCTTGTAGGCATTATACTACACTTGCTTCTTAGGCCTTGAAGAGGGGTGTGGAAGCCTTTTAGGCTTACTGGTGCTACTGCCATGTATCCCTTTCACACTGCTATTGTGGATTGTCATTTATCTTTTTCAACTACTTTGCTAAACTTTGAAAATATTAGGAATTGAACGGCTCATGATATTGTTTTACTTGCATAATTTCAAACCCTTAATGTACTTACCTCATGGAGCTTTATTTCCTTTGTTTTGTAAGCCTTATATGAAAGCTGGTATATTGGGTCATAGGCCTCCACATTAGCAAACACTGCACTCTTTTTTTCCCATTATAAGCCGAGAAGGGGAGGATCCCCTCCTCTAGGCCTAATAATTCACTAGGTCTTTGGCTAGCCCAAATAATCATCCTCCCTGGAGCTTGATCTTAAGAATTTGGATGACACTTTACTTGTTGGGTTAGTCCGAAGGCCTATAGGACTGTTGGCTCTTCCCCTTCCTTTATGCTTCTAATAATCGTTTTAGAATTTAGAAATGTATCTAAACTTTAATTGTAATTGGACACTTTAATAAATTTATTTATTTGTACTTATTTATTTTCCATTTTCTATTGTTTCCTTTTTCGTCTTCATTTATTGTTGCTTTTCTTTTTTCCACTTGCTTCTTTTTCTCTACTTTTTCATTTAAGTGCAATCAACCTCATTATCACAATTCAAACAAACTGTGATCTAATTACAATCAAACTACAACTCAAATATAAACAAATGCACTTCAAGTGCAAACTAGCCCTAAATATACCTAAGAAAAGGAGGAGATAAAGTGTAGGCCCTTTGATTAGGATGAATAGGAGTACAACATTAATTAAAAAAAGAGACTCACTATGAAAGTTGCTTTCTGAAGAAAGATTTATGCCAGCAAAACTTTCTGTAAAAATCTGATCCGTTCGTAGGATTCTACATAAAATATACTAAGATTAAACTCTTTTCAGATAATCATTTATTTTCTTTTGGCTTTCTTTTTGAGTATTAAATTTCAATAATTCTTTCTTTATGAAAGGTTTCAAATTTTCTCTAGCAGCTTTATTTTATTTTTTGAAATCCTTGCCATATCCACCTTATGAACAATTGTCCATTTTCATGCAATCCTATTAAAAGAGGCTCTTTGTTGGAACAAGAGAGATAGTTACACAATCTCAATGAAAGATGTTAATAATATAAGTGTCAAATTAAATTTAAAAGAATATAACTCATTGCCACGCTTGATCTACCATGATAGCCCATGAATTTTTCAACTTACCATAACAACAAAAAAAAAAATCAAAATGACTAGCTAATATAGTCATGCAAGGCTATCTAATATCACCATGATTGAAATAATGTCAATCAAGAATATAATCACCAAAGAATGAATTAATGAACTTGCCATAACCATAAGTATATTTAAATAATTGAAGGATATATGTCGATAATCAATATAATTGCACAGCAGAGATGATCATATTAAAGAAATAAACAATCATCAATGGCCAAAATTAAAATTCTAGAAAATCACAAATCAAGTTGACACATTAAAATAAATTAAATGAGCATATAATCATATATTCTCCCCTATTTTGATGATGACACATTAAAATAAATTAAATGAGCACATAATCATATATTCTCCCCTATTTTGATGATGACAACCTGATTGATACCAACAAGAGCTAATATTCTCCCCTTAGACACATGCTCCCCTAACAAACATCATAAGACATTTAATAACTAAGAGGAGAAAAAAATATAGCATGTATCCAAAAATATATCAAGGACATTCATAAGTAAATAACCAAAAATGAAAATTTGTCCAGAATAAAAGGAAATTAGGAATTTGGATTTTTGAGCTGATCTTATTTCTTAAACACCTACTATCAAAGAACTACTTACTCTTTTTCATCCGGCCTTTCAAACATTTTGACATGAAAGTAATATACATTTAGGTGATTCATAAAGAAATGGCAACATTTAGTGACAATGTTAAAAGTAAGATAATTGGCATTGGGAAGGAAAAATCAAGAGTCTTGGATATGGCATAGGCATTAGGGACTCATGAACATGAAACTTCTATCCAAGCTAAACCACTATGGCCTTATAAAGGGGCTATCAAGGCTTAAGCATAAGAAAAGTAAGATTTTTTATTTATGTCAAATAGGTAAGCAAAGTGAAAAGCTCTTTTAAGAGCAAGAAGTTATTATCTACCTCAAAGCCTTTATAATTATTGCATGTGGATTTATTTGATCCATATAGAGTGTTTACATTGGGTATTAAGTGTTATGCCTATGTTATTATTGATGACTTCATTTGGTTTACATGAGTCATATTCCTTGCTCATAAGGATGAAGCCTCAAAATTCTTTAAAAGACTTTGCAAGCAATTGTAAAATGAGAAAAGATGCCTTATCATTTCAATTATAAGTGATCATGAAGGTGAATTTGAGAATAAAGACTTAAAAAAAGTTTGCAATGCCTAAGAAATTTCTCACAATTTTTTAATACTTAGAATACTTTAATAAAGTGGGGTAGTTAAATGCAAAAACAAAACCTTACAAGAGATGGATTGGACTATACTAAATGAGTTTACCTTACTTAAATATTTTTGAGCTGACGCTATCCATGAGACATGTTATGTCTCTAATCAAGTCCTTATACATTTTTTTCTTAAAAAGACTCCCTATAATTTATGGAATGGGATATTCTTCAATTATTAAAGCATATAGACTTTTTAATGAAAGGCTTTTAGTAGTTGTAGATTTCATACATGTTATTTTTGATGAAGCTAACTCCTTTAATTGTAGAAAGGAAGATATTGATGGTGATACAAGTACAAGTAAGCAAGCAAAAAATGTGAACCATAATGATGTACCAAAGGAGCAGGTACAAAATAGTTGTGAAAGTGTTGAAATTGTGCAACTTAAAGTGAATGGATTATATCTGAAAAACGTGGACAACTCACAAAATGTGATCCAAAGGGTGCTAAGGGAGCAAAGACATAGTGGTAAATCTTTCCAAAATCGAATCATTGGTAATATTTCTAATCCCTTATGAACTAAATCATCATTTAGGTACATGATATGGAGGATGAGATGAACCTATTTGAAAGGAATAAAGTGTGGACTTTGGCTTTGAGACTTAGAAACCATCCTATTATAGGAGTAAAGTAAGTGTTCTAAAATAATCTAGATGAGAGTGGAAAAATAGTGAGAAAAAATGTAAGAATATTTGCAAAGGGGTATAATCAATAAGAGTGGATATTATAATGTGAACTTTGTGCCCATAGTTGGGTTATAAACCATTCACATCTTACTTGCTTATGCTTCCATCATAAATTTCACTTTATATGAAATGTATGTAAAGAGTGCTTTTCTTAACAATTTTGATGTGGATGAAATATTTGTTAAGCAACCTCGAGGTTTTGAAAGCATTGAGCATCTAAATCATGTCATTAAGATCTCTAAAGCATTTTACAAAATAAAATGAGTTTCTAGAGTTTGGTATGAGAAGCTTAGCCCTTTTCTTAATTAAGAAAGGCTTGACAAAATGTAAGTTTGACACCACTTTATTAATAAAAACCAAAGGTAAAGTTTTTTTAATTGTACAAATTTTTGTAAAGGTATTATCTTTCGTGCTAATAATGAAGTTTTGTGTAAGGAATTCGCTTTTAATATGAAAAGAGAATTTGAAATGAGTATGATGGGGGAACTTAGTTCCTTCCTTGGTCTTCAAATTAAGCAACGTTTGGATAAGCTCTTAAAAAAGTATACCAAAGAGCTCTTGAAAAAGTTTGGTTTTGAGGACTTCAAGCTTTGCAACACACTTGTGTCAACATTAACTAAGTATGAAAAAAATGAACATGATAAAAATGTAGATGAGAAACAATTCAAGGGTATGATAAGAAGCTATGTATGTTATTTGTATATGTGCATGCTTTTAATTATGACCTAGGGATTCTCTTTTTTGTACATTGAAAATGGTATTACAATATGTCAAAGGGTATACCAATTTAGGTTTATAGTACCTTGAAGAGAAGTCATTGAAAATGGTATTACAATATAAGAAGAGCAACATTTGTACTTGACAATTTTTAAAAGGTACATTAGTATCATTGTCTCTTAGGAAATAAAGTTTTTTAGCATTTTTTATGGAAGAAGTTGAATGCCTTGTAGCAAAAATTTGTTATTTACAACTTCTTTAGACCAAATGAATAGTTGAAATTTAAAGTTTCACTTATCTAAAATGTCATCAAGTTGCACTTATCTAGTGCTATCAATCTCACCAAAAACCAGGGGTGGAGTGAGTTGGGGGCGAGTAGGGCCAATTGCCCCTAATTACATGTTTTATCACATAAAATGTGAAAGTTTTACTCATAAATACTTTTTGCTCCAACTAAAAATTAATTCTTGTTCCCACTGAAAATTCTTGCCACAACTAGAAATTTGGAATTGTTAAACTTATTGACCAACTTCAAGTCTTCAACTAATATTAATTGCTACAATTATTATCATTTTCTTATAATTTCTCCAATAAAATAGTGTAGTTTATCCATTATATTTAAATATCTATCTCTTAGGTAATTAGTTATAATTAAATTTAATTTGAATTATACACAAGATAAATTTATTCCTATTAGTAGTTTAAAATAAAGGAAGTTGTTGATATTTATTGTATTCATAATTTTAATGGTTGTTAGATCATAGAATAAAGTTCTATGAATGAATAACATTTTTAAAATGTTTATAAATAAAATGTATAAATTAGTAAGCATGTAGATTTGTAAGGATATGTTTACTATAAGAATAAAAGCATTTTTTTTGCGATTAAAATGCTACAAATTATTGTTTTTCAAATAATTTTCTTTTGAAAAATTTTAAACGAAAATATATAAGATATTATATCACAATTCTCCAAAAATAAATAGATTTGCATATTGTAGATAACTAATATATACAATAAAATTTTCATAACTAATTATATCATCCTTATTTATGGTTTTCATAGTTATCCATTCAAAAATAAATTATGAAAAAACAATGTTAATAATTATTATATTATTTTAATTTTAATTTTGTTTTATTAACTTCTCATAATCTTGCCTCCATTGACTAAAGCTCCTAGAGTTGCCCTACCAAAAACCACATTAATCATTCTAGAGCTAAACACAATGACGTTTAACATTATTTCATTAGAGATCATATGCTCAAAGGGGACGTTGTTCTTAATTTTGTAGGCATAAATGATCAAATCAATAACATTTTTACAAAACCATCGAGCAAGGAAAGGTCTTTAAGCATTAGAGAGTCTTTCAGCATGGTAGGTAGGTCCTAGGCTTCCATATTTGCGTCTTATGTGATGGTGCTTCTTTATTCATCTAATTATAGATTCATTATGATTAAAGCATGTTTTAAATTTTTTTATGTATTATGCATTAAAAATTTTTCAAGACATTCTATGTAAAGTGAAGCAAACATTCTATCTAATTTTGCAAGAAGTCATTTAGTTCAAAATTTTGACCGATCAATCCATCCAAGTTTTTGCTCAATTGACTAGTGAGTATTTAACAACCAATCTCTTGACTTCTGAAAACATTTGATCACGTCATTTCCTTTTATGGAATCCTCAAAACATTAGAAAACACCAAAACTCCTTTTGTCACAACTTTCGGGTCTCCCTCCTATAAAATCTCTCAAATCCCTTAAAATTTCAACATTTAGATAATGGAGTTTCAATGTCTATGATAAGGAAAATATAATTCCATGCTCGTTTTGTTTTTTGATGATGCTAAAGTGAGAGAATAATGATTATTAATTATTATTCTTGTGATTGATGTTTAATTATATTTGAGACATTCTCTAATCATTTTTTTTGATAGATATGCATGTGAAAATTTCTTCAAAACGTTATATCCAAAGTGAAGTAGCCAATCTGTCCAAAATTTCCAACAATCAATTATTCTATTTTTTATGTGAAGCCTTTATAGTGTCAGTAACCTCTTTGCTTTATGCCATTATAATTTGTCTCCTTGATTCACTTTGCGTGCCGGAGATACTCTATTTGATGATCTTTTGATGGGCAAGTCTTGATATTTTGTTTCTTTCAATTCATGACCATCCTTATATATCATATTAGCTTTATACTTTTTCTTAAGGATTATATTTATGATGGAGTTTGCCTCTAAGCTCATATGCTAGTTTCATATCATTTAGGGGGAGTACATGTCTTGTTAAAGATTAATTGACTATATTAATGTAACATCATTGCACGCTTTGCATTTGTACAAGGGAGCATGCCATTTGCATTAGCATGAGAATATGAACTTTGTGGACATATATCATTTAATATTTATTGATTGTTCGTTTCTCTCAAGTGCTTGAGGGTATATTTCATAAGGCTATAATGTATAAGTCCCCTAAAGCTTCAATTGGATAGTTTTTCAAAGGAACTATGTTTCTCATGGCTATAATGCATGATTGAATTATCTATTTAGTCAAATTGATCTTGCTTACATATTTGAGGTTTATCATGATCAAATATACTTTAGTGAATACATGTTGATCATTTGCCTAACTATGCTTTTTTGTCTATCTTTGTGCTCATCTTGCATGGATTCATATCTTTCAAAGGAGTTTATATTTGCTTTGTAGAGTACTTGCTTGAAGTAAAAGGGAGAGAAATATCTTGAAGCATTAAGGGGAGAAGTATGACATTCTTCTCGATTTTTTTTTTAAAAAAAGGGATCAGTATCTTGTACTATCAAATAAAGACCAATTAAATTTGTGAGCCATATATGTTTGGAAAGCTAGATATGTCTAGTTTCCAATTCCACCAGAAATGCCTCAATTAAAGATTTACAGATTAAGTTATGACCCAAAGAGTAAAGAGTACCAAATCTATGATGATAGAATGCATGATTCAACTTAAAATGGATGCCACGAACAGAAAGAGAGAAATTGAAAGGTAAATTATAGTTTTCAAATCCACAAGAAGAATGTTAATTAGATATTTTTGGAGAAAATTATGGACAGGATATTGAAGTGTGTGCAAACTATCAAGACAAACTAGATAATCAACTTCCAAAAGCTACAGTGGTCAGCTAGAGATGAAGTATCTATTGAACTTTATGAATGGCAAGCTATTTGAGACTACTTTCCAATGTAACAAACAAAACACAATTTGGGGTTATATGGAAGGAGTTCTAATTTATTTTCTAAAACGTATAAAAGTTTCAAGGCTAAAGTTATTTTAAATGGGATTTAAGCAAAAGGCAAGCTTTCAAATTGATGCTGCTACTAGCAGAAATCACAATTTCTACAGGGAAATAATTATTGGCACAAGATTAACTCATCAAGGAGAAAAGTTGGCACAAGTCAAATTATTCTTACCCATATGGAAAGACCTCCACGTATGAAGTCTCAGCATACATTTTTTGAAGGATCTTGTTGGAAAATCATTTTCGGCGGCTACTAAAGGCTCCAGCAAAGAATTAAATTAGATCTAGAACTGCAATGTCTCTAGGGAAACAACATCAATTAATTGGCATGGATGACAACACTTAACAATTCTATAATGCCTCAAGTATCTAGTCAAGGCCCAAGATGGAAACAAGACGATGTATCCAATGGCTAAAAAGGCTAATGTCTATCTAAAATCACTTTTATATAGCAATGAAATCACCTCTCTAATATGCATTGCTATTGTTCATTTTTGATATGTATTACGAAGGAGAGAAGAGCTAAATTTTGCTCTAAGTGTAGAGAAATAGAGCAATTGTACTCTAAAAGTTGTGAAAGAGAGCTAGAGTGCTGTAAGTGTTTGTAAAGTGAGCTAATGAACTCAAGAGAATTGAGAAAATTTGTACCCAAGGTCAGGAAAATTTTGTGTATATGATTGTTTTCCTCTTGGTTTAAGGAGATCAATAGTGAATTGAAACTCTCAGGGTTGGAAGAATCTTAGGGATAGGATATAGGCTTAGGAGAAGCTAAACCTCTATAAATCGCGGTGTCTCAATTCTCTAACCCCTTAAAGCTTTCTTTATTATTCCTGCTCACATACACAAGACTGCACATTTTTATCTCATTTGTTATAACATGTTTGATTATCTTATTTACTCATGTTATACGTTTTAGCCATGTAGTCTTAACTAACCTAATTCATCCACACTCTTTATATCCCTCTAATTGTGTTAGCTAATATTTGTCCTTCAATCCTTCCTTTGACCATCATCTACATGGCATACTCTTGTTGTTCACAATCATGCTAGGCAATAGAACATGCCTTTTAGTTGTTCTTAGCCGCCTGCAGAAACCATTAACCTCTAGTGCACTGCCAACTCAGGTAGTAATCTTCAAACTTCTAACATTGTTCCTTGTATATAGTATTGAAATTAATCTAGATTCATTATAGACTAAAAGTTACTATTCAAGTAGAAGTTAAATAATTAAGTCATATTTGATACATTTTCAATATTAAATTGGGAATAGATCATGTTTACTATATAAGGGCTCAAGTGTCTCAATTTATTATTACTTAGAGAAGACAACATCACACAAGCTATTGCTATCAAAGCTTATGCTTAATTCGAAAATCACATTAAGAGGAGGCAATAACTAGCCATCACGACCAAATAAATAAATAAATAAAAGTACATAAATCTCATCTAAGAAAAGAAAGAAGCAGAAAAACCTCGCTGGAGTTGCTGCAACCACCCTTAGTATAGTTGCCAAATTGCTGCTCGCCATTGCTAGACCTCCACATGCTAAAACAAGTCACTGTTTTTGTCAGCAGAAGGAATCATTTGGATCGTTAGCTAACAATCACTCTATTGTTGTCACCATGTGCCCAAAAACATGAAAAATAAAAAAAGGGCAAGATCTAAGGGAATCAGACGACTCCTTAGCTGCTCTCCAACTTCAAATGTGTCTCCTTTGACAACCAACGCAACAAAAATTCCTCTAGTTTTTACCTCACCAATCAACTATCTACCCCCTCACCCAATGATGCATTGGACAACACTGCAAAACAATCGATATAGTTAGCCCCTTACTTTCACCAATTCTATAAATGTCAATCAAGCTCCTCTATCGTTCGCACTCATCTCATATTTTGTAACCCACTCTATCTCTAGCGTAATGTTGCACGAACCCTAATGTCACTAACAATCACTCACCTACCGCCGACAATTGTTGATTTTGAAAAGCTAGTAAATCCGTTTAACTAAAAGAAAAAAAGAGGTATAAGAGAGAAAGAGAAGGTGAAAAGGAAAATAATAAAATAGAAGAAAAGGAACATGGGGAAGAAAGAGAAAAGAGAGAGTTTGGAGCATAAGTTAAAAGGAAAAGAAAGAAAATGGGTCAAAATAAAAAAAATAAAAAAGTAGGTAGTGAAAATTATTTAAAAATTAAAGGGATTGATAGGTGTGCAAAAAAAAGCCAAGATGATATTAACTGACCTAATAATTAGGGGTTTGAGGGGAAAAAAAGATAAAAAAAAAAAAAAAACAGGAGCATAAAGATCTAATTACAAGGGACAATAGTAAAAACAATCAATTCGAAAAGGAAAAATAATAAGCAGCTCATATAGTTTTAATGTAAAGAATTACTTTTAAGTTAATAAATAATAAAAACTCAAATATAAGACTTAAATATAACAATGTGTGGAGTTAGCAAAAATTATTAAAGCATGGATAGAAGGTTATATTGAATTAAGAGCTAAAGAAATTTCAAACATAAAGACTTGTAAAGTTAAGAACTAAAAAAATTTAAAGCTAGGGACTTGTTAAATTTAAGTTAATATTAGTTCAATTCAATTTTTTTATTTAAAAGGAAAAATTAAGAGGTAGAGTATTCATACAAATACAAAGGATTATCAAGCATTGTGCAAAATGAAGTTTCAAACCTTATTATTCAAGGTCATGTGCTACAAGTTCTTTGAAAATTCAAAGGTCAAGCAGAAATCGGCCAAGTAAGGGAAAATTTGCTAAGGTAACTCTTGATAATGCTATTTATGATAAGATAATTATTTGATTATGAGCTCGTGAGTAGATAACTCAATGTTCTAAATGAACGAATATTGTGAATATAGATGAAATCAGAAAGCTATTGATGTGACGTAATTTTTGAAGATGATAAGATCAAATGACAAGGTTCAAAAGATCATGCCATTAAAGTATGAACATTTTATTGAAGTAAATCAACTGCTATAAATGAAAGAATTATTGAATCAAGATTAAGGAGGAATGTCAAAATTAATCCGAATTTGTTCTAGATTATAAATCAATATTCAAGTAGAAGTTAAACAATTGAGTCATATTTGATATGTTTAAAGTATTAGATCACCAATAGATGTGAACTTAAGTATCATAGTTTACTATGTGGTTGGTGTAATAGTTCAATAAATGTTATTAATGTGACTAGTAAGTCTAGGCTTTTATTATGTGAGTTCGTTAAGAGTTGCTATTAGTGTAGTAGTTTGATAGATGTGATTATGTGTGCTTCTTAGTTAACTGTGTTAGGTGTTTCTGAAATTAATAGAATTAAGTGTTGCTTCAGTATAATTTAATAGCAATAGCGTTCTAGTAGTAAAATCAGAATTAATTGTAATGTAAGAGATAATTGTTTTATGGTAGGTATATCTCTAATTTGTGTGTTAATTCTAGAGATTAGCCTTTTTGTTTCTCCATATGCCAATTCTAGTAGGTTAAAAGGCTGTCAGAAACCTGGCCCTTTTATGCCTAGTGTCAATCTTATTATAGACACCATCGATGAACCAATTTTTTGTGGTATCAATACTCAACATGTTCGTTTACACATTATTTGTCACATCATTTGGGTTAAAAGCATTTCTGTGCAGAATATTCACGCTTCCATACTATCAACAAAAATCAAATCAATTAAGCCGTATACTTAACCATTAGTGACCACAGATTGCAATTCCAGCCAAAGAGAGAAACATCTCAGGATTTATTTATTTATTATTATTATTTTTTAAATTTCATTTGGGAATGTTTGCGCAAGATTCTTGTTTGAAAGATAACATCCCCACTCTTCCCACCAGTTATATGCATTTCATTAATAGTGCCAATTTCATGGAATTGAAATTCATACAACGACCACTGTTAGTGAAGTGGTTGGTTGTCGATGATCGCCTTCAACGAGTAGATTGCCCTTCAATAACTACCACTAATGATATGGCTGATGCTGACATCCACCTTTAGGGACGGTCACCAGACCATCACTGGCGACTTGACTGATCACCAACGACCATTGCCAGCAACGTGACCAAATGCCAAATACCAACTACCAACACTAGCAATCGTTAGTGGTTAGATGACTAGAAAAGTTGATGATATAAAGATTAAAATTAGAGTTAGAATTAAAATTGAATTTAGAATTGGAATTGGAAATGGATATGAAAGTGGAATGTGAAAGTCAGTCTCAATTCGAAAGGCATCAGCTATAATTATATCCTTAAAAGCAGCCTTGCAAGTTGCCTGTATCAATGGTGCTGATGTGAAGGTGAAGGGGATTAAAACGATACAATAAAAGATATAGATCCGATATATACACAAACTATTACTACCCTAATCTTCACAAAACACATATATAAACACCACTTGCTTGCTCTCTAATCAGGCTTCTATGTATTTTGGTAAACATGAATTTCTTAATTTATTTCTTATGCTAGATGGATTTGGTGCCATGAAAGAGGTGGCTTCTGATTCAGGAGTTCAAGCTATACGTCATTGGGCGTTGTCACCTGTGAGGAGCTTTTGAGGTTTCTACTTAAGTTATGAAGTCTAAATAAATATCCCAATCCCTAATTAATTTCTTAATAAACATATAAATAGCATTAAAAGATTTTATATATGAACTCAAATTATACCCAAAATACTATCATGTAAACTTCTTAACGATGCAGCATAATTTTATAAGAGACCATATTATATAAACACATTGTGGATACGGATGGACATAATATAATTTACATAACACAATATTATATTGATTGACACATGCAATTAATTGGCCAATCCTAGTATGCCCAAGGTTTTGGAAACTTGATCACACTCCTCGGTTGGACCAATAGAATACTATAATTTGGTCTGATTTATTATAAAAATAATTAATTTTAAAAATTAATAATTAAATCGATAAATAAACTGATTAGTTTATAAATTAATAAATTAATTATAATTTTTTCAATTTAATTAATTTAAAAAATTTTATAAAAAAAATTTTTAAAATATTTTTTTATATATTTTAATTTTTAAAAAATAAAAATTATATTATTAAAATTTTTTATATATTTAATATTAAATATTAATTTTATTAATTTAATTTCAATTAAAATATTTAAATCTTAAATTTATAAATTTTTTTATTTAATAATTAATTTAACTTTTAAAACCTTCGTCAAAAGAGGGCTGGTAGCTACTAAAGCTCTTCAAGTCTCCTACCAATAATTGTGTCCCTTGGTAAAGGCTTGCTACAAAATTGAATTGACACGTATGTCTATAGTTATTATACTCAACTCGGTATTAGTCTAGCTGAAGAGTAAGATTATCAATCAAGTCACTCATTTAGTTGTCAGATCATCGGTCGAGTTATACATATAAGTGAAATATATATATATATATATATATATAAAGGAATAACTTCATGGTTGGGTTACCAATTTAATTAGATTTTGTGAATTTAGATTATTGACTTTCAAATAGTCCAATTGTAAGTCTCCTAGCCCCTTTGCCAAATATCAATAAGTGACATCCATTAGAATATACGTCAGATTTGACGTGGCTCAAGTGTGGGACCCACTTCTCCTGACTTGGCAATCGTTTTTTGTTTATGGCAAAAATGCAAATCAATTGAAAAATGAGGGATTTGAGTGCAAAAATAGAAAAGAAATGTTTTTTTTTTTTTTTCCCAAAAGCCATTTGAGGAATTTTTTCAAAATTAATGTCCTACCTAGCTTTCCTGTTCTCTTCATCTCAAATTCTCAAACCCAATGAAAAACCTTGGCCCCTGGATATCACGAAATCAATTGGGAAAGAGAGTGGCATTTCAAGCAAGACATGGGGTCCACGATCTGCCTCAAGCAAAGGCAGCAAACTTTGACAGAGCTAATCAAAGTCCTTGTCAAGCCTCTCCCTCTGGGTCCCACGCCTGAGCCATCACTTCTTGTTGTAGGTGAAGACTGAGTCATCGTTGTTCTTCCAGTGCCTTTGCCGCATCTCCTTATTATTGTTGTTGCAGTTGTTGTAGATAACAATTGAATGGTTTCAGGTCATGGGGTTTTAGTTCCATATAATCAATGGATTGAACTTGGGATAAAAATGATAGAACCTTGGCAATATTTTCAAGAAAGAAGCTAAAATCAACACAATGGTTTTATTGGGTCGATTCTTTATGCTGTTTCCTTTCTTCTTTTTTATTTTTTGTATTTTTTATTTATAATTTTAATTTTATTTGCTCCAAAACAAATTAAAAAAAAAAACAAAAAAGAAACCATACCCATCAGCCATACTACCTTTTCTTCTCCTTCTTTCCTTTCCTAAGTGACAATGATCAAAACTAGTATAAGAGTGGAAGTAATGATAGCTTATTCTTCTTCTTCTTCTTCTTCTTCTACATTTAGTTAATTTTGCCATTTCCATGAGGCTTTGGTTTCTCATTAGGTTTGTGAATTTGAGAAAGGGGGGAATGTAAACGCTAGTAAGGACACTAATTTTTGCGAAAATTTGTCCAGGTGTTCCGAATAAAATTTTTAATTTGTTTTTGCAGTCAGATCTCTTTTTTTACATTTGATTTTTGTTTTAGCCACAAACAAAGAATGATAGTCAAGTCAGCAAAAAGTAGGTCGCATGCCACTGCCAAACTGAAGGGCACGAGTCTTTTAATAGATCTAAGTGAACTGTGTTTGGGAAAGACTGACATTAATTTGTTTTTAAAAGTTGGAGACTCAGATTACATAAATTGAAATTTAGTGACCTAAATTCGAAAAATTCACAAAGTTGGTGATGCAACTATAAACTTACCCCAAAATAATATACCTAATAAAATATTTAGACATAAATGGATATAAATGTGTCGACACCAAGTAAAAACTGTAACATACAAATCTTGCCACTTCACACAAAAACAATGTCAAAAACTAGATTGAAAGTTACTAAAAAAAAAAAAAAAACATTCTAGATTGAAAGGTAAATACTAAATGGAAACAAGAAAAAAAACTTTTCACAAGTGCATCAATTTGTTAAGAATAGGATTAGTCCAAATGCAACAGACCTGAGGTTCAAAATGTTCTCTTATTTTGCACATGAGTTAATGAATGGATCAATTCTATCTAATCTTTCTCATCTAAGTTATAAGATAACTTAATGAAAGAATTTTTTTTTTTTTCCTAATTATCCATTGAGAGAGAGAGAGAGCATGAGTTTGATATCATGCTTCCTTTGACAATTTAGCCATGGCTATGGAAATTGTTCCTAACGCCACCAAGACTAAAGAGACCAAGTATATCAGTATTAGTGATTATGGAGTATTCAAGTGACAAATCCCATTTAACGGTACCTAGCTCAATAAAACTATGGGCAAACTTCATATAACAGAACAAGCATATTAAAGCAGAAATGAAAGCCGACAGGAGATTTGTTTAGAGAAGGAGATAGAGACATACTAGATTGATAAAGGGATTTGATCGTATGATATATTTCTAAATTTTAGTAGTGAGATGCTAAGAATGAGAAAGAGATTTGGGTTTCGAAAACGAGAGAGACGATTAACGTTTCAAAAATTTCAAAGGGAGTGTTATTTAGGTTTTGACTTCTCAATCTCAAAAATCAGTCGCCAAAGAAGAGTATGCATGCTCTTTCGATTTGTTTTGAGGCGTAAGGGACAAAATTTTACTGTTTTTAATTAATTTTAGAGAACATGCAATAAATAAGATAAATTTATATTTGGGTTACTAATATTATGATTCCTTGTATATAGATCAATAACTTAAAAATTGTCTATTTAAGGATAAAATTATTATAAAACATTTATTAATAGATCACTAACATTAGTTTTTTTGAAAATTATCATTAAATTATGACGTGGCATTTAAAGTGGCCAATAGTACGAGAGCTCGATGAGAAAAAATGTATCATGTCAAACCACTCTCTCTCTTTTATCTGGCACCCACCAAAATTCTTTCCTCATTCCTCTCTTTTTGTCTTCTTTCTATACTTTCTATCTCTCTCCAAACTATTCTTCCCAACATATCTCTTTCTCTCCCTTACTATTTGAGTTCAAAATTAGGCCCCTAACTATTGTATAGGTTTAAAATTAGGGCAATTGCTTACAATTCAATTTATATTTAGGAAATAATTTAAAGAGAGTAGAATTTAAGTATTAATATGAAACCAATCTTGTT
Source organism: Rhizophora apiculata (assembly GCA_037832385.1). Classification (NCBI taxonomy): domain Eukaryota; kingdom Viridiplantae; phylum Streptophyta; class Magnoliopsida; order Malpighiales; family Rhizophoraceae; genus Rhizophora; species Rhizophora apiculata. The sequence continues at coordinate 2,399,302 of CM075440.1, forward strand.
ACCTGACATAATTTTGGAGAAAAAAAATAACAAAACAAAGAAAAAGAAAAGGTCTACGATGATAATTTGAAGAGAGTAGAATGACTCGTTGATAACTTGGTATCTAAACCAAGTTTAGCAAATGGGCTAAGTTATGGATTGAATGTAATTCATCCATTAATGGAGGCTGAAGAAGGGGAAATGGCATAGCACTTTCGTATTGCCAATGTGGTACTAGCTATAGGAAAAATAAATAAATAAACGAAATATAGGAGTTAGTGGGTAGAAAATGGGTTGACCCAAGGGAGAAGTCAGTAGTTGGTTTAACCTCTTTTTTTCCTAAACACTTATTTGTTAATAATATAAAATAATATTTATTAATTAATAATTCTTATTTGAGAAAAAGAGAAAATAAAATTATAAAAAAAAAAGATATATATTAATCATCTTAATACGTTGTGTCGTATCTGTTTTATTATTGTCTCTCTTATAGTCTTGGATCTCTCTTTTTTCATTAAGATTATGGTTGTTATGTGAAAAGAGGCAAGAGAAAGAGATAGGAAATGAGAAAGTATGGAAGTTGAGATCAGCAACAAGGTTGGTGGCAGTATATATTGGCTTAGATGGAATTGGCCTACTTGCCGATTACCTATAAATGTTACCATCTCTACCACTTTTCTTCACTAGTGCTTATTTCTCCTATTAGGCTCTAACCCATGATGAGTCCTTCCTAAGTAATTTGATTATTCTTTCCAATAATTTTATTGAACCATAATAAAAGGTAATCTAAGATTAGGTTAAAGAACAAAAAGCAAAAAAGAAAAAGAAAAGAAACATTATATTATTTTATTATTCTATCTCTCTCTATGTGATTTTATTGATAATGGAAGAACTATAGTTGAAAGTAAGTCATCATTGTTTTGTCTATTTTTTATTTTTTTAGGTTTCTTTAAAGTTTGGTTTGGTTAGTTTCTTCTTTTTTGAAGTAAAATTGTTGTTGTTTGTAAAAATATCAATTGAAACATAAATTATTGCCCTAATTATAAGCTTACGTGATAATTAATGCTTAATTTTGAACTCAAAAAGTAAAAGAGAGAAAGAAAGGCATTAGAAAGAATAGTTTGAGGAGAGAAAGAGAAAAAGTATAGAGAGAAGACAAGAAAAGAAAAGAGTTTTTGTTAATGCTATATAGAAGAGAGAAAGTGTTTCATACTATTGGCCACGTTAGATGCCACATGGATGTCATGTTATGATATAAAAGTGATTTTTAAAATCCTAATGCCAATGACCCATTAATGGACATTTTATAATGGTTTTGCTTTTAAATAGATGATTTTTAAGTTATTGACCCACATGTGAGAAAGCTTAATGATTCAAATATAAACTTATCCCTGCAAGAACCTATCTAAGTTAATCAAATATAGGTATAAATGTAAACTTTATGCCTTCTAACTACTAGGCATAAGGTTATACCTTGCAAACTATAAATAAAATTTAAATATGCTCGTGTTAAATCCTTAAATTAATTCTTCTTTATGACTTTTTTAAGGGCTGTGTGGACTTGATCTTGAACAAAAGAGTGATTTAACTTTGATGAGGACCATAGAGGCTTGATCTTAGGTAGTGAGGCAATGATTTTGAATTTGACAAAGGTTAAAGAAGCTTGATCTCAAACTAAAGTTGTTTTAATTTTTTAAGAGTTGCTAGAGCTTGATCTCAATGGGATTTTATCTTAATTAGTACTTAGATTTATATTTCAAAGGTTCCACTTTAGTGTCAAGTGAAAAGGATAATCTCAAAAAAACATTAATTTGAATTTGGAATTTTATTATAGGATGTACAAGCTTGATTTTAATTTAGAAATTTGAAGCCTTTATAAATTTATTACATAAAATCTTTCATTCAAAAGATTCATCTTAGTGGTGACTAAAAGGTGTATTCCTTAAAGAACTAGATTTTAAACTTAGGAGTTGAAGGAGATTTGTAAAGATAAATTGTAAACAAAGCTTAACAAAAAGGTTTTTTCCTTTTTCACTTAAGGTGCCTTTAAAAGCCAAATACATAGCTTATTTATAGGCATTTAAGGGGGAATAAAAAAAAAAGGCGACAATTTTTACTTTTGACTGTTGACCCATCAAATTTCTTTAATCTCCTTTTCAAAGAAAAAGAGCCATGACATTTGACTTTATTGAAATGCTAACATCAATCTTTTTTGTCTTTCCTTTTCTTTTATATTTACAAATGCCCACACTTAAAGGCTTTGTAAAGGGGAATTTTGGGACCAATATGAATTGAGGCTTTATAGTCTAGCTTAACATCATCCAACAAATATAGAACATGAGAACTAGCTCAAAATGATCTAACAAACATAGAACTTGAAGACTATATTAAAGTGATCCAATAAACATAAAACTTGAATTCCAACTTAGAATAATCTAGCAATCATAAAATAATGAGTTATTGCTAAAACTTCTTTATTTATTGTGATATATATGGTATAATGAGACCTATTAGAACTTAACTACCATTGTAACATACATGGTCCAATAAGAGATTTGATGTTGGAGATATCATAAGGTAGGCTTCGAGGGTTTTTAAGTTCTCATGGCCTATTTACCTATAGTAGGATCCTTCTGATAAGGATAGTTCTTACTCTTTCTCCCACAATTATTTAAGGTATTGTCATGCATTTGCTTATATGCCTCCAACTACCTAATAGGGTTATCCTCACTAGAGCTTTGGAAGATTAGGCCCTTCTAAAATAGCTTAATGAAACTATTCTTAATATCATTATTAATAAATGCATCGAGAGCATTAAAATAGCCTTTAACATTTAACATGCCTACAGGCTTGTCTCAGATGCTTAATTGTGCTCAATTGACAACCTTTAAAAGCATATCTATGCCACATATCCCCAAGCAAAGGAATAAGGCAATTAGGGTGACAAGCTATTTTTATTTTTCATTGTTATAGGTTGTACATACTTTTTAGCTCACTGTTTATTTTCTCACCTTAAGGTGGTCTAAGAGTGAATCCAAGCACACAATGTCTAACATTATACATGAAGCCAACAACCTCTCCAAAGAGGTTCAAAATCTTTCCTTCATAATGAGATTTATCTTTATGGAGATTAGCTTTCTTCCTAATTTAGGACAATATTGATGTTAATGCTTTGTTTGCCTATGGTGTTCTTGATCTATAAGGCACATCTGCTTGAGTTCTAACCTTAAAGAGCATTTGGAAGTGGAAGCATAATAACTAGCCATCCTTCTTTTTTTGTTTTTTTTTTTTTTTTTTCATAGTATGGATGATTGAGATATTGATGATGAAGAGATGTAAGGAGCTTGAGTGTGCTTCATTTGATTTGAAGAAGCAGGATATGTATAGCCAAGTGCCCTTCCCTTTCATTTCCTTTCATTATAAGAGTGAAAAAAGTTAGGCGGCCAACATATTATGAAAGCCAAGGTAGTACCATGTGCCATAAAAATTGTTATGCACACAATGCACATCTTTTCTCCTTAATTTAATGGTTTCTCTTGCTTTTTTTTTTTTTTATTTCATCTTCTTCTTGTTTTTCATTTTTTTTCCTAATTTCTCATTCTTTTTCTTTATTATCTTTCTTATTTTTCTTCCTCTTCATAAGAGCCAGTGGCCCTAGCCCTCACCCATATTAATCAATTTTGTAAGGCTTAAGCTTGAACTTTAAGTTAACTAGCCTATTAATTAGTGCACTAACAACATCATTACTGGTGGAATTACTTGTAAAAGATGAATCCTTACTTAGTGTCACAAACCACTTACAGTAGCTAGTGAAAAAACATTAATTACTAGTACATGTAGTTTGCCACATTATAAATGTATTAATGCTAGCTAAAATGGCCTTAAGGAATGAACATAGTGGCTATAGTAAAGCTAGGATTAGTAGTGGCATTTGAAAGAAAATCAATGTTAGTGAGGTTAATAATAAGGATAGTGGTGACTATGGCATTGAGAGATATTACGAAACTAATAACTTGGCTCTGGTACTCTGCACTACCATAATTGTGAAGTGAGTTGAAAGATTTGCGATGATATAAGATACATACATCCATTGCTACAATAAGTCCTCTTAAAACTCAAAAATCTCTCTTTTTAAGATTATTCATAGTTTATACTTTTATAACTCAAAAGTCTTACTTTGCGTCGTTCACAATTTAAGGCTTTTAACTTAACCAATAATAGTTATACATTTTCCTCAAGAGTATGAAATTGAAAAAAATGCATGTTTAAGATATGAAATGACATATCTCTCCCATTAATCCCAATTTGAAGACATAATCTCTAATTCACAACAAAGTTGTTCTTGCCCCTAAAGACCCATCTCACAACAAAATCATGATAGAAGTCATTTTTGCCCTCCCAATGACCTAAGTAACAACAAAATCCTTACTTATTTTCATTTCTTCTTTAAAACAACAATTTACTGTTTTCATTGTGCCTTCTTCCAACACTATTGACATTCTAGTCATCATTGGAAATTATTAGTGTCCAAAATTAGTTATCCTCATCACAACCTTAATGGGACGTTACAATTTGTCATTGAAAAGGTTTGTTAATTTCATAATCTAGGGTTTGTACTTTTGTATTTTTCCAATTTATGCCTTTAATTCATAAGTAATCATGGGTTTGTGTAATTAAAGATGTTAGTTGACATGTCATTTGTAGTGTTTGTATTAGTGTGTTCAGTGTTTATATATTTTCAAATTATGCCTTTGGTCTTTTGATTCTAGTAGTAGTGTATATAAAATATTTGTTAAGATTGTGCCATATTTTTAATTATTTTTTTATTTAAAAATTCTCAATAGTTGATATTTTATTGTAAGTTTTTATTATTGAAAAGTAATTTTATTTTGTATTGTTTGATTTTTTATTTTAAACTATTATCTTAGTTGTCCATATTTTGGAAATATAAGTAACTCTTTCATTAGATTTTACTAATAGTTTATTTAATAGTTCCTATGATTTTCTTTGAATATCTTACTTTTAGTAGGCATTTAATGTTTTTTTTTTAAATGATTATTTGTTGTAGTCTATTATTGGTATAATGGTTGACTTTTTGGGAGCACCTTTTAGGATTTAAAAATTTTTTCCTAATTATTTACAATGTAGGATTACATTATTGTTTTGAAATTATTTTGTTGAGTTATTGAAATTTTGTGCTTTTGCTTAAAAATAATGACTCTGGTGTGATTAGGCATGCTTTTAGCATATGTATTTGTTATTTATTATCTATTGACATATTAATATTAATATTTGTTAATCTATTTTTTAATTGTTGGACATTATGTTGCTTTGTACAAAATGATTGATTGTGTTAAGTATATGATAATGTACCATGGTGGAGTTTTACATACTAACCCATACACTTATTATGAAGGGGGTAAGGTTTCAAAATGGTGTTTTGAAATTGATAGGTTTAATTATTAGAATATCAAGACTTTGGAGATTAAGGAGTTGGGTTATCCAAGTTTTAAACAACTTTCTTACAAGCTCCCTAAGAAAATCTTAGATGAGGGTCTTAGAATATTACACAATTAAGATATTGTAATTATTAAGATTGGGAATATTATGTTAAAGTATAAGGAGGTTGAATTATATGTAACCTGTTATGAAGTAGAAGTTACAATTAATAAAATTGAGGATATTAGTGGAAGACATAAGGATAGTAGTGGATCTTATGTTAGTTTAGAAAAGGGTGATGATGGATAAAGTATTGAAAACCAACAAGGAAGAATCAATAAAGATAGGGAAGAAAGCAGTGGAGCACAAATAGAATTAAGAGGGTCATCAAGTCAATTAAATGACATTGATTATATTAACAATGAAGTCTTAGGTAGCATTGACATTGAGAATGTTATGGAAACCATAGTAACTTCAAGGGTTAAAAGGGCATACAATAAGGATTTTGGGAGCAATGATTCAAATAATAAAGAATATAATAAAAGCAATATAAGAATGGAGATGTTGACTAACAATGATAACTCAAATCTCAAGAAGGCAAGAGCATATGTTAAAAGATTCAACCAAGGATTTCATCATGGGTAGAAGACAATTTTGCTTGATATCAAAGTTGAAAGACAAGGCAATGAAACTAACAAGGAAGCTGATCCAAAAGAGGCTAAAAAAGGATAGAACCAAGAAATTAAAGGGGACCCAAGTTTTGGTGGAAATGAAACTACATATTATGAAACAAGTGACTATGATAGTTTTGAAACAAATGATAGTGCTATCAAAAGAAAAAGAAAGTTTCTAGTGTATAATACACATCAAGAAAAACTAAAATTTAAGTTGTCATTGTTGTTTAAGGACATTAAAGTATTTAAAGCAACCCTTGACAAATATGATTTAACAAAGAGAATTGGGTTCAAGTTTACCAAGAATTGCAAAGAGTTTATGAGAGATTTCAACCATGTATTTGCCAATCTTAAGTGTGTGCAAGTTAAGAAATTAGTGACTACATATGAATGCAATCATGTGTTCAAGAATGATAAGATGTTTGCCTTATGGTTTGTCATTAATTTCTTTAATGACTTGAGCTACATCTCAAAACTCTCCTTAGAAGACTTGAAAGCCATGGTGAAAAGACAACTTCAATTAGAAGTTTGTCATAAAGCCCAAATTTTGGTTATTAAAAATTGAAGGGGAGGCCAAAAAGGAATATGGTAAGCTCTGTGATTATAATGCATAAATATAGAGAAGCAATTTAAGGACAATAATGTAGTTGCTTGACATTAGACATGCATTTGAGAAAGGGTTGCTTATGTTTGACAGGATGCATTTTACATTTGATTGCAATGAAAAAGGCTTTTTAATTGGATGCAAGAAGGTAATTAGAGTTAATGGTTGCTTTTTAAAAGGGGTTATGAAAAGGGAAATATTAACTATAGTTGGTAAGATGTCAATAACCAAATGTTTCCCATTGTCTAAGTAGTTATTTTTGGTGAGTCCACAAAGGCTTGAACATGGTTCCTTTAACTACTAAAATTAGATCATGGAATGACCAATGGGGATGGTTAGGGAATTGTGTCAAATCAACAAAAGATAGTATTGCTGGTCTTGAAATTAAGTTATCATTTGCATGTAAATTCATATTAGTTAACTATTTATAATGCACTAAAATCATAAGATTTACTTAATGCAATTATCAACTAGCTACCTCATGCAAAACATAAGTATTGTGCTAAACACTTATTTGCTAATTGAAGGAAGTAACATAAAGAATTAAAACTACAAAGGTTGTTCTAGTAGTGTGTAAAGGCCACAAATGAGTTGATTTCTATGTAAGAATGGCATAGTTCAAGGAAGACAATCCATAGGCTTATGATGACTTGTTGAAAATAAACAAGGAGAAATGGTATAAGACATTATTCACCCTTTAAATTAAGTGTTATATATAGATAATAATTTGTGTGAGACTTTTAATGGGAAGATTATCTTTGTTAGAGCCAAGTTTATTATTTCAATGTTTGAGGATATTGGTATTTATATAATGAGAAGGTTAAAGAAAAATAGAGAACTTGGTGTCAAGTGGAATGGATACATTAGCTATAGAATTAAGAGAAAGTTAAATGAAAACATACATGACAATCATTATTATGAAGTTGAGTGAAATGGTAGTAAAGGATATGAGATCAAACATAAAGGAGATAATTTTTTTATGAAACTAAATAAAAGGGCATACATATATGGAGCATAGAGTTTTTCTTGAATTCCATATCCATATGCTTTATATGCTTTGAGTAATAAGGGTAAAGATCCTAAAAGATACGTTATCTCACTAATATAAAAAATAAAGGTATTTAAAAGCACAAGAAAACATGGTGTAACCAATAAGTGGAGAAAAGTTTTGACTAGTTACTAGTAAAGAACCAAGACACCCACCTTTATATGAAAAAGTAAAACAAAAGAAGGAAAGAATGGAAAAAGGCAAGGAACTTTTTAACCAATAAATCAAGAAAAGGTATGAAGATAACATGTTAACTATGCAAAGAGTATGGTCATAACAAGAGGTCTTGCCTAAAGAAAGATAAAGTGCATGCAAGTGAGAATAATAAGGAAATGGATCAGGCTAATGTCACTAGCATAAACTCTACCAACACTAAATCAACCCAATAAAATAACACAAGAGTGAACTAGTCTAGTAAAATGACTTAATAAGTGATTGAGTACATAAAATGGAGTCAAGGGCTGATCTAGAACAACCAAATGAAAAAATATGTGAACCAAACTTCCAAACTAACAATAAGGTTGATCCAATCCCACAGACTAACTTATGGCCAATCATATCTAACAAAGTGGAGTGATTACTAATCCAACAAAGCATATAAGTAGGTTAATCTCATAATTATATTTCTTTTGATGAGCTTATATAATTAAATTATAATTATCTCTTAAAAATGTAAAGTTCAAGGGATAATCCAAGGAGTTCAACTACAACCATAAAGAAACATAAGAATAAAAGTGCAACCAATTATGAAACTTTCCTTTGTTGCTTTTTTCAAAATTTTCACTAACATAAAGGTCAAAATTGAAAAAGTGATTTTTAATAAAGTTATAGTAAACATCTCAATGTTTTTAGATGCCACTTGTGACTCTAAATCCGAGTTCATTTTGGACTTAGGATGTTGTTTTTAAGACATGATAAAGCATAACTTGAGTTTCAAACATTTAAATTAGGTGATTCAAAAGTATAAATTCAAGTATACATTTAGGCTTACAATTGTTATGAAGTGGCCTAGACCCAGATCAGTTCTTTAATGGTTCAAAAATAATGGAGGAGTTGTTGTAAAATTTGTTGTAGGATAGACTAAGTTAGTCACAATATTTAGCTCATAACTTGGGTTTTAAACATTTATTTTGAATAAAACTTGATACATTAGAAAGTCCGATAGGAGGACTACAATTTTTATGAAGAAATGAAACTTAATTTTGACTATATCTAGTCTAAAATTAGCTTGAAAGCTAATATAGGAATTTTGGAAGATAAAAGAAATAAGATCAGAATGTCATTAAGATTTTAAGAGATTTTTTTTAGAGACTTTAGGATTTGCTAATGGTTATGATGTATAATTTTTTTTATTTTTTTACTTTTATTTTTATTTTTATTTTTTTTTTATTTTTTTTATTATTTTTTATTTTTTTGCATTTGTTATTAAGTTGTTCAAGAATTTAAGAAAATTTCATAACTTTTGATATTTCAATGGTATATATTGTTCTAATATATTATTCTCTCCTTTTATGAAATCGTTTAGATTATTCTAATTTAATAGTTGAATGATTGTTTATTTAATTAATTTTGTTATACTTACAAAATTGGTTAAATGAATATTAATTACTAGAATTAAGAATTGTGATCTATTTTTATTCTCTTTTTAATCACCAAGTAATGAATAACAATAAAGAATTATGAACAAATTTTTATCTTATATTTATGAATAACTTAATGCAAGGCAAATGATTCAAACTTGTGTAATTATTGCTTGTGTTAACTTATATTCCTAGTTGTTAAGGTTGTTAATATATTACTCCAAAAATCTTATTTTAAACGTATAATGGTTAGAATCTAAGTGAAGAGTTTACTTTGTTTAATGAATATCTAAGGGAAAATTCAAGTAATTGAACTTATAATTATCTAGGGTTTATAGTTTCATTATAATCAATACAACATTATGGATGATCAAACCATTAAGTATCATAATTGCAAATAAATTTGAAACTAAACTTTTAATATTTGATATTTTTATAATCAATTATGTTTGACCAATTTATTTATTTTATTTATTAAAAAATCAAAATTCAACTTTCTCTCAATTTTGTTAATGTCTTTAATTTTTTGTTAATTAACAGTGAATTGATTGTACTCCTCGTGGAATTGACTCTTACTTATACTATTTATTATTAAATAATTAAGAGTAAATTATTAAATTTTTGCAAAAATTCAACCTCTATCTTGTTACAATAAATCCAAGAAAAACAAAAATTCAATTAAGTCAAAATTTTACCAAAACCCTTTTTTTTAAAAAAAAATAATAATAATAACCTATCCACCATACTTGCAAACAAATCTTACCTTGAATTGTTCACATGCAAGAAATTTCCTCTCTAGGTTCAAATTGGTCCATGATGTCCACATCAAGGCTTCTCTGCTATAATGACACAACATCTCCAATAGATTCCTTCAATTAGGTCATCTCTCTCTGCAAAATATTGTTTGCATAACTAATGTGACTAGAAGGGATGAGGTTTTTGTGGGTTAAAGCCAGCAAATCTCACAAAAGGAATACACAATTACATTTTTTTGGTGTTGGGTAAGCAAAAATAAAATGCAGCTATCGTGGAGAAAGGAGAGGAATTAGGGATTTCAGGGACATATGACTTTTTATATCTTAAACGTGCATATTTTTTAGTTTTTGACCATATTCCATTATTTATTTAATAGTTACTTGTTTTCCTGTCCAAATTAGTACTAAATTGAGATGGATTTTGAAGCTTTAGAACTCAGATGAAAAACTGGAAACATTTAGAGCTACGTTAAAAAAATCCTAAAAGGTTTAGAACTAAATTAGTGTTAATCCCTAGATCTAGATTGATGTCGACCTCAAACACCAAAATGTGCTTCTTTGGTAGTTGGCTTTGCCTCCTCGTTACTCAGACAACAAAGGAAGACCCCGTTCAAGGATCTTCAATACGAAGTGTCCTCGAAGTATATGAATCGGAAAGTTCAACATTGTCCCTCCATCTTATGATGTCGATTCTCAAGAAGCATACCATGCGTTACTGTTGGCTTCACAGTGATCTTCAGACTCAGAATGGTAGATGAATACAGCATAGTGGTTTCAAGAAAGTTGAGAGAACAAAAAGTAAAGCAACCAGAGGAGTCTTTGAAAAATGTTACGTACTCGAGTTGTCGGGGTCCCTGCCGAAAATATTGTACACAACTTATGAATAACAAATATAAATGTAAATTGTAGAGAAATTGCGATTATCAATTCCCAATATGAAAAATTTGAGAATTGCAATACGAACGCGTAAATGATTTACAAGATTTCAAAAATTCTATTGCTCCCATCAGAACTATAATGTACCCGAACTGAATGAAGTGATCGCTCTTTTCACAGCATGACGTTGCCTGCATTTCGTTGTAAAAATGCAATCAAGCGTGCGCTTAAACCATGAAGAACTTGAACATTCTCGCACAATCTAAACCATTCAAATGAGTAATGTGTTGAATCCGGAACGCGTTTTCTGAAATATTATATGAAAAAGAAAATTAATAAGACCACTGGGTCAATTCCCTGATATCCAACAGAAGAAACACAAAAAAGATTCATTCATCGTTTTAGAATTAAGCATTTAAATCTCAAATATTATTGTATTTGAGATGGAATGTTGTTCTTAAATTTATGGATATAAATCATCAACTTATAAGTATTTTTATAAAATTTTTGAGTGATGATAAATTTTTAAATATTACAAAGCATTTGGGGATGGTTAACATGACTTAAATTATCTTTCAAATATAAATCTTCCCTTTTGATGATGTAAAGGAAAAGATGTTGCATTATTATTATTATTTTTTTAAAATCAATGTTTAGTTGTCTTTATTTTTCAATAATTATTACTTATTTATTATTTTTGTTAATTGATATTATAAATTTATAATTTCGTCTTATTTTATTGTATTGTTGCCTGTTTGAGAGGATTTTATAAATATTTCCTTAAGTTATTATAGAAAATAAAATAAAAAAAATTACTAGCGCATGTGTTCTCTAATTGCAAACATTTAATTTATATATTCCTTTAACTTTTCTGTGTCTCCTAGGTTTCTCTAACCTTCCTCTTGCTCAACATTCATGGAAATCCCTGAAACGGCAACTGCAACCACCACCCAGAAGCACGTCTACTCTGTGTGGGCGGTCCCACCGGAGGACGTGGCGGTGAGGCTGAAGAAGCTGATGGATTGCCTGAGATTGGAGTTCGGTGGGCCCCAGTTCGAGCCACATGTCACTGTCGTTGGGGCCATCAGTTTGACGGAGCAGGATGCCTTGGACAGGTTCGGATCCGCTTGTGATGGGCTCCAGGCTTACGATGCCAGTGTTCATCGTGTGGCGACCGGGACTTTCTTTTATCAGTGCGTTTTCTTGCTGCTGCATCCAACGGCTCAGGTGATTTCTGGGATTCTGTTGCTTGTGATCACGTTCATTTTGCAAGGTGTCCTTCGATTGGCGTTTGCTGATGAAAATGAATGATTCGTGCTTGTGTTTTATGCTTTTGGGTTAAATTTCGTGTGTATTTTAAGTAGTGATAAAAGCACTGAAGCCAATGATTAATTGGTTCAACGATATTTCAAAGGAAAGAATTTCTCTTTAAGTCACAAAATTGGATTTTTATGACCAAGATTTTCACTTCGAAGGAATACTTAGATTGATCTTCTTGCTGCTTTTATTTGGGTGCAAAGCTTGAATGCAAGCACGCTGAAGTGGGGTTATCTTTTGTGCTTTTTCTCGGTGATGTGATCCAATACTTTCATTCTTATTCTTTTATTTAGGTAGTGGAAACCAGTAAACATTGCAGTGGACATTTTGGATACAAGAGCTCCACGCGTAAGTTCTGTAAACTCTCATCTTATGTAAATTTTATTGCACCCACGATCAGAAAGTGTGTGTTCCACCACCACCAGGGAAACCCCTGCACCTCTTCGTGTATTTCCCAACTGAAAAGTAGAAAAAAGGGATTCTTGAAAATGACATGAAGTCTTATGTGTTATATCTCACTGTCATAAGTTCTGCATTAAGTTATTTTCCTTGAGCATGGGTTGAAAAGCTTGTTAGGCTGTTTTGACAAGAGTGCCCATTGGCTGCATTTGACAGTAAGGCCATTGACCAGATGGATGAAGTGAAAGTGCTTGTAAACATTAAAGAGTTAGATTAGATAGGGTGTAATAAGGTCATCTCAACTAAATCCTTCGGCTCTTTGCATTGGAACTGTTTGATCACTGAGAATGCTAAGATTTAGACATAGTCTTGTTAGAGTAAGGTGCCAGACAGCTGAGTTGCTGGAGAACATTCCAACCTCTGCTGGGGATGCACAGGCTCAATAGAATTCCTTGAAGAAAATGTTTGCACTTATGGAATAGTTGTCAAAAATGCATGAGATTTTGGTCCCAGTGAAACTATTGGGGATGTCCTGAAGGAAAAAGAAAATTTAGTACCATTTTTCATAGTGTTGTGACCTGCTCTTCTGTTGGCTGTAACTTTTGATTCTTGTGCTATGGGTGTCAATGGGATGGAATTGGTCCAGTACAGTTTGTGGAAAGAAGGCCTCTTCTGTAACTTAATCTCATGCATAGCACCTAGCTGCCTTGCTGAAGTATTTGGAGCACCATTACCTGTAGTATTTTATTTGGATAAATATGGAGGCAGAGATTATTTTAGATGAGGTGTAGACATCATTCGCATTTTACAATCAAAATTTCCAATTGTCAATTTTCAAGTTAATTGTACCAATTTGGAGCCCATTGAATTTGTTGCAATCCAATTCTGGTTGCTGTTGGATTTTCTAGTTGATTCTACCAACTTTAGGCATTTTTATTTGTCCCTGAGAATTAGGATATTGTCTAGTTCTCATTAAGAAGCACCAATTTTGCTAATGGTACCTCATCTTATATTGCAGCTTACATGCCTCATCTTAGCCTACTCTATGGAGATCTGACAGATGATGAGAAGAAAAAGGCTCAAGAAAAGGCCAATATTCTTGATGAGAGCATCAACAGCCTGAGCTTCCAGATAAGTCGTCTTCAATTGTGGAAAACAGACACCAATGACAACACTCTGAAATCATGGGAGAAGGTTGCAGAATTTATCCTGAGCCCTAACTAATCCTTCTTTTTCTTCTTCCCTTTTTTTTCCAATCTGCAGTAGAATATAAATGTACCATGGTTGTATTTGGCATGATACCAGCAAATAATGATACTGCCTCTGCATCTGCTGTTCTATGCCTGCCTATACAGAATGATTAATGCTTGTTTTACCACTCCTTTTCACCTAACCAAATACATCTTCACAGGATTACAGTTGAAGGAATACTTTCCAACTATTCTTTTGAACATTCAGTAGATGCATTGGTCATGGTATGAATGTTGGGTACTATGGTTGGGGTCATGCTCTCCATTGTTCTTTCTATCACCATGAAACTTCAACAGGTATAAGGGATTTTTCTCCTGGGGATCTTTTGATGCTTAGAGGTAGGCCTTTTAAAGAGAGAAGAGACCCTGTTATCGGTGCCTTTCTTTTCTTAATAGATTTCCTCTTCTTGTTTGCCTTTCCGGTGTGATCTTATCCAGTGCTTTAGTATGAGAATAAGCTGTGATCGAATTAGCTTCTGGTGCCGATGAATGGATCAATAGTCAAGCTATCAAGGAATGGATGTTGGAAATGGCGTATATAATCAAAGATCCTGACCTTAGTTGAATGAATAAGAGCTGATAGCTCTGTTAACGTGTCAGGTGCTTGGGTTGTCTTTTGGGGCCTCTGGGAAAATGCATGCAGTTCGACTTACTAATTACGTGGGATCCCACGGGATCGAGTTGTGCATGAATCTGAGAAATGGTGAGAATTATTGATCCATCCCAATATCTTGGGTGGCACTTTCAACTTGTAAATTCAGCACCTTTCGTCTAAACAACCAAACCAGAACTTTGATGTTCTCTAAACAATAAAAATTTTGGTCTAAGAGACCAAAATCACTTCTAATTCTTCCTTCATCGGAGGCCTAGCGCACCATAAATCATGGATGTGTATTTGTTAGGCTTTCGTCCTCCACCAATTGGTGCCTGGTTTTCAAAGTAGAAATTGGAAATCCCAACTGCAAGGTCATACCTAGTCAAGCTGTTTGCTTTCAATCTGTTCTAAAACATATCAATTTTGAGAGAAGTGCCTTCTGCTGCAGGTTGTTTGAAGAGTGCTGGAATGCTTCCTTTAATTGATAAGCTAGAACCTCCTTGTCTTGGGAACTGAAATTTATGTATCATCTTGTGATTTACGTCCATTATAGCTATTATTTTCTCCTCTGGGCATTTCAATCTTTACGGCAAGGATTTAAAAATTAAACCATTGAATAAAAAAAAATTAAGTAATTTACAATTTAATTGATTTAATTAAAATTAAATTAATAAAATTAATATTTAATATTAAATATATAAAAAAATAAAATATAATTTTTATTTTTTAAAAAATTAAAATATAAAAAAATTATATTTTTATTTTTTTATAAATTTTTTAAATTAATTAAATTAAAAAAATTATAATAAATTTATTAATTTATAATTTAATTAATTTATTTATTAATTTAATAATTTTTAACATCAATCAAATCAATCTACATTTAATTTTTAGTCTTATCAATTCGACTGACCAATGCGGTCTTGCTTTCAAAACCTTGCTTTACGATATGACCACCCTGGTGCTTTCAGAATCTGTAGTCCACAAGCATTATGGGAATATGCACCGATGTCAAGTTGCATACACATTTTATCTTGCAATACGTGTCTTTCATTGAATCAAGGCAACGGATTAAAAAAAACAAAAAACCAAAAAAACAAAAGAAAACGGCATTTTGCCTTGGGTTGTACAATGTGACGTGAATATATATTTATTTCCATATCACCTTGGACGACAATAATGTTGCTTGACAAAGGCAATGCTCATGGGATCCTTTAACGTGCCCGTGTGATAATTGAAAGCTATTAAGTAGGCCTTAACATAAAGCATTTTTGAGAAAAAAATTGAGTATTAAGTGAAATTAGGTGAAAGTTAAATTCCTCCAATAAACTTTTGTCTATACAAAGTTGTACTTAAGAGAAAGTCTTTATCTAGACAACGTGAAAATATCAATAAAATTAGGAGAGTTGAAAAGGCATGTGATAAATAAAATTTGTAGAAAATCAAGCAAATGACTTAAAAGGGATTTTCGTGAGAGGCTACCTAGGGGAGGCTGGGATCTCAATGGGTATGGCACTTAGCGCCTCTATCTTTCTTGCTTTTTCTAAGGAAAATGTGTGTTAAGAGGCAATAGGGATGTTGTAATGTGTGCAATTGATCTTAGAGTCATAACCAATCATTTTAGGTGTGATTGGAACACCAAAATAACTTGATCTACTTTATTAAGATTCAATGGAGTTCAAGAGATCAATAATGTTTGGTAAAGGTCACAGCCAACCAAATGTTTGTCACAAGTGATGGTATTACTGTTCACTCATCTATATTTCTGACAATATTCTTGTTGATTTGTATTTATTTTTTTCTTTTATGATTGCCAATCGAGACACACACTTGTTTCTATGACAGAAAAAATGATTTGTATTTGTGAGCTCACCTAAGTTGCCTTAGAATTATGCCTCCACTAGAAACTTTTACGTCCCATTTTTTCTTTCTTTTCTTTTCTTTTTCGTTTTTTTTTTCACTTTTCTTTTCCTTGGCCTTTAAATGCCTCCCTTCTCATTTCTTTGTTCCATTTTGATTGTCCCTCCATTGTTTATCTTTGTCACCCTTACATAGCTCCATTTTTAGGCTTTTTAGGTTGAAATCTTTTATAACCATTCTTCTAATTTGTGTTTTTGGATTTGGTTGCTATGATTTAAGTCCTCAAATGGTTTTTTTTTTTTTTTTAAGATTTTCTAAATGATTTATGGTATGTGGGACATTTACTATCACCAATGATGAGATGCTAGCAACTTTTAATTGAGGTGTGAGGCACACTTATGGATAGTTTGAAGTCACCTAAGTCTATTAGTGCTAGTTTCGTGGGCTATTAGTTGCCAGAATCAACATAGGGAGAGATGGAAGTTAAAGAGGCAATGGGTTTTAGAGCTCTAATCATTGCCACTAAGAGCTTTGATTGGCGTATGAAGGCACCACAAGGTTGAGGTGGGACAACAACCAAAAAGCAGGTGCATGAAGGCTAACAACATGCTTTAGGAGCATTTATCATCACTTTGTAGTAACCTTTCTAGTGTGCGAGACCTACTTGTGGATGAATTAGCCATTAGTGAATCGGTTGATGTGGCTTTTTGGTTGAATGGTGATAGTCCATGGTGTGCATGACAATGGTACAACAAATAATCATGTTTAACCCTTTGGTTACAAATTTTGTGACCTTTATTCATTCTTCCATCTTCAGTGTTACATAGATTGGGTTGAATTGGTTTGATTGACAACTTCCCTTTCATTTCTTAGTGACTAGTGGTAGATTTTCAATGACCTCATTGGGGCAATGCGACTTCCCTATATGTTCTTTTTCTTTCTTTTTTTTTTTTTTTTTTTTGGCAATTTTTGCTTTGTTTACAATATATACAGATTTTTGCATAAAATGGAAATAAACTAAAAACTTATTATTTCTTACCTTTCTTATTGGTAGAGGGTAAATCAAGCTGAGTGGAAATAATAATGTTGGTTAAATAAGTGTTTCTTTGATGATTGTGTGAAAATTGGAAGTGTTGTGTGTTGTGAAACAAATTGTCTCTATTAAAAGTGTTATTTGATTTTAATAGGTCAAATTATTCCTTTGAGCATTTGAGTTCTTTATTGATAAAATAGTGCCTTTAATTTGATACTTAGCTATTAATATTTACCTTGATCATGATTATGGGTTTATTAAGCCTCATTTATGTTGATGGATATCTTGGAAAAATATCACAAAATGGAAAGAATAAAAGGAAAACAAAATTGGAAGGCTGTATAATCTTGTTGTGGGTACATTGGTTTCCATTATGGTTGACTAGAAGGTGTAATCTCTCTTTTTGGGTGGTAGTTCAAACATGGTTTAAGGAAATTTTTGCAATAGCACTCTATTGTTGCCTTTACTCCTTTCTAGTGGCTTTAGAGATTTATGGATACGTTAGCTTGATTGAGTTTCTTGGTACCAAATTAATTGGCTTATCAAACTCACTATTAAGGCTTTAGACTCTCTTTATCTCATATGAGTTTGCTCTCTTAATTTGCTACCTTTTGGAAAATTTTCTTAGCTCTCCATTGATTTTGTTTGGCCCTTTATGCCTCAACAATTAAGCTAGCTTTTATAAAGAAATTGGTCTAATGTCAACCATTGATCTTTGATTACCTTTACTAGACAATGCATATTAACTTGCTTTTTAATGAGTGGTTGAGATTGCTTTGCTTAAACAATTAAGATTTTTTTTTATATTTAATGTTATGTGGACTTTTGACCTACAAGATTTGTACTTGGATTGAGCTATTGGGCCTTAAAAAGAGGGCTAATTGACTGATATTATCATACTTGGATATTTGGTATAGGGTCTTTGAGAAGCCATGGGTTGTTTGCTCTTTGTGATTTAATGATACCACTTATACCCATAAGTAACTTTTACCTTTGGATTTAGTTTAAGAACTTGGAAAGTCACTAGCTCTTTCTTTTTAGGTGGGTGTATGTTGCAATTGAACATTGGACTATATAAACTAATTTGTAACAATATAATTATTTTTTTTCTTTTTTCGATCATTTTATTTTTTGCTACTTTTCTTTTCTTTTTTTTTTTTTTACTATGTCCAAATGCAAATTTTGCAATTTGTATGTAGTTTGTGAATTTCATCATCTGCACTAAATTGTGAGAATAAGTGTAAGACCCTCTTTAATTAAGGCAAACCAAATAGAGGTACAATAACTTCCTTTCTTTATAAGTTACTTTGACACAAAGGAACAAACAAAGAGTTTTTTGAATCCCTATTTTGTTTGCTTCTTGAATGCCTACATAACAATGTTTGTGTGCCTATGGTTGACATATGGTGAGCTAACTCAAAGTAATTGTATGCTATTAGGAGACTTCTGTTATTTGTATGTTGGAGCAATTTTGTCGGTGATGATAGAGTGAAAGTTTTATTAAGGGACTTATGATATTGTTAGATGTTCCCTTGTTCTCTACTGAGGATGTTTTATGAGTGGTAGTTTAGCTGATAACTCCATTAGGAAATTATTTTTGGCTATAATGGATAGTTTTACTAGGGAATTGGTTTGCATGATATCTGAGGATTTGGTGGTGTATATTGGCTAGTACAAATGAAGTTTTCAACTGTAGGGTTAAAGATGTATTGACATGTGATTTAAGTTTACTTAAGGTGGCTACATTGGCCATATAAGTGTTTTTTTGATGATTTTGTGAAAATTGGAAGTATTGGTGTGTGTTATGAAATAAATTACCTTTGTTAAATGTGTTTATTTGATTTTAATAGGTCAAATTAATTTTTTTTTTTTAGCATTTAAGTTTTCAACTAGTAAAATAATGTCTTTAATTTAATGTTTAATCATTAATATTTACTTTAATTATGATTGTGGGTTTATTATGACTCTTTACGCTGATGAATGTCCTAAAAAATGTCATAAAATGGAAAGAATAAAAGGGAAAGGAAATGTGAAGGCTGTACAATCCTATTGTAAGTACCTTAGTTCTTATTATGGTTGACTAGAGAGTGTATAATTTCTTTTTCTAAGTGGTAGCTTAAACATGGCTTAGGGCAATTTTTGTGACGACATTCTATTATTACTTTTGCTCCTTTTTGATGGCCTTAGGGGCTTTTGGATATATTGGCTTTGTTAACATTCTTAGTGCCAAATTAATTGGCTTCTCAAACTTATTATTAATGCTTTCTACTCTTTTTCTCTCATGTGACTTTGCTCCCCTAATTTGCTACCTTTTGGACTCATTTATTGGCTTTCCATTAGATTTATTTTGCCCTTCCTTGCCTTATCAATAAGGCTACTTTTTATAGAGAAATTGGCTTGATGTTGACCATTAATCTATGATTATTGTTGTTGGATTGTGCATATTGACTTACTTTTTAACAAGTGATTGAGATTATTTTAATTGAATGACTAAAATTGTCTTTTATGTTTAATGTTTTGTGGCCTTTTGACCTAGTGGATTTACACTTGGATTAAGTTGTTAGGCCTTGTAGAGAGGGCTAATGAATTGATATCATCGCACTTGGATACTTGGTCTAAGGTCTTTGAGAAAGGAAGAACCCCTTTTTGTGATTTGGTGATGCAACTTATACTTATAAGCAATTTTTGGCTTCAAGTTTAGTGTAAGAACTCAAAGGGTTGTTGACTCTTTCTTTCATGATTAGTGTATGTTGTAATTATACATTAAATTATATAAACTAATTTGCAGTAATATAATTATTATTTTTTTATCATTTTATTTTTTACTATTTTTTGCTTTTTTATTTTCTTATGTCCAAATGCATAAACCACATCAAAATACAATTTATGAATAGTCATCATGCCCACCATATTGTGAAAATGAGTGTGAGACCCTCATTAATTATGGTAGACAAAATAAACATACAATACAAAAATATTTGGTGGAACTACCCCTAAAACAAAGACAAGAAAAAGTATAGAATTGATAACTCTACTAATGCAACTAATGTAGGCAGCAAACATTAAAACTCTTATTATGATATGTCCTAACATTGTTTGTCCACTGACAGCTCAAATGACAGGTGTATCCTTCATTCAAATTGTACGTTTCACATGTTTCCTAATAAGTATTAATTCACCACATACAAATCAATACATGGGGAAATAGTTTTACTAAGAAATAATAAGGCATTATTTATTATTGGTATAGGTATTTTATAAATTAATATGCATGGTTACATTATCAAGACATTAGAAGTTTAATATGCTTTAATGCATAAATAAAATTTTATATCATTGAATATTTTTTTATTACAATGTTTACTAATACTCAACTAAAGGTAGTGTACTTGAAGTGGGTATATTAGTCTTGATGAAAGGAAAGATGGTCAATAATATTTACTATCTTGAAGGAAGTATAGTTAATGGTAATGCAAATATTTCAACATCAGATTCAAGTTCTAAGACTAGTCAATTGTGGCATATGTGACAAGGCTACATAAATGAGAGAGGCATGATTAAGTTAAGCAAACAAGATTTGCTCAGATGTCAAAATATAAGCAAAGTGCAATTCCATCTAAAGAAATGGTGAACTTTATTCACTCTTATTTGTGAGGACCTATTTTTGTTCCATCCAAAGGTAGTAAAAGATATCTCTTAATTTTTATTAATGATTTATCAAAGAAAGTATAAATGTATTTTCTTAAATAGAAGAGTGAAATGTTTAGCAAATTCAAATAATGGATTGTCTTAATTGAGAAGTCCAAGAAGAATATTAAGTGCTTAAGGGCCAAAATAGTCTAAAATACTCATCTAATGAATTTGAAGAATTTTGTAAGATTAAAAGTATCATTTGACATTATATAGTGAGACATACATCATAATATAATGGTGTTGCATAACAAATGAACAAAAAACTCTTAAAGAGTGCTTGTTGCATGCTTTTTAAAGTGAAAGTATCAAGAGTTTTTTAGACTAAAGTTGGTTAATATGGCTTGCTACTTGTCAACTAGTCACCATCAACAACAATTAAGGTAAAGACTCCAATAAAGGTATAATCTATTTCTCATGCTGATTACTTTTGTTGTTTCCACAGCCTTATATGAGTTATAATTATTGTCAACCACATTTAAGTTTGCAAGTAGAAGTGGCTCAATCAAGCATTCAAAGGATGAGTTTTCAGTAGAAAGAAAATGGTAAGAAAAATAAATTAAGAAGGAGGATAATGCTGAATTTTGAATGAAACAGTAATATGAAGCCACATGGAGGGGCAAGAAAGGAAATTCACTGCAGCTACAGTAAGCCTTACTAGGGCTTTCATAGAAGGGAATATATAAACCAAGAATTATCTCTTTTGAAAAAACCACCCGCAAAATAGTGAGAGCAAACCAGAATTGGTGGAACCACCGTAAGAGAGGAAATCAGAGACGTGAGACCAATAAAACGTGAGAACAGATCAAGACCAGACCTGGAAACGTGAGAACAGATCAAGACTAGACTTGGAACTGTGAGAGCAGATCAAGACCAGACTTGGAAACGTGAGAATAGATCAAGACCAAACTTGGAAACGTGAGAGCAGATCAAGACCAGACCTGAAACGTGAAAGTAGATCAAGACCAGACCTGGAAACATGAGAACAGATTAAGACCAGACCTGGAAACGTGAGAATAGATTAAGACCAGACTGGGAAACGTGAGAACAGATCAAGACCAGACCTGGAAATATGAGACCAGATCAAGACCAGACCTGGAAACGTGAGACCAGATCAAGACCAGACTTGGAAACGTGAGACCAAATCAAGACCAGACCTAGAAATGTGAGAACAAATCAAGACCAAACCTAGAAATGTGAGAGTAGATCAAGACCAGACTTGGAATGGGTGAGACCAGACCAGACCTAGAGCAAGTGAAACGTGAGATCTGGTGAGACCAGGTGAGGCGTGAGACCAGGTGAGATGTGAGACCAGGTGAGGCGTGAGACTAGGTGAGACGTGAGACCAGGTGAGGTGTGAGACCAGGTAAGGCGTGAGACCAAGTAAGACGTGAGACCAGGTGAGGTGTGAGACTAGAAAAGGGTGAAACAGGTGACACCAGAACACACCGGAAGACCAGAATTGGTGAGACCAAAAAAGGGTGAAACGTGTGACATCAGAACACACCGTGAGACCCAGAATCGGTAAGACAATGAGACTAGACCAGGTGAGACGGTGAGACCAGAAAATGGGTGAGACCGTGAGACGATGAGACGGTGAGACCAGAAGACAGGTGAGACCGTGAGACGATGAGACCAGGAGTTGGGTGAGACAACCTAGAGAAGAAATTCGGTGAAGCATTTGAGAGAACTCAACAAATTTTCAGATTTCTTCAAGAGAGGTTAGAGAGTGTTTTAGTGATCTTCCAAGCAGTAGTGAAGCAGCCTATTTAAATCAAACAGAGGCAACACAAACTAGAAGAAGGGTAGACACAGTAAGTAACACTCTTTGTATTGTGATTGCTTTGTATTTGTAATAATGAAAGGAGTAAAAGATTAAGACATCCATTGTAATCATAGGGGATACCACACTGGTGTTCTCAAGTATAATGGATTGTCTCGGTAGAGGAAGAATCCTTGCCACTGTGGAGTACGTCACATTGACGGAACCACGTAAATCTCTCGTGTCCTTACTTTGAATTTACATTTTGTGTTTTGAATTGAGTTGTGAACACAGCTAAAGAATCATCAAACCCATAACCTAAAAGAAGACCTAGTCAAGAACAACCAATTCGTCTAATAGGTAAGGTGTCTGAAAGATAACTTTGGGAACTATTGTGATCAATAGGTAACAATAGATCTACCTTAGTTGAATATGAGAAAGAGTTCATTTTGACTTAAGTTATCAGAGTTTTTTTTAAGGGGTGTGATACTGATTCACCCCTCTCTCAGTATCACAGATTAGTAGATCCTAGGGTGAAGTTGGTAACTTCAACTTTAATTTCAGAGTATTTGGTTATCCCACTTATGCCTATGAAAATGATGATAAGCCTAAGTTGAGGACAAAGAATTGCATATTCCTAGGCCATGCAAAAGTCGTCAAAGGATACAAGTTGTGATGCATTTATCTAAATTCACCTAAGTTTACTATCAGTAGGGATGTGATTTTTGATTAGTCTACTATGTTCCCAAAGGCAAAGGAATTCATCGAGATTGAAGATGACCATGAAGTCAACAAGCAGGTAGAATTAGAGGTGAAGGCTTTAAATTTAGTGAGAGAGAATAACAAATTCTAATAAGTAGATAAGGATGGAGAATAAGAGATTTAATTAAAAGCTATAAAATTTGAGTAGGTCAAATAAAAAATTGTATAGCTAGAGAAGGACCCTTATAGGCAAAAGGCAAAGAAAAAATAGAGATTAGGCCACCTACGTGATACAAATTAAGGTTTGCTACATCTGCCTTGTCTGTAGCTAAATAGATTGATGATTTAGAACCTAAATTTTTTCAAGAGGTTATTTCCAGTTCTAAATCTTCTAAATGACTTATTGTCATGATGAAAAAAATTTAATCTCTACATAAGAAGCAAATTTAAGAGCCAATGAAACCCCTAAAGAGTTAGTAAATCATTGGGTGCATATGGGTTTATAAACAAAAATAATGCATTTCAAGAGCTAAAAATGCATGACTTAAGACACATGTAATTGCAAAGGGCTTTACACAATGGGAAGGTATTGACTTTCATGAAGTAAAGCATAGTTCCATTCAAATGTTACTTGCTATTATTGCCCTATTTGACATAAAGTTGAAGCAATTTAATTTCAAGACAATATTCTTGCATGGAAATCTTGATGAGAAGATTTACATGCATCAAGAGCTTTACACAATGGGAAGGTATTGACTTTTATGGAGTAAAGCATAGTTCCATTCAAATGTTACATGCAATTATTGCCCTATTTGATATAAAGTTGGAGCAATTTGATTTCAAGACAATATTCTTGCATGGAAATCTTGATAAGAAGATTTACATGCACCAGCAAAAGGGTTTAGAAGATCCGACAAAAAAGGATCGTGTATGTTTGTTAAAGAAGTCACTTTATGGTCACAAATAATCACCTAGTCAATGGTACAAGTGACTTGACAACTTTATGATCAATTACAATTATTCCTTGAATAATTATAATGGTCGTTTCTATACTAAGAGGTCGTTAGATGGTTTATTCATTTATTTACTGCTTTACATTGATGACATGTTGATAACTACAAATAACATGCCAAAAATCAACTAGTTAAAGGCTCAATTAAGTGTTAAGTTCAAAATGAAAAACTAAGGAAGGACCAAGGATGGAGATTCATAGAAATTAAGGTGTTGGAACCATGTTCTTGTCATTAAGAAAGTTTTGGAATGATTCAGTATGAAGAATTGCAAGCTTATGAGCACTCCATCAATAACTCATTTCAAACTATCTACATCCTAATCACCTCAGACAAAAGAGAAAATGGGGCAAATGATATGAGTTTCATAAAATAGTGCAATTAGTTGCATCAAGTATATTATAGTTTGTACTTGTCTAAATATTTCACATTTTGTTAGCATTGTTTTCATATTCATGGGAAACCTTGGTAAAACTCACTAGGATGTAGTGAAATGGATTCTAAATATTTCAAAGAAACCATAAATTTTGGTTTGGTCTACGACATAAATAATGATGCAAACAATAATATAGTTAGATACAATAATTTTGATTATGTTGGAGATCTAGATAAGAGGATGTACCTGACAAATTGTGTTTTCACTCTTTCTAGTTGTGTCATTAGTTAGAAGTCAATTTTATAGTGTACAATTGTCTTATCTACAATAAAAGCAAAATTTATGGTAGTTACATAAGAAATGAAAGAAGCTTTATGGTTGCCATGCCTCATTGACAACCTAAGTTTACAATAAGACCCTATTGTTCTAGGCTGTGACAATTAAAATGATATATATTTGACCAAAAATTAATGTATCATGAAAGGACCAAACCTAACAATGTTTGGTATTATTGCGTCTATGAAATCATATCATAAGGAGATGTCTCAATGAAAAAAAAAAAAAAAGAAACAAAAGTACAACAAATAATCATGCAGATATGGTGATAAAACCTATTCTTCCAAACAAATTCAAATATTTTCAAGATTTGATCTTTACTCGTAATGCATAAGATATAACAAAAGATAGTTTGAGAAGAACTATGATAACCTTGGTGTAATTTAAAGCCAAGATGAATATTTGTCAAAAAATGTTCCTTTGGTTTAATCAAGGCAGGAAAAGAAAACAAAGATGAAAATTGACATTTTAACATGTGTTGCGTAAGATAATATAGAAATAGATATTGAAATATTTACTTTCATATCATTTTGGTCAGCAACCATGTTTCCTAATAAGGTCAATGCCCACGTGATCCTTAAATGCCTAATGTACATTATAGGCTTATAAGTAGGCTTTGGGTTCAGAAGTAGAATCATCAATTCAAGAGAAAAATAATAAAAAGTATTTGTGAGACAAATGCTAAATACTGAGTGATATCAAGCAGACGTGAGGTCTTGGATAGTGAGATATTTTTAAGTGCTACCTATAAATCTTATATTTTCACAATAAAATATTCTCTAATTCTTTTGTCATGGACGTAAGTTTAAAATTTAATTACGTAAATTTTTATATTTTAAAGTTTTTAATATATTATTTTTTTACCAAATTATTAGTTTAGATATGATTATCTAATAGGTTTATCATGACATTTTCCTTTCCAAATTAATAGCAAAAAGATCCTTAAACGTGTAATTCCATACCATATTTATTGGCATCTAATACTCTCATAGATATCCCTTTTATTTATAGGTTAAGAATTCTATTTTATGTACCTTCTTAAAATTGTTGTGGTTGTTAATGTACATTATCTATGTAATGAGAATCTTTATTTCCATAAACTTTTAGTTCTTAAATCGTCTCATACAATGTTAGGATTCAAAGCGCAGGAAATTGTGATACCAAGAAAAATACTTTTGAGGATGACTAAAGAAATGCATAAAGAAAAAAGTAACTTAGGTTAATGTGCCCTCCTCAAACTTTAATTTTCTTGCTTGGTTGGCCTCCCTAGGCTTGCCTACATCCCCACTTCTAACTTCTAATTATAGATATTTTCTTACACATTTGTTTTCCTTAAATCTTAATCTCAACCACATAATTTTACTTAGCTTCTAAGTTACTTTTCTTACAAGTAAATGTCAAATTTAGATCTAATCTCCTTCTAGATATTTCTTTAAATCTTTCTGTTGCATCTCTTCTTCATGAGATTGTTTGCTAGAGAGGTGCCAGATTTGGAGATGCTAGAAGCTTTTTTTGTTGTAGTTTCACGTTCATTATATTTGAATCAGAAATCTATTTGGGGGTAGATCTTAAATTCCTTAGATCTTGACTTCAAAGTTCAAGGTCACACTTAGACACTCCTCTTTGATTTTTGAAGTTTGAAGTCTTAACCTTGTACTGCAATATTTGAATGAGATTTGAGCGTCCCCCTCCCTTTTTTTTTCTTTTTCATAAAACATGATATTTCATATTCATGGCCTTTTTTTTAGTCATGATCTTCCTCTCCAATATGAGTTTTTTTTTTTCTTCCTTTATGAATACTACAATTCACTAAGCCCCTTTTATAAGGACTTTTTCATAATACTTCTCTACTAGGTCATTGTAACTTGGACCTTCAAATGGTGTGCTATACTTCTCTAATGGGCTTTTTATTGTGTGAATTTCTAATTGGAGTATGCTTCCATTATTGTAATAATTGTGAGAACTATTGTACTAGTTGTAGTTGTGTTCCCGTGTATTATTACTAATATGATCCCTTATGATCAACGAGCATTGATACCACTTTTTTGCTTTTGACTACTCTAATATCATGTTAGAATTTAAAGGGCAGGAAGATCTGATACCAATTGATATATTTTTTCTGAGGATTGTTAGGGAGATATAGAGAGATTGAGAGAAACTTAGGTTAATTTGTCTTCTTAGGGCTTCAATTTTCTAGCTTGGTTGGCCTATTCAGCCTTGCTTACATTTGTTATAAAGGTGGCTTTGATAGCACTGATAAGGTAATAGCTCTGATACCACTGTTAGAAAAGTAACTCTAATACCACTGTTAAAAAGGTGGCTTTAATAGGAGGAGTAAAATAATTTTATTAATATGATAAAACGGATACACAATAACTAAGAGGCACTCATAATAATTCAGAGGCACTTATAATGATAATTGAGAAGCACTCACACTAATAATTTAAAAGCATACAAATAGTATAAACTATATGTATTTATGTAAAGACGGATACTTATATTTATTCAAATAGTTAAATTTAAATTGAACTCAATTTGAATTTCTATTATAATAAACTTCTAATTTAAGTTGATGCCTAATCTAGATTAACATCAACATCCCTCTTAATCCTGATTAGGTGATGCTTTCAATCCTAACATCTGCTTCAGCTGACTTCACATTGATTTGATGAGTTTTCTAGTAATTCTTATGATAATCATTGTCAGGTTGTTTAAATCCTTTTACAACTAATCTTGCTTTATATCTCTATACTTCTCCATTAGATTTCTTCTATGTCTTAAAGACTCACTTTACATCAATAGCTTTCTAACCTCGTGGAATAATAGTAAGCTCTCATGTATCATTCTTTTCAATTATCTTGATTTCTTCATTCATGTCATTCACATACTTTGTATCTTGAATCACCTCATCAAATGTTAGTGGTTCACAATCTGCAAACATGGCAAAGTACACCAAATCTCCATCATCATTGATAATATTATTAGGGATTACCTCATAATCTTACAATCTAACTGATTATTGGCAATTTCTCCTTAATCTTCCATTCTATTGTAGAGCTTATGGCATAAGATTTTGCGCATTAACTGGTAAGACTTCCCCATTTATAGTAGGGATTGCAGTTTAAGCTTCTTCTTCTCCCAAAATAACAATTGGACGTCTCTGAAAGTTATTTTGCTCCTCAGTATCATAGTTCCAAACTTCATCTTTAGCAAAAGTCACATTTCTACTCATAATTACCTTCTTTGTTATAGAATTGAATAACCTATATCCTCCTTTTTTGTAGTTAAGAAAAATTATCTTCACCCCTTGATCATTTAACTTTGTCCTTGTTTTCGTTGGAACATGAGTATAAGCAATATAATCAAACACCTTGAGATGCCTTACACTAGGCTTAAAACTGCTCCAAGCTTCTTCAGGAGTGACGTTCTAAATACTTGTTGTTGAAGATCTATTCAACAAGTAAACAACATATAAAATAGCTTCTGCCTAAAATATATTAGAAACTCCCTTAACCTTTAACAAGCTTCTCACCATATTCATAATTGATCTTTTTTTTTTTTTTTCAGCAACTCCATTATGCTGTGGGGTATAGAGAATTGTGACTTTATACTTTATTCCCTGTGCTTCATAATACTTTATAAACTCATTAAAAATATACTTACCACCTTTATCAGTTCTCAGAATTTTAATACAGTATTCACTTTGTCTTTCAACATAAGTCTTAAACTTTTTAAAATAATCAAACACCTCAGACTTTTTTTTGTATACAATAAACTCATGTCTTCCTTGTAAAATCATCAATGAAGGTAAGAAAATATCTATTATTACCATGTGATGACATACTCATCAGGCCATAAATATTAAAGTGAATAAGTTAGAGTGGTTGTTTTGCATGCCAAGTCCTTATTACAAAGGGTTGTTTGCTCTGTTTAACAATAATGCATGCTTCACAAATTTGATTAGGATGATGTATCCTAGTAGGCCTGTCACTATGTTTCCTTGTTCAAGCAACCTTAAACTGTGAAAATTCAAATGACCAAAACAAAGATGCCACAACCAAGACTCATCTTTCACAATAGCATTAAGACAAGTATAAACATCAGTGGCAATATCAACTCGGAACATCCAATTCCTCGTTGAAGGGGATTTAAGAATGAATGTACCTCTCCCATCAAGAATTGAGAAACAATTATCACATAACTGCATGTTATACCCCTTTTCAAGTAATTGGTCAAAATTAAGAAGGTTGCTCTTCATGTTTGGTATATAAAATACATCTAAGATGTGATTATAATCTTCATTCTTCAACTTGATGAGAATTCGCTCTTTTCCCATCACTAGAACACTACTATCATCAGTAAACTTGACTGTGGAGCGGATTGACTCATTAAAATCAACAAAAAGTTCCTTTTTTTCACATATATGATTGATACCACTATTATAAAGGTGGCTCTGATTGCACTGATAGAAGAATAACTCTGATACCACTATTAGAAAAATAACTTTGATACTACTATTATAAAGGTGGCTCTGATACCACTATTAGAAAAATATCTCTGATACTTGTTAGAAAGGTGGCTACGATAGGGGGAGTAAAATAATTTTATTAATATGATAAAACAGATATATAATAACTGAGAGATACTTACAATAATTCAAAGGCATTCACAATGATAACTAAAAAATACTCACACTAATAATTTAAAAATATACAAATAATATAAATTACATATTTTTATATAGAAATAGATACTTAAATTTATTCAAATAATTAAATTTAAATTGAATTCAATTTGAATTTTTATTATAATAAATTTCTAATTTAACTTAATTAATAATCTGAATTAACGTCAACAACAATTTTACTTATAACTTCTATTTATAGAAATTTTCTTACATACTTATTTTCTTCATATCCTAATTTTAACCACATATCTTTACTTAACTTCCAAGTTACTTTTCTTATTAGTAAATGTCACATCTAAATCTAATTTACTTATAGAAACTTCTTCAGATCTTTTTGGTGCATTTCTTCTCCATTCTATTGCATCTTTGTTTAATAAAATTGTCTGGAGCTCCTAGAAGCTTTGTCTGTTGCAATTTCACGTTCATTAGATTTGACTCAGAGATCTATTTGGTGGCAGATCTCAGATTCCTTAAATTTGTACTTCAAAGCCCAAGATCACAATTCAATAGTATCTAGCGCAGGGCGGATGATTTAAGTCATGCACTTTGACACTGGCTTAATGTAGGCAGGTTGGAAGCTCGGTATTACATGGTCTATTTTGCTGCTGTTTCTTACACAAGTTACAGGATTTGGCTAATCGGTCCATCATCCTTCTTCCTAAATTCAAGCAATTGTCCAGATAGGGGTCCGAATTTGCGGTGGGAACATTCCATTTTTAAAATTATCTTAGGGTCAATACCAAATTTTTTGAGTAATCAGTTCAAAGTCTTTAACAAAACTTAGTACAGTTTCAAGATTATTAGCTTAGTCCCTTGTATAGTCTCTTTCCAATGTTGTTTTTAGCTCCAATTATCGGTCTTGCTTTTCAAAATTTTTTCTTTTTTTATTTTGGGTGGCTGGGTGTGGCAGGAGGGCCAAAGGGTCGCAAGTCAATCCCTTTTTACATTCTGCTTCAATTGATGAAGTTTTCAGCTTTTTCTCTTGCAATGTTTTCTGGATCAAAAAAGTGATGCATTCATAATTGTTCTCTGAGCCAATACTGGGCCCTCTGAACTGGGCCACAATATATCATTAGCTCTCAGTTCAACAATTGGAAATCCAGCAATATGGAAGGACGTTTCCTGGTGGCAGTGAAATGAAATCCTTGAACAGTAGATTCAGGAATTATCTTGTTACAAGCACATGTCTGCTGCAATTTCACTGACATTTCAATCCTTCCAACAACACTGATTCTAATTGGATGCACAGAAAATTTGTCAGAGCTGTAAGTTTTTGTTGGGAATCATTTTCATGGAAAGTGACCTGTGCCATGGATTTCACCTCACACTGGCATGGGTATACCTCACCTCAATTTCAACTTATTTATCGATCAATATCATACTGATCTGCCATTAAGATGAATGGACTAGAAGGCCTTTTTTGTTTTTTTTTTTTTTTGTCAAATAGATCTCTAGCCTTGTTAATTTCATCAATGAAGAAACCAGATGAATTGATGAATCAGTTTTCTCTTTCAGTTTTCATGTTAATCATGTCAAAAGCTTGAATTTCAAATTGACTAGAATGAGTGAATTTTTACTGAAAAGTTTCCACCCTTTTTCTATGATAATTATGAACCAGCAAAAGAAAGAAGGTGCATTGTGGACCCAATTCAATATTGAGAGCTGCTATAAGGAGGGAGACATTGAGCCTGATATTAACTTTGTGACAACGAAATAAATGAAACAAGAAACTAGAAATAATGGCTGTACTCTTTGCAATAATTTTAATGGAGTTAAAACATCTTCATGGCATGTCCCCTTCCATGGAGCTAGTCGATATTTAGGGCTACCCAACTCATCGAAGACAACTAAAACATTCTCTGGTTATTGCTACAAATTTTGCATGATTTGTTAAGTAGATAATTTAAAGCATCATTGACACCAAAAATGCAATTTCAAGATTAGGGTCAAGACTAATACAATACAAACCAACAATATATTTCTAACAGAAAGATGTGGCAAATTAATGTGAGAATGCAATGCCAACTGTATAGCAGCAGCCAATTAAAGATTCCAAGCTAAGATTTGTACATTAGGCTGGTAGAATGTTTTCTGTGGCACAAAGTTGGTTTGATTTGCTAGAGCACCAGCTCACCATTTTATCCATTTCAGGTAAAGCCATGATGGAGGCCATGGGAACTTGAGATACCATCAGCTTTATTAGGAATTGCTTTAAATTAGCCTTGGCCCATGGTTTAACTCTCGGGGGATCAGAATCATTTGCTTCAGGGCTTTCAATAGGTAGGGTCCAGTAATTACAGTCATTCATGCCCACTTCAGATCTAAATTTCTCCTACGGGAAGACTATGGATCATTTGAAGTAACGCATGGTAGGTTCATGTAATGCGACAAAATTTAGTAGAAAAATGTTATCAAATTTATATAAAAATAATAAATAAAGAAATTACTTTATTGTCTTTTCTCGAGTGTTTTGTGTTTCCCACTTCTCTTTTTTACATTTCTGCATGGTAATACACAAATTTCAGCAAATGTGCCGCATCTAATTGATTCACCTTTTGACTAGGGTTAAAGGCAAGTCATCCGTATCAGGAAAAACAAAAAAATTAAAAACGAATATTAGTTTTTAATGATGATGAATCATTTCGGACAAATCCTGAATTGCTAGCATAACTCTTACTGTTGTAGCTCTCACTTACTTTATGAGATATATTTAGGATGAATTAGAGTTGAGATTCTGTAAATCCCACGTTTCTGTAACTTGGTCATTACATATGGGCTAAACAAAGTAATTTATGGTTAAATATAAACAAAAGAAAGTACGAAAAAACAAAAAAGAAAAAAAAAGAGGAGGAACACTAATCAGTGCTAACTGTCTGATTCAGATTAACGTTGCATCCATGAAAACAGAATAATGTTTATATCAGTTCCTTATATAACTAAAATTGGTAACAAGCAATTTGCTTCAATTAAAAGGTTCCTAATGTGCATGGATATTTGCTGCCTTGTCAGGCTGTGTGAAAAAAGGCCGTATGCGACAAGGCAACGCACCAAAAGGCCTGGGGAAAACAACAAGAGAATTAAACCATCGAAACTCTTCCTTTGATCAAGTGCCTCAGAGCTTGCTAATCATTCTCAATCGCAACATTTGAGAAAATTTTTATTCTACACGGAAACTCTATATGTGGATGGGATTTGCTAATTATCACTACTTAAAGTGGCATTGTCAAGGTTAGGCGTATTTCAACATATTATACACCATCGTACGTAGCCTGCCAAGTTTAATTTGTTGAAAGTTTTAGCATGTTTTTGGTCACTCAACCGGGTGCGTGACACGTGTTGAGTCAGTGATTCCTCATAGAAAATGTAGAAAACAATCTTACTTTCAGCTACAATACACATTGGTATAACATAATATAATGGAATCAATTTCTTCATAGTAGTGGACTATAAAGAGAAAGTAGCCATGTATGGAGGCAGAGTCCCAAATCCAAAATGTTCTGAGAGAATAATTGCTATGCCAACAAGATACATTAAGCTAAAACTTGAGAGAGAGAGAGAGAATTAACAAGTGGTTAGGCAACTGTCCTATATTTGAAACAATTAAAAGTCCAAATCTTTGACCTGCTCCTTTGTCTTGAATCAAAACAAAAGAGTATGTAAACAAGTGACTAATTATAGGGATTAGGATTAAAGTTTTCAGAAAAGACAAAGACTGAGAGATGAGACGGCAGCCTCCCAAAGCTTGTCGCTTAATTGGCTAATTCTAAGCAACAAATTTGCAGGGGGAAACAATTCAGATCATACTTATTAGGTGGCTTAACATGTGAAAATTGCTTAATATATAATCAGCGTTTTGCTAGTCAATCAATATGGGCTTGTGTCAACCAGGAAGACAATTACCATCTTTACACTAAGTCCACGCACAAAGTTAATTTTTTCGTAACATTAAGACATTTATATTACTATGTGGAGGTGTTATGAGTTGGCCCGGGCAATGCGTGGGTTATAAATATTTGTTGAAAAATACTAATATAAGTTGTTCATGATGAAACAAACTAAGAATCCCAATTATATATTCGAACTACACATATGAACATAGCTTATCTCTATGTTAGTTGGTTCCATAGTTCCATTTATACTGAGAAGCTATTAAAGGCTCCTTAGCTGTAATTTTTAAGGGGACTAAATATATTGATGAACCAATGAAATTAAACTAATGATAATTCATTATTGTAACCATTAAATATGCATGTTGAGAGTGCAAAACTTCCTAGACCAAGACTTTGCCAAATCCCCCTTTAGAATTTTACCCAATTATAAGAGCCTTAAAGCATTGGAAGAATTATTCAATAGGAAGTGAGTTTATCTTATATTCAAATCACCAAGTATTGAGGTATCTTCATAGTAAGAAATGAATTAGTAGTAACATGTATGTTAAGTGATCTATTTTTCTATAGAAATTCCCTTTCAAGATGTTTTACAATACTAGTCAACAAAACAACATTGTTGATGCTTTAAGACGAAGAGCATCATTACTAGTAACATTGAACAATGAGATAGTGAGTTTTGAATGTCTTCATGAATTGTATAAATATGATGAGAACTTTGAAACAATTAAAGAAAAGTATGTTCACAAGCAAGCTACAAATAATTTTTATATCCACGACGAATACTTTAAATGTAGAAATAAGTTTTGTGTTCCTCAATCTTCATTGAAAGGAAAAAATTATTTATGATTAACATGAAAGTGATCTTGCAAGCCATCTTAAATGTGACAAGACATTCACTAATGTCTAGGGGCAATATTATTAGCTATAATTAAATATATGACATAGGACATGTCATGAAAGTTATCTTTTATTATCTTATAAATTATATTATAATTATTATTTTGTAATTTATTTACTTAATTTATAATATTTTAGTATAATTAAAAATTAAAATTAAACTATTTAAGAAAATATATGAACTTAGATTATTTTTCTAATTATTCATTAAATATTTTCTCATTTAAATTAAAGTATTTTCTTACATAGTTAGATAATTTTAAGTTATAAATATATATGTAAACTTAAGGGTTAAAGCATTATACAAATTATAGAATTATAATATTTCAATGTTTGATATTCTTTTCTTGTGAGAACTGCTATATTTTCTAATGGATTCAAGAAACCTTTTAAAATGTTCAATTGAATGTTTAATATTCTTCTCTTGTGAGAACTGCTATATTTTCTAGTGGATTCAAGAAACCTTTTAAAATGTTCAATTGAGCATTGGTCTTTAGGTATAGTTATTTTTCATGCTTCTATCCCACATTAAGTGGTATCACAAAGTTTAAAACAATCTCTTAAAATGATGAAGTTTATAAAAGGAAGACTCTATCTAGAGAAATTTTACAAGAGCATGAATTAACAAATCTTGCACTTAACACATTATATTCCTAATTTTAAATATATTTCTTTTTTTGATAAAAATTTCTTTGTAAAAGATTTTGTGAGATGGTTAGTATAAATTGATACCTATTTCAAATATAATAATTTTAAATAACTCTTGCATATTCCAAATTTTGATATGGTGCAGTTGAATGGTGGAATAATATTCAATATTTTCAATTGAGATGTGATAAACCTAAAATTTGCTCCTGGGTAAAGATGACAAATTTATTGGTCATTGAATTTTAAAGTGACAATAAATTTGAGGAAAATTTAGATCGTGTTGAGAGGAAATTTAATTATTATTTTCTACCAAATAATGAATTACATGATAATATGTTTGCTCACACTTTTATTATTGATTATATTGGTTTTGGTGTTCAAAGATCAATGAATTTAGAATTAAATTTTAACTGCATATCAATAAATCAAAAATCAATCCTTTAAAAAGGAAAAGAAACATTGATTGTTCCCAACATGATTAAACAAGTTAATTTCATGTCCTCCAAAGAAGATACTAATAGATTTAAAGCTTATTGTCACGTGGACACTAAGTCTAGCCCGTCTAGCAAGTGAGAAGACATATATTGGGGGCCAAATTAAGCCTCTGTGGGCTGCCAACATTGCCTAGCCCCCTTGGCAGCCCAAATCCAATAAGCGGAAGGTCTTAAAAGAGTGTTGAAGTGTCTGGAAGAGCCCCATCTAGAGACTTCCAGCAAAGTCCAACAAAGACACTCACTTATAACCTTCTTGAAGGATCCTCTTAGATGCTCTCTTTAGAACATTCATTGTAAATATTCTAGATAGTCATTTGTAGCCACACATTAAGGAGGTGGAGCAACTATAAATAGGCCACTCCTCTCACTTGTAAACATACCTTTGCATACTCAATACAAACTCACTTACAAAGTTCTCTTTTGCTCTCTCTTCATACAGCAATTGCAAGTCCTTACTTGCCGCCCAACGCTTTCTGCTGATTCTTTCAAACTGTCTAAGGCTTACTTAGCTCATCTTCACACGCAAGATCGACTAAGTGCCACGCGGGTTAGCATGTTCGAAGCCTAACTTCATGACAGGTGGTATTAGAGCAACGGTTCAAACCTTAGCTACATCCTGTTTGTTTGTTGTTTGCAGAGACAATGAGCATGGCAAGCGAAGAAGGATTTGTTGCAACCACTATGGAGGAGCAACAAGCGGAGCATCAACCTCGTGGGTGTGAGGAACAACATGCTCCAGCCAAACGTGGCAAGTCCAAGGCTCTAGCAAAGGAAACCATGGACTCTCGTGTTAGTGGTTTGGAAAGAAGCATCACTGACATAAGCTTCGTTGTGGGTGACCTCAGTGATTAAGTCAATAACTTGATCCATAAGAATGCCGAGATCATACAGGCTGCCAAAGTCATGATCGAAGAATTTGGTTGCTTGTTTAGGGGAGAACTACGCTCCTTAAACCAAGATCTGTCCAATCTACGCGAGTTTGTTGAAGGAGAGATTCATGACCTCCGCAGGGAGATGGATTCTCTACGCCGAAACAACTCATTCGCTAGTACAGCTGCCACTACTAGCGCCACTACAGTACATGGTTTAAAGGTTCCCAAGCCTTCTATGTACAACGACACATGCAATGCCACTATTGTGGAGAACTTTCTGTTCGGCCTTGAGCAGTACTTCGAAGCCATGGGGGTTGTTGATGACCTCACCAAAGTAGGCAACACCCTAATCTTCCTAAAGGATGTTGCCCAACTCTGGTGGAGACAAAGGCACTCCGAGAGGGAGAAAGGCTTGTGCGTCATTGACACTTGGAAGCAATTCAAGGCTGAAGTACGTAGGTACTTCGTACCCCATAATGCAGATAGCGAAGCAAGGGGAAAGTTGCGTTGCTTATGTCAGATAGGTAGTATTTCCGACTACATCAAGGAATTTACTACCCTTATGCTTGAAATCGAGATGTCTGATAGGGAACTTCTCTTCTACTTTAAAGACGGCTTGAAGGATTGGGCGAGAGTCGAGTTGGATAGGCGTGATGTGCAGACCCTAGATGCTACCATTGCCACTGCTGAAACCTTCATCGACTACTCTGCCCACTCCAAGGGCAAAAAGCCAAACTCTGGCAAAAGTGAGGGAGAGAGGATCGGGCAAAAAAAGTAGGATCTAGGCCACAACGAGGGTGGACAACAGCGATCCTCAAGTGGCCGTCCCAAGCATGAGAAGAAGTTTGCAGGTAAGCGCAACTCAACCAATCCCCCTAGTACCTGTTTCATTTGTGACGGACCACATTGGGTGAAAGATTGCCCCCAACGTAAAGCAATGAACGCTATGATGGCAGTACTCAACTGGGAAAAGGCCAATGAGGAGCCCTAAACTGACATGGGATGTACTTAACAATTGGGCAATCTCTCAAAGCATGCCTCCCCAGCAGTCTCTAAGGAGAAGGGATTGTTGTACGCTGACATTGCCATCAACGGCAAAGCAGCCTGTGCGATGCTAGATACAGGGGCAACACACAACTTCATGGACATGCAAGAGGCCAACTGACTAGGCCTCAA
This sequence comes from Rhizophora apiculata, assembly GCA_037832385.1. NCBI lineage: Eukaryota > Viridiplantae > Streptophyta > Magnoliopsida > Malpighiales > Rhizophoraceae > Rhizophora > Rhizophora apiculata. The sequence goes on from CM075440.1 coordinate 2,437,251, forward strand.
ACTGACGAAGGGAATTGGCACCATCAAAGCAGTAAACTCGGAAGCAAAGCCTGTCCATGGCATAGTGCACGGAGTAGCTGTCCAAATTGGCGAATGGACCGGTAAGATGGACTTTACCGTTGTTCCCACGGACAACTTTAAGGTGGTGTTAGGTCTTGCATTTTTCTGCGAAGTCTTGGCTTTTCCCGTTCTTGCCTCAAGATCTCTTGTGGTCGTTGAGACTCATAAGATCCAAATAGTCCCCTTGAAGCGTAAGGAGAAGTCTCAACCATCGATGATTTCTGCCTTATAATTCAAGCGGGGTCTCAAGACGGGTCCAAGCTACGTAGCTACCATAAGGGAGTTGAGCGACGGGGAAGACGTAGTAGCACCAACTCCAACATTGCCGCAACCCATCCAGGTAGTCTTTACCAAGTTTAAGGATATCATGCCTTCCGAGTTGCTAAAGAAGCTTCCACTAAAGCGAGATGTGGATCACCACATTGAGCTGGAACCCAGTGCCAAACCTCCTGCCATGGCACCTTATCGCATAGCACCCTCGGAGCTTGCTGAACTAAGGAAGCAGCTCCATGATCTGATCAATTCAGGCTATATTTGACCATCAAAAGCACCTTTTGGTGCCCCTGTCCTCTTCCAGAAGAAGAAGGATGGATCGCTATGAATGCGTATCGACTACCAAGCCTTGAACAAGGTCACTATCAAGAATAAGTATCTGATACCCTTGATAGCTGATCTTTTTAACCAACTCGGGAAGGCAAGGTATTTCACCAAGCTGGATTTGCGTTTAGGATACTACCAAGTCCGAATTGCACAAGGTGACAAGTCAAAGACGACCTGCGTAACACGCTACGAAGCATTCGAGTTCCTAGTAATGCCCTTTGACCTCACCAATGCGCCAGCCATTTTCTGCACACTCATGAACAAGGTACTGCATCCATTTCTTGACAAATTCATAGTAGTCTACTTGGACGACATTGTGGCGTACAACAACACACTTAAGGAGCATGTTAAGCACCTCAAGCAAGTCTTCCAAGTTCTACGGGAGAACGAGTTGTTTGTCAAGAAGGAGAAGTGCTCGTTCGCCAAGCAAGAGGTGGACTTCCTTGGTCACCGAATCAAGGATGGCAAATTGATGATGGATCTGGTGAAGGTGCAAGTGATCCAACAATGGGAACCTCCAACCAAGGTCCTAGAAAATGCGATCCTTCCTGGGGCTTGTAAACTACTACTGTCGGTTCATCAAGGGATATTTTGCCATAGCAGCACCCCTAACCGACCTGCTGAAGAAGGATCACACTTGGCATTGGACGAGTGAGTGCCAAGCTTCCTTTGAGAAATAGAAGCAAGCAATCTCTGAAGAACCTGTTATGGTACTCCCAAACTACGAGAAGCCTTTCGAAATCCACACCAATGCATCTGATTATGCCATCGGGGGAGTCCTAATGCAAAATAGGCATCCTATTGCTTATGAAAGTCGCAAGCTTAATGATACGGAAAGTCGGTACACCATCCAAAGCAAGGAAATGACTGTCGTCATCCACTACTTGCACACTTGGAGACACTATCTCCTTGGAAGTAAGTTCGTGATAATGACCGATAATGTTGCTACGAGCTACTTCTAGACACAAAAGAAACTCAGCCCTAAACAAGTTTGTTGGCAAGACTTCCTTACAGAATTCGACTACACTCTGCGGTATAAGTCGGGGCAAGCCAACATCGTTGCTGATGCGCTGAGTAGAAAGGCGAAGCTAGCTACCCTCTCCACTAGTACGCATAAGAGCAACCTCCTTGAACGAATCAAGGAAGGTACTGGACAAGATGGCCTAGCCAACAAATTGCTGAGATTGGCTAGCAAAGGGAAGACTCGTCGATTTTGGGTGGACGACGGAGTCCTCATGACAGTTGGGAATCGAGTATTCGTGCCAAAATGGGGAAACTTGCGGAAGAAAATCCTCAAGGAATGCCACGATTCCCTATGGGCTAGTCACCCAGGTATGGCACGAACCCTTACTCTTATCCAACAACATTACTTCTAGCTGCATATGCATACAGATGTCGAGGCCTATGTGCGGACTTGCTTGGTTTGCCAACAAGACAAGGTAGAATAGCAGCAACTAGCGGGTCTACTTGAGCCACTACCCATCCCCGAAAAGCTATGGGAAAGTGTCTTAATGGACTTCATTGTAGCTCTACCAAAGTCCGAGGGATATGGAAGCATCATGGTGGTGGTGGATCGATTCAGCAAGTATGGCACCTTCATTCCAGCCCCTGCTGATTGTAAGGTGGACGAAGCTACTCGCTTATTCTTCAAGAACATAGTAAAGTTATGGGGTGTGCCAAAGAGTATAATCAACGACAGAGACCCCCGCTTTACGGGCAAATTCTGGCGCGAGCTATTTAAGTTGCTGGGAACTGACCTAAACTTCTCAACAAGCTTCCATCCCCAAAGCGACGGGCAGACCGAGCCAGTCAACGCCTTATTCAAACAATATTTGAGGCACTACGTCAGTGCTCACCAACGAGATTGGGCAAAGCTACTCGACGCTGCTCAATTCTCATACAACCTCCAGCGGAGCGAGGCCATAAACAAAAGCCCATTTGAGATTATCACGGGACAACAATCACTTACGCCAAGTGCAATTGCCTCTCCCTACACTGGCAACAACCCATCTACCTTTAAGTTTGCGAGAGAATGACATGAGGAAGTGGACATAACGAGGGCTTGCCTTGACAAAGCGGCCAAGAGAATGAAACAATGGGTTGACACCAAACGACGCCCAAGGGACTACGCGATGGGAGACATGGTGATGGTGAAACTACTGCACAACCAATTCAAGTCTCTACGTAAAGTCCACAAGGGCTTGGTAAGGAAGTACGAAGGGCCATTTCCTGTGGTCAAGTGTGTAGGAAAGGCTGCCTACCAAGTCCAACTCCCTCCAAAGCTCAAGATCCATAATGTCTTCCATGTAAGTCTTCTTAAGCCTTTTCATAGGGATGACGAGGATCCAAGTCGAAGCGAGTCCAAGCGCACACCAACGGTTGTGGTCACCGAATTTGACAAGGAGGTGGAGCAAATCCTTGCTGATCGAGTGATCCAGAGAAGAGGAGTTCCCAACTACCATGAGTACTTGGTGAAATGGAAAGATTTGCTGGACCAAGAGGCTAGTTGGGAATGAGAGGACCAGCTTTGATAGTTTGCCAACCACATTCGGCAATATAAGGCTGAGAATGCGACGAGGACGTTGCAGGATTAAATGGGGGAGGGTGTCACGTGGACACTAAGTCCAGTTCGTCTAGCAAGTGAGAAGACATATATGAGGGGCCAAATTAAGCCTTTGCGGGCTGACAACATTGCCTAGCCCCCTTGGCAGCCCAAATCCAATAAGCGGAAGGTCCTAGAAGAGTGTTGAAGTATCTGGAAGAGCCCCATCTAGAGACTTCCAGCAAAGTCCAACAAAGACACTCACCTATAACCTTCTTGAAGGATCCTCTTAGATGCTCTCTCTAGAACATTCATTGTAAATATTCTAGATAGTCATTTGTAGCCACACATTAAGGAGGTGGAGCAACTATAAATAAGCCACTCCTCTCACTTGTAAACATACCTTTGCATACTCAATACAAACTCACTTGCAAAGTTATCTTTTGCTCTCTCTTCATACAGCAATTGCAAGTCCTTACTTGCCGCCCAACGCTTTCCGCTGATTCTCTCAAACTCTCCAAGGTTTACTTAGCTCATCTTCACACGCAAGATCGACTAAGTGCCGCACGGGTTAGCACGTTCGAAGCCTAACTCTGTGACATTATAGTGGCCGAAAGATTAATCTATTGATAGATTCTTTCAATTCATAAGTTGAATCCATAGCCCACATGTCCTAGGATCTTGTTACCAAATTAGAACATGATTTCATAACTAACAAATTTGAAGATCGTATTAATTTGTTACCTATCATATTCATTGATTTTCTTAAACTGGGAGTAAATAATCAAGTAGATGTTTATTCAATATTATTATTTGTTAATATCATTAGTTACATGATGATTTACAAAATAAATTGCTAGTTCTTATTGAAGATACTAATTTATTCTAAATATTTATTGCTACAACATAAAAGACTTTAATTTTTTATTATCAACTTAAGAGCAAGTTTTATTCAAGTGGGGGGCTGACATATAACCTATTATGAAAATTATTCTTTATTATTCTATAAATTATATTGTAATTATTATTTTATAATTTATTTATTTATTTTTATATTATTTTAACCTAATTAAAATTTTAATTAAATTATTTAGAAAAAATATACAAACTATTTGAGTGTTTTGAAAGATTTTTTAATTAATCATTTAATATTTTCTCATTTATATTAAAATAGTTTTTTAATTAGTTAGATAATTTTAAATTATAAATAAATATATAAACTTAAAAGTTAAAGTATTATATGAATTTTAAAATTATAATATTTTAATATTCGATATTATTCTCTTACGAGGGTTATAGTGAATTTCGTAAATGTTTAAAAAAATTCAATTAAGTGTTGGCCTTATGGTATAATTATTTTTCTACTCTTCCATCCTATGTCATGATAGGCATCAACAAGTGTGTCCAGTGATACCAAACAAGTAAGGGCTAAGTACAAAATGCTAGGTTATACATGCCTTGTACCCAATGTGGAATGAATTTTGTATTTATTGTTGTTGACAAATTTTGCTAGATAGGTCACTTCATTCTATGTAGGAAGACCTTTAATGCTTGCAATGAAGCTTGAATGTTCTTAAAAGAGATGGTGCAACAACATAGAGTGTCCAAGCCTATAACGTCTTATCATGATATTTGATTTCTTAATCAATTCTAGATCACTCTGTGGTAGTTATTTGATTCATCTTTGAAGTTCAACAATATAATTCATCTCTAAATAAGTGGTTAGACTGAGTCATTAATTAGAACTTTAGGCAACTTTATTCAAAATGTTTGTGGAAACAAGTCAAAGTAGTAGAATTTTGCTTTAACTTGGGTAGAGTTTGCTTACAACAATATAATTTACAATGCTATAAGAAAGTTTTCTTTCTCTATTATTTACACTAAATGTCTTGAATATATTTTAGATTTGGTTAAACTTCTTAGAATTTTAGGTTTTAGTATTGCAGTTAAAAATCTTAAATAATGGGTATTGTCTATCCAAGCTAAAATGAAAAAAAGTTAGAAATTGCTAATGAAAAATATAAGAAAGATGAAAACAAACACTAAAAGTGCAAGGCATCTAAGAAGGGTGATATGATGATAATGTCCCTTCAAAAGACAATTTCTACTTGGTTACAGTGTCCCTTCACAAGACAATTTCTACTTGGTTCCTATAACAAATTTATTCCAAGAAATGTGGTCCATATCAACTATTGAAGAAGATTAATGACAATGGCTATACAATTAATCTATCTAAAGAGTGTAGTATCTCTAGAACTTTCAATGTTGCAAACATTTACTAGTTTTACCTACCAAATGATCCTCTTTATCCAAATTTCAATTTGAACTCAAGATTGATTGTTCTAAAATACTTAATCATCAAGTATTCCTTAATATTTAGATTTAGTTTCTCTTTATTTTTTGCTGTCACGAAGTTCACTTGATCATCAAGTGCTTCCTTTATTAGCTAAACCATTCCACTATAAATAAGCTTGAAAGTTTAAGGACTAAATGATCTAGAAAATTATCAATTTCAATAAAATATGTTTTTATTACTATCTTTTCTTTTGAGAATTTTTTTTTTTTTAAAGCTTAATTTTGCATTAGCCTTGTTACTATTAAACGTAGTGTATGCAACTTGCTTTTACCAACTTTAGGTTTATCCCAAATTTATCACATTTCCGCAAATTAAGGATTTTAATTCAAATATACCACAAAGCAAGTTAAATTTCCTCGATTGAATCTATCCAAGTCAGGATTTTGGATCTACTTGAAATTTTTGAAGCGTTTTGCTTATAATGGGAGGCAACGTCCTACAATGACCACCTATACTTGCATTATTGTATGATCCGAAGCTATTGGTACTCACACGTGAAACAAAGAGATTCTTAACAGAGTATTTGTACCATTGTGTTATAAGCAAAAGGAAAAATATATATTTTGTTTGATCATACGGGAAGAGAAAGTGGAAAGATAGAGAAGCACTTTTTTCCTTTTTGCATCAGACAAAGCAATAATAACTATTAACCAGTAGCAACGGATCAAAGTCCTTGGGAGCAACAATGAAATAAAAGGAAAACATGGTACATGGAGTTACTCTCAACTAAGGTGTGTTTGGGATTGTTGTTTTGGTTTAAAAACTTGTGTTGTGAGTCAAACACAAATTTGATAATATTTGATGAACTCTAAAATTTGTGATTCGTAAAAACACATTACAACTCAAATTTTATTTTTCAAAATTAAAATATTTTAGTATAGGGAGAAAAAAAAATTATAATACAGTTTAATAATATTTTTAAAAAATATTCATTCTTTTATAAAATAATTACAATTTAACCATTTGAAGGTGTGTTGATTTTTTTTTTTTTCTGTCTTAGGAAGAATTTTTTTATTCTTTTTCAAAATACTATTATTACCAAATAATTAATTAGGTATACTAATAGCAAGTTTTACTATCCTTATTTTACCAAGTATAACAATAAAGGTCAACCACCATGCCAAATAGACCCTAGGAAGCCCAGTGGGTATTACGCTTATGGTGCAAATCAGTAGGGGCACCAAGTTATAAACTCATTAGTTCTATGTTAAAGTCTTGTGTTAAAAGGGTATTCTCGATACATGATACTTTTATATTATAGGGTTTCAAAAAATATTAGGTATACACAATTTTTTTTTTTTTTTTTTTTTTATAAATAGACTAATTTCACAACTCAAACTTAAAACTTTCAAATAACATAGAATAACCTTTATTGTCATTAAGGTTCGCCCGTCTAGCATTGACATTGTATTACCATAAATAAATAAATTGACGAGTCAAATGCAATTGCATTGTTATGTGTTGAGATTTTTCACACATAAATATAGGTGGGGTGACTTGAAATAGTGTGGAACCCCGGGAGTTGTGACCAATGATGCATTTATTGAATTAGGTGCTGCATTCAAGTCTTGCACTGTTCTGCATCATTTGAAGTTCCGTAAGAAAATTCATTTTTTCTTAACGTTGATGGTCCCTCTTTGGAGGGCTATCATTCTAGGACTCTGGCTCATGCACTTGCCGCTAAATTTTCTCGGACTAATTAAGAATAGTCTAATATTTGGTGGTCCCTCTTTGGATGGCTATCATTCTAGGACTCGGACTCACGCACTTGCAGCGAATTCAAATCAATATAAGGTGATAGCAGAGGCATTGTAATTAGCTAAAAGGAACTAATTCCCTCTTTTGGATGAACAGTGCCAGGTTGCTTCTCTGGATCCTCACCCGGCTAAAGCTTAATGTTGCTAAACGCTTTGCAGCTGTGCCTAATCATGCAACCAAAGCATGGATCCATTTTGTGCAATGCAAACTTTCTAAACTACTAGTTGCCACTAATATTTGGAATTGCCAACGATATTGGTAAGATCAAATTAGCACGTACCCTATGGGATCAAACCGATTACAAGATCATGTGATTCCTGTATATTTCTTTTCTTGAAATAGTTAAAAAAAAAAAGATGCACATTCATAAGTGGATATGAAGTCAAACGGAAGATCTTTTATTGATGGTATTAAAGATGCCATTTGATTGGTGAATTTCTTATTTCTCATTAAAAAGAAAAAAAAAAAATTGTTCCATATCAACATTCATTTACAACGAGGAGTTTGACTGCACATGAATTGTGTTATGCTTGTCCAGCTACTTTCCCTTGAGCTCTCTTCGCATAGTCTGCAAGAAAGCAAGAGACAAACAGTGGTATATGTACCCGCAAGGGAACATGGATCATGTCGCCCAATAACCAATTGGAGACGCCAAAACAATTCAGATAGCTCGTAGAATGACTTGTCATGGCAACGTTTCACAGACATCTAATGCCATGGGGGGCACAGAGAAATGACAAATCGTTTGCAATTGATCGAGCAACACAGCAAGGTGACCACGTTGGTATTACATGTGCAGGCGGGTGCTAATGCATGTGTCGAAATATTGCTTTTTAATTAATTGAATATTGTACAATGGAGGAGGTGGATATAAATTGATGACTTAATGAATTACATACATCATTCCCTGAAATTTTACTCTATTGTAAAAGCTCATTTTCTGATAGAGATATTTCAGGTTTTTCTTTTTCTTTTTCTCTTTTTTTTTTTTTTAACTTATATACAGTTAAAGGCTCTTGTCCTTGGTTTAAGACCCTTTTTGCCCTTTTTGTTTTTTGTTTTTGGTTTTTTGGTTTTGTTTTGTTTTGTTTTGTTTTGTTTTGTTGTTTGGGCTCTGGGTTCCATTAATAGGAGTTTTCTCTTTCTTTCTTCCATCTCATAAATCTTCTTTCCATCTATTATATGATTTGAACTTGAAACCTCCAATTTAAAAAACTCCAAATTGTCAATTATTGACGTGTACCCCTCAAGACCTCTCTTTTCCTCTCTACTTGCGATCTTTTTGGATTGCTTCACATTTTGTAACTCTTAACTAAACAAATAACGTAAATCAAACGGATATAAATTACAAAAGACAATATGTTCTCAAAAAATAAAATAAAAACTTCTGTCCTCTTTGTTTGGCGTGCTATTTCATTAACTCTGTTACGTGGTATTCTCATTACGATACTGTTCAGTTAATCATCAAACTTTTTAATTGGAAGGAAAAAAAAAAAAAAACACAAGAAGAAGAGAGATGATAGGAACCACGAGAACAAAATTATGATTTCATTGTAATTATTTTTACAAAGTACATTTATTTCATGAACCCTACCTATAAAACTTATTGATGACTATATTACTACATAAACAATACTAAAAATAGAAAAGAATGCTTTTAATTGATATATTATATTTATGAAATGTCAAATATGCATTTATAATAGTAACCAACACATTAATTATTATGACATACACTAACACATGAAACAATCCTTGTAATTGATTGAAATTGCATTCTTTCTTGACAAAATTTACTTCTCTTATCAAAAGCAAAGAAACCACACCAAAAAAAAAAAAAAAAAAAAAAAAAAAAAAAAAAAAAACAGAAATCCTCTTGTAAAAGGAACAAGAAAAAAGAAATCACAAGGTGAACAAAAGAAAACTAAAAATAAGAACAAAATCATAACTAAAATAATTAGGTATAATTGATATGATCTAAAATATATAATTTTTATTAAAAATAAAAATCAAGATAGCCTTCGGCTAGTAAGGTAGCAACATTAAAATTAAAGGTTGCACAAGCTTACTCAATTTGAGTTACTTGATTTAATTTATCCAATTCAAGACTCAACTCGACTTATTTTTATTGAAAAGATTAATGACCCATGACTTGACTTACAATAAAAATAAATCAATACTTGAATAACTTGTATTTGAGATGACATAAAACCTTAAAAATATAAATTCAAAATTACCTAAAATTCAAATAATTTAAATGCAAAATAACCCAAAACCCATTCTTGAGTAACCTAAAATCCATAATAACTAGAGAAAAAGTCAATGAAACTTGAGCAAAAAATTTATTGATTTTCATAAAAATTAAAATTTTTTGGAATTAAAATTTTAAAAAACATTATTTAATTTACTTTTTATTGATAAATAATAGTTGTTTTAAAATTATTTTCTTAATTTGGAATCATTTTACGCTTATTTGTTCAAATATATCAAATATTGATTAAAGAAGATAAAAAAGAAAAGAAAATATTTTTCAAAACAAAAAAAAAATTATAATTTAAGTCTCTTTTTTGTTTTCCCTTTTAATTTTTTTTAGCAAAAAATTACTCTCAGATTAATTTTTGCTTTTAATAAGAAAAAAAATGCTCATAATATAAATCTCTTTTTTTTTAATTTAAATAAAACACAATAAAAAATAGACATTTTAATAAATATAATAAATGCATATATCACACAAATTCAATCCTAATCTATATTAGTATTGTCAAAACTAAGAAAAAGTTGATAATTTCAAACAATTCTTTGAATAAAAAATGCATATGGAGCAAAGTTCATTTAATTTTAAGATTTTTTTAGTAGTCTCTAATAACTTGTAGTATTTAATATTAATTTAGTAGTTAGTTTGTAATTTTTATTAATATTTTAATTGAATTAATATTGTAATGTATATATAATCATCTTTATTGCATTATGCTTTGCCTATATTATTATTTCTTTGCTTTCTTTTAATCAAGTCACTTAATTTCAAATATTAATTTTTTTCACTTGAACAATTTTCTTCAAAATTAGCATTAGTAATTCATTACACTAATATTATTAATTAAAGATTACATTATAAATTTAGGTATTATCAATATATAATAATGAAATTTACTTTAACTTATAGTTAACCACTCAATCTTGATTTTACTTAATAATTTAAAAACTTCTAAATGAATTAGAATACTAATCATGATCAATAACTAATTTGATTTTAATTTTATTTAACCACATTTTTCAAATTTAAATTAAAAGAAAAATAGTTTAATTCATTGTTATTAGAGACATAATATGAATTTCATTATTTTGACACTTTTTGTTATAGATCTAAAAACTTGTAAAATGCACAAACTTAAATCTAGTATTTTATATCCAAATCTAATATATCTATATGTATATTAGTATACCTAAGCATTAATTTTATTATTTTGACACTTTTTTGAAGCATAAATGTATACGTGGCATGGTTTACTTAATTTTATAATTTTTTAAAAATAAAATTTCATAATTTTTGGCATTTGATATTAATTTAATAATTAATTTATAATTTTTTTTAATATTTTCATAAAATCAAAATTTCAACATATATTAAAATTTATTTTTTACATTATAAAATTAACTATACATAACTTACATAATTACTCATGTTTTTTTAGCAAAAAATAATGACAAAAAGTAAGAACAAAAGAACAAGTGGATAAATAGAATAAGAACTTAATTCTTATTTTATGTTCATCTTTTCAAATTTAGATTAATTAATTTTTAATTTATTGTTAATCCACACTTTTTTAGTTTTTTCTTTTTCACTTTTGGCCTTTTTATCACCAAAGCATAAGACATGATCTAGGAGAATTTATGTAACCTAGCTTCTTAAGTTTAATAATTATTTTGATGTCTAAATTTTGTAAAACATAAATATTAATAATTAAGAAAAATAAAAGACCAAAAAAGAAAATAATTTTTGATAAAATAATCCTAAATTCTCTTTTCTTTGTTTTTAAGACAAGAAAAAAGGAAAAATTTTCAAATTTATTTTTTTTTTTTTAAATACTTATAATTTAAGTGTTTTTCTTTTTTCCCTAACATCCAAAAAAACAATTACTCTCATATTTTTCTTAAACAAATATTGATAATTGAATTTTTTTTTAATTTAAACACAATAAGCAAGCAAAAATACACCCCTAAATAAATATAAAAAATTCATGCATTAAGTGAGTCTAATATTAGTATAAGTAATCATTGTCAAAACAAAGAAAAAATTAGTAATTTCTTTGGATGATGGTGTTTGTTTAATCTTAGTAATATCTAAGAATTTTATTTAAGTTATAATTTTCTCAGTTCATTCTTATGATTTATACCATTCAATATTAATCCAATAATTAGTTTATAATTTTATTATTTTCATAGAATTAAAGTTTCAAGATATATTTATTTTATTTAATCATGATCTAATATATATTATAATTTATTTAAATCATATTAACGATCATTTACATATGTTTAAAATTTTTGCAACACAAATATTCACAATTAAAGAAAATAATATTTTAAAAAAAATACTTTTTAATTTTTCTTTTTGTAAAGTTGTATTTCTAAATAAATAAAATAAACTTATGTATTGTATAAGTCTAATATTAGTATACAAATATATTATTAAAACTAAAAATGTAAAAAAAAAAAACAGTGAATGCTCATATAACAATATTTATTTAATTTTAAAAAATATTTAAATATTTGATTAAAATTTTAATTTTTAATGTAAACTTCTATGATTTATAAAATTAGATATTAATTTAATAATTAATTTAAATTTTTTAAATATTTTAATATAATTAAAATTTTAATATGTATTCAATTTACTAATTTTCTTAATTATTATATAATATCTATTATTATTATTAAAATTTTTTTATATATGTCAAAAATCTATATAATGTGAATATTTATAATCTAAGAAAATAATATCTAAAACAAAGAAAAAATAAACTTAAATTTTTTGTATTATTCTTTAAGAAGAAAAAAATATTTTTAAATTTAAATTTTTTCTTTTAAAAAAAACTTATAATTTATGTTTTATTTTTTTGTTTTTTCCCCTTTTATTTTCTTCAAAACACAAAACTTATATCAATTTTTTTTCTTTAAATACTCATAATTTAATTTTATTTTTAATTATTTTCATTTAAATAAAACAAAGTAACAATTTACTTTTTAATAGAATATGATAAACTCATATATTATATAGATTTAATGCAAGTGTAAGTATATTTTGTCAAAACTAAAAAAGTTTTTAGTGATTCTCCTTTTGCCACGTCATAAAATTTGCTTATATGATAATATTTGCTTAATTTTGAAGTAATTTAGTTTAATCATATGGTTTTTAGCATTTAATATCAACTAAGTAGTTAATGTATAGTATTTTTAGTATTTGAAAAGAATTAAAATTTCAACATGTAACCAATCCTACTTTTTATATTATAAAATCAAGTATATTTAATTTATATTATTATATTTTTTTCTCCCAATTTCAGTTATTACTCTTCTTAGCTAAGTAAGTTTATTTTTCATGCCATTAATTTTGCCTATATGGCATTCCCTCCTTAACTCATAAATTTGGGAAAATAAAGGAAAAAAAAAATCTTCTCCTAAATACTTAAAATTAATTTCCTAAATGTTTTCAAAGATAAAATTAAGAAAAAAAAATACTACCAAATAAAAGCATTACTAGATTCCTTTTTGTTTTCTTGAAAAAGAAGAAAAATAGAAAATTCTCCCAATTTTTTAAATCTAAAAAACTATAATCAAATTCTCTTATCATTTATTTTTTAAAGAAAAAAGAGAAAAAAAATGCTTATAATTTGAATCTCATTTTGTTTTTCATTATTTTTCTTAACAAATGAAAAAAGAAATAATAATTATAATTTATGACTATGATTGTTTTCCTATTTGGTGAGTTTTCATTAATTTTAAGAATATAGTCCTAAATTAAGTACAATAACAATTTTAATCAAAAATCCAATTTTAATTTTATTAAATTCTTTCAATATAAATTTAAACTTAAAAATCATGATAAAGAATATAATTTATTTTAATTTTATTTGAATATTTTTTTTCTTTAATATAAATTAAATGTAAATTGGTTTAATTAATTTTTATCTGAAGAAAATTTTAATTTTTTTATTTTAATATTTTTAATTAAATATTTAGAATTCAAGTAATGTGTGAGTCTAAATTTAGTATTTATATTTATATTATAATTATCAAAAGTGAAAGAAATTTGATGAAATGCTTATACAACAATATTTACTTAATTTTAAAAAAAATTTTAATATTTGATTCAACTTTTAATTTTTTTTAATAGATTTTGACAATTTAACATTAATTTAAAGTTAATTTGTATCTGTTTTTAATATTTTAATAGAATAAAAATTTATATATATATATATATATGATCTATTCAATTTATTTAATTATAAAATAACATTTATTATAATTTATTTTATTTATATTAATTTTTTTTACATATATTTTAATTCAACGCAATGAAAATACTCATAATTGAAGAAAATAAAAAAATGAAAATAGTTTCTAAAAATATGAAAAAATAATTTAAGTCTTTTTTAAATAAAAAAAGTAAAAAATATAGTTTTAATAAACATAATAAACCCATGTATTGTGTATATTCAATACTAATTTATATGTATATTTAAATTGTTGAAATTAGGAGAAAATCAATGATTGTAAGCAATTCTTTCAGCAAAACATATTTACATGGTAGCATTTACTTCATTTTAGGATTTCTTTAAGTAGATTTTCATAGTTTCTATATTCAACAATAACTTAATAGCTAATTTGTATCTTTTTTGAAATTTCCTTAAAAAAAACAGAAAAATTACTCAAAATTTAATTTTTTTTATATTTTTCAATTTTCAAAAAGGAAAATAACTAATAATTTAATTCCTTTCTTTTTTATAAAGAAGAAAATTATATTATTTAAGCTTCCTTAAAGAAAAAAAATTATTTACAAATTAAATACATATTAATTTTTAATTTTTTAAAAATATAAACTTATTTAATTTTGCTTTTAATAATATAAGTTCATAAAAGAGTTACTCACACATAAACAACCATCCATATCTATCTCTCTACCGCTACAAAACAACTACAAAATAATAAGAACAATAACGATACAAGTGAAATCTTTTTTTATTTCTAAATTTTTAACTATTTTCATGAATTTTTCTTTTTCTCCTTCTCTTTATGTGTGATTCTATTTTTAAATTTAATTTTTCTTCATTTCTAGACTTTATTTTAACTTTTTTATACCATTTGACAAGACTTAAGTACAATGTAATAAAAGATGACTAGTTGCAACATATGTTTACAATATTTTTAGATTTTTAATTTTTTTTCTCTAGCATTTGATTCTAAGATTGTAATATTTTTTTTTCATTTTCATCTAAATTTTAGATGACATGAAATGTATTTATTATTAACTTTTAAAAGATTAAGTTTCATTGTTTACATTGATTATATGATATTATTCAACACATTTTTTTACAATAATATATTAATTAAAGTTATCTTAATATTCAATATATTCATAATAATACTCTTTAAAGTTTAATTTTCTTTATATATTTTTTTTTATTTTCTTAACAAAGAAAATTGTTATTCCAAATTCTCTATTCTTTATCTTTAAAAGGGAAAAAAAAGTTAAAAAAGAAAATTATAACTTAATTTTTATTTTTTTATAAAAAAAAGAAAAAATTACTAAATTCACTTATTGTTCTTTAAATAGAAAAAAAAAAACTAATATTTTATGTCTCTTTTTATTTTATTCTTCTAAATAAAATATAATAAAAAATGTACTTTTAAATTAATATAATAATGCATTTAATGAGTCCAATACTAGTGTAAGTATATCTTGATGAAAGTAGGAGAAAACCTTAACTTTTGCTTATGTAGCAATTTTTCATAAATTCTCAAATTAAGAATATTATAATATTTTATAATTATAAAAATTTGAATACACTCAAATCAAAAATTTATAAATCAATTAATATAAATTTAATTATAATCTAATAAGAATTATATTTTCATGGAATCTGACTACAGTTAAATCTCTATAATTACAAAATGTTTTAAGAAAGAAAATGAAAAAAAATAAAAAGGAAAAAAAAATTATTCACAAATCCTTCTTTATTTTTTTTTTAAAAAAAAAACTCTCAAATTCACATATTTTTTTCTTAAAAAAGAAAAAGAACAACTATCAAATTTCCTTAAAAGGGAAGAAAAGAAAAGGAACTATTCCAAATCCTCCTTTTTATTTTTGGTTTTTGTTTTCTTAAAAATAGTAAAACAAAAGAAATCTTAAAATCAATTTAATTTAATTAACTATTCTTCTGAATCTAATTAATTATTAAAGAAAACTTAGTCTAAACTAGATTTGGAGAAAAAAATTATTTATAAATTGTATTTTTTTTAAAAATAATACTCAATTGAGTGACTTATATTTTTTTAAATGAACTACAAATAAAAATGAATATATCAACGAGTATGATTAAATTCACATGCCTCTCTCTTCTACTGAATTTCTTTTGATTTGAATAGTTTATTATGGCCAAATCAAGTTGCTTTGCTGTTTTTCAATTTTGAATTAATATATCATATGAAGATCAATTATGATTCTAGTGGTAAGAATCTCAACAAAAAAACAAAATGTGCAGTTCCCAAATATAGATTATGACCCTAATGCTATGGACACAGTGTCCACCCAGAGAGACATTAAATGACAGTGATAATCAAATTCGTTGCATATTGATATGTTAGGTTGAAAAATATTTTCCTTTTACAATCCAAGACTGGAGAGTAGTTACATTCTATAGGACATGCCCCAAAGATCATAGCAACTATTTGATCAAATTTAATCCTATTATTATTAGTTGATTCATTTTGCAAAATCAATTCTTCTCCTGTTGTTTTATGATGGGACAACATGAATTGGTTGTCATACAAGGAATAAAATCTTTTATTCTCAAAGAAAGTTAACATTAGCCAAATCACAAGATGCCAAATTGAACCGTTTTATATTTGGCTTAGTGACAATTATCTTTTTGCTAAAATCGAGCAAAAGAAGAATATGAACTAAACCCATTAAATTTTATTATTGTGTTTTTTTTTTTTTTTACGAATAACTATTTAAATTTTATTCTCTTAACGAACAATCATCACATGGGAAGCTAAATCATAGGACTTAAATATAGAGGGAAAATGGCTTGTCAAAATATATATGTAAAGGGCAAATTGGTAGTCTTTCTTTTTGAGCACCTTTACTTTGTGTGAAAATTTTAACCCAAGAGTGCTAGTGCAACTTAGCCAAACCCCAACGTCTCAATCACCCCATTAATATTCCCTTTCATAAAGTCCCTTTCCACTCCTCTCTCTCTCTCTCTCTCTCTTCCCCATCCCCCAAATCATTCACATGGAAGATAAGGAGAGGGAAAGAATGGACGGTTGTTGGAGTCTGAATCTAATGACTGATTCCCAACTTTAACCTTCCCCTTTGTTTCTCCTTCAATAAACTCCACTCTTCAAAAAGCTTAAATAAATAAGGGAAGAAAAAAAAAAAAAGAAAAAAACAACCAAGAAGAAAAAAAAGACAATAAAAAGATTGGTGCAGAGAGTACCATCACGGTACAGTAAGTAGAAGGTGTTGTTATAGTCTCGTAGATAATACTGGATGAAGGGTCTTTTTTTTAACTTTATAAATATCCACCTCTTGCCAATACCTTGCTTCCATTTTCAGCACCTTTCCTACTCAGATTTGTAGAAACCAAGCCTAACAGGCAAGAGAAAAGAAATAACGAAAAAGAAAAAAAAAAAAAAAAAAAGAACACAAGCTTTGTTTCTCTAGATCCTTAATCACCATTTCCACATCCCAACTTTGCATATTTCCTCTCCCGAGTCCCAATTCCTAAGGTAATTAGTTACCAAAAAATTGAGACACAAATCTCATGGCCTTTTCAATTGCTTCACTTCTTTTGGTTTAATCAATCATTTGACCATTCCAAAGCGTAGTAATCAACCACCGAATGCATTCTCTCCTGCAATTTGGTGAATGAGAAGCGATATATATGAAATCCCAAATCTCACCTGCAAACTTCTTGTTTCATCGTCGAAACATTGTTTTCCTTTTTGCTTGTCCACTTCAAACCCAAGAATGAACCACTAATACCTTTTTGGATCGTTAAAAAATCACGAGCATTGATGAAACATAGAATCTCAAAGCATACAGTTGTTATTTTTTAGATCATTTTGTTTTACAATTTCTCAGTGATCAAAGCAATACATGTTAGATATGCCATATATTGTAATATCATTCTAGTTCATTTGTTGTATTCAACAACCGAGATGTTTTTTTTCCTTTTTTTTTTAAAAAAAAAGGGAAAAAAAACTTACTTGTTTTTCTTGATTGAATTGGCTTGCTAGTTTTGATGGCACACCCAAATGAATCCCAGGAGTCTTCTCCCCTGAGGAAGATTGGAAGGGGAAAGATCGAGATCAAGCGGATCGAAAACACGACCAATCGCCAAGTCACCTTCTGCAAAAGGCGCAATGGTTTGCTCAAGAAAGCCTATGAATTGTCTGTTCTTTGTGATGCTGAGGTTGCTCTTATCGTCTTCTCTAACCGTGGCCGCCTTTATGAGTATGCTAACAACAGGTACATTTCTTACACTTATCTTTCTGGTTCTTCAAATATTAATTTGTCAAGGGTTCAACAATTTAACTTTGCATTGTTTCTTTCTCATCAGTTTTTTCTTTTTCCTTTTTTCCTCAAGGGAAATTCCCATGTTCTGCTTTGAGGTTTCTTTTCATGTATACATATATATAATTTGTTTATTCAATTTTTACTTTAAATGGTTTTCAATTTCATAGAAAATAG
Source organism: Rhizophora apiculata (assembly GCA_037832385.1). Taxonomy (NCBI): domain Eukaryota; kingdom Viridiplantae; phylum Streptophyta; class Magnoliopsida; order Malpighiales; family Rhizophoraceae; genus Rhizophora; species Rhizophora apiculata. The sequence goes on from CM075440.1 coordinate 2,455,545, forward strand.
AAGCCTGCTGTTCCAAGATTTTTCTTTTTTGGCTTCTGCAATAGATCTTTAGGCAGACATGAAGTAAAGAATATAATCATTTTTGGTGCTCTAGTTTTAGTGTGCGTTTTACTCTAACGAAGATTCACTTGTCTTTCATTCTTCTGTGTTGCTTTTCCTTTTTATTTATTTATTTTTATTTTTATATTATAGGTAGAATTTTCAATTCATGGTTTGTAGATATATAGATCTGGTGCAAATAGATAGAAATAGAAGCCTTATGTGAGTGTAATAGTGTTAGTTGTTGAAACAAGTATAGGTTTTGGAATGTATGCAGGCCTGTGAGATACTGAGATTAGCTTCCATCCCTCCTCCATTGTTAAATTGGTGTCATCTTCCATTCTCTCTCTCTCTCTCTCTCTCTCTCTCTCTCTCTCTCTCTCTCTGTGAACTTACATGTAAGTGGGTCTCTGTATGTCACCTGTGAGATGGAAGAGAAGGGCAAAAGCTGTCGTCTTCTCATTAGTCCAAACTCTCCAATCTCTTGACACATCCATAATAGCACGTCAGTTGCACATCAATACAGCCAATAGCACAATCGTCCAAGCAAATTATATAATTTTGATTAAAAAATAAAGAAAACTTCAGTCATGGTGTCTAATAAACAAGCACATTAGGGTTTCAAAACCTAAATCCCAAGTGGGTTTCTCTTGGAAACATGCCAAGCCTCCATTTTCAAATCAATCACACTCAAGTTAAGGTTTTACCCTAATCTACACGAAATTTCCTCAGATTTCAGTTTGACCCCACGTGAGACCTCCTCAATAGTCAAACAATACCTGAAATGGGGTTGATAAGTAATGACATAATGATGTCTGCAATTTTAAATGGACAATAATTAAGAAATCCCTAAATTTCAATAAACTCAATTAAGGTTTCAAATTTGAAGTGAGTTTTCTCATTTGTCTGTTCAACCTTGAGGAGGAATGCAGCAATAACTTTTAAGTGTGACTGGTTAGCTAGGGTTCAATAAACCCAACATCAGACTGATGATGCTGGGCAGTTTTGGGTTAGGAACAGAATCTTTGGTCACGTCACACACGATTTTTCAGTTCATGACTACTGACAAAAGGGTTTGTGTCATGATTGCTGAAATTGAACCCTAATTTTGGTCTTCAAATGGTGGAAAAAAAAAAAGTTATTAAAATATTAATATACATTAGATATTCATATCTATTTTTTAGACACACATCCCATTTCCAGTTCTTAGATCTCCTTCTATATTAGCTCTCTCGATTAAATTCTTTTAAACAATGATAGAAAAAAAGATGGGCCAATGAGAATGGCTCGTGCTAAGGTCATCATGATGCCACTGTTGGGGGCATTCTGGAATGTATATTACGTTTATGCAAGATCTTGCATAGGTAAAATTTGTGCAAGTTCCTTTGGACTTGTGGGTGTGATTTTTTAGAGAGAGAAAATGGAGTTGGCAGAGAGAAATAGACAGTGTGTGTACGAAAATTGGGAGCCAACGGGAGAGTTCTGCCTATTTTGGATTCTTTCATGCAACGGGAAGCGTAGACAACTATAGGCGCCGCTGCCATTGGACGGCTCTGATTCATTCAGAGAGTCTCAGTTTCAGACATCTTAAAAGAAGTTCTGATCAAATCATATTATATTATCACCTTTAGCTTTACTGAACTAGCAGCACATCCAACTCCTCATAAATTTGTGGGCTTAATCGAGGTGGGTAATAGACAGCAGTTGGCGGGGGATTATCCACTGAGTAATGGGTTTGTGCCACGTGGGTAAAGCCTAGCCGTCGATGTGGCTTGGCCAATCATGTAATAGGATGAGTGCCAGCATGGCAGAGACAGCCAATCAGTTGCTCGACGAAGTTAAGGTATCAGCAAATCATGAAAAGTGGGTTACTTCCTGTGAAGCCAACGTTGTACTGTTACCATATATAATTATTTAAAGTGGTTTGAGATTTATCACGTCTTGCTGTCACATTAAGGAGACTGAGAAATCAGTGCTCTGACTCAAGAAAGAAAGTGAGATTATTTCTGATTCGTTTTGCTTTATTGGGATTTCGTATTAGAATCAGCTAACTGTGGAGAGTTGGTTGATTTGACTGATTAAAATTGGTTATTTTTTGTCACTCGTTTCAGCTTGTTTTCTAAGGCCATCTGACCAAGTATAAATGTCATCACAACATGCCAAGTATGAAACTTATAATTTAGTTTATGAAATTTTTATTTTATTTTTTATAAATATAATGTATTTATAAATTTATATTATATAATAAATAAAATTTATTTAAAATAATAAAATAAATTTATATAATATAAAGTTATGAATAAATTATATTTAAAAATTACAATTTAAATTTATAGATTACTTGGCATTGCCCCAGAGGTAGACCAGTGCGTACACTTGGAGTTGCTCTCTCGATCTGTCCATCTCTGTCTCTTTTCTTTGTTTTGCTATCTCCTCCATGTTTTTGTTATGCATTATTGTTTTTCCTCTTGGACTTCAAATCTTTTCCATTTTTTTCCCCATCTTATCTCCCCCATGTGATGCTTATTTTTCATTGTTTGATTTTCCTTTCAGCCCTTAAAAAAGACAGAAATTTCGTTCAAAATTTACACTTGCCATATAAAATTTTCCTTATTTTTGACTATTAAGAGGCTCATTAGATTGTAAGTTACATAATAAAGGTACTTCTTGGTATTCCTTTAAACCCTATACTCACAATTTTAGGATTAGAATGCAAGATCTTTAAGAAAGATATCTAAATATTGGACCACTGAAATGTTCCCTGATTTTCTAGCCCATAAATATGATTACAAAAGATGTGATGCTATCTTAAGGAGCTTAGACCAAGGTTCAAACAATCTCCCAATATGATCCCTTTGCTAGTGACAAAACGAGAATGACTTTGTGACATGTGTTTTAGATTATTTTTCTTTTAGGTGATGCAAAATTGTATTGGATGAAAAAGAAATTTGTTATAGAATTACATTTTTTAGTGTTGGTGAGTTAAAGAGGGAGAGTTACCTATGAGTGAAATGGTTTGGAGACATAATAGATACATCAAAATATGCAATTATTTCTAGTACTAAAATTGTAGTCTCACAAAACACAATAATACATATATATCAAAATAAATTCCCAAAATGAAAGTTGCTTTTACCATTTAAATCATTGTGATACTTTATCATTTGTGGATCAATTATTTTTTATTATAAGGCTTAATATGCAGGAATGACATATACAAATTAAGTATAAATGTTATTTATCAAATAGTTTGAGTATTCATGTATGAACATGATTACCCACTTTAATTAGCAATATGATCAGATTTTTTTTTTTTTTTTCGATGAATGATATGATGAGATATGTTTTTCTTTGGAAGCTTCACACTAGTTGCACTACTAGATAGAGTAGTACTCTCAAAGAAGTGCAATGACAAGCCTATTCTCATAATCTTGCTAGACAAATTTTAATCAAAATATAAATTTTGATAGGCAACTTGTAGAGGGGTTGTTTCTATTTTTTTTGGGGTATCCAGATGCTTATGGATGCCATGAACAATATTGCATTTGATGTTAAAAAAAAAAAAAAGGAAAAAAATAATTCAGAAAAGCAGAAATAATGCAAATATCTACTAAAACCTTTGATTTCAACAAAAACACAAAAATTGTAAGCCGCTGTATGTATAAAAATAATGTTTATAGGTTCCTGTTGATGGAACAAGAAAAAAAGTAAAGAAAAATGATGAACAGAAGGTCTTTCAGGTAATGTAAATTTAATATTCTGTTTACAAAGAAATATTAATATAGAATTCTGTTCAATGCATTGGAGACAAGTATACTGAGGAGATGCTCACAAGAAAAATGAGAATATAATGCATTGAGTACAAGACACAATTAATGGAATCATTTATGCTTGTCTTGGTAGCAAGAACCAAACTCATAAGGGAATGTGGGGATTAAAATCTCAATTTTATTAAATTCCTACTAAATATGACATCAATTCTCATGTATAAAAGAAAAAAAAGAAATCATTGGCAGTGCTTAAATGTTCTTTTTTTTTTTTTAATATACCAGATGTATATTAACAGAAAATTAGAAGTTATAAAATATACCACCCATTGGTTTATTTTTAGAATCAAGTTCACAAGATATGGCTACTACATTAATTGCAATCCATATTATAGGAAAAAAAAAAAAAAACAAAAGGAAGCCTTTAAAGATCAAATAGTGGGAATAGTGGGAAATAGAGAGAGAGAGATTAGATGGCAAGAAGCAACCATAGACACTATAGAGAGAGGATATCCGATTGAAAAGCTGGTGTTTTGTGTACAAGATATAAGCCAATTTCATACATAGACTGCAATAATTGGTAGTTTTGAATTGTTGATGACGTGGATCTCTTTGCCGTTTTCACAATTTCTTGCATTATTTGCTTTTATTTTCGTAAATGTTAATGCTTTAATTATCCCTAAGACATTGTTTTTTCAACCACAAAAACATTATGGTGAACAACGTGTCGGACATAGCATTGACCTGGGAACAAAAGGATGTGCTTTTGCCCTGTTTATTCCTATATTCCGGATTTAAGAAATTGCAATGAGTATGTACCAATGAGGCTATCGAAGAATCTATTATAGAAGTAATTGATTTCAAATTAATGGATGAAATCATTCAAATGTGACTTTTGAACTCACTTCAACATAACATCGTATGGAAAAATTGATACCTACCGAGACACCGGTCAACTTCAGGAAACGATGAGAGCTAGAGTTAAATATGAATTCGTCATGTTGCTAAATGCTTTCTACTGTTTTGCATTTGCCATTCTCATGCTGCCCAACAGTAGATGCAAATTCTATCCATCCCTGACATGTATTGTGCATTGGTAATTACAGTGTTAAGTCTACGATCGAGAGGTACAAGAAGGCATCTGCTGATTCCTCCAATTCTGGGTCTGCTTCTGAAGCTAACGCTCAGGTACAATGTCTCAGTTTAAATGATGGAATGCACAGATTTTTTTTTTTTTTTATTTTTTTTGTCTTTTGTAAGGTTAACTACAAGTACAATTGATGCTTCACAGTCACATGGTTTTTGCTGTCTAATTATTATTGCGGCATCCAACAGTCAAAGCGATAAGCATGATGCTTGAGAATTGAGATTCTCGTTTCATCATTTGAGTTCATTGTTAGGCCTTGGATGTTGTTGCCTCATGTCACCTCTAGTATATTCAGTGCACAAGTTTTATGATTTGCAATTTGCATCGAGAGTTTTAATTCAAGTGTGCTCAGAAGTACACATGAATAGAAAAATGTTTTACATGCAAGCAAATCTTACAGATATATACAATACCTCGTAATTTTTATTTTTTTAATCTTTAATACTTGCTCTCATAAATACACTTATTATGACAGCATTTTATTGATTGCATTCGGTTTTATGAATTCTACAAGTGAGAATGATATTGTTGTGCATATGTGGATGTACATTTTTGGATAATGTAAGGCAAATATGTTGACTTCCTCTTGGTAAGACAGTAAGAAGACAACTTAGATTGTACTTTACAGTTAAGTTGGGAATTGTTATAGTTATTTTTAAGAAAAGAACTGCAACTAATTTTCATTAATAAGCAAACCAAGGCAAACAAACTCACTGCTGATCTACCCAAACTAAAGGACGTACAATAGAACCTACAATTTTATCTATCTATCTATATATATAAAATATGTATATGTATATAGATGTATGTACGTATACCCCCAACCCTCTGTACAGAAGCTCAGATTGAAGGGAATGAACACCAAATTCTCAATCAAAATCCCAATAGGACAAGAAACACATGAAATTATACAAGAAAGGGAATGCTATTGAAGTTATACAACAAAACTGAAATTAAAAGATGTAACTTCTCTCAAGGTCATAGTATAAGATGAAAAAAAATGGACTTATTATTATTTTGTTTTAGAATTTTCTCTTTTTAGTAGTCCCCAGATGAATGGGAGACCAAAAGATCATGAGACTAGCCCCCCTGCGCCTATGCCAATTTCTATTTTTCAATTGCCAAGGCACATGTCATTGTGTTGGTGTAGACAAAAAATAAAAATTATAAAGTATTTAGGCATGGTTGCTTTCAAAACAAGAAATTGCTAGGAAGAGAACATATGAAGTTTTTGTGTGTTATAGTATTTTCTGAGAAAGCAACACGAATTTTGGCCTAGATGTGAAACAGTTGGTCTTGGTGACCTACAATATCTCGGTTGTTGATGGGAAATTTGAGGATATTCTTTTCTGGTTCACACAGGCAAGTACTATTGAGTTTGAGGGTATTGATGGGCTCATTCTTCAATTTATTTGTTGAGTGTCTGGTTTTGTTTGGGCCTTTTGGTTTTTTCAGTTACTGGGCTATGTTTTCACAATATATCAGCTCAACTTGGCGACCTTGTAACTTAAGCCTTCTGATATTTCTGTAACTTTTTGACATGGAACATTTCTTCAACACCCTCCCTTGGGTGCAACTGATCTGCTACACTTCTTAGGTACAACAGATAATTTGCAAAGGTTAACACGTTTGAAATTTTTTATGGTCTAATATCATGTTCATCCATTTAAAGAATGATATGGAAAATCCAACAAATTTCTGTTAAATGCATTGCCTTACTACACGGTGGATAGTGGATGGATATTCTGTTTGAGATTTTAAGTAAACTGAAAAAAATTTATGCTCATATTTTTATTTACAAATTCTTCTATGTTTAGTAACTGAGTTCTATCATTTGATAGAGTTTGATGCTGATTCTTAATGGAGTATGTAAATGCCATGACATTTGGGACTTGTATTTTCAGTATTATCAGCAAGAAGCTGCAAAACTGCGAGTGCATATTGGAAACATGCAGAAACAGAACAGGCAAACCCACATATTCTTGCAATTCTGATGACTCTACATATATATTTCTTCTTTGAACCCTTAGTTGAGAACACTGTCATTTTCAGGAACTATATGGGCGAGTCACTGGATTCGTTGACCATGAAAGACCTCAAGAACTTGGAAGTGAAATTAGAGAAAGGGATTAGTAGAATCCGGTCGAAAAAGGTAACTTTGTGACAATTGACAAAGAATTAGTGAGCTATGATTTTTTTTTTTTTTTTAATATTTATTTTGTTTATAGACACTATTGTATTGCTCATTGCCATGATATCTATTGCCTTGCCACTAACCAGTTATTTTGGAATCTCTTCCAGAATGAGCTGTTTTTTGCAGAAATCGAGTATATGCAGAAGAGGGTAACACTATAAGACTCCCTTTTTTGTGCTCAAATTCTACAAGTTTTCATTTTAACAGATTTTCTGCAGTAATAGTTTATCATTACGTTATATAGGATTAAAAAATGAACATAAAAATGGTGTTCACACTCCTATACTGTGGGTCTGGTGAAATGTCCAATGTCCATTGATTTTGTTGCATTTAGTTTTTTCTTTTTTTTTTTTTGGCTTTAATTTCGTTTTGTCAATATGCGTAATTGCACATTACAGGAAATTGACTTGAACAACAACAACCAGCTTCTCCGAGCCAAGGTCTTCCCTTCTCAAGCTTCCGTTGTTCCTCAAATCCCGAAAGCTCTCTGATTATCATCTTTTAAATATTGTTTATGGCATAGCATGACCTGCTTTCATGGGTGATGCAGATTGCTGAGATTGAGAGAAGGCAGCAGAACATGAACTTGATGCCAGGTGGGGGCAACTATGAGATGGTTCAGTCTCAACCATTTGACTCTAGAAACTTTTTTCAAGTGAATGCCTTGCAACCTACCAATCATTACCAGCACCAAGACCCGATGGCCCTTCAATTAGTGTAAGAGTCTTCCTTCTTTGTGTAACCGTAAACTACTTCTCAGAGAATGCTAATTGGTAGTTAATTCCATTTTTAATCAAGTCATTAAGGTGGTTTCATGGCCTTCATATGAACTGTGGCTTAGTGATGATGGAACATGCACTGATAAGTTATCGACTTTCACCTGCAGCTAATGTGAGTCAAGGGCATCTGCAGCTCTCTTCCATGTATCTTCTGTGAAAAGTATCTGGAACATTATGCTGATAGAACTCTTAAGCAGCTGAATTTCAGGCTTGCCTTTTGCTTCAAATGGAAGTTCTTCACTCATATCTTCCATTTATAGACTCTTTAATTCCAACTTGGAGACTTCTCGGTGTGTGTCTCTGAAGGATTTTCTTTTCTTTCGTGTGTTCAATACGTGAACTAAGATTTCATGTGAGAGTTGCCACTAATTTGTTCTTGATCCTTTCGTTTGCTATCCTGTTTCCTGGAGCTTTAATGTTTTTTTAGTCCTTTTCAAGCACGAAGCAATTTAACCATACTAACCACTCCCACAACAGCGCATCATTGTAAGTTATGCTAAATGCTCTGAAGAAGATTTAATTCCAGGACTTTGCCTAGAACCAAACAGCCTCAATAATTTTAGTTTGGATAATTTTAAAATCGCAATTAAATCAAGCTTGAATTGATCAGTTTTTTAGTTGGTGATTTGCTGAAAAAAAAAAAAAAAAAACTCAATAATTGGAAAACATATTTCTAGGATTATTGCTAAAGTTTTTTTTTTTTTTTCTTTAAAAAACATTATCGCAATGAACTCACTATAGAAAGCTGCTGGAAGTTAAAACCCCTAATTCGTTGCATGAGATCCTATGACTAAAGGAAGTCTTTAACATCATCCTCTTCTTTTGCCAATCAAACAAACATAGCCTTGAGAATTTTTTACATCATTAAAAAGTTCATCTCACCATAATTTTTATCTTTGGACTTCTTGGTGAGTTCTTACAAATCACTTCTGCCCAATTGTTTGGCTTTTAATAGTGATCCACTCCAAAAATGTTGAAAGCAACTTGCTATAACCTAACCGACTTAGATGAAGGAAAGGGGAGAGAAAGAGATAAATGCGAAACCTTAATGCGTCAACACTTGGGTGGCGGTCGATAGTTGAGTCTTAATAGAGAAATTTGTCCAATCAACCTAGGGAGCAAGTATTAAATTTCCATAAATTATGCTTGAATTCATATATATATATGTTTTTTGGTTTATTAATAGCCCGATTAAGTCATGAACTATACAATAAAAATAATTTTGTAGTGTCCTCAAAAGATTTAAATTTATACATTTTAAATATCTCATATTTGACTTTGTAATTTTAAAAAAATTTGTCGACTTTATCTTTATTTTATATTTTTACTAATTAATCATATATGTAATACATTAAGTTTGTTAGTAAGTAATATAAATAATAATTTTAAAATATTAGATAAATTAAACTCATTTAATTTATAATCATTTTTTAAATAATTAATTTAAAATCTCATATTAATATCTACATCTAAAAGATATCACCAGTGTCCAAATATTATGAATGTTAAAATGATTTGACTAATGATCAACACACTATCTATTGGTATAATGCAATCGTTTCGTTAAAAAATATTCTAATTAGATATAGACTATAGTATTAGTATTAATTTTTTTATAGTCTAATAATTATTTTCATTTTTCAATTTTAATTGTTAATTTTACAAATAAGATTTGAATACTCTTTCTCAAATTTCATTCCACCTTAGTCAATAGTTACCTCATTTTTTACTAATTAAGCATATTAAAATATTTTCTTCAATAATTTTAGGATAATAAATCATCTCTTGATCACTCAATTATCAATCAATTTCTACTAACAATCCTTGATTACACAATGAGGGAGATGGATAAAAGAATAAAAATTTTTATATGAAATACTTTGATTATTCCAAGTTTAAGGATCATTTACATAATTGTCAGATAAATATTTTCTTAAACACATTAATAATGTTTCATATGAAATTTTGAGAATGAGTCAATCTAGTGAATGTGCTCTCTAACAAGTACCCATAAGTTTGTTCATATGATTTAGGCTTTTATTATATGAGATCGACTATTCTTTTCATAACAAGAAAATATAATAAATGCTTGTCTCGCACCTTATCAATGTTCCATTTTCATAGTTCATTGACATGGAAAATTTGAATCAAGCTAAAGATAAATAGTATCTCTAGTATATACTATGAATGAAAAGAGAAATATAAATAGTAATTAACTCATTTGCTACAGGCAATATAAAAACAGAAGACATTTTTGTAAGTAGACTAATGTTAAAGCCACATAGTCCTGAGTGTATATTATAAGATGAAGGTGGGTTCCATTTTCTTTTTCTTTTGAGCCTTTTTCATTCTCAATCTAAGCCCAATCATGTAGGTGCTTTTTGAGCTTTTTATTTATTTATTTATTTTTTTTGTGGGCTTAAATAGTTTAATGAATACCTTTAATAAAAGGAGTAGTTACCCCTTTTCCTATTTTTCATTAAGCTCATGCCTCTTTCTAGAACTTGAACTAAGAGCTCTGAAATATACGCTAGACTCTTAATCACTCTGCTCAGGGGAACTATGATTCATTAATACAACACTTGTCCCAAGTTAAGAACGTCAAGAAGCAAAGCTTGGCTTTCGCTTTATGAGATTCACGTTTTTCTAGTTCATCTTTTCTGTTTAAAAAGACTATATTCACTTTTTTCTCCCACTATGAATTTCTCGGATTGTTCCTTGACAATATATAAATGCTAGCCAATAATTACAGCTAGCTTTGACATGAAATGCCAATCATTTCTATTATCATTCGAGTCTACACAACAAACAAATTCTATTCTTAATTATCAAAGAGAAAAAGGAAAAAAGAAATTATATTCTTCTTGAAGATTGGGTTCAACAATTGCTGAAAGCAGGGACGGATATCAATGACAAGGTGATGGTTCAATTTTCTTGCAAGATTTTCTTCAAATATGGAAATGAATGTCGCGCCCCGATTTGGTTCACAGTTTCCGTGGGATGAAATGCATCCCAGAACAAATGAAAATTCCTCGACAGGCATGGAGCTTGATCAGAAATGCATAGACCATATGGATTTACCTTACAGCAACTAGTGAATCGAATTCCGAAACCTGACATTGAAAAATTTCTGCCAGATGAATTTCGAACTAAACCAAACCAATAATAATAATGTGACAATAAGTAGACATGTAGGTCATACAATTAACTTGTCAACTAGCTGTACCTGGAAGAGAAAAATATTGTGAAACGATCCCATACGTGTTCACGTAGACAAATTTAGCACCAGTTAGATCCTTGTTAAGTTGATTAACAAGAGACTTAAGCTGATCGTTAAACAGATTTACTGCCTTGTTCATGTAGCCGACGCATAAGGAGCCTTTGGTGTCATGAGTAGCAGTAGCATTTGGTGTGCAGCCTATAGGTGGGATTGCAGTCAAGGCCACCATCCTTCCTCCCAAATTGTGCAACATCTGAAAATCCAACAAAAAACTTGTATCTTTCAATATCAAAAAGGTCTAATCGACATAAATTTATACCTTAATTACCAACAAAATGCATGAGATTTGCAACTTTTTCAAATACAGCGTCAATTTTAATTTGTATCAGTTTGAGTCAAAAATGAAATCTTGTTTTAATGTTAGCATCATCGTCACATTGAAATCCAATCTTTTGTTGTCTATTTATATGAAATGCACACACACGATACAAAATTCTAAATGATAAATGCTAAAATTTCGGTTATGTTCTTGTTGGACAACAAAATTCTAAAAGTTGCATGATGTTATTCTAAAATTGAATTAAAAAAAAAAAATGATGCTCCTAGAGTCCATAGTGAGACAATTAAATTCAACCTAAACATGAAAAAATTCACAATATTCCTGTTGTTTTTCATCTTGTACCCTAAAGTTATCATGAAACAAGAAAAAGTACAAGAAAATAAAAGTTAGAACTATTTACCTTGATCTTTCGCGAAAATTGCTCAATAAGAACTTCGGCGTATTTCTGTGGAGTGAATTGCCTACTTGTATTGTAATTTTGGGGCAAGAAGTAATTGTTAATGTAATCGTTACTGCCAATTACAAATAAATACAAGCACTTGTTAAGGAGATCAGTGGCTGCTGAGTTATTGTTTCCTAATAACTCAACTATACGGGAGATGGTGACTTGGTGATATTTTAATTGCCTGTTTAAATCGATATTATAACCCTACAAGGAACAAAAAAATGGAATCTAGATAAGCTAACAATTTGATATTAATTTATGCATATTCATTTGTTAAATTACCATGGATTTTCCGGATTCCGTAAGTATTCCTGCTGTACCAGATGCATAATTGACCCCTTTTAGTATTTTTGAGCCAGAAGTATTTAGAAATGGTGGAATGAAATCATCAAAACCCAAGAGTTCACCTGTAGGGAGAAATGAATCAAGTAATCATGATTAGTTGCTACATTCTATCAACCCTGATAAAATGTAAAAAACCAAAAAATAATGAAGAAGAAAAGCAAACTACTCGTCAACACATTAATATTGTCACTTTCAAAGATTGTTTGATAAAAGTCACTAATTTTCGTCCTTTTTTTTTGTCTTCTTGGATTGCCCATGGCAAGCCAACCTACGCAACCGATGGAACGTGAAGATGTGACCGAGATTGAAACTGATGGAAGAGAAACGCCAATTTGGGTCGACAACTGCCTTCTTGGTAGTCCTTGGACAGACAAGCCTTTCAATTTACACACCTTTCTGAACACGACGAAGAGGGTCTGGAAGCCAAGGAGCCTGACAACAATCTTTTAACTTTTCAATTCTCCAGCTCCAAAGATAAGCACTTTGTGTTGGATAATAGAACGTGGTCATTTGGTAAGTAGGTCTTGATTACAGAAGAAATAATGGGCAATGAGCAACTTTCCAAAGTCAATTTATTTATGGTCCCCTTTTGGATCCGAGCTTATGCTTTGTCATTAAATGCAATGTCTAAATCTATTTGTGGATGACGAATGCTTGGAAAAATGAGGAAGATTGATACATTTATGAAAGATCAAATGGAAAAATTGAGCTTTGATTTGTATTGATTTGCATAATTTGGAGGCCGATTTGGAGAAGTATATGTCTCATCTAGTTGGCAACATCAAGCTTAACAATCAGTTTTCTAAGGATCGAACAGGATTGTCTGCATCAATTGAAATTCCAAAACAATATCCAGCCGGTGCTCAACTCTCAGCGAAGCAAATTGGCATGGATATCAATCAACCTGTCACCTCATCAATTAGCGCCGTTAACTTGTCTTCTATTTCAGATTTTACTTCCCCTTAGCAAACGGGCCTTCTGTTGAAGGCCTGTAATGATCTCTCCTGACGACATTGGGCTTGAGCAAGCCTCTTAGCATTCTTCTCATTCTAACCCGGACTCCTTTAGACCAACTCAAAGCAAACTATACCAATGCTGGAAGTGAGAAAAGAGGAAGGAGGAAATATGGAGTTTTTCAACAAGGCACGTATGCAGCCGTAGCAGGGAAATGAGAATCTCCTTCGTATGACCTAATTGCTCGCAACAATGTCGCTCCTCAATCTTCAAAGAAGTGCATATTGCTGGCACCAAAGTCATAGACAACGATTTTCCGGAGATATCACAGAGGCTGTGATGCAACCCTGCCAGACGCCATGAATTGCTTAATTTGCAACTATCGTGGGGTTGGGAACCCACGTGTAGTTAGCCCGTTTAAAAAAGCTTTTGCAGCTTCAAGCTCCCATCCTAGTTTTTCTCATGGAAACTAGGTTAGAGGCTAATGAGATGGAGAAATTAAAATCACAGCTCAGATTTGGACATGGCTATTTTATTGCGCTGTAGAGGTAGCGGCAAAGATAGGAGAGGTGGCCTGAGTTTATTATGGAAGGATTCATTATCAATTTTCCCACGAACTGTGTCTGAACACCATGTTGATTCTCTAGTTTCAGATGGAATACAGTAAATAAAATAGAGGTCTACTGAATTCATGGGTAGCCAGAAGATGGAAACAACTCTTTGACATGGGAACTACTTCACTCTTAAAAATTAGCTGGATAAACCATGACTTTGTGGGGATGACTTTAATGACATAATGTATTCTTCTGAGAAGAGGGACGTTCACTGTAGATTTTATGGATACCTACAACCATACCATGGAAGGCTGCAACCTTCATGATTTGGGGTTCACTAACTTTGCCTTCACATGGATGGCAGATCTAATAATGGAAACATTCTGGAGAGTAGCATAGAGTCTTTGTTGTGTCAAATTTTTCCTAGTGCTAGTGTTGTTCGTCTTGCAAGATTTGACTCTAACCATAATTCAATGGAGATCAACCTTGATTTGTCAATTTCTCTAAATGAAAGTAGCACAAGTCATTCAAGTTTCAAAAAAATTGGCTTAGGAATTCTCAATGATAAGGGGGCAGCGAAATCATGAAACCAAGCTCGCCAATTGTTCCCCCCTAAATCATTTGTTGTTTATGTGAGAAATTGAACCTCTCATACCATTATCTTAGAAATTACTTCAACTTATATAAGAACTTTTTCAACAAATAAATATGATTTTCTTTACCTTTAATTTCAAAACTTTAAGATTTTTTTATATATATTTGCTCCTCAAACTCACCATATAAGAAAATTATTTTAACATCAAATTATCCTAAATCCAAATCATACATAACCACCAAAACAAATAAGATACATATCAAATTATATTTAACAAGTAGTAAGAAAATATCATTAAAATTAACATTTTATACTTGACTAAAACTTTTTTCCACTAAATAAGCCTTGTACATTACATCGTCAATTGCTATTATACCTTTTTTCTTTTTGAAAACTCATTTTTAACTGATGATTCTCTTTTTTTAAGGCGACTTCACAAAAACTTAAGTGTCATTCTTGTGTAGAGATTTTATTTCTACATTCATTGCAACCAACTATTTAGATGAATCAACACTTGAAACTATTTCTAAATGTATAGATGGTTCACCATCTTCACTATTTCTTGTGCAATTGAAAGTATAAAGGATATAGTTTTTATATCTTTGTAACAATCAAATTTCTCTTATTGGTTTGTTTTTGCCTATAAAGTGATCCTCCTTACTATCTTCAGAGAAATTTGTAATATATAATGAATTTGATTAATTGTGTGAACTCCACTATGTGATATTTTGATTTATAAATTCAATGTTTATGTGCATTGTCACTTTTACCTATATTAGAAGGAATATAAGACTTTATTTTTAGATGTTTAGATTTCATATCTGGCCAAAACTCTCCAACAAAAAATTTTGTTTCAAATGCAGCTTTGCTTGCCCTTTTATGAACTGAATTTTTCCCTACATATGTTCTTAATCTGCCTATACCTTGAAGCATATCCATGGGAACTAGGTAGCCATTATAAAGCATCCACCTAATTGAAAGTTATTTTTAGCTAACTTCTAATGGTGAACTTGTCTTTACAATGCCCCCTAAAATGTCTATGAAGTAATCTAGAGGATTCACGAGTGTTTTGGTACAGTAATTCCAAGGCTAGCAAAGTACTCTTCAACTTTTTTCACTAGTCCATAGTATATTATTAAGCCACTCTTGGTCAAAAGTATCAAAACTTCATCAAATGTAATATATCTGTTAATCACAAATTTTGGTAAATCAAAATACTATAAATGATATCACTTTACACTAGACACATGCCTAAAGAAAATACATTTTTTAGATTTAGGTTTCAATTCTTCATCATTAACATGCATATATACAAAATATCTAAACTCTATAGATATTAAAGTTGCATAATTAATAATATAATAAGGTATAAAGATTACCTCTACCAAAAAGTGTTTTGACAAACCAGTATTGAAAATCATACATCGAGTTCTCACCAAAAGTATTTTGTTCATGCGTTTAGCAATATCATTCTGCTAAAAAGACATCTTACTATGTGGTGATAAACAATATTTTCATTATCACAAAATTCATTAAATTCACCTTCACAAAATTTGAAACTATTATATGTCTTAAGTTACTTAATTTGTTTCCTTATTTGCTTTTCAATCAAAGCTTTTCACTTCTTGAATGCTTTGAAAAATATTATTCTTGTACTTTCAAAAAAAATAAAACTTAAACTTTTCTTAAATAATTATCAATGAAAGTTAACATATATCTAACACTACCATTTGATAGAACGTGAGATAACCCCTAAAAACCTAAGTGAATATAATTCAAAGTATCTTTTATTCTATGAATTGTTGAAAACTTGAAATTGACACGCTTTTACTTCCCAAAGATGCAATGCTCATAAAAATTCAACTTCCCAATATGTTGTCCACATAAAAGGCCTCTTTCACTCAATATAAATAGACTCTTCTTACTCATGTATCCCAAATGTATATGTTATAACTTTGTTATATCTGCCTTTAAATTAGATAATGTAAAGATTGTAATAGTATCCATAATTATAAATTACTACAAAATGTATAAATTTTTAGACACATAAGCCTTCACAACAACAAGAGTGCTTTTACCAAGAGACTTAAGAATTCCCAAACAAATGAGATTTTTCTTCAATTATAGAATATGTTTGACCTATGTAAGTATTCTCATAGTATCGTTAGGAGTCTTGATTCTAAGTGTACCAATTCCAACAATTTTACAAACTGTATTATTATTCATCATAACAACTTTACTTTTAACAAATTTATAAGAAAAAAACTAGTTCTTATTGAGATACATATATTACATGCAACTAGAATCCAAAATTCATTTATTGGTAAAATTTAATTTATTATTAGTAAGGAAAATAATTCTTTCACTTTCATCTTTTATAACACAAGTTTAAACTAATTCATTACTTTTATACTTATCTTTATCCTTACCTTATTTAAAGTAATCAACTTTGATGTGTCATTTTCTTTTACAATAATTGCACATCAAATTTTTATATTTGAATTTAGATTTAAATTTAAATATTTGACTATCTGTATCTCTCTTATTTGATCTACCTAAACCATTAAATTTTCAGTTTAACCATTACTACTCTCCTCAATTATATCCCTATTATTTTGGTATTTTAACTTTAAAATAAACTTAATTTTTTTATGAAAAATAGACTATTTACCATAAAATATTATTTCTCAAAAATAGTTAAATGACTGAGGAAGATAATACAATACTAATAAGACTTGATTCTCATTTTTAATATAAATATTTATATTATTTAAATCTATAAGTAAATAATCAAATTTATCAAGATGTGATAATATAAACGATCATTCAAGTATATACAAATTTTACTTTAAATAAAATATATTTTTTATTGTTTTCTTCATATATAAAGTTTTTAATTTTTCTCACATATTTTTAGTAGTTACCCTAATGACTATATCTTTTAAAACCTCATTAGAAAATTTTAAAATGATACTTAATCTAGCCTTTTTGTCAAGATTAGTATATTCCTCATTTGACATCTTCTTTAACTTGTTCTCCTCCCCTAATAGTGTTATACTAATGCTATCTTAAACTAACACGATCTCTATTTTTAGTTGTCACATTTCAAAGTTGACACTTTGATCGTATTTCTTGAAATAATATCCAGTTATTATCATAATAACTATTTTCTTAGTGAACTTGGCTTTAATATTAGTTTGTTAAGAAATAAACTTCTGATTATAGCCCTTAAAGATAATAATAGAAAACAAAAATAAAGTATAAGAAAAAATAACTAAAGACAAAGAATACCAAATTTACATGGTTTAGTTAATTTGATTTACATCTATGAGTAAAAATGAAAACAAATATTACTAAAATAGAAAATACCAAAAAAACTCTTTTTAGAGCTCAATTGATAAAAACTCAAATAATGTACTAAAAACTCTTTGTCTTCTTAAACGACATAGCAAGGAGTTACTAAGAAGTAGGAAGTGACCCCAAAGGAAAGGGAACCTACTAAGCATGATTGGCTTGACAACCAAGTCATGTATGACCTTAGGTAGTTTGAGGTATCAACTATCACCATTATAAATAAATGAAGTGTGGTAGCCAAGGGTTATACGTGCACACATTCACACAACACTTGATTGATTCAATTGGGAGAAACACTTGAGTGAGAAGCGAGTGTGAGGAACGTGTCATTATATTCTTTTGTATACATTTAGGTGAAAAGTAATAAAGGTTGGGATAGTTCCCGTAAGTGCTGCGCACCTTCTTACTTTCTTTATGTGTAATATTTCTTGTGTTCTCATTTACAGGTTAGGCTAACACCAAGAGGACATCTTGGTGTCATCACTTAACTAAATTTGTTGTTGAAAAGTTTGGCCCCGTGACAACTATATTACTCCTAACATAAAATAAACTACATTACTCTTTATCTATAAAGAAAAAAAAAAAATCAATCAACTTTGCTCAATGTCTCGATATGGGACTCCAGTAACCAACTTAACAATGTACATAACGAAAAACATCCTTCCTGAAAATTAATGCCCACCTCTATATAGCATTGTAAGAAACTAACAATAATTTCCAATAAACTTATAATAAAAGGACCAAGTCTAAATCAATCAAATAAGCAACAATTCTCTATATAAAATCAGCAGCAAAATTGGATAATCACCACACCCAGGTGGTAGCAACCTAAAAAAATATGTAACCTAGCTAGAATTACCTATAGATTAATACTCAAACCTAGGTCACAAGAGCCCTCTATCTTCCCACCCCTAGCTTAGCCAAGGAGTTAGCAAAAGAATTAGACTCCTTTGGCTTAAACAAAAACATTATATCTCTAGCAAAAACATTGTTTGTCATAGAAAATGGGTAATAAGTTACATGGCCTCCTATCTAAGTTGTTTAACCAGGAGATGACCACTTGAGAATCACTTTCAACAATAAGATACTTTCCTTGTGCCTCCCATCAATGAGCCCACAACAGAACTGCCTGCTTGATTGCCTTCAATTCAGCAAGAGCAGAAGATGCTAAACCAATTGACTTAAAAAAGGCATATCACCTTACCATTTTTGCCTTTCAAGATGCCTTCCACTCAAAGCCATCTGTCAAGTAATTTCTACCTTTATTATGAGTTGCCTCCTTTTACCAAAATCCTTTTTGTGATGAGATCACTATATTGGTAAATCAATTTTGGTGGAGTAGCTCTAATACTCAATGGAAAATTCATTAGGCATCTTGCGAAATGATGATTGTGGCTTAGGCTTCCATGATTTCCACAATTTTGATCACGCAACGATGGGAAAACAAGCTTAACGACTCATTTCAAGTGAAAGCTTTTTGCTGGCCAGGATTTTAAAAACTAGACATTATCAAGGAACAATTTCTTGCCGACATTAAATGGAATAGCAGAAGAGATGGGCGGAAGGTGAACATACGGAAGGACCCATGGTTGCTGGACCACCACGGTTTCAAAGTTTTTTCTCCCAAAAATGGTGGCTTCTTTAATTGATCCTAATATGAAGTAGTGGCGCAAAAGCTTAGTAAATCAACCTTTTTTTTCGTGTTGTCGAAGATATGATAATATGACGCCAAATTTTGGGGCTTCAAATTCCAAGCAAAGTTAACCACTTCTTATGGAGTGCTAGCAAAGATTTTCTTCCAACTAATGTTTGTTTGGCCAGCAAAGAAGTCATCATTGTCCTGACGAGTGCTAGGTGTGGGACAACTCCGAAAACGACTTCCCATGTCTAACCGCATTGTCCCTGGGCCGTAGGGATTTGGCTTTTAAGCCCCCTTGGGTTGTGGCTATGAGAAAGAGTCCATGGGAAACTTCTTTGACTGGTTTGCCTCCTCGCCTTACTATGATAACAGAGAGGCCTTGGAAATTGCTGCGATGATCTCACATAGGCCTAGTGGCGAGTACGAATTAAGCTGGTCATAGAAAGGAATCAATCTGATCTACGCTTACTCGTTGAAATGTCTCTAATGCTCTATTATGATTTGAAGAACGGGCTGGAAGTCCCCTCACAGAAACCGGATTGTAGATGACCAGACTTGTTGGAAGCCTCCCCGTCCATTAGACAGATTAAAATCAAAACAGATATTGCTTTTTGCTCAGGAAAGGGAGGTATAGGGCTTGTTTTCCGAGACTTTTGGGGAGTACGCAGCGAAAATTTTGGAGCTCCTCACCATCCGTATTGCAGTACAAAAAGCACAACATCTCCGACTACACAACATTTGCATTAAGTCGGACAGCTTCATTACCATGAATGCCATCCAATAGCGACAATATGGAGCAACCACCCTTGGTGTAATTGCTAAAGACGTGCGCTCTTTGTCTAGTTCCTTCACTAGTTTCTCTATTTAGCATCTGCTAGAAGAACTTTTCTACTTATTTCAAATCATAGATTGAAATTATTATCCTCAAATTCTACAAAAGAAATTCCACTGGACTTAATTGTATAATAAAATTCTCACAAAAAAATGTCTTAATTAATTCCGATGCAATCAGTTTTAATAAAATGGCGGAAAGGACTAGATTGTATGCCAATTGGACTATATTGACAACAACAACAAAAACACACACAAAAAAAAATGTCAAATGGGGTCCTGACTAAGTATAATAAAGAATGAGAACTAAATAAAAATCTCAGACAAAGTCCAACTGCAACATTTGGCTGGAAATTGTGGTGATTGAATGTTAATTATATGGTTTTATTTTGACTGTTCCCAAGATTTTTCGATTTTTTTTTTTTACCTGTTAATTACAAGCATTTTATGCAGATTACTATATAACCCGCTTCCACAGAATACATGCAATTGTAAATTTTGGCGATAATCTCAGCTATGGTAAGTAATCACTTGAATCAATGTCAGGCAGCGTTGTTATCATATGTGTGTGTGTGTATAAGCATATGCATTGTAATAGACGAGTAGAGAAATGGATACCAGTTATGTCAGCCGCAGTTCGACCATTGCAAAACCTTCCCGTCGGACCATACCGGAAGTCGATCCCGTACGGCAAGTAGTCAACCTTGGCCGCTGTCTTCAGGTGATTGTTGTTGCCGCTATCGACCAAAGAGTCCCCGAAAATGAAGTAACAAGGAACTTGTGATTCTCCGAGAACGGAAGTTTTCAAAAATTTGAACAATAATAACGAAACAAAGGCCAAAAGATTTGCTTTTCTTGCACACGCCATCAACGAAAAGAAATTTGCGAAGAGAAAGGAGACAAAAGGGGATCAAAAAATGGTCTATTTATGGGAGGAAGAAAGCAGAGCCAAGGTTGTGAAGGAAAGATGAGGATATAATAGCTAAAGAGCGCGTCAAAAGAGAGCAAAATGAAAGAGTATATATATACGGGCGTACCATGCATGTTATGCGTGCGTGCGTGCGTGTGTGTGTGTGTGAATGTGTTTATATAGCCAAAGAGAAATAAAAGGAGAATATGGTGCAACCCAAACTAGTCGGGGCTACCTGAACCTTCAAAATGAAATAATGTGCCGTATATTTTGCTTTAATATTTGACTTGTAGCTGAAAGCAGCCATAGACATGTAAAACGTCTTTTTTAAAAAAAAAAAAATAATAAATAAATTGAATTTTAAAAATAGGCAATAATATAGAAGTTGAATGGAACATAATAATGTATAAGTCCATCCTTTTGTTGGAAATTTTATATCACAATTACAGAAGGTGCCGTTCTAGTATCATTGTTGGATTGGTAAATAGTTTGTTCCTGGCTTTTATTGACAACGTCACTTCCATCCTCGTCCCCAAAGTGCGGGAGGGGAGACGTCATGTATCAAAAAAGTATAAATTATTCTATTGCCTTGTGTTTTGGGACTTAGAATTTTATAGATTAAATGCACTGTACCAAGTTCGAATGTTCCTATATATATATATATTCATTATTGTTATAAATTTTCCTGCAAACGAGAGCCCTGTGGAGACATTTTCTCAAGCCTTGCGTACAAGCACAACTTTTGTGATGCAAGAAACAAGAAAATGAAACGAAAAAAAAAAAAAATATATATATATATATATCCCCCATCCGCATCTTACGAATTGACTGAAATGGCAACGAGGTTCTCTTCCGCATTTTACGTCTAGGATTGATTTGTCCTAGTAAAACTGATTTATTTTTAGAAAAATTAATCCTTTGGTAATCTAGACGAATTTGTTGGTGGTAATTACTTGAACTCCTGGATCGCGGGCAGGGGAGAGGAGCCAACTAAAAGTAAACGTTCCACTGGAAAGATTGAAAAAGATTGGGTTATACCCATTTGCATGATGCTGGTTAACTAATGATGGCCACATTTAAGAGATTTATTCGCGTATTATATTGATTCAATTGTCATTGTTTCATTGGTAGCAAGAGATATCTAGCTGGGTTTTTTTTCTTTTTTTTTGCTATTTGGCAACCCAATTGGATATTTGATAAGGGCATACCAATGTCATCGCATTAGATACAGTGAGCAGACAATTTAGTAAATAATTTTAGACATCTGGAGTAGTCTTGGTTTCAGTTTTGAAAACAATTTATTGTGTGATACATTGTTTGAGGTGGCTCAAGGGATTGAGTAGTTTTTCTTGGGTCATTTAAACAAAAATGTCAATTTTTTGAACGAAGTCTATCCGTGTACTACAGAGATGGTAAGTGCACTTATTCCAAATGCAAGCCTAAGGATTTTTGTTTGACTAACTGCTGGGGTTTCGAGGTGCTATAATATTTTTAAATTTGCCAAAATTAAGGTTGTTCTGTTCAATGTTAGAGATCTTTGAATCATTAAAATTGCAGGTCTAACACTTTAATTTCCAAATCTTCACGGTAGAAATATACTACGTATAAGTAAACCCTCAAAATAACTTTTTTTTTTTTTTTTCTTATCATGACCATGGCAGGTGGTCCGATTTTGTTGACGGGTTTCATCCAAGTACTAATAGCTATCAGCACCAAAAAATTCATAAGAAAGGAAAGCATCGAAGAGCCTTTTGTCTTGATACTCTAATCCCATACATTGAAATACTTTTTATTAGTTTGCAAGCTCAAAGTAAAATGATATGTGGTACAATAATTAAACTATACAATTAGAAACAGAGGAAAGATTAAACAATTAGACTCTGATGACTTGCAAACTAATAAATTTTCTCTATATTTTCACGCCTCAATTTATTGCAATTAAATCTTGGAAATAACTTATTTTTTATCGTCAAAGCCATGGCAGGGGGTGTGATTTGTCAATGGTTTTCATCCATGTACTGAAAGCTATCAACATAAAATAATTCGTAAAAAATGAAATCAACGAAGGGCCTTTTAGTTTAGATGCTCAACTCCCGGACATGGAAATGCCTTTTATTTGTTTGTATGCCCATTGTACAATGATATATGGTGGAGTAATTACACTAAACAATTAGAGACAGAGGAAAGCGTAAAAAATCAAACTCACAAAAAGACATCGATATGTCAAAGGGTTAAAAGATTCTACAACACACATAAGAATGACTTTGAAAATAAATTTTAACAGGATGAGTTGTTTTTGTTTTAGGATTTTAAAAGCAATTTATTTTGTGATTCCTTGTTTGAGGTGGTTCAAGGTATTTGGATTTTAAGTGTGAGTTGTATAATTGAAAATTTTTATATTGAAAACAACTATAAGTGTAAAGTATCATAAATTTAATACCTTAATGTTTTGAATTAAAACATGATGTCAAACTTATGATCTTGTTTCTTACTTAGACCCTATTTGAATTTTTCATGTTTTCCCAATTTCTTGCGTTATGGTGATTATGCTCACTAAGAGCATACTCAGGTAAAAGCAAACTTAGATGAATATTGGCAAACACATACTCGAGACCCAATACAAGGTAGATATTAGCAAAGTCAAATTACAAACAAACTTAGTAAAGTAGTAATAGATTGTTGATGTGTCCAAAGAGAGTAAGGCATTCAGTAAAAATATAATGTCAAATTCGCCAATTTTTTAATTACTTGAACTTTGTTTAAATTTTTCCTTATTTATACTTAGATTCTACTTGAGTTTCTATCGTTTTTCCAATTTCTTGCATTATGGTGATTATACTCATTAAGAGCAGACTCAAATGAGTATTGACAAACACATACTTCAAACTCAATGTCTAGGATATTGGTAAACACACACTTTAAACTCAATATAAAGGAAATTGTTGGCAAGGTTGACTTAGGAACGAATTTGGTAGAATAGCAATAAGTTCTTAATGCATTTGAAGAGAGTAATGTTTTGAGTTGAAATATTGTGTTAAACTCATAAATATTCTTAATTTGTTGAACCCTATTCAAATTTTTTTTTTTTTTCCCTTGTTGGTACGTTGCTTGAACTAAGATGTCAATTTTTGAACAAAGTCCATCCTTATATTACATAGAGAGTAAGTGCACTAATTTCAAATGCAAGGCTGAGCATTTTACTTTGACCATCTAATGGGGTTTGAAGTGATTTGATGTTTTAAAGGATTTATTTAGTTATGATTTGATGCTCTATTTTTTTATATTCTTTGTATTTTAATATTGTTTGCTCTTTGTCTTTAATTTTTGTCAATAATAACAATTTTTATTCTTAATAATATAATTTTTCTAAAAAAGTCATCATTAGTATTTTAATTTATTAACAACAAAGGCCCAATCACGTCATATTTTGATTCAGAATAAAAATTAAAATATTGTATAATTAAACCAAAATTTTATAGCCTTTACAAGCATCTGTATCCAACTATGAGCAAGATTTGAATTCTCAAACTCGTCTGCTTTATCTTTGACATCGTTCATGTTTAATTTTGTAGTCTCCATAGCTTTGTCTGCATTTTGCACCTAAATTGCGTAGCAGTCTAAAAATACATTGCACGTGAATGCCATAAAAGAGCAGATATTGGCGGGGTGGCACCTAATGAACTAAAAAAAGCATACGCGGTCACATTCTTTCTTAATCATGTTTCATTTTGATTTTCTACCATCTGCTACTTTTAATTTGAAAACGCCAATTATTACAACAACATAGTGGACCTGATTATTGCAGTTATTTACGTCTATTTCAAGAACCAAAGTAGAAGCTCAGGCATGCCATCAATGAAGAGTTCCCACTGGCCTTTTGCAAGTGTGACCGTAATTAGAGATCAGAGAAAGGCCCTTAAGTGCCAATGTGACTGTAATTCAGGTTATCCGGTATCCATCTGGGCTTTCCATGCCTAACTGTGATACTTGTGACAATTGTTACTGGGGGAGAGCTCGAGTAATTTGCCAAGCGCACCAGTGGTGAGCGAAATAGCAGAGCACATGCTCCTCCTTGCATCCGGTGCTAGCTGGTAGAAGAACTTCAAATGCCTGATGAATGTGAAAGCTTCCACACAACCTATGAGAAAATGCTACACAACTTGCTAAAATATAGAAATGAGCACAAATTCAGCATCATACAAGTTGTCCCGTCTCACCACTCCGAGCCTTCCTAGTTACAAAATTGCTGCGAATAACGTTGCAAATATTGGTATGAAGAGACTGATGTCTCTAGGACCATGGTACTCCTGCTTTACCTGTCAAAGGTGAGTTTCAGCTCTTGTTGCAACAGGATTCCCCCTAAACTTCAAATGACAATTATGGCAGTTGAAGAAGCTAGTTCAGGAAGCTTTGCAGTAGCTCAATTGGCCTTCTTTTGATTGTAATGCTATGTTAAGAGTTTTAAGTTTGAAGTATTCTGAAATTAAACCAAATTTGTAATCATTACAATTGTGTATGATTAGGTAAGCTTTTGTAAAGTTTAAATGCAAATTATGAACTTCAAATTTGTATTAAAGACTTTTGTTGTAAAAGCTTCTCCTATATAATGGAGAAAGAGTATTAATGAAGCTGAGAATGCTCCCAAAAAACCCTCTGCCTCATGCCTCTTCTTTGAATTCCTTCAACTTACTTCAGTCCTAAGTAATTAAGGGTATCAAGCTGTGATAGACCAATCCAAGCTGATACGGATAAGATGCAGTTTCGAAGAAAATCATTTATTACGGGAAGAGTCATAGACCAAACTGAACGGATGGGACTAAAAGGACTTGCAGGAGCTAACTAACTGAAGAGCTGGATCAGAAACCTCAAGCTGTGTAGGATGTAACAATGGTGTTCTGGTAAGTTGCTAGCAATTTAATATTTTGGTACAATAATTCAACGACAGCTCCAAGAGAATCACCATAGCAAAGCCGACAGTAAAGGAAAAAACAAAAATGAGAAGGACAAAAAATTGATCACATGCATCATCCGATCACCAACAACTAGAAATAACTCAACTTTTTATTCTCAAGATCAGTACAGGCGATGTGAATTTGTGGAAGGATTTACACTAAGTGTAAAAGGATCTACAATGTACATAAGAATGACTTTGTAAATAATTTTAAGAACGGTGGGTAGTTTTGGTTTCGGTATTTTGAAAATAATTTATTTTGTAATTCTTCATTTGAGTGCCTCTAGGGAATGAGATGGCTCTATTGGGTTCCTTCTTTTGTTGCTCTTTTTTTTATTTTTTTGTTTTTGAGATCAATGAACAAACATTATTCAATTGAAAGCATTCCTTGCATCATTGTCAACGAGATCAGAAACGTGGCCACAATTGACTCTACATCAAACCGATTCGCCACTACGTTTGTCCGCAGATACGACTCTGACGTCCACTACCATTTGTCCCATCATGGAACTCTCACATGGATGTGAATTAACATCTTTGATGGCGAGGAGACAATCAGACTCGACGGTAATCCGAGATAGTGACATTTCTTTCTCTCTTTGAACAACATTGCGAATTGCTAAAATTTCTGCGACATCTGGTGAGAAGGAACCATTCATGCTTTTTGCGGAGAGCAAGTGGAGCTTCTCCCTTCTCCCTTATGATTCTGAAAATCCATTCCCATCCCTGTTTTGTCGGTACAGAGGGCAGCATTAGAATTCACTTTTAGTAAGGTACTTATTGCTCGGCTCGGCGGGTTCCTTGATCCCCTTTTAACTAGTTTGAAATCGTTATAAAGCTACACTGCGGCAAGCAGGTTGACCAAAATGAGTTTCCTGATGAAAATCAACTCAAATGTCTACATAATCCACTTGAACGGGAAAACCAAGCATCTGACCGCCACTAAAACGTCTAGCTCTCAATGTTTCACCTCGTCCAGGACCTCCAAGAAGCTAAAAACGTCTCATGAAATCGCCAATCTAACGGCAAAACACACAAACTCATGTCCCAGCAGTTGAGGAAGGATGGATACATATTGGCCGAAAGCTATCGCGTTTTGCAAAAGGAAAAATTAGCGGCTAGCCTGGGGTACGGAATTTGGGTTTTCGTCGGCAAAATAGACTCATCAGGCCTTTCTTCCTTGTGGGCTATGACTATTTATTTTAGAGCCTCTTCGTCTCACATTTAAGTAGGCCTAATGGGTCAAGGAAAAATTCACATTTAATCTCTTAGATGTCCAAGAAAATCAAGCTTGTACATATTCTCATTCCCTCTCTGTTATTTTTTTATTAATTAATAATTAAAATAAAAGAAAATTTTCTTGTAATTCCAAAATTTAAAAAATTAAAATTATATATAATAGTCAACCTTTTTTTTATGAAATTCAAAATCATATATTCTTCTATAAATTTTTATGTTTTAAATAAAAATAAAAATTTTAAAAAATAAAAATAAATTTTTTTTCTCTCTATCTCACTAATTTAAAGTTTTACATTTTTTAAAATTCTAATCTGACATTCTCTCTCTTTAACAATCTATGAAAAATTTTCAAAAAATTAAAAATTTCAAAAATTACAACAAATGTCAATTTATTACAACACAAGAAATCATTGTAAAATACTTTATAACCTTCTAGAAAATTTTTCAATGTAAAAGATCATCACAAAAATTATTAATTTATTTTCTAATTTTTTCAATGCAAGAGAATATCATAAAAAACTTTTCAATCATTTCCAAAATTTTTTAAAGCGAAGGATCTTCATTAAAACATCTCATCAAGTATGAAGTCTATGTAAAAAGCATCATTTTCCCTCCTATTACATTAGCATTTCCAAAATTCTAGTGTGTGTTCATGACAAAATAAAATAAAATAAAAATTACATGTCATTAAAAAAGAAAAATAAATAAAAGAGTAAAACAAGAAAAAACATAAAATTTAAACCAATGTTAAAATCATAGCATTGTTGTTCACAAAAGATGTCTTGTTTGGTCTTAACTTCATCAGGTATAATTGTACTCGAGTCTCGCTAATTTAAAAAATAAGTTAATTCTCCAAATCAATGGCTAAATTGTTTTAATTACACCTTAAATAATTAGTAACAAGTTTAATATCTTAAGGTTAATCTAAGGTAATGAATTTTCAAATTGATTTAAACATTATATAGGTCGGATGAAAGGTGAAGGAAAATGGAGCAAAGCATCCCACTAACATGGTTTGCCTTAGTCATTAATAATTTGTCATGATGATGTTGCAAAAATTACTCATATCGCATATGATTCAATTATAGTGGAAAGGAAACATAAGAGCCTAAAATTGAGAACAAATTTGAGTAAAGTCTATGTAAGTTGTAGACTTGTCGGTTTAACGCCACATCTCACCTCAAAACCTTAAAACATTAGGTTTATGAGTCATTTCTACTTATACATTACTTATTCTTTCCTCTTTTTTCCAATGTGAGAATCATTAATTATACAATTCACACTTGAATGCCCAATAATCTTCCCCTCAAGAGTGTCAACTTTTCTTGAATGTATCAAGACCCATTACCACTCCACCAAGCCCATTTATGAATGATCCTTACTTTGTTTAATTCAAAGTGTGTGTCTCCCAAACTTCAAAAGCCATGTCAAGCGCACACATGTTACCACCCTTTTTTCTTGAGTCACATCTTATCACTCCACTTAGGCTTATTCTTAGTAAGTGTAACTGTCTCTGCCTTCCTTCTAGGGGTAGCCACCATAGGAAATATGTACTATTCATACTTATCTTTTGTCAAACCATTAACTTTAATACCATTTGTTAAGCATGAATTTGTTACTTAAACTTTACTTAGATTTTTCTTGCATTTTCTTAACAAATGGTATTAAAGTATATGGTTTAACAAGGGACGTGCATGGATAACACATATTTCTTATGGAAATTTCCCTTATAAGGAAGGAAGAAATGAATTACACTTATTGAGAGTAATGTCTAAGTAGATTGGTATGATGTGGTTCTAGAAAAAGAGTAATAACACATGCATGTCCAAGTGTAACTTTTAGAATATTAGCAAATGTATACTCCAAATTATGTAAAGCAAGATAAGCTTACAAATGGGCTTAGTGGAGTAGTAATATGCTTTTGGTGTGTTCAAAGAGAGTAAACCCATTGTGGAATAAACTTACATTTATGAGGGAATTTTTTTAGATTTCAAGTAATGTATAAGTATGTGTTAAAAAATTTAATTTATGATCAATTATAAGCACTATCAATAATGTAATTGTTACAATTCATTTGCATATTTTAATTGTTGTTTTGTTCAACAAATTAAACTTCTCATAATAACATAAACAAGTCAATTTTTACTTAAGTGTTATGGATTTTGGGTTGTAATATTAATGAATAATCACGCTATCATTACAAATTCAAGTAGCAAAAAAGAGAAATTACATTATAAATGTAAGAATAAATAAATAATTAAGCTTTTCATCATTTAGCTAATGTTACTAACTTAATATTATTTATTGAATTTGATCCTTTGTAGATTGTAAACTTAGAGGTAATAGATCATACAACTAAAGATTGTAAAGCATATGTGGAGTTCCATTAAATTAGAGCTAGTTTAAGATGAGTGTATGCTAGGAATAACATGAGGGAAAAAGTCAAAGGGATTAACATTTATAAATTAGAAATATGAATTGATTGAACTATACTATTTCTCAATGTTCCTTATGCACTTAAAATTTGACCAAATCTTGTTTTTATTTTTATTCTACTATGTTTAGACTATAAAATTGTTTGTAAAAGTTGTATTATAAATATTTATGATAACACTTCTTATGTGAGCCATGGACATTTGTCAAATGGTTTGATTATGTTAGATACTAACTATGGTGCATTTGATTATATATAATAATTGTTTTTCTATTATCATATTAGCTAGCAACAATGTTGTAGTTGCAAATATCTAGCATACTAGATTAGATCATATTAAGTAAGAGTGAATGAATGGATTAATTTGAGAAGGCCTTCTAGGCTCACTAACTAAAATTGAATTACTTATATGCCAACACTGTTTGGTGAGAAAAGTAACTAGAAAATCATTTGGCAAGGCTTCTAAAGCTAAATTTCCATTATAATTCATCCATTTTGACATATGTGGTCCAATGAGTGTAAAGGTGAGATATGATACCTTATATTTCATTAATTTCATAAATGACTATATGTTATGGACATATTTATCTAATTTCTAGTAAATCTAAAGTATTAGAATGATTTGAAAATATTTTAGTATGTTAAATAATTAATCAAATGAAAAAATTAAAATCCTAAAAACTGATCGAGAACATAAAAATTTCTCTAAATAGTTTAATGAATTATATAATGAAAAGGGTATAGTTAGGCAACTAACTATTCACTCCACAATGAGATTCTATTGCAACGAGAAGAAACAAGACCCTATTAGAGATGGTGAATGTTGTTCCAAAGATATCCATGAAAGGGATGAATTAGACTAGTAAGGACATATGTCAAAGAATCATAAAGAGTGAACAAATAAAAACGAACGTAATATGAATAACGAGAATGATACAAATGTGAGTTAGGCATATGCAAAGATAATTAAACAACTTTGTCATGTGTGTATATTAATAAAGATAAATAAGATTAAAGGAGAGAAAAGTGAGACATAAGGATTCATAAAGATTTGACTCCCTTGTACTTACATTCTCTCCTTAAAGTATCCTCCTTGGGAGTTTCAACTCTACATTAAATTATTCAACTGGGAAGAGAACAATAACAATATATACAAAAGTCTTCCAACATTTCTTACAACAATTTGAACACTCACACTTACTTCTCACACTCAAGCTTGCATTTTACACACCTAAAATGTTCGAGCTTTTTTCATATTCACTCTAAGTAACACTTACTCTTACAAGAAAGATTTCTCTTTTTTCTTCTCTTTGATTTCAACAAAATCTCATTGCGAATGAAAATGTATGTTTTTTCATTGAATAAAATTTTTATATAACTTTGAAGTCTTTTAGCCATTAATGTTAACAATATCTTTCCTTTAAATATTTGAACTCATTCAAAAAAATTTCGCTTCAAAGGGCTATAAAGATCTTAATCAAAAGATGTTAATTAGCTCAAGAGATAAACAAAAGTAAGAATCGACAACCCATTGTTGTGTTCACATGGTCATATATGGCTATGAAGAAAGATGTATTAGTTACCAAATAAAAGGTGGAAAATCAGATTTGCTCATCTTGTCATGCAAGGATAAGAAAATATACAAATCAATGTTCAAATAATTCACTTACCGTATGAATATATAAATTCAAAAAACTTATGGCTTGTATGGTAATGATATAATGGCATAATAATTAAGAATAATTATAAGAGAATTTTCCAACTCATCAAATTTAAGCATACAAACTATATAGTAATAATAAATCAAAAGTAATCCTAATCAAGACACTAATAAGCATGGGCAACTCAACATAAGAATTTCAACAACAATCAAAAAATAATGTATATTGGAATATCAAAACTAAATTAGTAAACACATGATCTAATAATTAGGTCCATGATGGTATAAGTGATTTTCCTAATATATTTTTAAGGTGATACTTTGTTGATAGCTACTTATTTACTTAACTGTGTATCTTTTAAATTTATTATTTTTATATCATATGAATTATGGTTAGGCTAAAAGTTCGACGTGAGTAATTTACGACCATAGGCCTTACTAGCTTATATTTATATGATTTATTTCATGAATATGGGAAATTGAGTTTGAGAGAAAATAAAAAAAAAAAAAAAGTCTCTTTATAAGGTATTAGACTAAGTCTAAATTTTGAAAGTTATTAAACTCTTTTTGGTACATTAATTGACTCTTATCAAATCACTAGGGAATGAGGATAGTAGATACAAGACCTTTTGTAGGTCATTATGTAACCAAATAGTCCTAAAGGCAAAACAATTTGGTTGAGAGATGATAAGTATCCACAATTTTAATTTTTTTAATGTTTAATTTTGTACTTCATTTTTTTCTCATTTTCACTTGGGTTGCCAAAAGATATAATATCCTGAATTACAAAGAAAAAGTGTCTCAAATCTATACTTCCAAATTAGTTTCCTTTACACTTAATAATAACATGTGTCAATGTTCATTTTGCTTATTTTAAATTTTTCAATTTACCATCAATGTTATTCTAAATAAGGATTAAATACATTTAATCTCTTTGTAGTTATCCCTTTTGCATTTTATTTCCATGAGTTTTCAATTTAAACTATAAAGTATTTGTAGTTTCTAATTTTAATTGTCAAAACTCTACTTCATAATTCTATTCTTTTTAAATTTTATTTTTAATTATAAAAAATTTTACAAAATTTAAATATTATGAGATTCAACCTTTTAAATTTATTATAATTTATTTTTTGGAACGTTATAGAATTTATAATATTTGAATTTTATAAGTTTAATTTTTTTAATTCTAGCAAAATTTAAAAAACCATGAATTTTAAAAAGTTTTAAGAAAAAAAATAATCATAATGAATTAAAGAATTGAATCTCATAATATTTTAATTTTATATAATTTTTAAAATTAAAGATTAGCTTTAATATTATGAAAATCATGGCAAAAGAACTTAATTATCAAAATTAAAAACTAAAAGAATCTTAGAGTATGGAAGCCCCAAGAAAAAGAAACACAAGAAGATATATAAGGAATTTAAGTATTTTTAACACCATAAATACAGTGAGGATATAACATAACAAATTAGGTTCGATTGTTAAATCAATGTGCAATGAGGTGTTCCTCAGTAAATCAATTACCATAAACGTGGATGACTTGCTTTTAAATTTTGTGGATTTAGTAACTATAAGTAGACTTTCCATACAAAATAGCCGTAATATCAAATTTAAAAAAAAAAACAAAACAAAAGCACAAAACAATGAAGGAAAATAAGAACGTAGCGGGACAGAAGAGGAAAAATTACAAGGAAAACAACTAAAAGATAAAAATAATGAGAACAAAGGCCAAGAAACCACATGAAAAAATGGAAGGCAGAAGAGAAGCAACAATACAAATAAAAGAAAAGTAGGTTATATCTACATTATCTATCTTTCAATAGAAACGTCCACTGATTTATCAGAAAAAAAAAAAAAAAAGAGACTATTCTTAGCTCTACTTTTAAAAAAATTTATTTCTCCAATACACAATTCAAGAATTTTCTATCGTAATAATAATCAGATAGTGATCAGCTTTCAATTTGCTGATACTGATTTTAATCTAAACATTGCCTCAAAATAAAGTCAACATAGCTTTGAGTCGCATTAACTAAGAGATTTCAACTTCACATAACAATTAGGTTTATTTCTGCATTAAACATGGTTTTAGTATACACTTATAGAGTAATTTTTATTTGGACATCAAATTGTGAGAATAAATTATTAGTATTACGATGGTTTCTCGAGGGGCTTTTTTTCCAGTCAAAAATGGGAAGTTTCGTTTATTCTCATAAACGTCATAGTTGTTGTTCGATAAGAGAGTAAATAGAGGCTAAACTATCTTCATGTCATATTGCCTCCCAATAGTTAATAAAGCTACCTTAGCCAGAGCATAGGCAACCTTGCTAGACTGTCTCTTTCTATGTTGAAGTAAGAAATTAGCAAAGCTAAAAGATAAATTGAATAGCCTTGACTACAATTAAATTATCTTTGCTGCTTCTTGTGGCCATTCAACCAGCATGTATCCATTGCTAGAGCAAGGCTAACCAGACTTCAGCAATTAGGCCGGTTAAGCATTCTCTGGAGATTGAACTGTATATAATCTCCTTCAATTTCATGGATTATTGCAGCCTCTCTTGGATGAAATACATCCCAAATGGAAACAAGCACCAACGCTACATTTGTAAATTTAAAACCCAATGAACACTAATATGAACTTAGTGGCTATGGAACTACAGAAAATAAACATTGAAGTATGTAAATACAAGCTGAGATCTTTGCCTTCTCATTGCATAATTTTGTGTAAGTTGCATCGAAATTCACTTAAGAATAGCTATGGAGCATAATGAAAGACATCTCAATTTCAAAGTACATAAAGCCACATTCCAAATTCACTTAAGTATAGAGATAGAACATAACGAAAACATCTCAAACATAAAGCCACATTCCATTGATGAAACAAAATCATAGAAAAACATTGTGCTACAAAAAAGACAGGTATGGTAAATGTCTCCTTCTTGTAATGCCAACAGGACCTTGATCATCTCTGTCTTTAGAGCTGAGCTAACCGGCGGATGTCGTATGGGTAAGCATCGGACGGAGACTGAGCACTGTAAGATCTCCTCCCAATAACTGTGTTTGCAGCCTCAGTTGGATGAAATGCATCCCAGAACAAATATTGGTTCCTATTTGCACATGGAGTTTGCGATGGAAGGCATGTAATTTGACCGTTGTTCCTTCCCACGCCGCAACACCCAACATTTGTTACTGTGAGGCCTGAAAATAACAAATGCAAAATTGAACCTTTAAGATCATGTCACTTAATTTACTAAGTAATTTATTGCCAATGGTAATTTATGTCTCCCATATTTGTCAAAAGCCACTAAATATTAATGTTACAGAAACTCCGGAGATGAGAAGGATCAGAGGAAATTACCGTAGGCTGCAGGACTGCTGAGTAAGTCTTGGAAAATGCCATATGCATTGATGTAGATTAAGTGTGCATCAGGTGTATTGCCGTTGAATTGATCAACTAGTGACCTGAGCCTGTTATTGAAAATCTGGTTGGCAGAATTGATTCTCTGAACACAGGTTCTCCCATCTGGGCTGTTTTGGGCCAACTCATATGGGCTGCAGCCTATCTGACCAACCCCAATCAATGCAAATTTCCTGGCTCCATTGTTGTACAGTATCTGGACCAGAGCACATAAAAATGCCGACAGAAAAATATTAGGCCTTGTTCCAACAAAACGGAAGGTAAAGAAATATAATTCATTGAATATTCTTCAAATTTTTCAAGACGTGTCCTGATGAATTTGTCATCAAACATTGATATAAACACTAATTGATGATCAGGAAGCAAGACACAAACCCTGAGTTGCTGAGTATATTGCTGAATAAGGACATCGGCATATTGGTCCGGCGTGTACTGGCGGGAGGTGGGGTAGGATTGGGGCATGAAATAGTTGTTGAGGTAGTCATTGCTACCCAACCCAATTGAGAATATGCACCTGCTTAAGTAATTTGCTGTTGTGTTCTGACCCCCTTGCAAGTTCACCATTTGCCGGACAGTATTTTGGTAGTTCCGCACCTGTCCACTAAAGCTAATTCGAGCTCCCTATGACCCAAAAGTTAAAATGGTAAATCTGAATCAATCATTTTGCAACGAAACAGGAGAGCAACAGTAAGTTTTAGAAAGAAATTTCAATGAAGATTTTAATAACCTTTTTTTTTTTTTTTAATAAAACAAATAGGAAGTGCATGTTGATTATGTGACAAAGTTGATCATGTACCAGTTGTCGTCCGGTCTCTTCTCTGATTCCAGCAGCTGCAGATGCATAGTTTACCCCTCGGAGTATGTTTTGACCTCTGGCAGTAGCATAGGGTGGGATATAACCCTCGAAACCCAGGAGCTGGGCTGTTGGATTGAGCAAAAATTATAGAAGGTCGTTTAATTTGAAAGTCATATCTCACATGTAGGAGATTAAACACAACGACTAAAATGTTCGTGAGATTTTTCCACTCACTAGGGCAGCAAGTGAGTTTCTTTGACCCTAAACTGCATTGCATACATAGTTGAACACCATAGTCCCATTTTGACAATCTTGAAATCATAAAAGCTACTCACTTCTTTTTTCTTTTTTCTTTTATTGATCACATGAGCTAGTGTGAGCATATAAGAATTATCTTCAAAAATGAAAGTATCTGAGCTGTAGATGGAGCATATTATCTCGAAAAAGAGAGTGTGGAGATGCATGCGTATGAGATAGAGGAAAGGTAAGGTACTCACCGATAACATCAACGGTTGTCTTGCCATTGGAAAACCTTCCAGATGGTCCACCAGGGAAATCAATCCCATAAGGCAAATAATTAGCTCTAGCCAAAGAAGAAAGTTGATTATTATTCCCATTGTCGACCAAAGAATCCCCAAAGATGAAGTAGCAAGGAACTTGTGGAGCCGCTCTAGCTGCATAAATCAAATGCAAAACAGCAACACACATTACCCCCCATTTGTTAAGCTCAAGCACACTCTCCATCGACCAGATCCTAAACAAGAACTTAACCAAGAAACCACCAAAAGATGGGACCAAGAAAATGTAAGTGGCTGGCCGGTACTAAGCGTAGAGAGACTACTTTGGCTGTGTTTGTGTGTGTGAGTGAGTGAGTTGTTGAGATGCTAGAGATGAGGAGTATATATAGAAATAAAACATAAAAAGAAGAGTGTATAAACAAAGAAGAAAATGCAAAAATCCGTATGCTTTGAGATTTACAGTTGAGAGAGTGAGTTGGTAGCATTAAATTCACGCGGATACAGTGTAAGAAATCATGACCAAGGTCGGCCATGCCCTCATCCATATACTTCTAGTGGAAAAATGCAAACGCAGAAGAATTATAGCAGTTTGAACTATTCAAAGTGATTGACAGAAACCACACTTAATGCAACTACGCATTGCATGTTGTCGGTAATTACAGGAGTTTGAACTATTCAAAGTGATTGATAAAAACCACACTTAATGCAACCTAGCGTTGCATACAGTAGGGCACCCCATGATACTGTTAATCCTAATAACTTTTAGGAGAGTGCCAATCATTGTGTTAAAGCTGATTTTTCTTCTTTTCATTAAAGCCCAAGTGTGAACAAAAAGACTAACTCAATGCACCGGCCCTAGGTTTTGTTCCAACCGATAACTCCATTTTCGTAGTTCTCTGTTAGATAACATCAAAAACTGTTAAGACCTTTGCCTTGTATACTTTAAGCACTGGTTCACGCACTGAAGCTAATGGTTTTGGCATATATGAATATATATATATTGAAACTATTTTGTTGTCATAATTTTTGGTGAATTTTGTTGCTATTTATGATTTTAAAAAGCTCTTGTTCACTTTTTATGTAAATGACGAAGAGTTTTATTTATATATTGTAAATTGTGCATTATATCCCAAAAGACACACCAACTAAATACGGAAACACTCAAACTATGGAGCCTTGAGGAGTCTAGTGTGTATCTTAATAGTTAATATATTTGTTTTTATTATGAATACATATTAAATATTTTTTATTTATAATTAATTAATTAAAAATATTTTTTATTTTTAATATTATTTATATAATTGTATTGTTATATTTATTTAAAAAAAATTTAAATTATAAGAATTGTATTTTTCTTATTTATATTTTTTATCATTAGAAATTAGATATTTAAACGGTAAATATTTATAATAAGTCAACAATAAAATCAAAATAAAAGTAGAATTGAAAATTATTTTGATAATAATTATATTTTTTAAATAAAATTATAATTATACTTAATAAATAATTTATTTGTTCTTTAAAATTAAAAATTAATATTTTAAATTTTTATTTTTATTATATATTTATTCAATAAATATTTCGATAATTCTTGACACTAAGTGAACATTATTGAAAAAGCGACATGGTGTTCTTGAAACGGAAATGCTCCACGCCTAGCAATAGCTTGACGTAAATGCAAGACACGACCCATATGGGAGTCTACAAAGACGAGCCCCCGTCAACGGTAGAAAATGAAGACAGCGAAGGATCGATGGGTACATGGACATCTTCTGGGTGGACAGCCGAGCCATCAATGCAATTGTTGCCAAATTTAATAAGGGGTTTACTTTTTAAAGTCAAAAAGAGTAACATGGGTGTTGAAGGATGACGTTGATTGCAATTAATTCTAGAATCCGTGTCTTCTCTATCCTCCTATGTGTTACTAAAGGTCTGAAATTTAATTTGTCCATCGGCCATGCATTGCCAACTTGCCTTGACTTGGGTGCGTCGGTGGCTAAGAATTTCGGTGCTCATATTCGGATCCATCGTCGGTCACTTTTTGACCTGCTTGTGTTGCTTTCTATGAATGATCAAGCAGGAATTGATCGCTAAAATCCTTATTTTTCATTTTAATTTAAATAGCTCAAAGTGGCGCCTGTTTAATAAAATGTCATTCAACTCTCCTAAAAAAATTGGAGCTTACTATACTAACCAGTCGTTGCCACACAATTGATTACATTGTCACACCTTTTAGTATATAAAATTTATTTAATTTATAAGTAGATGTTGTAACTGTTAGATACAACTTTGAAGAGATATGTTTATTTTTAGTTTTAAATTTTTAATTATTTTTAATATAATACTAAATATTTATTTTATTTTAATTTAATTATAAATATTTTAATTTTTTTAATTAAAAATAATTATTAATAAAAAATAATTAAATTATTATTTTTATATATTAATTGAATTAAAATATATATATATAATAATTTAAAATACATAAGTAGAAATTATTTAATATTAAAATTTAAATATTAATAACTTATTTTTTAATTAAAACTTTTTATTTTCATATCTTTTTTTTATTTTTTAATTTATTTAAATGATTTATTTAATAGTCAAATTATTTTTCATTAATAATTAAATTCAATTAAAATAAAATTATAATATTTAATACTATATTAAAATATCAAAAATATTAAAATTAATTATAAAAAAAAAATTTTGAATTAAAAATTATAATTATCTCCAACTTTAGATAACTTATATATTTTATAGAAAAAATTACTTACAATCTTCACTTACATTCATCAAAAGATGCAATAATCAAACATGACCAAAGAATAGCTCTATTATAGTGTTCAGATCAAGCAAATTTCTTCTTATTTCCAATTTTATTAATTTCACAATCTTTCTTCTTTGCTTTGTCAATTTGTTTTTTCTTTACCTTGACACTTACCTTTATAATTAGCTTGAAAAGCATCTTTAAAGGCTCCTGCTCATTTAATCACTCTTCTTTACTCTTGATCTTATAAAGTATTGGCAAACTTAAACACTATGATCTTTTTTAAATCTTTGGAATTTATTTTTGTTACAAACCTTTTTAATAAGAGCCTTTTCAATTAGTCTTTTATCAAAAAAGTCATTACCAAGCAATTTGATTTAATTGAAACCTTCATCAATCTATTACTTTATTTTTTTACAGTTTCAAAATATTTGATTTTAACAACTTAAATTTTATTTTAAGACTCAAATTATGTTAATTAATACATATTAACTAATGAATATATTATATATATCTTAAGATCATAAAATATTTTACAAATTTTATTACAATATATATTTTGATTATATTTAAATATATTTTAATATTTTTAGAAATTAAAAAAATATGTAAATAATTCTATGTAAAGCATGAGAGAGTGAGCTAGTTCATTAAGGATCTCAATTATTTTTTATTTTTGTTTAGTTATATTATCAATAGACTAAATAAATTATTATTTTATATATCATATCTCTAATATAACAGTTAATAATTTACCATGTGTTTGTTATATAAATAAAATAACATAAGATGAGATATTGTAAGATAAAACAGTATATAATAGAACAAATCATATGACATAAGATTTATTATAAAAACTAATTTCTACTATCTTATAAATTATGTTGTAATTTTTATTTTATAATTTATTTATTTTAAAGTATTTTGATTTAATTAAAAATTTTAACTAAACTATTTAACAATCATAAGTTATATCCTTTTAAGTATTTTCATATTCAGTTAGATTATTTTTCTTAATTAGTCATTAAATAATTTCTTATTTAAGCTAGAGTGTTTTTTAAGTTGTTTAGATGACTTTAATTATAAATACATTTATAAACTTATAGGTTAAAATATTTCATCATCCTAGTATCCTAATAAAAAAACACTTTTAATAAATGATATAATATTTTTTAGTAAATTTCTCTCTAATGAATTTGAGAAATCCTTTAAAAGTTTAATTAAATGTTAACTTTTTGTTATCCTCTTTCCATACTTTTATCTTATGTTATCATACCATCACTCATTATGATTTTGATGGTTAGAGGATATTGTTCACATTATATGGCTCGCAATAGTTACATCAATAGTAATGTGAGTGGCAACGATGGTGGTAGTGATAATGATAATAGGTGAGAAACATTAAGAATTTGTGATAAGACTTTGGAAAATTTTGTTAAATGTAATAAAGGGAAGCAAAATGAATTTTGGGTTAGTTTAAATGTTTATTATGTAAAACATATTCGGGGATTGAATTTCTTATACTTGACAAGGTAGTTTGGCCTATGCAAATTGGAGCAATAATTATAACAATTCTTTATAATCCTAGCCAAATGAATTTAAATGAACATGATGAGAAAATTATGTATTTTACTCTTCAATGATTTTTTTAATAAATAAAACTAATATTAGTTATATTTAATTTGAATGAAAAAATATTTTAATCTTGCAAGTTTAGCCTAATAATAAGATAAATAGTAAAATAAGGACCATGAAGTTTGCTTCTTTGTTACTTCAATCCACAAGGTCCAACCCATTGTGTGGTATACTCAATGCAATCCTTATTAACAAGAATGTAAGATATCACCCTTTATTTTTTTCATTTTACAAGGTATAAAGAAAAGTTATGAAAAAAAAAGTTATGAGAAAGAAAAATGTAAGAAAGAAAATAATTCTTATATTAGTGGTTTGGATTGGTTATAAATAAGTGGAAAAAAAAAAGTGAACAATAAGTATAATTTATTATTTAAATATTGTGAAAAGGTTAAAAAAAACAAAAAATTAATGATGTAAATGATATTTATGTGTCACGGGCCTA
Organism: Rhizophora apiculata; assembly: GCA_037832385.1. Classification (NCBI taxonomy): domain Eukaryota; kingdom Viridiplantae; phylum Streptophyta; class Magnoliopsida; order Malpighiales; family Rhizophoraceae; genus Rhizophora; species Rhizophora apiculata. The sequence goes on from CM075440.1 coordinate 2,496,521, forward strand.
TGAATTTATTGCGTCCTACTCGTGTGGCCTTAAGAATGCTTCCCAAGCAGCCTTCTCGCACTCAACTCACAAGAACTTTTTTGGAGATTAACTTTAAAAGTATATTCCACTTGAAAATTGAGTGTCTATAAATGAGGGGCAGAAGATTCCCTTTTATACAAGTTTTGGACAAGTTACAACCATTAGATCCCTCCTTGATGTAATGGTGGATATTACATCCCTTTAACTTCCTATGTACATACATTTACCAGCATTTATTACATGGCTAGTTCCAATGTATTTCCCTTCTCTAGGAGGTATTTAGATTCAACGTATTGTCCTTCTCTAAGAGGTGTCTAGATTCAACATATTGTCCATCCCTAAATACAAAGGACCGTGACATTCTCCCCCACCTAATCAGGCGATGCCCTCGTCGCTTCTTCAGCATGGTAGGTGTCAATCTCCTTCTTGAACTGCCAAAGAGCTTCAGCAGGTTCCCAACTAACTTCACTTTCCGGAAGACCCTTCCATCGGATAAAGTATTCACGCCTCGGTGTACAATACCGTTTTTGTATGACCTGATCTGCCACTATGGATTCGACTTCTCAGTCCTATGAAGTTTTTGCTCTAAGTGGTGATCGTTATGACTCCCCTTGATCTGGATCTCCCTTGTCTTCATGGTAAAATTTAAGCATACTTACATGGAAAATTGGATATACCTTTAATTTTAATGGCAACTCCAGCTTGTATGCGACCTTCCCGACCCGTTGTATCACTCAAAATGGCCCTTCATAGCGACAAATTAGACCCTTGTGCAAATCTTTGTACCGAAGAATGGTGTGTAGTTTGGCTAACACCAAGTCCTTGACTTGGAACTCCAAATGTTGCTGCTTTTTGTTGGCCCACTTCTTCATGCGTTTAGAGGCTTTACGTAGACATACCCTTGCAAAGTCTGCTTGTTCCTGCCAAACATTTGCAAACTTATATACATATGGACTATTCCCTTGATAACCCGATGTAACAGTATTTGGAGTTTATGGTTGTTGGCCATTCACGATCTCGAATAGACTCTGGTCGGTAGACTCACTTTGCTGCAAGTTATAAGAGAATTGGGCTACGTCGATTAACTTTGCCCAATTTGTTTGCGTTGTACTCACGTAGTGCCAAAGATAAATCTCCAAGAGTATATTAACCTGCTCAATTTGCCCGTCAATTTGGGGGTGTAAGCTTGTAGAGAGATTTAACTCCGACCCTAGCAGCTTGAACAATTCATACCAGAAACGCCCTATGAATTGAGGGTCGTGATCACTTACAATCATTTGTGAGACTCCTCAATACTTTACCACGTGCTTCATGAATAACTTGACTGCCTCTTCAGCTGGGCAATCATTTGTTGCTGGTACAAATGTTGCATACTTACAGAATCTATTCACCACGACCATAAGAGTCCAACATCCTTCGGACTTAGGTAGGTTTACTATGAAATCCATGGAAACACTCTCCCATGGACGAGTTAGGATAGGAAATGGCTCTAGCAGTCCTGACGATGAACGTTGTTCAAGTTTGTCTTGTTGGCAAACAAGACAGGTCTTTACATAGGCTTCAACATTATCCCGTATTTGAGGCCAGTAGTATTGATCTTCAACAATGGTTAAGGTGTGGTAGATCGCTGGATGACCCACCCACTTCGAATCATGGCACTCGCGCAATACTTCTTTCTTTATCTTTCTGTGGAGTGGCACATATAGTCGTTACCTTTTGTGTATAAAAGACCATCTTCACACCAAAACCGTCAGGTCTTGGCCTTTTGCTCATATCCAATGAGGGCTTGAGCCTTCTGATCATGTTTGAGCCCCTCCTTGATGCGATCGATCCATGGACAATTAGGTCGACTCACTGTGTTTGCCAGCCCTATCTTCCGGCTAAAAGCATCAGCTACAAAGTTAGCCTTCCCTAGCTTGGTTATGGCTTGCTTCAACCAATCAAATACCTTCTGACATTGATCCGTCCATTCCTACAGTTTCTCCTTCTTCAACATGTCCGTGAGTGGCACGATGATGTTTGAGTAGTTTCAAATGAAACGCCGGTAATAGTTAGTGAGACCAAGGAATAATCTCAACTCTATCACTTTCGTCGGTGGCTCTCATTCAACGATGGCTTAGATCTTTACTACCTCTATATGTACTTGTCCTCCCTTGACAACGTGCCCCAAAAATGGCACTTCCTTTTGGGTAAAGACACATTTCTCACACTTGACATATAAGTCATTCTCACGCAAGACTTGGAAAACTTGTCTAAGGTGCTTGATGTGCTCCTCAAATGTCCAGCTGTACACTACAATATTGTTAAGGTAAACCACTACAAACCGATCGAGGAACAGGTGCAATACCTTGTTCATAAGAGTGTAGAATGTGGTCGGAGCATTGGTTAGGCCGAATGGCATGATGAGGAGCTCATACGAACCATAACGAGTCACACAGGCTATCTTTGGCTCATCCCCTTTGGCAATCTGAACTTGATAGTAACCTAAACAGAAATCAAGCTTAGTAAACCACTGTGCACCTTCAAGCTAATCGAAGAGATTCGCAATGAGTGGGATCAGGTATTTGTTTTTAATGATTAATTTGTTCAATGCCCGGTAATCTATGCACATTCAGAGTGACCCGTCATGCTTTTTCTAGAATAGGATAGGCGCACTAAACGGAGCCTTAGATGGCCAAATGTACCCTACATTGAGCAGCTCCTTCAGCTATTTCCTCAATTCTTCCAATTCAGGGGGTGCCATGCGATATGGCGCCATGGTAGGTGGTCGAGTATCAAGCACCAACTCAATCTAATGATCCACTTCTCTACGAGGTGGAAGCTTCTTGAGCAACTCAGGAGGCATTACATCCTTGAATGAATTGAGGACTTGGCTCACTTTTGTTGGACTTTGCTCCCTTTGCTCTTGTTGTCCTTGGTTTTCAAGGTTACTAGGATGGTCACCTCACCCTTCTTCGCTCCCTTGTTGAGTTGTATTGCTGAAATCATCTTCCAATCATGGTCCGACTTACAATAAACCGAAATCATACACTAGCATCATTTATCCAGCACACAAAAACACTCGGCAAAAGGCAATATAACCACATGGATCCTGTCCAGAAATTTCAACCCAATGACAAAGTCATAATCATCAAGAGGAATTACCTCAAGGGTTTCCTAGTTTCTCCATTACCCAATCTGTAGCTTCACATTCCTAGCAACCCCAATGGCAAGGACTTCCTGGAAGTTAACAGTTTTAAGTGACCTAGCTCTTTTCTCAACCCGAAGGTTAAGTTTCTTGGCAGTTTCTTCCGATATGAAGAGATCAGATGCCTTAGTATCCACAAGCACACTCAATGTGGTTTCTCCAATCTTCACATCTACAAACATAAGTCCCTTTGGCTCCTTCACCTTTTTGGACTTGATTGAACTGAGGATCTATAGTGAACCTAATCGTGCCTCCTCTTTTGGCTCATCTTCTTTGCAGAAGACAACTAGCTTGGCCTTGTTCGGGTAATCTCACACCATATATGGACCGTCACAAAAGTAACACTTATAAGTATGTACCTTCCTGTGACCTCCACTATTGGATTCTACATAAGCCTTTGAAGGGCCAGTCAACAGTCTACCTCTATTCAAGCAATTGAATCTACCCTAGTATCCCCCACCATTAGCCTTATCCTTTAGATGGGAGTCCGACTGGAAGGTGGAAGGTGTCTTATACTCTACAAAAGATTTAGCCACCGTAATGGTCGTTGTAAGGTCTTTCACTTGAAACCACTTCAGCTCCTATTTGATCCATGGCTTGAGACCATTCATGAACTAGTGGTATGCCTCTATCTCATTCATCAAAGGGATTTGAAGTAACAACTCCGAAAATCACTTCACATAATCGCGTACTGCACCCCTCTGCCCAAGGCGCTTTAGCTCGTCGTGAGCTTCTTCCTTTGCATATGCGGGATAGTAGTTCCGTTGGAACTTTTCGACGAACCTATCCCAAGTCATAATAGGATCTCTACACCTATCGTCTAACTGATGACGCCACCACAACAAAGCATTATCAGCTAAGTACATAGATGCAGTATTTACCTGTAATTGGTTGTCGTTGATCCCTATAGCTTGGAAGTATCGTTTCATGTACCATAGGAAGTTGTCCACGTCCTTGGCCACCAGAGAACCCCTGAACTCCTTTGGCTTATGTGTGTCTGTACGTGGCCCTTGCACGGTGATCACCTTGTTTACACGTGCTACCTCTGATTCTGCGAGCTTTCCCTTGAGCTCTACAATCTTCGCGCGCATAGCTGCCATCATGGTCTCCAAGGACTCATCCTGCTGATGGAGTTATGCCTTTAAAGTCCTTAGCAACTCTTTTTGAAGTTCTCTCATGCTAACTTTGAGCTCCTGCATCTTGACCACAAGCTCCTCCCTTTCGGCATCTACACCTTCAATGGACTAGGTCAAGTCATCAACCAAACCTTGGACTTCAACGATGAATGATTCAATCTTCATCATACAATGTGTCAGGTCCCCTACTGGATCCCTTGAACTCAAAACATCATAATTCTTTTTTCCCTTAGCAGCACCTTTATCAGCCTTCCTCCCACAATCATCACAATCATCACCCATAATGAGCACCTCATCAGAACGTGGGTCTGCCATAGTGCTTGGAATGAACCAGCTCTGATACCAACTATCATGGGCCTATGGATTTATTGCGTCCTACCCATGCGACCTTGAGAATGCTTCCCAAGCAGCCTTCTCGCACTTAACTCACAAGAACCTTTTTGGAAATTAACTTTAGAAGTATATACCACTTGAAAATTGAGTGTCTACAAATAAGGGGTAGGATGTCCCCTTTTATACAAGTTTTGGACAAGTTACAACCTTTAGATCCCTCCTTGATCTAATGGTGGATATTACATCTTTTTAACTTCCTATGTACATACATTTACCAGCATTTATTACATAACTAGTTCCAATATATTTCCCTTCCCTAATAGGTGTTTACATTCAACGTATTATTCTTCTTTAGGAGGTGTCTAAATTCAACGTATTGTCCATCCCTACGTACAAAGGACCGTGACACATGCGTATTAAAATCTTCTTATGAGATTTTTTTTTTTTTTTTTTTTTTACAAAAACAAGTTAACATGCATTAATATTCTTTATTGAAGAACTAATTAATGTTTTTCTTTAAGAAAAAAAAGGTCATCAATGGCACAAAGACTAGTAAACTAACACACACCCATAAAATACTTATTTAATGGTGATGGGTAAATAATAAGCATAATTTTGAATTTTAAAAATTAAAACCTCATTAGTGTCTTATTTTCTCCCACCTTCACATGGTTATAAAGTTTTTGGATGGACCTTAGTTGAGATTTTCATTTGATTTTGTTACGTTTTTCTTTTCCTATCTCATCCTATACAAAAGAAAGTTGCTCTTTACAATCCTTTTCTTTCCTACACTTTCTAGCATTCCAAACAAAAAAATAAAATCTTAAGATTTAGAGTGATTATTTCGACTTCTTATTCTCCATATTTAATTCCTTGATACTTAATGGGCGAAATTTTAGGTAATCTCAATTGATTACAAACTCATGAAAATAAAAAATAAAAAAAATGGGTTTCAACAAAGTTTGAATGTGAGAAGTGACAAATGAGAAAAGGCAAAAATTGTAAGTGATGATAATACCTATCAATTATTCATTAGTTAGCAAAAAAAACTATAATTTGAATGTTTGTTCTTTTCTTTTTGTAATTTTGTTTATCAATAGTCAAATGAAAGAAAGAATGAAAATGGTTTTCTTTTTAAGTAAAATCTATATGGACTCAAAAGTAGTCAACTTAAGTGGACATAAATAATTCTTATATTACTTATAAAATATTTTATACCAAATTATTATTGTAAATATAGTATAAATTGTATTATATGTAATATAAAAAGCTTTTATCTCTATTTGTGTTCACCACTTTCGTGTCCACATAATTGAACTCACTTTTAAAATGTATAGAACTTGATTTAGAAAGATACTAACTAGATATTAAACAATCTAACTAGTTTAGTCCTATAAATGTCATTGGGCTATTGGTCCACTTATAATAGATTAACTAAACTCAATTAGAAAGAAGTTGGAGGATATTAAAACTCTTTATCCATTACAAACACATGTTATAAAAAATGTATAAGAAATTATATTTATCTGCATTAATAAAAATACATTATATATACCTTAATGGATTAATGATGTACAACTTTTCTAACTTTGAAAAAAGAATAAAATACAAAATTCTTCATTAATTCCCATTGTAAGATGTTCTTAGGTTGTGAACAAGGAATTGTTCAATTTAGTGTTACCATATAGATTGTAAGGGAGATACAAGAAGTTGATGATTAGCCTATTGTTGGATTTGGAAATCTAAAAGGGTAACTATGACTATGCTTTAACTAAAAATTATTTTTTGGTACAATCAAGTATTGTCTATAACTACTATAGCACAAGAATTATGTAAAAGTTCTTAAACTATTACACTAATGTTATTTAAGGAATTTTATCTCTCAAAAATTTAGGAAAATCCTAGGCAAGCCAAATCATTTTCTTTAATACATTATGTAGAACAACCCAATGAGGGTTTACTGAAGATTCTAATTTTAATGGCATGTTATTTGGTTGTTGACAATATCTATAATATTTAATGTTTATATGGATAAACTTAAGGTTTGATAGTCATTAAGTTTTACAAATATTATTTATCATATTATTGGGCAAATTTGATGGTTCATGGTCAATAGAATATTGATGAAGTCTAAGAAAAATGGAAAAAAAAAAAATGAATGCTTTGGATTTCTGAGATATAAGTGTGAGAATTAGTTAACACTTATAATACAACAAGTTGTAGTTGCTAGAAGAGGTGTGTTAATCTACCTTCAAGTGACATTGATTTAGGTCATAAGCTTTATACTTATAACTAATTATAATATATTTTATAGTAAAGTTCTGTTATACTAAAAAAATGTAATAATATTAACTGAATCTTTGATTCAGATGAGATGTATTCACCTTTAATGGTTAAGTGATGGCTAAAAAACTTTATAATTAAACAATTATTATTTAATTTACATCAAATTTAAGTTTATAATCAAAAATATGACTAGTATGGAGATAAATTGGAAAATAAATTTTTAATAGATATTTCATTATAGTTATAAATAACACTATAAGTGCATATGTATTATTGTAGTTGAGTCTATATTATTTGTATCAAGAGCAAATCATATGATGGAAAGAATAGATATATTTGTGTAAGACATAATTATTAAAAACAATTTTTAAAATCTAAGTGTGTAGAGAAAATAAAAATGAGATCTTTGAATCTTCTTAAGATTTGTTTACTCTAATTTTTGATTTGAGCAATCATTAGATTAGTTGATAACACTAAACGTTCAACTCTTATTTTTACAAACTCTCTTAAAATATCTTTAAATAAGCTTTCAATTTGATAACCCATATAGCATAGTTCGCTCTTTTGAACAAGGAATGTGTAAGGAAAGTTGTTTGATATTCTAATTTTATAGGAGAGATTATTATTGGCATTTACAGCAAAAGTGAACTCAAATAAGACCAAAAAACTTTATAAAGAGAGGATTCTAGCAAAGAGTTAAGAGAATAAAAAAGATGATGATCAAGTGATTCATACTACCTATCTTACAAGCTTTAATATATATATGAAGCATTTAAAATCATTACATGATTACATTAACTTTAATTCAAATACAAAATTTAATAATTTGAATAAAAATTCAAACTAATTTGAATTTTTTTTCCTAGAAATTACAATAGAAGCAACTAACAACATGTTTAGCATGTCAACCAAATCATGTTTGAAACTTAAATACAAAATTGCTTCTCAAGGAAGGTTAGTTGGCATTTATTCTGCAAAAAGTAATTGGCATAACTAACTTTCAAAAAAGAAAGAAAGTTGCATTTTGGAATTTGGTTTGCAATACTCAAACATCATGGTAAGGTCTTTGTAAGAGCTTTAATTCTCCTCCTTAGTGTTGAAGGATTGCATACTTAAGTTGCTTCTTTATAGTTAATAGGTTCTAAGGCTGCTTCATTTGCCCTCTCATAAACATCAGAGAGATGTTTGGTTCTTTTGATTGAATAATCCTCCTCATCATCATCTATTAACTCATTTTTTAAGGCTAACATATTAAAAGATTAATCAAATTGAGTATGAGTTCAATCTTTGATTTACTCCAATTCTAGTGCTTATTTTCATTGAATTTGACATTCTTGAAAATTAAAATTTTTCTTAAATGGATATGATAGACCTTATAATTGAAGGTAATTTTTATGTACCTAATAAAAATAATTGTTCTAATTCTTGAGTCTAATTTGTCTTTTTTTTGCTCAAGCATACAAACAAAGCAAAAACAATTAAATACATTCAAATGATCAAATAAAGGCTTATGTTGAGAACAAGCCTCAAAAGGAGTCATATCAGATAGTGCCTTGGTAGGTAACCTATTTAACAAATATACTAAAGTGGCCACTGCATTTCTTCAAAATTTCTTAAGTAGATTCTTTTCAACTACTAAGGACTTAGACATGGACATAATTGTCTTGTTTATTTTTTTTTTCACTCACCCATTTTAATGGGTTGAGTAGGGTGTTGTATATTGATTTTAAATACCAACATTTACACAAATTTTTTTGAACGATGTTAAAGTATACTCCTAACCATTATTAATCCTTGAGGCTTTAATTTTAAAGTATGATTGAATTTCAATCCATGCCTTATAAATTAGAAAGATGGATAAAACTTTAGATTTGGATTTGGGGGAAAACACCAAGTAAAATATGTTATATTCATCAATAAAGATGATAAACGACCTATTGCCATTCAAGGCCTTAACACTCATAGGTCCACACAAATTTAAGTGTAAAAGTTTGTATAAGAGAGCATAGCTTGCCTGCTAAGTTGACAAATATCACATATATTAGCAAGTTCATAAATTTTTGGCATATTTCTAACAAGTCTTTTTTCTATGGAGGGTTTTAATCCTAACATAATGAAAGTGGCTTAGTCTTTTATGCCACAGAGTTGACTCAACAATGCAAATAGGTAATGCCTAATGATGAACATCTTTCAAGTTTAGATATAAAACTTTTGCTTTTCATAAGAATTGCAACAAATTCAAAACCATGTACATCATAAATTATACACATTTTGTCTTTGAAAAAAAGAGAGAAACCATGCTCAAGAAGCTGCCTAACAATGAGAAGATTCTGATTTATATTAATACCTAAGTGAGTGGAGATAGCAGTAGACCCTCTCCCTTTCACCTGCAAAAGTTGCCCATTGCCAACTTTGACTTTGGAGGTGCATAAGCTATCCAAACACCTAAAAACATTGAGTTTTGGAGACATATGGTTTGCACAGGGACTGTCCATAAGCCAAGTCTCACAAACCTTGGTGGGAATGTTACTGCTTTTAACAAAATGTTGTTCCTTAAGTTAATGTTCATCATCTACTACTTATGCCTCAGTTTTTGTTTAAAGGTCCTAATGTGATTGACTTGCCTTCTTCTTGCAGATGTTTTTAGAGTGGCCTTTTTTCTTGCAAAAATTATAGACTAAATTTAGCCTCTTCCAACACAACTTGGCTAAATGTTTAGTTTTGCTGTAGTCTGCACAGGAAGGATACAACTTCTTTCCTTCTGGTTTGCTATCTCTTGTATTCTTTTCTTGCCTTGCCCTTAGTTTTCATTTTTGTTGGTGGTTCTTCTATTTTTGCTTGGCATGGAAGACACTTTCCCCAATGTCTGTCTTCCTACTTCATAAGCCTTCTCTACTCTTGAACTTGTAATAAATAGATCAATTCTAGCAATGCAACAGTATTTAGGTCTCTACAGTCCTTAAGAGATGAGATTTTAGCTTCAAATCTCTTAGGTATACTTACTAAGACCTTCTAAACCACCAATTTATCACAAAAATCTTCACCAAGCACCCTAATCTGATTAACCACTATAAACAATCTGTCACTATACTCTTTAATAGTTTCAAATTCCTTTATCCTCAACAACTTAGGTTTAACAGTTGCATATTTCTGGTCTTCAATCTACCAAACTCTTCCTTCAATTTTTACTAGGCCTCTTTGTCTATGTAACAAGTTATGATTCTATTAAAGATGCCTTCTGCCATAGCAGAATAGATGTGAGTCAAGGCTTTGTACTGCTTCGAAACTTACCCATTGTAATGTTTTATTTGAGCTGGGATTAAAAGGAAGGGGAACAAATACAGCTCCATTCTCAGTGACCTTATACAAATCAAAGGCTCTTAAATATGCCTTATCATGACAGACCGCTATGTATAATTATCCCCATTGAATTTTAGTGGAGGCAAAAGAGTGAAGATAGAAGATGTCATTCTGGAACTTGCAAGTTTTTTTTCTTTTTTGTAGAGGTTGCTCTTTGGTATTTTACAACTAACAAGTACTTTTTCCTCTCTTATGAATCTCTCTTTGCAGGTCACATATGAAATTTACTGCTTCAATACTAGATGTTGGTTTTTGCAGTAAAGGTGAACTCAAACAAGACCAGAAGACTTTCTGGTATTATGCAACAAAGAGAGGATTTCAACAAGGAGTAAAGAGAATCAAAAGAATGATGATCAAGTGATTCATTCTACGTATCTTACAAGCTTCAGTATATGTATGAAGCACTTGAAATCATTACAAGATCAGATCAACTTTAATTCAAATATAAAAGTTGACAGTTTGAATACAAACTCATTGATTTGAATTTGTTCCTAGAAATTACAGTAGAAGCAACTGACAACATGCTTAACAAGTCAACCAAATCATGTTTGAAATTCTAAGACAAAAATTGCATCTCAGAGAATGTTGGTTGGCATTTCTTCTACAGAAAGTAATCACCACAACTAACTTTCAAAAAGGGAGAGAAACTTGCATTCTGAAATCTGGTGTGCAATACTCCAGCACCATGGTGAGCTCCTTGTTGGAACTTCAAAGAGAGATATATGAAGATGAAAGTCAAATTTAGTTAAATTGATCCATTAGCTCCATCGTATGGGAGTCTCAACCTTGCATTGTAATTGCAAAAGATAATGCACCTTATTAAGTGTGCACTTCGCTTGTCACAAAAACAAATTCTTTAGCCACCATTACTAGAAATGCAAAGCTCAAGACTTATTTTTTCAGTTAACAAAAACTAGTTTAATCAAACACAAAATATAACCTCAAAATAGGTTGATTCATGGCTAGCATAAGCCACTTAAAATTCCAGCGATATGTGCTAGACAACAACCTAGGCTTTGACTTGAGTCTCATTTGCATCCACTTCTAAAAAGTCATTTTTAGTAATTGAAAAGAGAGGTCTGTGTTGCATTAGCTAGAATTTTGAATTTAGTAAAGTGTCATCATCAACACTCACCAAATAACTTTACAAGTTCAAATGGATTATAGCGCCCGCTCAATAAGACTAAAATATTCTATATTCATTTGCTTTTCAATTTCTCGTTTCTGTCATGCCAGCCCGTCTCTCATCGAAAGAAATTGCTCATTTTACTCTCTATCCTGCACGCGGCTCTTTTTCTCATTCAAGTTTCTAATCGAGATCCAAAACCAAAAAACAACAACCCGATTGACACAGTATCCACCTGAAGTTAAGGGTAGGAAATAACTCTATGGTTTAATTAGGTTTTTAAATATTTTAGTTGTCAATCAAGAACCCTAATGGTATGCTCTCAATCCAACAAAATGAAAATTACAAAATAATAATTAAAAAAAAAAAAAAAGGAAAGAAAGAAAACTCGCAGTATTGGCATGGGTACATACATGTCAAACATGTAAATGAATGACATAGTTGCGAGAAACGAGAAGACTGCCATAATCAATCATAGATCAGCATTCTGATTTGAGGTGGGAAAGTAATGAGAAGCCAAGTCCTTGACAATTTGGACCAAACCCTCAAGGTCTTTGCTTCCCAATTCAAGGCAGTCCCTCAAGAGGTCACCATCCACCACCTCCTTTTGAACCGTCTCCACCAATTCCTTCCATGGTCCCTGCCCCATTTTCAAATTTCACGGTCCATTTAAACACTTTTTAAATAAACAAAGTTTCTACACTTCACATAATAAATCAAATCCAACCCAGGAGCGATAACGATCCTATTAGATTATATAAATATGTGTTTAATTATATATATATATTAAATGGAAAGGAAAAATAAAAATAAAAATGGGACAAAAGCGACAAAGACATAAACATGAAACATCGTACCGATGTTCGAAACACTTTTTGAAGCCTAAACAGCACGGACTTGGAAATCCTGAGGACATTATCGTAATTCCGTCGAACCCAAACGGTCCTTTGCGACCCCGACTCAGCCCGAGTGAACTCGCCCAGGAACCCAACCAACTCGTTCAGCTCCGATACAACGGCGTACGCCTCCCTGTAGTCCAAGTCCTTCCACGCGTAGTTGCTGAGGTAATCCCACCCCAACGACAACGCCAGCCTCAAGAACCCGATCCCCAGCGCTCGCTCGAGCTTATCGGCGATGGCCTTGGCGCTATTTGACCCGGAGATGTCTCCGCGCGCCATGCGAACGTTAGAAACGCGCGTGAGGAGGGAATGGGAGAGGGATACGGCGGTTCTGTACTGTGAATAGGAGATGGCGCGGGCGGGGGTGACGGTGGCGGAGAGGAGGAGAAGAGAGATGAGGAGAGCAGCAGAAAGCGGTTGCTTAATCTGGGCCATTGATTTTCGGACAGAGGAGCGCCTGTGCGTGTTTTCATTGATTTCAATGTCCTTTAGCGGCCCAGATTATGGTGGAGTCTGGACCTTTGCGGGGAACTTAACTGGGCCTTCCCATTTATTTTGGGAAAGTAAGACAAGCCCAAGTTTTGGGCCAAGTTTGGGCCTTGCTTCCCGCTTATAATTTGCTTGTCAAAAAATTATGGTTTGCAGGCTTTTTTTTCGTTTTTTTTTTTTTTTATGCTAAAATGAAGACATTTAGCTTTTAATAAGAAAACATTTAAAAATATTAATAAGAAGTTTTAGCTTTTAGTGTTTGGGATTAAGAAATCTATTGTTCTCACAGTTTTGTGTGGATTGTAATTGTTGTCAACTAGATTTAAGTGTGCAAGAAAGTAAAGCTACGTGGAAGGGTAAGAAGGTAAATCCATGCGTAAGGGTAAGAACGTAAATTCGCCATGTAAGTCCTATTAGGGTTTTATGGAAAAGATATATAAAGACCTTGGAAGACAAAAATAAGGTAAGGCCAACACAATTGCATACACGGCAAGAAGAGAGAGAGTCGGCAATATTGAGCATTCAGAAAAACCTAAACAACCGACTAATCAAAGAGAATACCAAACCCTACACGCAAGAACACCACCGGCAAGGATGAAAAGAGTAAACAGTGCAGCCGATGGACAAATCGCGTGAACAGTAGCCGTCGTGAACAGTGCCGTCGAGTAAACAGTAACTGCACAGTGAAGCCGTTGGACGAAGAGAGAGAAAACGCTTGGAAGAGAGAGAAAGGACGTCGTCGGCGAGGAGACAGCAAGGCACACGGCAACCCTACACCATCGGTAGAAAAGAGAGACGATCAAAGCGGCTGGTGAAGGGGGCGACGGCAGAACGATACAGAAGAGAGAGAGAACCATCGGCAAAAACAAAACCGCCGAGAGAGAGAAAGAGTTGACGGGAAGGAGAGAAAAAGAAACCTGACGGCCAGAACAGAGGAGATCCGGCGACAGCAGAAGGAGATTCGGCTGGGACAGAGGAGATCCGGCGACAGCAGATCCGGCGACAGCAGAAGGAGATCCGGCTGGGACAGAGGAGATCCGGCGACAGCAGAAGGAGATCCGGCTGGGACAGAGGAGATCCGGCGACAGCAGAACTGGGATCCGGTCGACGGTGACAAATCCGGCAGACGGTGAGACAAATCCGGCAGGAAGAGAGAGAAATCCGGCGAGAAGAGAGAGAAATCCGTCGAGAAAAGAGAGAAATCCGACTAGACAGCAAGAGAGAGAAACGGACAGGCGAGCCGTGAGACAGTGAGATTGTGGGGTAAGGAGACGGGTGAGACCGTGAGATGGTAAAAACAGGAGTTGTGTGATACAACGTAGAGAAGGAATTCGGCGAAGCATTGAACTCAACGTATTTCCAGACTTCTTCAAGAGAGGTTAAAAAGCGTTGTGGTGAACTTTTAAGCAGCAGTGGAGCAGCCTTTCAATTCAACAGAGGCAAGACAAGTTAGAAGAAGGGTAGACACAGTAAGTGACACTCTTTGTATTGTACTTGCTTAGTAATTGCAATAGTGAAAGGAGCAGAGAATCAAAGACATCCATTGTAACCTGAATTCTCAAGTATAGTGGATAGTCTCGGTAAGGGAGAGTCCCTACCACCGTGGATGTACGTCACGTTGACGGAACCACGTAAATCTCATGTGTCCTTAATTTGCTTTACATTCTGTGTTTTGAATTGACTTGTGAATGCAGCTGAAGTATCAGCCAACTCATAACCTAACGAAGACCTAAATAAGAACATCTGTATTGTTTGCTAGGCAAGGTGTCTGAAAGGTGACTTTGGGGACTATTGTGATTAGTAGGTAGCAATAGATCTACCTTAGTCGAGTCTGAGAAAGAGTTTGCTTTTAAGAAGAGATTGAAGTTGTTCACTTACCTGCGAATTGCGAATTGTGGTGATACTGATTCACCCCCCCTCTCAGTATCAGGAGAGTAGTAGATCCTAGGGAGAAGTCGGGAACTTCAATTGGTATCAGAGCATAGGTTCACCAGTTTGAAGCTTAACAGCTTGGTGTACTACTTTGAAGGGATCTAAAAGTTTGACTTGTTCAGCATACTGAGAAATGGAAGCCGGTACCAGCACTAGCACCACTTATAGCAAGAAGGTTCCAATCTTCAACGGAACCAACTATCATATGTGGAGAGCAAGAATGCAAGTGGTATTTGCAACCATGGGCATGAACGTGGTGAAATGCGTACAGGAGGGTTTTGTGGCTCCGGAAGAAGGTAAAGACCTAACCCTAGAAGAGTTAAAGCAATTTGAGATAAATGGGAAGGCCTCAAATGTCATCATTTCAGCATTAACAGATGCTGAGTATACTAAAGTTATGGACTGCAAATTTGCCAAGGAGATATGGGACAGATTGCATAAAGTTTATGAAGGTGATGGCAGAATGAAGGAGGCTAAGCTTCAAGTGTTCAAGGAGAGATATGAATCTCTCAGAATGCAGAAGAATGAGACAGTTCAAGAGTTCTTCACCAGGGTTATTGACGCTGTAAATGACTTGAGAAGTCATGGAAAGAACAAGAAGGACTCATCGATTGTGAAGAAAATTCTGAGAATTTTACCTGAGAGGTTTGCTTCAAAGGTGGCAGCCATAGAGGAGAGTAGAGATCTCAACTCTATGTCTCTGCATGATCTTCAGTGCAATCTCATTGCATATGAGATGAGAATAAAGTCGACTGAGAGCTCCTTAACGTCAAGCATATCAAAGGAGGCAGCTTTCAAAGCTATGAAACACTTGAAGATAAAAGAAAAAGAAGAATCATCCAGTGAGGATAATGATGATGATGAGGGAGAAAGTGAAGGTGAAGTATTGGCTTACTTCACAAGGAAACTCAAAAGGGGGTCTAAGAAGGGAAAAGGATAGTTGTCCTTGAGATGTTATCGATGTGGGAAAACTGGACACTTTGCTTCTCGGTGCAAAGTGAAACTTGATGATGAAGATGAGGATGGTGACGATGAGCAGAATTCAAGATGGAGAAGATCATCATTCAAATCAAAGAAGTCCAATAAGAAGATTGTCAACCCACAGAGGAAGACGAGAGGCTCATTCAAGAGTTATGTGAGTCAGACAAAAGAAGCTGATGAGGAGGAAGATGAAGACTCATCAGATGAGTATGTCTTTATGGCATCAGGACAAAGTGGTAGCTCAACCTCTGAAGAGGAAGAGGAAGTTGATGAAGAAGAGCCAGATCTTGAAGCTGAGCTGGAAGCAGCTTCAAAGGAGATAATCAGAAGGGGCAGAACCATAAGAAGGTTGGAGGCCCATATAAAACAAGTTGAAGCAAAGTCTGAGGAAGCTGAAAGTCAAAACGGTGAAATAAGGGCTGAGCATATTGATTTGAAGAGAAGATTTGAGGAACAGATCAAAATATGTGAAGACCTTACAGTAGAGCTTAGCTCAAGGGCCTCAAAAATTGAAGAAATGGAGAAAGAGTTGCTGAGACTTCAGCAACAACTCAAAAGCAGCAAAGAGAACTTGCAGAAGCTTAAAATGATAGGAGAAACAAGTTCTGGAAAAGGAGAGAAAAATGTAGAGAAAGTGCAGCAATCTGAGACTGCATTGGTTAAAGAAAATGAGAATGTGCCACAGAAGTTAAAAGAGAAGGTTGTGACTCAGAAGAAGATAGCTGAGACTAAAGAAGATCTGAAGAAGCAACCTAGGGTGGCAAACAAGAAGGACGAAATGAAAGTCAGCCAGCAGAGGGGTACGGTTGAACAGAAGAAGGTGACTGAAATGAAAGTCACACAAGTAAAGAAGCCAGCTACTTTGCCTACACAGCAAGTGATGAACAGAAGAAGACAAGCTGTGATCAGACCCAAGAAGAGACAGTTTCAAGGTTATTGCCTTTATTGTGGAGTTTGGGGTTATAAGGCGAGTAACTGTTGGTGGAGAAGGCCAGTATATGTCTCCAACTTGAGAAGATATGATGCTGCATACAGGGGGAGACAATACAGAATTCAGAAGAGAACACCTGTCGTGAGTTCTTGCACATACTGTAAAAGGCAAAGACACGCTGACAAGGATTGTTGGTGGAAGCCCAAACCAGTGGTTTCAAAGAACAAGTTTGCTATATTGGCAGACTTGGAACAGTGTGAAAGGTGCGGGCAGGATGACCATAATGCCAAGAGATGCATGACACTTCTCCTTAAGCAAGAGAAGGCACTTAATGGCACAGTGAAAACAAGCAGTGCAGTCAAAGGTGAGAAAAAGGAGAAAGCTATCTTCCAACCAGTTCAAAAGAAGGAATATAAAGCTAAAAGGGAGGTGGCTAATATAGCTGAAATTGCACTCAAAGCTGACTGCAAGGATAAGCAGTGGATCCTTGATAGTGGATGCACTTCGCACATGACGGGAGATAAGAGTAAATTATCAAAGCTGAGCAAATCAAGAGAAGGCAGAGTCAAGTTTGGCAATGATGATTCACTCAACATCAATGGTCAGGGGTCAGTAAAAATTGGAAGAGGAAAGCTGAAAGATGTTCTGCACGTTGAAGGACTCAAATACAATTTAGCATCTGTCAGTCAGTTATGCAACGAAGATCATAAGGTAATATTCACAAAAACAGATTGTCAGGTAAAGAGTAAAGAAGGCAATACTATTGCAGCCGGGAAGAGAACAGCTGGAAATTTATATGTGATTGACGAGGACAAGACAAGCAGTTGTCTACTCACCAAAGAAGAAGAAAATCAACTCTGGCATAGGAGGCTGGGACACTTATCACAAAAGAACATGAGGAAGCTGACTACTACTCATGCAATCAGAGATATTCCCGACCTCAGGAGAGAGAGAGAGTATGTTTGCTCAGCATGCTCTAAAGGAAAACATGTTAGAAAGCAGTATAAGACCAAAGAGTTCAGTTCTGAAGCAGTGCTTGACATTGTGCATACTAATTTGTGTGGGCCGATGAGAACAAAAGGGTTGAATAGTGAGAGGTACTTCGTCTTGTTTGTCGATGATTATTCCAGAAGGACCTGCATCATGCACCTCAAACACAAGTCAGAAGTTCTGAAATGCTTCAAGAGATACAGAAGATTGGCTGAAAATGAGAGTGGAAAGAAGATCAAAGTATTGAGGTTAGATCAAGGCACTGAATTCACAAATGGAGCTTTTGAAGATTACCTTGAGAAGCATGGAATTCACCATCAGATGGCAGCAGCACGAACACCTCAACAGAACGGGGTGGTAGAGAGGAAGAATAGAGCTGTGGTTGAAATGGCAAGAACTCTACTGCTAGAATCCAAGCTTCACACAAGATTTTGGACAGAAGCAACATTTACAACAGTGTACCTACTGAACAGAGTTCTATTAAAGCCCAATACTGATAAGACTCCATATGAGCTATGGAGTGGGAAGAAGACAACAGCCAAGTATCTTAGAGTCTTTGGCAGCCCATGTTTTGTGAAGAACAAGGAGCAAAACTTGGGAAAATTCAACGCTAGGTCTAATGAAGGCATCTTTGTGGGATACTCAGCAAAGACAAAAGGTTACAGAGTTTTCCTACATAAGCTGGGAAAAGTAATCACTACCAGTGATGTGAAAATGGATGAGAACTGGAAAACAATGCAAAATGGAGAAGCTGAGGACAATGAAGAAGATGACTTCAATGTAGATGAAGAATCAGACCAACCTGAAGAAAAGGAACAAGAAGTAAGTTTAGACTTGGAGAAGAGTGAGTCTGAAGATGAAGAAAGAGATCCTCTTACAACTAAGACGGTGCAAGGAAGAAGGACAAAGAAAACATGGACCAGTGCTCATCGAGGAGATCAGATCATAGGTGACCCATCAGCAGGAGTTACAACAAGAAGAAGAATGGTGGGAGCTACTGCTCTACTCTCACAAGTTGAGCCTAAATCTGTTGAAGAGGTTATTCAAGACCAAGCTTGGGTCAAAGCTACCAATGAGGAGCTGGATCAAATTGAGAAGAATGGTACATGGGAGCTGGTTGCAAGACCCATTAATAAGAAGCTGTTTGAAAAGCACAGATTAAGTCTATCTGTGCAAATGCCTCCTCAAGCCTGAAGTTCAGGTAAATCCTCCATCTCCACTTTGCAAGTTTTTCAAATTTGTAATTGGTTGGCAAAGGGGGAGAGAAGCAACAGTGCAGGGGGAGCTGTTAAGAAAGGGGGAGTTCATATTTAGGGGGAGTTGAAACTGCTGCATAGTGGCTTTTGTTATGAGTGTTGCCAACAATTACAAAGGGGGAGATTGTTGTTCCCACAGTCTTGTGTGGGTTGTAATTGTTGTCAACTAGATTTAAGTGTGCAAGAAAGTAAAGCTACGTGGAAGGATAAGAAGGTAAATCCATGCGTAAGGGTAAGAACGTAAATTCGCCACGTAAACCTTATTAGGGTTTCATGGAAAAGATATATAAAGACCTTGGAAGACAAAAATAGGGTAAGGCCAACACAATTGCATACACGGTAAGAAGAGAGAGAGTCGGCAATATTGAGCATTCAGAAAAACCTAAACAACCGACTAATCAAAGAGAATACCAAACCCTACACGCAAGAACACCACCGGCAAGGATGAAAAGAGTAAACAGTGCAGCCGATGGACGAATCGCGTGAACAGTAGCCGTCGTGAACAGTAACCGTCGTGAACAGTGCCGTCGAGTAAACAGTAACTGCACAGTGAAGCCGTTGGACGAAGAGAGAGAAAACGCCTAGAAGAGAGAGAAAGGACGTCGTCGGCGAGGAGACAGCAAGGCACACGACAACCCTACACCATCGGTAGAAAAGAGAGACGATCAAAGCGGCTGGTGAAGGGGGCGATGGCAGAACGATACAGAAGAGAGAGAGAACCATCGGCAAAAACAGAACCGCCGAGAGAGAGAAAGAGTTGACGGGAAGGAGAGAAAAAGAAACCTGACGGCCAGAACAGAGGAGATCCGGCGACAGCAGAAGGAGATCCGGCTGGGACAGAGGAGATCCGGCGACAGCAGAAGGAAATCTGGCAGGGACAGAGGAGATCCGGCGACAGCAGAACTGGGATCCGGTCGACGGTGACAAATCCGGCAGACGGTGAGACAAATCCGGCAGGAAGAGAGAGAAATCCGGCGAGAAGAGAGAGAAATCCGTCGAGAAAGGAGAGAAATCCGACTAGACAGCAAGAGAGAGAAACGGACAGGCGAGCCGTGAGACAGTGAGATTGTGGGGTAAGGAGACGGGTGAGACCGTGAGATGGTAAAAACAGGAGTTGTGTGATACAACGTAGAGAAGGAATTCGGCGAAGCATTGAACTCAACGTATTTCCAGACTTCTTCAAGAGAGGTTAAAAAGCGTTGTGGTGAACTTTTAAGCAGCAGTGGAGCAGCCTTTCAATTCAACAGAGGCAAGACAAGTTAGAAGAAGGGTAGACACAGTAAGTGACACTTTTTGTATTGTACTTGCTTAGTAATTGCAATAGTGAAAGGAGTAGAGAATCAAAGACATCCATTGTAACCTGAATTCTCAAGTATAGTGGATAGTCTCGGTAAGGGAGAGTCCCTACCACCGTGGATATACGTCACGTTGACGGAACCACGTAAATCTCGTGTGTCCTTAATTTGCTTTACATTCTGTGTTTTGAATTGACTTGTGAATGCAGCTGAAGTATCAGCCAACTCATAACCTAACGAAGACCTAAATAAGAACATCCGTATTGTTTGCTAGGCAAGGTGTCTGAAAGGTGACTTTGGGGACTATTGTGATTAGTAGGTAGCAATAGATCTACCTTAGTCGAGTCTGAGAAAGAGTTTGCTTTTAAGAAGAGATTGAAGTTGTTCACTTACTTGCGAATTGCGAATTGTGGTGATACTGATTCACCCCCTCTCTCAGTATCAGGAGAGTAGTAGATCTTAGGGAGAAGTCGGGAAATTAAATGGGGACATTAAATAAAAGAATAGGAACCATAAGAGAAGAAAGCATACCAAAATATTTAACAACAAAAAATTTGTGAGACAGTCACTCATAACAATAAAACATCACAATAATTTTGCTAAAATTGCTGGATTTGAGGGGCCCATTTCTTGTTTCTCCTTTTTTGGGTTGGAAAAATTTTAACTGTTGTTATGCATGTGGTTGAGGTTTTCCTGCGTTTGATTAAAATAATAAAGCAGCATATTTTTATGCAACAGTTTGATGCATCAATCCGCTTGTAAATAAATAAATAAAGTATGACTGCAATGTCTGTTCTGCCACTTTGCTAACTCTTAATTCTGAATTTGAAAAATGTGACATGTACAGACTTTTTTCTATTGAAGTCATTTCACTTGCTTTGCAGTCATTTTAGTCAGCCACCCAGTGGATGATCAGAAGCTACGTGATTTGTAAGGGCGTTGGTTAGCATCAAACATACCAAGAACAAATGACATGTTGAGAAGAGTTTCGATGTTTTTCATATGAAAATTTGCATAGAACAAAAGAGTTTCAGTTTCTGCTGTTTCCACATAATGGTTCCGACTATGCTTTTATAGCAGCTTTTGCTTTACTTTCACACAACTGACCTGTTTTGAAAATTTATATCAAGGACCAGGCAAAGCAGACAATGGTGATGCAAGTTTCCTCTTTTACTCAAAAATTCAGGCCAACTTTATGGCTTTTCCACCTAAATTGAAAACCCAACTATACGTGGCTATGATTTCTTTGGTGACCCAGATCAAAGAAAAAGTGGACATGCCTGTCAAACAACTGGACGAAAGTTCAAAAAAAAAAAAGAGAAAAGAAAAGCAAAGGCTTGCTGCCGTATCTCAAGCATGCATACGTTTTGCTTTCTGAATGTAAAGTGGTCGAAAACCCACCACAAAAAAGATTCCATTCAAAAGAGGTCAGAAATCTTTGCGCAAATCAAGGAAAGTTGTAGATAACTTCAAAAGCAAGTTCAAAGTTCGAAAATTGGAAGGAGTTCAATCAAAGAAAAGCTGGAAATGACTAAAACTATGTGGTTGACAAAAACTAAAGTAAGTCATACATAGCTATTGTTAAGGTAACAAGTGATACAAAAAATTACAAGTAGACCCAAAAGGCATAAAGTGCAATGAAAGTCTCCTATTTTTTGGTAAGTCAGTTGCACTGATTTCATTAATGGTTGAAAGGGTTCTCCGACATTACAGTTGAGCACACCAAGAACTGTGTATAAAGCGCCCTTTTCAATGCACATTGCATCAAAATTTAATGTTCAAACAACCTGCTTATTGAAAGTATCGGGGTTTGCAACCCTGCAATGTATGTCTCGTTTGTGCAGAAACAATGTTTCAACTGATATGGCATAAAAAAAGATTTTGCTTACAACCTTAAGTTGTTTTGCAATTTTTGTCTATCATTTAAAAAAAAAAAAAAAAACTATTCACGTTTGTTCCGTCAACCTTTTCCGCCCATTGCGCCATTAGTCCGTCGGTAAGTCATTGATGTGGCAATAAAGCATTTGGAAATAATAATGACCTGACAAAAAAAAATTATTTTTCGCTTGACCAGTAAATAATTTCAATAAATAGTATTTTTTTTTCTATTTTAAAAAAATAAAAAAATGGGAAAAAAAAAATAAATCAATTGAGAAAACTTAAGTTTTTTCCGGCTGTATTTGGCCTTCAGTCATTGGAACCAAATGATTCTGGGGTCATCTGTCTATTTTGTCTGTTGTGATTATTGTCATTCTCGCAAAGAGATCGGAACTCATCCTACCAAACTGCTCTTAGGCCTCAACGTTGTTTTTTTTTTTTTCGGCTTATTTTTGGGCTTTGACTCTACAATTATTGTAGCGTTGTGTTTCCAGCAATGGAAGTAATTAGAGACCAGTTGGTTGGCCTCGTCCATTTTGGTGGTGTTTTTGTCATCGATCAAAAAAATATGTGTTTTATATATATGATTTTAAAGTGTTGTGGTTGTCAACACGTGTCTCTACCTAGTATTGAGGTGAGAGTGTGTAATTTAATTATTGACAATAACAATTAAAATTAAAGTTTTTAATTATAAAATTGTATATAATTAAGATTTTTAAATTAAAATTTTGCAAAATAGGTCTTTGAATTATGGTTTCTAACTAGCGTTTGGATTTAAGATTTTTTTTCTATTAGGAGTTATAAATAAGATGTTTTAATATGAGTTTTTGACATAAAAATTAGGGTTATCAATTAATCTTTTTACATGTCCTTAATTAGAGTTTTGTAATTAAACTTTATAATTAGGGCTTTTGAATTAAGAAGTGTAATCTAAAATTTTGAATTAGGTTTAGAGTTATTAATTTGTCTTTCTTTATTAGGCTTTTTGATATACTGTTGTTTAATTTAGATTTCTAATTAAGGTTTAAGAATTTTAAATTGAGAGTTTGTAATTAGGATGTCATAACTAGGGATATCAATTTAATTGTAATTAATTTATAAAATTTTACTTTAATTGTAATTAAATTTTTATAATTATTAAATTTTTTAATAAAAGAAAATAAAAGATAAAAAAGAAGAAAATTTTATTTTTAAATCCTTCTTTTCAAGAAAGAAAAGAGGAAAAAAAAAAACTCACAAATTTATCTATTTTTTCTTATAAAGAAAAAAGAACTATTCCTAAAAATTTTCAAAATATAAGAAACGAAAAATAATTACTTGAAAATCTTTCCTTTTTGTCTTCTTGAATATAAAACAATTTTTTTGAAATAAAAAATTCCTAAAATCAATTTAATTCAACTAATTATTTTTTTAAAACTATTTAACTATAAAAATAAATATAGTTTAAATTAAATTTAAAGAAAAAGAATTATATTTTAAAATTTTTTTTTGTTAAAAAAAAAAATATATAATGTTTAATGTTTTTATTTTTTAAAATAAAATATAAATATAAATAATTTTTTTTAATAAATATAATTAAATTCATGTATAGTACAAATTTAATATTAATATTTTTGTATTTACGTTTCTTTTATATATATGCTTTTACCTTCTAAAAAATTTTTTTCTAAAATTCATCCATTTACATGGTATTTGTTTTTATATATAAAGTAATAACTATTTTTCAAATCACAATATTCTAATATGGCAATGATGAAATATTATTAGAAAATAAATTACAAATTATAATTTTTAAAAATAATAATATAGAATAAAATAAAGTATGAGAATAAATAATTGAATATAGAAAATATTAAATTTATATAATTTGATCAATTTGACATATATCTTGAAAGTAAATATTACTAAAATAAAAAATATAAAAATAAAAACTCTTATAAAATTTAATTGATAAAAATTTAAATAATAAATTAAAAACTTTTAGAATTTAACTCCCAATAATATAATAAATTAAATTATTTTTTATTTATAAGAAAAAAAAATCAATCAATTTTACTTAATATTTTAATATAGGATTTTAATCATCAATTTAACAAATATCTACCTTAACTTAAATCTCATATGCAAATATAGTGATAATGTTCTACTTTATCCATAAGTTCCCAAATCATCATACCATATAAATTAAGTCTAAATACTATTTGAACTTAACAAATGAAAGAGATTTTATAAATATATCTGTAGGGTTATTTCTAATACTAGTTTTCTAAATTAAAACTTTCTTTTTGACAATTATTTTCTGAATGAAGTGATACATCACATCAATATAATTCGTCCTTTTACGATACATTTGATCTTTAGTCAAGTGTATACATTTTGACTGTCACAATAGATGGTAACAATATCTTGATGTAAACTAAGCTTACCATATAAAACTTTCAGTTATAAAGTTTTTTTTGATAATTTTAGTCATTACCATGTATTTTACTTTAATAGTAAACAAAGCAAAAATATATTACAATGTAACTCTCTAATTAACAGGAAAATCATTAATACAAAATATGTAACCTATAAGAGATCTTTTATCAAGATCAATGGAATAATCAAAATCCACAAAACTAACCAATGTATCTTAATTTTACCAAACTCCAAGTAT
Source organism: Rhizophora apiculata (assembly GCA_037832385.1). Classification (NCBI taxonomy): domain Eukaryota; kingdom Viridiplantae; phylum Streptophyta; class Magnoliopsida; order Malpighiales; family Rhizophoraceae; genus Rhizophora; species Rhizophora apiculata. Next base: position 2,521,277 of record CM075440.1, read on the forward strand.
ATGTTTAAAATACCTCGTAAATATCTAAAAATTCATTTTACAGCTTATCAATGTGATTTGTTTAGAGAAGACATATACATACTAATTACACTAATTGCTTGTGAAGTATTTGGATGTATACAAACCACCACATATATAAAACTACGGACTATATTTAAATATGGAACCCTTTCTACATACCTCTTCTCTTTATTTGAATTTAGTGACTGAACAACTGATAACTTAAAATGATTAGTAATGGGAGTATTAACAGGTTTGACATTTTTCATGTCAAATCATTTCAAAACCTTCTTGACACAATTTTTTTTTTGTTAGATATAACATACCACTTTTACGATTCATTTTAATTTTCATGCCAAGAATCTTTTTTACTACTCCTAAGTTTTTCATCTCAAATTTACCATTTAAAAGTAGTTTCAAAGTATGAGTTTCTTACAAATTATTAATAATAATAAGCATGTTATTAACATAAAGTAATAAATAAATGAATGAACTATCATCTAACTTTTAGAAATAAACACAATTGTCATACATATTCCTAAAATAACCATAATTTAACATAAAGAAATTGAACCTCTAATACCATTATTTTGAAAACTGCTTCAACCTATATAAAGATGTTTGCAACAAAAAAAAAAAAATCTTCCTTACCTTTAACTTTAAAACCTTAGGGTTGCATCATATATATTTACTCCTTAAACTTACCATGTAAGAAAGATATCTTAATATCAAGTTGCTTTAACTCCAAATCATATCACCTAAGTAAGGAAAACACATATCAAATTATATTTAACAACAAATAAAAAAAATATCATTAAAGTCAACACCTTATATCTGACTAAAGTCTTTTACAACCAAATATACCTTATATCTTGCATTTTTAACCTTTAATATACCTTCTTTCTTTTTAAAGATCCATTTACAGCTAATGATTCTCTTTTATGAAGGTAATTTCACATGAACCTATATGTCAGTTTTGTGGAGAGATTTTATTTCTTCATTCATTGTAACCAACCATTTAGATGAATTAACACCTAAAATTGCTTCTGAACATATAGATGGTTTGTCATCTTTGCTAGTTTCTTGTGTAACTGAAAGAGTATAAACAATAAAGTCTTTATATCTTTGTTATAGTCAAATATCTCTTCTTGGTTTATCTTTGGTCATGGAATGATCCTCCTTTCTAACTTTAGAGGAATTTGTAATATTTGATAAATCTAATTGAATGCGAGAACTTTACTATATGGTATCTCGATTCACTACTTTAAATTCTACTTACTTATATGTACTATCACCTTTACTTGTATCAAAAGGGCTAAAAGACTCTCTTTTCAAATGTAATATAAAGGATTCATCATATATAACATTTTTGCTAATTACAAATATTGGTGGATCAAGACACCACGAATAAGACCCCTTTAGTCTAGATGCATGAGTAAGGAAAATGCATTTTTTAACTTTAAGTTACAATTTCTCATCATCAACATGCAATATGTAAGACATCCAAATATTTTTAAATTAGAATAATTAACAAAAGTACTTAACTAAATTTCCTCTAGAGTTTTGAACTTTATGGAAACTTCTTCTACGCAAAAATTTTTTAATAAACCAATATTAGAAATCATACAATGAGTTTTCTCCAAAAGTATTCTATTCATGTGTTTAATAATATCATTCTATTAAGAAGTCATCTTAACTATACAATGACGAATAATGTCTTCATTTTCATAAAATTTATTAAATTCACAATTACAAAATTTCCAATTATTATTTATCCTAAGCTACTTAATTTGCTTCCCTATGTGCTTCTCAATCAAAACTTTTCACTTATTGAATGTATGAAAAACATCATTTTTGTGCTTAATAATAAAAAAAAAATTTCCTTGAATAATTATTAGTGAAAGTCAACATGTATCTAGTACTACTTTTTTGATAAAATGTAAGATGACCCTCAAAGATTTAAGTGAATATAATCTAAAATATCTTTTGTTCTGTGAATTATTTGAGACTTGAAACTAACACACTTTGGCTTCATAAAGATGTAATGCTCGCAAAAATCCAACTTTCCAGTACATTATCCACATAAAAGGTTTCTTTCACTTAATGTAGATAGATTTGTCTCACTCACAAACCTTAACCACATATGTCATAATTTTGTAATATTTTCCTCTAAATTAAATGATATAAAGATTGTAATAGTACATATAAGTATATATCCCTACAAAATTTACAAATTTTTAGACTTATAAGTTTTATGACAATGAAAACACTTTTACTGACTTTCAAAACTTCATTTTCATCAGTATATCCATATCCAAGAGCTTTAAGTGTTTCTAAAGAGATGAAATTTTCCTTCAATTCTAAAACATATTTGACCTATATGAGTGTTTTCATAATATTATCATAAGTCTTGATTCTAACCATACAAATTCCAACAATTTTGTAAATTGCATCTTTACCCATCATAACAACTCCATTTTCAACAAATTCATAGGTGAGAAATTAGTCCATATTAAGAGACATATAGTACATGCAACCAAAATCTAAGATCTATTCATTGGTAGATTTTAATTTATCATTAGTAAAGAAAGTAATTCTTTCACTCTCATCTTTTATAACACTAACTTAAACTAACTGATTACTTTTTTATTTGTCTTTATCTTTGGCTTTTCCTTTATTTTTTAGCTTAAAATAATCAACTTTAATGTGCCATTTTCTTTTACAATAATTGTATACCAAAATTTTATATTTGGATTTAAATCTATATTTAGATTTTTGATTATCTACATCCTCTTATTTGATTTGTCCTGAACCATTAAACTGTTAATTTGACCATTACTGCTCTTCCCAGTTATATCATTGTCGATTTGGTCTTTTTATTTCAAAATAAATTTAATTTCTTTATAATAAATAATCTCTTTATCATAAAATATTATTTCTTTAAAATATTTAAATAATTAGAGAAGAAAAGGACTTGATCATTATTCTCAATATGAATATCTATATTATTTAAATCTCAAAGTAAAGAATCAAATTTATCAAGATGTGACAATATAAATGATCTTTTAGGTATATGAAATATATGCAAACCTTACTATAAATAAAACTTATTCTCCACTATTTTCTTTATTTACAAAGTCTTTAATTTCTTCTCCATAAACCATTAACAATTACCTCAATAACTACTTTTTTAAAATCTCATTAAAATGATTTAACATGATACTTGATATGGCCTTCTTGTTAAAACTAACATATTCTTTATTTGATATCTTCTCTAAATTTTTCTCCTTACCTAGCAATGCTATGTTAATACCATTTTGAACTAACATGACCTCTATCTTCAGCTATCACATTTTGAAGTCGACACTTTAATTAAACTTCTTAAAATAATACTTAATTATTACCATGAAAACTATTTTGCTAATGAATCAGGCTCTAATACCAACTTGTTAAGAAATAAACTTCAGGTTAAAACTCTTAAAAATAATAATAGAAAATAAAATAAAGTACAAAAAAGAATAATTGAAGGTAAAAGACATCGAATTTATATAGTTTGGTCAATTCGACCTCTATTTATAAGAGAAAATGAAAACAAATATTACTAAAGTGGAGAATATAAAAATAAAAACTCTTTTAGAGCCTAATTAACAAAAACTTAAATAATAGACTAAAGACTCTTAAAGTTTAATTCCCAGTAATAAAATAAATTATATTACTTCTTTTTTATAAGGAAAAATATTAGCTAATTTCACTTAATGTTTCAATGTAAGACTTTAGTCATTAATTTAACATATATCTATGTAGTCTCATTCATAAAGAAATCATAAACTTTAGTCTTAACATATGTACAATGGAAATTTGTCATGAGATTAATTTTAAGCACCAAACTTTTTTATTTATGATTACACCAAGACACCTTTTTGTATTAGCAAAACCAACATTTAACTAAAATATTTTTCATTCAAGTATTTTTAATTGTACAATTATAAAAAGAAATTAGCACATGCGAGAACTTTTTTAACTTTTTATTACTTTTTCTATAAAAGTATACAAAGGAAATACAATATCAAACTCTCATCTATAAGTGTTTCACCATATAATTTACTTATTTTTTAGTGTTATGAGTCATTAGTTGCTTACTATAAAAATATTTATAAACAACAAGTTGTAATAATTGACACTTTTAACTACTTAAAAATTTACATAACTTAACTGCCAAATCAATCATAACTAAGTGGATTTCTTCAACTTCTTAAAACCCTTCCCATGTTTTTGGTTAACACTTGTGCAAGGAGATTAAGTAGCACACTACCTACTTTTGCCACCTCTTTAAGACTTGGATAAGCACACTTGAGTATAAGTTCATATTTTCCTATTCACAAGGAGCTTATGCCACCACTTTTCTTGGACAACACTTTGACTAGGCTACCACATCTCCTGCTAGCAATTTGATCCTATGTTTTTAAGAAGTACTATCCATGATCTCTCTATTTTTGTAATGCTTGGTGAACATGTTGACTTAGTTTATACTCCAAGCTCTTGCCTTATTCAGCCCACTACCTTATTGCATGCTTAGCTCTTATAAGCATGTTGTCTAACATATTATTAACTCATACCCGAGCTTATGTATCGATGCTTTGTTGATGTCATAATCGATTTTAAAAGCATTTATTAGCTGACTTGCAGCAGCCCTCATAGCATCAGCCTAGACTCTTGACCATGCGTTAATGTTGGTTAAAATTTCACGTAAGACATGCACTATCCCTAAAAAGTATTAGAGAATTTGACTACTTAGTTGAAGGAAGCACCCCTCTATATAAGCTATCACCATGTTGTCTAGTACATGGTCCTCCAGCAACCTATGTTCCAACCCCCATTTCTTTGTCTACTCGACGTTGACAATATGACCTAATGCTTAGTCTCTCTTTACTTGTTGTCATGCACGTTAACTGCAACTTACACCAAACTTTATGCATAATATTAGAGCAAAGTGTCACTAAATATTTCTTTTTCAGCTTATATATTTCTATGACTATAAATAATTGACACTAAATATTTCTTTTTCAGCTTCGTATATAGTCAATTATTTATATGAAGTATAGCATAAAAAAAATTATGTTCTAACCGAAAAAGAAAAAAAAAAAAAAAAGCACTTGAGGAGAAAATTGTGAGAGTACAAAATTTGTGGTCAAGTTTGTATTTTACAATTTACACAATAACATCGATAGAATATACTGATTAATGGGTTGACAAAATTATATTGTAATGGGATTAACTAACACTCAAAAGGCTGCGTGAATTGTGACATTTGTAATTTATTTGCCTTTTTGGATTAATTGGAAACAGTATCGCCAAGGATATTAATTAAGGTAACAAACTGATATTTTTTTGAACAAAAAATCATTTTAAGGAAGGCTAAACGATATATATACCAATGTTTTGAATTGACAATCGCTATTCTAATTTAGGATGGAGCAAACATGCACAGGAGTTATAATTTGAAAATTGGAAGCATCGAGTTTTAGAAAATAGACCAACAATAACAAATAGCTGTTATCACGATGGTGTTACATTCTGTGTTGGATATTTGATAATTTTTTAACAAGGCAAAGTAAAATTACAGACAATCAAAAGGGTCAGTGTGGATTAAGGCACTTCGAAATGGTTTTAAGATTAAATAAGCTTATATAAATATCCCATTTGTCCGTTCAAAATTGCATTCTCATTATCTCCTGTACTAGAAGAAACAATAACCATCACATCACCCAGTCATGAACACCATCTCAATTGCCATTCTTTTCCTTTTTCCATTCTTTGCCTCATGCGCAGAGGAACAGGTCTCGTACTCATTTCTTCAGTTATTTTTGGGCATTTTATGGTTGAGAACAATTCGTAAATCAAATCTAATGTAGGTTCTATGGTGGCCACTAACAGGTATACATAGTATATTTTGGAGAGCATAGCGGAGAAAAGACATTTCAAGAAATACAGGAAACACATCACTCGTATTTGTACTCGGTGAAGGAAAATGAGGAAGAAGCTAGAGCTTCTATTCTTTACAGTTACAAGCACAGCATTAATGGCTTTGCTGCAGTGTTAACGCCGGATGAAGCCTCCAAGCTCTCTGGTACGGTAAATCATAACATGGTTCTTCTCTATTTCCTTCCCTGTCAATCTCTCTGTCTCTAACCAATAGTTGAAACTTGAAGAATGTAATGTTTTTTGACAGAATTGGAAGCAGTAGTTTCGGTGTACGAGAGCCAGGAGTACTCATTGCAGACAACAAGATCATGGGAATTTGTAGGCTTGGAGTTGGATGAGGTACAGCCTAGCTGGAGCCGTCACTTGAGCAAGGCGGGAAGCTTCCTGCCCAGAGCTGGATATGGCAAAAATGTCATAATTGGGGTTCTGGATAGTGGTAAAGTTAACAAATCATCAACTCAGCATAAAAAAGTGCTTCACATTTGTTGTCTTGGACAAGGGTTTCTGAGCTGTTTCATGTGATTCCTCCCTCATCATCTCTGAATTCTTGTGGTAACTATTCATTTGCATGTGATCATTGGGTGGATTATTGTTTTATCATGCCAGGTGTGTGGCCAGAATCAAAGAGTTTCAGTGACGAAGGGATGGAGCCCATTCCAAAATCATGGAAGGGAATCTGCCAAGCTGGGGTTGCTTTCAACTCATCCCATTGCAATAGGTGAGTGTTACCATGTCCTACCCGAGTTTCACAGTTAGCTTGACATGTTTTAGACGCAGATGAGTGAACGTTTGCAGTCTCAATCCTTACTTACAATTATATATTAATAGACTAAAAATTTATAATTAACAATCATGATAATTTATTGTGTGAATATACATATAAATTGTGTCGATGTGTCTTTTCCCTGCCCTCAATCACAATAATACACTTTCTATATATCCGTTATTTTTTGCTTTCAGACTTGTGATTGGTGTTTCGCCTTGGTCAACAGAGTTTGGCCTACGCCTGATTAGGTTCAATCTGTCAAAATCTGTTATTCCCCATACACGAGACCAACTAGAGCTTAACAGCAGTAATGAGTGTTGCTGAAAAAACAGAAATTCATGTGTGACATTTTTGGCTTTATTGAGATTAAATATGGGGCACAGGCATGAGAGAAATAACCATTATTTTTCTTTAGGGGATAATGAAATTGAGTATATCTTTGATAATTGCTTTATAAAAGGTCGTCTCTTTCTTCTTTTTATCAAGTCGTGGGATCCATTCGTGCGTAGTTTCCCATGAAAAATTATGTCTTGATTTTCAAGGACAGGTGGCTAGTCTAAAGTTGGTATCATTTTCACGTGGGTGGATATTCGACTGGCTACCACCTCACATTTGACAGATACTACTTACCATCCCATAGTTTTAGAATATTAAATAGGAAACAAAAACTGATTTTACAGGAAGCGCAGAGGCATGAGGCATCATAATAACTATTTTGATAAATTTCAGGAGGCCTTCTTGGCCGTTGATTATATGTCATCATAAATATACCATAATTTTCCAAGGGCATCCTGATAACTTTTGAACGTTCTATGTTTTATACGCATTTTCATTTTATAGATTTGGGTCTAAATTCAGTTAGGTTGATCTGCACACCTTCTCTGTAAGTGCTTAAAAAGGCCAAAACAATTCCTGTGCATAAATACATTTGAATTTTTCCTGATGGACTTTTTCCTGAAAACGAAAAGAAGGCAATTTCATTGGCAGCTTCAGGGCCTTCAAATCCCGCCCTACCACACTGTATGATTCTCTGTGTACGCCTCTTGTTTAAAGAAGTGATTGTACATTGACTATTACAGTTTGTCCACTTCGTATCAAACAAGCCAGAGTTATTGTTTTGGGCCTCTTTTCACTTTCATCTCGTGAACCCTTTTTGGTCCCTCCATTTCTCATTTCTCGAGTCAATCCAACTTTCCATGCCTGTCTACACGAAGTGTTGGAACTCATCAAAAATGTTTCTTAGACACAACACTGTAGATCCCGAACATGAAACAGGCCATATTCATTCTTTTTTAGAGACTGAATGTCAAGAAAAATTCATGTTCTCGTTGCTCATTGAATTTCAACGAAAATAATCAACAAATAACTCTATTGTAGCATTTCCACGACTCTCGTACTTTGGAGTTGAATGATTGTTTAACATGTTTCCAAAGTCTTTATAATCTAGAAGCCATCTTGATTTTTTACATTTAATTTAAAAAAAATTCTTCTTTTAAATATTAACCTTTACTTCCTTCGTGCTTTTGGTCTAATAAGTTTGCAGGATGGGATGTGTTAAAATTTAATGTGTAATATATTCTCAAAGTATATCTCGCAATTAAAACTTTTAGATTCAATGGTTTTTTGAGAGTAACATATTCATGAATATGTGTCCAAGATGTAATAATCCCTTGTAGAATTTTTTTTTTTTTTTTTTCTCGACACATTTGAACCTCGCTAGGGGAATTATGGTAAAATTCTTAATTAATCTCAGTGAATTTTACGGGTTGTGGTACGGAATTGAATGAATTTCATGAAGAATTTGTATGGAGATTTCATTCATTGGGGGTCTATCGCACCTATCATATGCTCTGACAATTTCTTAGGAAAATCATTGGAGCTAGATACTACATCGCCAATTACCTCCGTCAATACCATCACTTGAATGCCACAGAGGACTACATGTCACCACGTGACATGGACGGGCATGGGACCCACGTGGCCTCCATTGTGGCCGGCCGTCGTGTTCATGATGCAGCTGCCTTAGGCGGGTTTGCCCGTGGCACGGCCTCCGGCGGGGCGCCATTAGCACGCCTAGCAATTTACAAGGCATGCTGGGCTGTGCCTAACCATGAGAAAGTTGATGGGAACGTCTGCTTGGAGGCAGATATGATTGCAGGCATAGATGATGCAATTGGTGATGGAGTCCATGTGCTGAGCGTCTCCATAGGCACCACCAAACCTTACCCTTTCATGGAAGATGGCATTGCTAGGGGCGCCCTTAATGCTGTGAAAAACAACATTGTGGTGGCTTGTGCGGCAGGCAATGATGGGCCTGCGCCGTCTACATTGTCCAATACATTTCCTTGGGTTATCACTGTTGCTGCCAACAGTGTGGACCGTATGTTTCTGGGGCCTGTTATTCTAGGAAATGGCAAGCAAATACAGGTGAGTAATTAAATTCTTTATTATCTATCTCGTGACAATTCTAGTTCTATCTTCATTTTTTTTTTTTTTTTAATGGTTGGTTGTGTATGTTGGTTTGGTTACTTTTTCTGTCGGTTTTGTTTTTCATTATGTGATTTTAGGGACAAACTCTTACTCCAAATAAGGTTGATAAAACGCACCCATTAGTGTACGCAGCAGATGTTGTTGGCTCTAATGTCCGCCCCAATGAAACAAGGTATTTCTTTCTTTGATAACTCAAGAAGCTACCCTTAGAGCTGATTGCAACATTTTGTGCTACTTTTGTCCCATTTTATCTGCCCACCCACACCCACACACACACACACACACATGTACATAACATGTATAGGTTTTTTTTTTTTCTCCTCATACCTTGAAGCTGTTTTTAGGAACAGGAAATTGGATGAGAGTTTGCTAACAAATGTCCTTTATACGTCAATTCCCTCGTTGACTTGTTGCCATTGCATAATGTAATTGTCAATGCAGCCAATGTCTCCCCAATTCCCTTTCACCTGAAAAGGTCAAGGGAAAGATAGTGTTGTGCATGAGAGGTGTTGGTTCTAGAGTCCTAAAAGGCATTGAAGTGAGAAGAGCTGGTGGTGCTGGTCTAATCCTAGGGAACAGCCCGGGAATGATTGGTGAATTGGAAATAGATCCGCATTTTCTCCCTGAAACTTCTGTGATTTATACGGAGGCAGTGCAAATTCTCAAGTACATCAGATCCACCAAGGACCCAGTGGCTAGCCTTGGACAAGCAAGGACTGTACTAAACCATAAACCAGCACCATACATGGCTGAATTCTCTAGTCGAGGTCCAAGTGTGCTCGATCCTACCATTCTTAAGGTAGCAAGAATAATCTTTTTACTTTAAGGTTCAGTAGCTGTCTACTGTACTACTACTGATCCAAAATTTTTGGATCAACAGCCCGACATTACAGCACCAGGACTAAATATACTGGCAGCATGGAGCGAAGCATCGCCACCAACAAAGCTGTCAGCAGATCATCGCTCTGTTAAGTATAACATTGATTCAGGAACTTCTATGGCTTGCCCTCATGTTGCTGCCACGGCTGCACTTATCAGAGCCATACACCCCAATTGGAGTACCGCTGCCATAAGATCTGCTATCATGACCACTGGTATACTACCATACCTGAACATCCTCGCGTGTTATTTTTGCAACCTTCCATTTATGTGTACCTCTTTGCAGCCTATTATTTGTAATGCTTTTCCACTTTTTCAACTGCAGCCTGGATGAGAAACAATCTCGGTCATCGTATAACTGACCTGTATGGCAACATTTCCACTCCCTTCCAATTTGGGTCTGGCCATTTCCGGCCAGCAAAGGCAGCAGACCCGGGCCTAGTGTATAATGCATCTTATACCGACTACCTTCTCTACCTCTGCAGCAATGGCATAAAAAATGCTGACCCAGATTTCGTATGTCCAAAAGTATCTCCACCAACCTACAATCTAAATTATCCATCAATAGCAATTCCTAAACTCAATGGCACCATAACCGTTAAGAGGACTGTCACAAATGTCGGTGCTCAAAAAAGTGTATACTTCTTTAGTGCCAAACCACCTTTGGGGATCTCCATTAAGGCCTCGCCAACTATTCTGTACTTTGATCATGTTGGCCAAGAGAGAGACTTCACTATAGCAGTTAGCGCAAGAGATGCTGTGAAGACAAAAGAGTATTACAAGGATGAGTACACCTTTGGCTGGTACACTTGGATGAATAAATACCATAATGTAAGAAGCCCCATTGCAGTATCTTTGGCATAAGGTCACACTGTTATTTGCTTTCTCTTTACTCCCTGTTCTCCAGCACAGAATGCAACATAAAGCCACAGCAGATAGGCAAAGTAAGATTGATCATTGAACAAGCTGGGTTTATGGAATTAATAATTGATAGCCTCCTGGGGGCTTTTAATTTGATCTTTGTTTTTTCTTACTTCATCCTTTAATTTATTCCAAAGTCCAGAATTATCTTTCCCACAACACAGATTTGCCCTTGAAAATGCACTAGTGATGCCAAATATCAAAATACCGCAATGTTGTTAGAAGGTCAAAGAACAACCCGTCTGTTAATGTGCAATGCTAGTTTCAGATGCAAAACCTTGCAGAGCGACGTTACTGTGTAAACGTTCACTCTGTACAAGCGCCTTATGCCATGCTTGATCAGATGACTGCATAATGGTGGATTAAGTCACACTGCAACCTGTTAACATATTATTGTCAAATAACACATTGAAAACTCATATCCACCTAAAAACTCAATCTAGTAGGTGGGGAAATCTATAGATATTATAAATCATATTATATCTTTATGTTTTAACAACACGAGATTTTTATACTCATAACACATTACTATTTTCATGCACTCCATTCTCGTCAGCCAGAAGCAAAGTGTCATTGTTATTTCTCGTTTTTGCAACAAGGAATTCTCATAGGGCGGCAACATTTTGGTCAATTGTGATCTTCCATGTCTGACATCAAACCATATTTAAGCTTCAGATCCCATGCCTCTTGATAATGATAAGCCACACTTTGCAACCAAATTGCATGCCTTAGCTGATGATAATACTTGTAACTCATGTTTTAATCAGATTGCATTGCCGGTACTTGCTAGGTTGACTTTGTGAGTCCAGCAAACTCCTATTTTAGGAAGCAGGTGACCCGGTTAGCAAGTAAAAGGAGAGATTGAGAACTAGTTACGCAGATAAAGGGGAAAGGGTACAGAAACCCACTCGGTCCATCTCCGAATCCCGTTTTGTTTAATTTCAGCCTACAGGACTCTGACTAAGTCCTCGATCACTGGCCTCGACTGAGACCATGCTTCGATTGTTAAATTAACAGTAAGAACCATAACACTCTTGTGTAAATAATAATAATCAAATATGATTTCCTATTGTTGTTCCTTTGCAGCAATTTAGAGTGCAAATGTGGAATTTTTCAGCCAGGACCGTGATACTAGCTGAAAAACAGTACAGTTATTTATTGTTTTGCTACACTTTACTGTATTTTCTTCAGCATATGTGTGCTTCTCAAATATTTTCCTTTCAATTTTTTTTTAAATTTTTTTCCCCTTTTTCGTAGGTTAACTAATTAGTGGTTCTACAGAATCTGTTCCGGGAAAGGTTCTCCATGGCAGAAATCTTGGGATGGAGAGAGTCTATTTCTAAGAGGTTGGGGATGGAAATGAAAATGCACTTGGTAAAAAATGTTGCATCATCCTCTGTAAATCCTTCACCTCCACTTGCTTCCCAAGTGCAGCAGGAATGTAATCCAGTCGCCCCACCTAAAGTTGATGATCCAAGACCTAGACCAGCAAACCTTTTCCAAATGTTGTACATGTTTCGAGTGATTCAGGGCCATGTAGTATCTGGTTTTTACCTTCTTTTGTGCCATGCTTTTGCTTTCCGTTTCCAGTAATGTGGCTGTCATGCAATTTTTTTTTTTATTTTTTCCTTTCACTTTGTTTTGATTTGCCATAAGTTTTTTATTATCATAATGCTAGTTTCTCAATTGACCATCTCCTCGGACAAAATGGAAAAGCAGGGCATTAAATTCTTGAATTCGCTTTTAGCTGCTTCCACTGTCTCTTAATACATGAGATTCAATGAGCAAAAGTGGACCGTGTTACACAAATTAGCTTTGTCATGCCATGCTAGATGCTGGCTCAGCTCTAGGCGAGCAAAGCAAGAATGACAAGATCGTGTAACCTATTCTTTTGTGTACATTTATTCCATATTTGAAATTGTTAACTGGGCTCGCTTCAATTCCAATAATAAATATGTTGCACAGATTATGAATATTTAATAAGAAATTTTAACACAATTTCATTAAATTGCAGCCATCAACGAACTCTACTTAATGTGCTTTTGTTATTAATAACACGTATTAGTTTCAAGCAATGCTTCATATATAGCATATATTGAAATATTTAGGAAGTTGAACTCTTAAAATTAAAAAAGTGTATTGAAATGAGATAGTTAATAATGGTTATATTTGAAAATTTATTACTGAAAATCTCGTTGATTTAAAAGACTAGAGTAGATATGCACATTATGCTGCTTGAAAATATTGTTGTATCAATTTACGTGAGATTGTTTGAAAGTTAAATTATGAATATATTTTTTTTAACTTCTTTTTACAAAAACAATGAAAAAATTTGTCAATAGTTTTTTCTTGTTTGGTAACAGTATTTTTTTTTTATTTCCCTTTTTAAAAAAAAAAAAAAACATAAAGGGTAACATAAGAATATATATATATGTGTGTGTGTGAGTTTGGGACAAATTTTTTTATTTGCTCCTTTCTAAGACAATAAATGGAGAATTCTTAGATAGTTTTTTTATTTTCTTTTTTTTGTCACTTATTTTTTTAATTTACAAATTCATGAGATATCATTACTTAAATAAATTGAAGTTTTCTCTTAATTTCACACACACACATTAAATTTATGTCCAAGTATTACATGGGCTTTAGATATTTAATAAAGATTATTAAAATGATGAATTTCAAATTATGCTTATAATAATAATTAGTTAAATTAATTAAATTTTAATTTTAATTTAAAAAATAGATAAATAAAGTTAAAATTGATTTGATTATGAACAATAAGTAGTATTTTAGTTAATTTAGAAGTTTTTAAATTTAAATTTATATTAAAAGAATTGAATAAAAATTAAAATTGAATTACGAATAAAAATGTGAAATAAATTTTATATTACATGTTGATTATAACTAAATTTATAATTCAACTCTTAATTAATAATATTATTATAATCAACTATATACAACAATCTTGAATGAAAAATTTAATATTTAAAGGAATAATCATAACCTTGGAAAATGAACAAAATTGCTTTGAAAATCCTTTTAAAGTGCCTAAAAATGGTTTCAATCAAGTGTTAAAATCAATTATTAACAATGCATAGTCATTCATTATGACCAACAATGTTGCAAAATATTGCAAATTGTTTTTAGCTTATAAAATCTTGGAATGGTCAATAAGTTTCTTCTCTACATTCATTCAAACAAGTTGATAAAAGTTATTTAAATGACCATTTAAGGTTTCAACCACCCACTTATAGCCAAACAATTTGGAAATTCTTTGTAGTATGGGGTGGTTGCAAGATGACGGTTAAACATGATCCAAGAAAATGTCCTACGACCATAACAACATCGTCCTTTGAATCTGACAATAATTCTTCTACATCTTCATCTATTACATTCATCTCAACAAATCTTTAATGTCCCATTATTATATAAAAATATACATCTTAATATATGATTAAAGATAATTACATTTTTGTCCAACAATAATTTGTAAAATTGTCTTCTTAATCAATGTTGGAAATAAATCAAACATATTAACTTTGATATTAAATAACAGCTTAAAACCATCATAATTTAGATAAGTAAAAGTTTAAAACCATAACAAGATGAATATTTTGTAACAAGATAAAGTCATTAAACTATGGCTCCACATGCTTGTCAAGCAGGTGTATATTTTGTAACATGAATGTTATGAAATGAATAAAAAATAAACTAAAAAATGAAGATACTCTTCATAAATCAAACTTCAACTTTATGCTTGCTATATTTGGAAGTAAGGAAGGTGAAAGAAGAAAGTTTGAACTTATATATATTTGTTTCTAGCTGATCAAATTAGAGTGCAAATTGAGGGATTATGTCACTATAGGAGGAACCAAAATAATACGGCAAGACTATACTATTGCAACAAAAGACCAAGAATGTGAATATCAAACAAACAAATTCATTAACACGCTACCATTACCTAAGAAGCAAATCTATGTGACATTTGAAGCAAATGAGGGACTAGATCACATTAACTTATCCATACAAGTGAATAAACACAATAAAAATTTAAATCAAGAAATCTTAAAAAAAAAAAAAAAGAAACCCTTTTTTTTTTTTTAGTCATCATTTTGCAACCCTATAACCAATTTGAAGAAAACCCAGAAATTGTTTGATTTTATTGAAAAGAAGACCCCATTATAATATGAAAAAGATTTTTTTTAGAAAAAAGAAAAAAAAATTAAACAAACAAAAATAGAGAAGAAGGGGATGAAGAAATGGAAAGACCCTAACCAATCTTATCAGATCTATGGTTGTGTTATGTTTGTATCGAGTACTAAAATTCCAGTGTATTTGATTTGTTTTGCCATCCACCAGAAAATTTATAACCCTAGCTTATCTTAGATGATTACAACATATATATAAACTCCTGGATTAAGCAAAATCAAGAAAAAGATGACACACCTGGTATCGATGTGAATGGTAGTTAGCAACAGTAACAGAGTAGTGGTAACAGCGGCGTTGTGAGGTGACAATGGTGTTTTAGGCTAGTGTCACCCAATCTTGGAGGAAAAAAAGGTAGGGTTTGAAATCGTACAAGGTCAAGAAATATTGAAAAACATCTTTTTGACATTTTCAAAACTTAGTTGGCCACTAAAGAATCACATTTACATTTTAAGAAGAAAACAAAACTAGACGACCTTTGTCAAACGGGGTGTCCATTATCCGTGTGAAAATACAATGAAAAACAGAAATCAAAAACCATCCCAAAGAAGCTCTTAGTTAGTCCTCACACCTTTTGTTTAAAGATTACTTATGAATTATTAGCAATAAGGTCTAGTGGTTAAGTTACTCGAACTCTTAATTTTAAGAATAAAGTTTAATTCCTAATCCATACAAACCCAAAAAAAAAAAAAGATTATTTATTGTGGTCATTGATTTATGACATCAAATGAAATTGACCATAATGGGAGTAGCTAGACATGACTATTTCCAAAGAGAGGGAAGAAAGAGTAAGAAAAGGAGGGAAGAGAAAGTGGAAAGGAAGTGCAAGAAAGAGAGATAAAAAGTAAAAGCATATGTCTCTATGGTTTAACTGCTTTCCTTATTAAGTTGTCACTATACTAGAGGATGTGTTTAGGCTATTTGAGCCTGTTGGGAATCCTAGAGGCCTAGCACCATGGTTTGTCTAGGAAATAAAAGAAGGAAGCCCGTTGGAGCTATCGAGGAACCTGATGGGTCTGTTGGAGATGGCTATGGACTATAAAAACTTGTTGAAGGAAAGTAGACATTTAAAATGTGTTGTGCTTGACTCTTTTTTTTTCTTTTCTTTTTTTTTTGTTTTAGTTTTTTGGAACCCAATTATTTTTTGTCTTATATTGGCCAACCCACATGTCTTCCATGTCATGTCACTTAAATATTTAGACAAAAAGTCCAAACACTATGTACTATCATAATATTATACTTGGACTAGTTTTTATATCTAACTTGTTTTATATCTATGCAAGTTATATTATGTTAAGATATTATTAAAAAAAAAAAAAGATAAAATTACTTTTTTATGTTATAATTAAAAAAAAAAGTGAAGTTATACAAAATAAAGAAAAATAAAAGTATAATTTTAATTAAAGTATCAAAAAGATCAAATTTTAATTCTTAAAATTAAGATTTAAATTGAATTACAAATGTAAAATTTTAGAATTTAATAATAAGAATATAAATAATTTTTTTTATATAAAATTTAAAATTTATATTAGTTATTTATATTACCTAACACAGGCAAGGAACTCTAAGCCTAACCCAAGCCCTAAAAGTGGGTGGCCCCTTGCATGGCCTATTACTATTCAGATTGGGCAACGAGCCCATTTTACATGTTTAGCGTGGACTATTTGATCTACTAGGCTTGTTGAAATGCTAGAAATGCCAAGCCTGCTAAAGTGTTGGGCCTCCCAAGCCGCTTCGCACCTTGTTGTGATGATTATTGGGCCTGTTAGACTATGATGGACATGTTGTTTTGACTCTGGGTCTAGTTTGTACTTGTATAGTTTCAAATCAATGTTTTTAAAATCAAAATAAATTTATCAATCAAACTAGTAGAATTGCAAATTTTATTTTAATCTAGTATAGTTTATTTTCACAAATTGTTAGTTTTAAAAATTAGTAACTAAACTAGTAAATCAATCGATTAGATTGTTAATCAATTAATCAATTATATATATTTTTTTTTGTTCTATTGCTTTCAAAAATTGATAAAACATTAGAAAGATAATAAATCCCAACTTAGACTACAAAAAATATAAATGGTAGTTTTTACCATTAAATTAAGGGTAGTGATATAAACTCTGTTTTTATATTTTGGTTTACTTGAAGATAAGAGTTATATTGTTTTATATTTTTTTTTCTTTTTTTAAATTATTAATTATAAAAATTTAATAAAATTTTTATATACTTATTTATATTTTAATAAAAATATATGAATTATATATTATATTATATTAATATTTATTTTTTTATTTATATTAAAATATTTTAATTTGTGACCAAAAAATATATATATTATTTTAAAATAAATATATAAAATTATAATATATTTTATATTAAATTTATTTAAGTTAAATTGTTTATATTTATTAATACAATGAATTAATTAATTTTTTAATTTTATTATACATAAATTACATATACGCATATACACACATATAGAATATTTATATTTTGTATATGATTATATTTTATTTATTAATAGTTATATATATATATATATATATTAAATTTTTTATATATTTAATATCAAATGTTAATTTTATCAATTTAATTTTAATTAAATAAGTTGAATAAATTAAATTTAAAATTTCTAAATTTATTAATTTAATAATTGGTCGGGTTGTTAAAACCTTGTTTAAAATTCTAAATGGTGCAATTTGAAAAGCAAAGGCTGTACCTTAAAACCATTGCCTTAGCGTTGTTTTCGTTCTTTCCTGATTCAGGTTAGGACCAAACAATAATGATTGGCCCAAAGCACATTTTATCGAATCCCACCTAGGCGTAAATGCACGTCTAGTAAATTGACTTGCAAAGCGTAATTTTAGATATGCGACAAAGAACTAAGTTATATGCTTTGATAAAATAGGGTGTGAAGAATAGGTGTATCTAGGCTTGTGAGATGGGGAAAAATGAGCAAAGGAGCAAGATGACTTGGGGGGAGGAAACAACAACAAGGGTTGGAGGAAGGGGATGATGCAAGATAAGTTTATGTTGGGAATTAGGGTTTGTTGTTTTTTTTTTAAAAAAAAAAAAATTTATTTATATTTTTGAGTTTTAATTTTGTTCATCAATTTTGTAAAATGATTTTTTTATTTATTTTCAAAAGAAAAGCAAAGTTTCTAACTAAATGCATATGCCACATGGCCAATTTTTTATAAATGCATATGCCGTGATGTGCTAATATTGATAATAAAATTAAAAAATAAAGTTAGAATTTTTATTTTAAAAAATCACAAAAATCATAGTTTTATTAGTCATTAACCCAATAAAAATATAAAGCAAGTTTAAATTTAACCATCATTAGTTGTGCCTGCCCATGAAGCGGTTGGAGTTGATAAAATTATCCAACACAAAGAATTTTGCGCATGAATATATTAATTATTGTGCGAAAATCCAGCAAAGTTGATACGATTTTTTGGTATATTAACTGTCTTGTAATAAAGTAAATTCACACATCACAATTCAGTACTCCACTCTCTATATTTTTTTCATTTTTATTTTTTGTTGCCACAAAGGTTGAAAGGTTGAAAAAAGAAAAGAAAATTACAATAATAATGTACTAATCAGTCCAATTAAAAGTACGGAATAATGATCTACTCTCCATTGAATGAGTGGCTGCACCGCGAGAAAGACCCGTTGGCATAAATGCACCTTAGAAAAGCTCATTCCGTTCCGTCACACGCAAAAATTCCGGAAACCGAATTTTCAGTAGAAACGGTAGTTAGGGATGAGATTTAAGTCATTATCGCCAACGGGAAAAAATCTTCAAGTGGCATGATATCCGACCGAGGAAGAGCAAAATCGGGGGTGTGTGCAATGATAATATTCCAAAAGAGTAGTGTACGCCACCCACCTAGAAAACTGAACCTTTCGCCATAATGGTTGCTAGGTTCCCCATTGGACCACCCTACATCTATCTATGTTCCTTCGTTTTCCTGATTCTTCGCTTTGTTTTTGTTTTTAACTTATTTTTGGCAATCGCAATCAATTAGCATAACAGATCAATTTGAATATTTTATGATCTCTCGTGCTTGGTTATCCTTTAGTCTTTTTTCTTTTAATCCCAGTAAAGACTCTTCTCTTTTCTTTTTTTTTGGGGGGGGGGGGGGTGCCTTTCCTAGTGAATTAAGATGATTTCATATAAGGTTTAAGAGCTCCCATATGCCCCAAAAAATAATATAAATAAGTTCAACTTATTGAATCGGGTAGAAATTGCTACCAGCCACAGATGGAAGTATGACAAATGGTCTTCGAAATCGACCAAAATAAAAAATAAAAAATAAAAAATCTATCATGGATGTGGATTTTTTGAAACAAGCGATTGATTGGTTCACAAAACGTGTCATGTTATATCTCTATTAGATAAATATTTAGTATTTTTCGTCAACTAATTATAATAATATCATGTTATTTGCACCTCTCCGGCCTCAAGTCAACTTGTATTTATGTAATAAAACCCAAAAGAAAAGTATCACAAAACCAGATTGTTATTTTCATATAATAATGCAAGTGCGAATGAGGGGTCTAAAAGCCGAATGTGCTTTGTAGATCTATAAATATCACTCTTGTAACCAATGAAAAAGGTCAAAATCTTCGAACATAATGTCCATAATATATTTTGTTTGAATTTCCTTTAGTTACTTCATAAAAATTTTTAAATAAATAATGAATGTTATATATCATTTAATTTTTAAATTTCTCATTTAATTCTAATTATTTTTATTTTTATTTATTTATTTGTGACAGTAGACATCAAACTAAATTTTTTTCATTTTTGATTTTATTTATTTGTAACAAAAATAAAAATATCATGGGTTCATATTTTTTTATACCTATCATAAATTCATAAGTGAGTCCAATTACTTTTTTTTTTCCTTTTTTTTTTGCTTTTATTTTTTTTTTTTAATGCCTAATGAGTGAGTTCAAAGAGACTTTTCAATTATGAAAAAAGTCCTCTTGTAATCACACTGACTAAACTCACAAGATTGGCTGTTATTTCTCAAAGTTACAATTGCGAAATCCAAATTATTAACCTTCATGATGGATGAGATAGAAGTCATTATCATTATCATTGTATGGCATAATACATCAAAGATGCAACAAGCAAACTTGTTTAAAACTGACCCACCGGAAAAACCTTTGTGTGCAGTCATTGTCTTCGAAAAGAGAACATGCACGTCAAGTACCTTAGACAATTTGAAAAACTTGACAAATGTATAGTAGCTAATTGCTTTTCCCTTTAAGCCGCTCGCTTCCTTTGTCTCTTGCCCTATTCCGTTTGCTTTATCTGGACTATTTGTCCTTTCTAGAGGGAAATGAAAAAAGAAAAAAAAAAAAAAAAAGAAAGAAAAAGCATTTTACACATTAATTGACAATACTAATCACTAGTTAAAAATTTTAGTAAATTATATAATATTCATAGCATACTAATTACATATATTCAGTAATTTAACATTATAGCTATTACAGAAAACACCTACTTAGATTCCCAAGAATGTTTTCCGCACCAAATGCCTTTTTCTTTTTTTTTTTTGGGTAAAATTGGAGAAAGAGAACTAAACAGTTAAACTAGAAAAATAGAATTAAATCATAAATAAAATTTAAAATTTGAAACTCAAATTTAATTTCAAATTTTATACTTAATAATCGTTAAACTATATCTAATAATTACTTAGGATGTAGATCAAGCAGTATTACAAAACAACTTAAGCACCGCGGCTATCTAACCCAACTAAAGGCAAATAATTTTTCTTGAAGGCATAGAATTTCCAAAAATATTGTCCCTTTACAAGCTTCAGTCATACTTTCAAAAGTCACAAAATAACTCGCATAAACATATATATTATTTAATTCTTTTTTTTTTAAAATTATGTTATGTTTGTTACTTATTTATCTCACTAATAAGTAAAACATTTTTCCTTTTTTACTGCATGAAAATTCATAAGTAAATATACTTTTAAACCTCATTTCACCTCTTACTTTCTCTCCCCAATTTTGTACGCTTCTAATATTTATAAAACCGTCTTTATCCTCGCACCGATCATTCACCTAAATGAATAATAAAAGTGATTTAATTTTACAAATAAATTTTATAAAATTTTATTGTAAAAATTAAAATTATAATTATTTGATAAAAATATCTTATAAATATATTAATTATTATATTTATAAATTAAAATAATTAAATTTTTAAGTCTTCAAATATCGGTAAATTGAATAATTATACTTAAAGTGATATTGATGTATTATAATTGGTTAATATGTTTCTTTATAACTTACTGGTTTGATTCTGCAAAGGGAGGGGCCCACTACAATGACTTACAAGAAAACAATACCATGCCCACGTGGTACCTCTCAAGTCTCAACAATCTCCAACGGGAGAATGATTGATTAATGACGTCACGTAAAACACGTTTTGAAGAAAGAGTGGTTTGTTCTTTTCTAACTCATTGTCTGATGTTTGCTTGATGCGTTGCACAAATTGAGGTGGGACCCCCCACGCACACGTTGGGACCAACTTAAGTGGACCCCACTGACACATCCCCGCCACTTCTGCTTCTGAAGCGGAGCATGAGCCGCCGGGCGCGGCCATCCGAGCTGGGGTTTTGTGGCTTGGCAGCCAAGCAAATTTCCCCCCCCCCCAAATCCAATCATTAGAGAATCTTACAGCTTTCCATGGCTTCCTTCGTTATTACTACACAAGCAACTCGAATTTTGATTCTGTGGATGATTATAGCACAGAAAAATAAATAAGTAAATATTTTGGGAGCTAATGATAAATAAATAAATGAGTTTCCAAGAAATTTTGGGAGGGAATATAAAACTTATAAATTTATGGGGCCAAGGGAAATTTTTATGAGAATATGTGTAATTTCTCCCAAAAGCCAATTACAGGGAGAATCGAAGAAATTTTAAGGCAGAAATACAAGGAGCTCAAAATTTTTAGAGCTCAATTTATTCATGGTAGCGATGGACATGATGTTTGTTTGTTTTTTTTTTTTGAGGATTATAGACATAATGTTTCTTACAATAGAAGTGGGTAGTTATTTACCCCTCGTTCTCTCTGACAAAAAGTTGTAGTAAATCTAAATAAGTTTCACTGTAAACATTTCTATTCTAAAAAATTAGATTTATTAAAATCTATTGATGGGTCTCAAATGTAACCAACGCTTTGTAAATATTTGGGTGTTAAGCAGGCAAAAGAGGGAGAAAAGAAAAACCCTTATAAAATTTAGCTTTGTAGTGATAAAAAATTAAGATATCAAATCTGTTGACCTTTTAACGTCAAAAGTGGATTTAAATCAATTGAGTTTTTTCTTCGCGCTTCTAATCCAATGTGCTTTCTACAATAAATCCTTGGATTTAAATCAATTGAGTTTTTTATTTTCATGCTTCCAATCCAATGTGCTTTCTAAAACAAATCCTTGGCCTTGATAATTTGATCAAAAGACAAACCATGGGATTTCTTGTCGTTGGAGAATTTTCCAAAATAAATATAGTAATAAAAATGAAACTTATAAAGAACGTGTGGAGTACTTCAAAGAGAAGCATTGTAAAAAGAGCAGTAATCATTTAACAATCGCGTCAATTAGGAAAAGAAATGACTATTAGTAAACGACTTGTGGTAAAAGACAAACATATTTAAGAGATGTAATCTAGTGAAGGGTCGTAAGTAAAAACTTCGACTAGAGTTAAAAAGTATCCCTAAAATTCATAATTATTATTCATTTTTTTCTTTTTTGGAAAAGGTATATTAAATAGATATATCTTTTCATTGGTGTCTCGGCATAACTAAAAGATATAGCCATTAAAGAAGGGATATAATGAAGAATTATAACTTTTTCTTGGTGTTTGCACAAAATCTATAGATAGAAGACCCTTTACCCATTTGAACTTAACTGCAATAGATTCTAATTCTTCCATACACAAATTTCGGTTACAACCTTTCATTTCTACTTCCTATAAATTGTTTCATGATCTTTCGTAAAACAATTTACCGTGGAGATTGTGGTTAAAATTCTCGATAGTCTAAATACAATATCGTGAGTGGGTAGAGGTTTAAGGTTGTTCGTGCAAAAGTAGTCATACAAACCTTTTAGCAGGCTATTGGTGAATTAGGTGGATTATATGTTTTAAATGGAGAGTCAAGACAGTTGGGTGTTGTGTTAGTAATTCCAAGATTTGTACGAAAGGAATTCCTCCTCATCAAAACCAATAAAAAAAAAAAAAAGGAAAAAGGTGGGTATGAGCAAGACTTTATGGAAAGCGACATTTGCAACATTTATGCCTTGAAACTATATGCAGTTCTAATTAGTCCTACTTTATCTATATAGTTCTAAAATTTCTCACTTGTCTACCAAAAAAAAGAAGACGTCCAGGTTTATTTACACCTAGAAGTAATTGACTTCAAACTTAAAGGTATATGGTTGAATATTTTCATCACGAAATTGAGCTGCAAATCAACTCTTCGCTGGATGATTTAAAGCCGCCGGGGGGGGGGGGAGGGAATGACTTTGAAGAAAGAAAGTTGCTAACTGGATGATTTATGTCACTTTCTCACTCGGATTGGCATATTCCTATAATGGATTAGGAGAAACCTTCATGCACTTCATCTACTTAATGTGATGCTGTATTTGAATTCAATGATAGATCAATTAGATAAGCTTTTTTTTTTTTTGGTTTTTTCTCAACTTTCAAAACGAATATGTCTCAATATTCAAATTTAGAAGTAATTGTCAAGATTCATCCAATAGAATGCCATATTAGCTTTAATATTATAAGAGTTGCTTGAAAAGAAAAAAGACTTTAATATGATAAGAGTCCAAGCTATAATCCATCAAATTAAAAAAAAAAAACCAAGATAAAATAAAAGTCTTGGATTTATAACCACAATCAAAACAACCCACTTTTTTTTTTTCAATGAAACCTGCCCCCCAAGAGGGTTAAATTTCACACTCTACAGGAAAACCGCCCTTGAGCAAAATTAGTCAAGTCAAAATATTAACTATACAAGCTAAAACAAAAGGAAAGAGCCGTCTGCCTCAAGAAAAGCAGTTCATATTTAGGCAGCCGACTTGCTAATTAGTTGCATTCGCACACACAACTCACATGGAAATCAAAACCCACACCACAACTTTAGATATGTGCTTACAAGACCCTAGTTGTGATTGGGCAAGGGAATTTATTCCTTATTTTGTAGACCAAGTTTTAATTTCTTTTTTTTTTTTTTTTTGTTAAATCTTTCGTTGTCTTGCATACTTGGATACATAACTCATCAAATATGAATTATGAAAATTGTTATATATATACGATATTTCTTAAACTTTATATTATAAAAAAAGTATTGTAAATTTAGGCCTGCAAAGATTAAATAAAAAACAAAAAAAACAATCAAATAATTTACCCTAGCCTCCTTTTCAGGAGAGAGAAAGGGGCACGAAACATGGTAGAGAGAGAGAAAGCGGGGACCGCAATCCACGCCCGGACAATGACGCCATCTAACAAACACAAACAACCAATTGTGTACTCACTACGTCTCAGCATCGTTCCCCTATAAATCCCATTCCACCATTTGCTTCTCTTCTCTTCTCTTCAAAACTGTTGCATACCCAACAAATAACCCAATCCCTACGGGAATAATTTCCTCCAGTTTCTTACATTTTCTTTGTTATATGGCCGAGGAATTTCAAGAATCCGAGGTAATCTTTTCCGACCAAGACCACCACTCCGACAAGAGCAATCCCAACAACTATTACTTCGGCTGCCGGGAAATGGAAGTGGTACCACAGCTAGACCAAACCAACTCGCCCGTGTCGTGTAACAGCAAGGCCAACAAAACAAAGCAGAGAAAGATGGGTTCGGTCCCGGTCAACATCCCAAGTTACAATCATGTGTTCCAGTTTATCGATGATGATGGAGTGGACGAAGAAGACGACGGCGGCGAGTTGGTCCCGCCGCATCTCATAGTTGGGAGACGGATAGAAAGGGAGATGGCATTCTCGGTTTGCGCCAGAAATGGGAGGACGTTGAAAGGAAGGTATTTGAGGGAAGTTAGGAACTCGATTCTTAGAATGACAGGATTTTTGGAAACATGATGATGGTTAGCTAACTGTTGTTATATTGTTAATTGGGAGTTTAATAATTTGTTTCACGTCTTGTATAGAAGAGAAGCAAAGGAAAACTTTGTGCCTTTCTTGTCGTGTAACTCTTTTTTTTTTTTTTTCTTACGTCTGAAATTAAAATCTTAATTGTGATTCTTATTAATTGTGGCAGCAGAAAAGGAAAAAAGAAAAAAAGAAAAAGCCGACTTAGTAAGTGAAATACTGGTCGGTTGGTTATTGTAATCTGTGTACATTACATATTGATTGATTGTTTGATTGGAGTTACTGTAATCTGTGAGCCATATTTGCACATATATGTGTGCTCAAGCTTAGAGCAGAGAGGTTATGGTTTCCGCCCCCGATGATGAAAGAAGGAGACTGGGGTGGGTCAATAAACCGACCGCATCCTCTTGCAACTCTGCGTTGGAGATTTGTCGTAGTTTGGGACCTAGCCCGACATGAAGGCTGGCCTTTTAATTGATGACTTTTGAAAGAGAAAGATTTTTCTTTCTTTTTTTCTGATTAAGAGCCGTTGAGGTAACTTTGTATAAATTTCATATATATTCTTTAAATTAGAGTCTAATATTTTGAATATAAAAATTTAAATTTTTAATTACTAAAATATCCTAAATTTAAACTAAAAGGTATTCATTGTACTTGGAAAGGATGTTTTTCTTTCTTTCCATTATTTTCACAACTTTCTCCATCATTCCAATCTCAGGCTTTTTGAGATTGGAATCCAAATTTATAATTACTAAAATATATATAGCCAATTTTATGTACATCTTTTTCCCCATGGGATTTTCTACCTTTCTTTTTTTAGGTATAGAAGAGATTAAAGACTAATATTTACAGCATAGAGACAACAAAACTCAAACATAAATTCAGTAAGGTTTTAAGCGAGTGTCTCTACCATTCTACCACAGATGCCAAATTAAAGCGGTCCGCCTCAACCAATCCAAGAAAAATGAATCAGTAAAGTCAAAAAGATAAAATAGGAAAAAATTTCTCAAAATTCAAAAAGAAACAGACACTTTTGTTTTTTTTTACCCTTTTTTTTTTTCTCAGATTTTCATTTTCCAGGGAAAGAAAGAAAAGTAATGTTTTGTGCCATGAGCCATTTTATTTTGCCTGTTAACGCCATTTTAAGTGACTCAATAAACTTTGAGAAAAATACTAAATAGCCACGTTATCTAGTGGATACAGCTGAACACAATATGATTTTACAACATAAATAAATTTGATATCACATAAATAATATTTAGTATCCATAATAGAATTATATATAAAAATAAAATAAATTTTTATAAGAAATTTATGTAATACTAAATACTGTTTATGTGATATCGAATGGAATATATGGCATAAACTATGTTGTCTTCACTTGTTTTCGTTATACCGTGTGTCTGCGCAGTGAGGAGACCTAAATCGTGTCCATGTGCGCGAGGCAGAAAATGAGATTTTACCACGTCATGCCTAGATTCTTTCTTTCTTTCCTTTTGTTTTGTTTTTTTTTTTTTTTTTTTTGTGTTTTTTTTTCAAAGTCATATATATTAAAAGGCTCTAGAGGTTGCGGTTTCATTGAGTTTTATTAAAGAGTCTTCGAAGCCAAATCTTGACTTTTAGGACGGTAAATATAGAGATAAGGACGATTTAAATTAGTTGACAATTTCGTGTTTCGTTTCACACCTGATTGAATTACAGATCTTCTAGTAAGGAAGCAAGGGATATACTGGTGAAATGTGCCTAAATTCTATAAAAGTAGATGAAATAGGATTAGGCTAATTGAATATTTATGACATTGCATGTTTATGGCAAAAAACCAGGTTATAAAAACAAAATAACGAATGCGTTCGATAAAAACTATGTTGGAGTCATCAATGGGGTTCCGATCTCTCGGGTCTCCAACCACTTGACGTCACCCGGAATCTTGGGGGGGGGTGCTTAGGACCTGATTTTAAGCTAAGTAGGTTTGAAATAATCTTGTGGGGTGGAACCATTAGCATATAATTGTTGAGTATTTTAATTGGGTCATTTGCATTTTGTTCATCAACAATTTTATAAATCCAAATCACAATTTTTAATCGGTACCACGTGTTTGTGTGATTATTACAGTTAGAAGATTAAGAATCACTTGCTTATCGTAGTTCAACCTTGGGTGGGAAGATACTAAACAGATTTGATTATTTAGTCAATTAATTTATCGTAATGTAGACGTCAGCTAAAGCTAATTAAGGATAATTTTGTAGATCAATCACTTTAAAGAGTAAGAATAATTTAGTATATTAATTTTTAAATAAGGGCACTTTAAGCAACCAATTAACCTTTTTTTTTTTTTCAAAAAGAAAAAAAAGAGTAACTTAGTACAATATTTTTTAAATAACAAAAATATTATATTATATGAAAGGAAATTTTTTACAGTATTAAAGACAGATATCTTAATTGATAAACACATTTGAACACCAATGGCTGGATTTGTGGGTGATAAGGTTCTCGTTACAGGCTAATTTAACTTGCTGCAGAATCTTTGCTCGAGTCAGTCTCACAACTTTTCGTTTCGGTGCTGATTAAAGCTTACGTGCAAATGGATTGGAGCTCGTCTATAACATTTGCTTCTGCTTCTGCTTCACCTTCAATATAATGCAACTGTTTCCAAACTCCAGAATAAGAGCCACATCAATTGGGTCCAAAAAAAAGCGACATTAAAGGTTCAAAAATCATAAGGGGTCATTCTGGTTTGGGCTGGCGTAAGTTGGAATCCCTCAACAGCATGCCCTCCCTACAATAAGTTTTAGAGATCTATTACGAGTCAACATATTTCCAATGGTAAGTTCTTTTTCTTGAAAACAGTTGAATCAGAATTTTAACAAATAATTTCTAAATTAAACACCTAAAAATAATAACTAATATTATTTAGATATCAATTTTTTTTAGTTAAAAAAAATTAATTCAGGTCATAGATCCATAACTTTATCTGTAATATTTATATTAAGACGTACATTACAAATTTCGAGGTGTCAAAAATTGTAATGTCGAATTTTCGTAAAACCCACGTCACATCATTCAAATCATGTGAGATCGTGTAATATTAATTTAAAATTTTAGAACGAATTTATTCCTATATATTTTTATATGTGTACCAAAATAGAGACAAAATTCACACACAGAGGTTATTTTCCGTTTGGGAAGGGACTTTTGCTTTGTTTGAATTTAAAGTGGAGTATGAAAGAAAGTTATGAGAAAAAAATTGTGAAAAAAAAAGGAAGAAAAAAAATATATTTTTTAATCAGTTATTTGAATATATTAGAAATGATTGAGAAAAAAAAAAAATTGTTTGGATTTGATGAGAAAGTAGATAAATAGAAAATTGATGTGTATGAAATGATAGTAATGCCCTCCATGTAAAAACTAATATATAATTTATTTATTTATTTTTTTTTGTGTGTCACATTGTGACCAAAAACCTTCTTAGTAAGAGTTTTTGTTTTTATAAAAATTATTAAAATAAAAAATAGTATATATTTTCATATATAGTGTTTGCATTTACATCCCCTTGCTCAATAATTTGGTCGACATTCTTTCATATATTATCAAGCATACAAGACTGAATTCTTTTGAAAAAAAAAAAAAAAAAGAGAAATGGGAATTATTGAAAATATAGAATCCGTTAGCATGGAAAAAATGATGCAATTAAAATTATACATATGAAAAAAGACTTTTACCATGTGCTTTACCAACAAGAAAATCTTGGTAAAAATACTTCAAATAACTAATAATGTAGACGGAAATGGTTCCCTGGGCTTTTTGGCCGCACAATGGCACCGCACATCAAGCAAATTCTAAGGAGTTTGTTTTACAATCCACACAGTAATCCAGTTACATTACGAAGACTAAAGAAACAAGGTTGCAAGATATTTTCTCCTAAAGAGATTTAGAAATAAGATTCTCAAGAAATAGGAGCAATTGAAAACAATGAGAGAAAGAAAACGTCCTGGTGAGAGAAGCAGATGCGTGGGGTGTCGATGGTAAGAGAGGAAGATTGAGATGAGTGTATGCAGCGGAGTCTCAATAAGGTTAAAGATGTTTTCACAATTATAGCTTTCAAATTGTTTTTGGAACAAGCTTTTTCCTGCTTTCTCACCGTTTTGGTGAGAAAAAGAAGTGGTGGTTCCCATTAATATTCATTAATTGGACACATTTAAAAATACTCAATTTTTAAGTATTGTTTTACAACTACCTGACATGGAAGACAACCATGTGATAGAATTAATGAGTTTTTGTCACTTGCACATATATTTTAATAGCTCGGAATTGGACCTAGATTGCAGGTAACACCAAACTAATGACACTTGCACATACATTTCTCCAACTATAACCCTCCAATGTTTCTAATTAAAGGCTCATTGTCTCTCGTCCTTGCTTTTTCAAATATAATAACAAACTATAATTGACAAAGTTTATTCTTTCTTATATGAAAGTCTACTCTTATTATTAAAAAAACGAAAAGAAAAATGATATCCTATCTTAGCCAGCTAAAAAAAAAAAGTATTTTTAATTATGGGCTCATGTTTTTTATCCTTAGTTTTTTCTCCAACTCTTTGTAGCTGCCATTACTTTGTTGTGTTCGGCCTTTCTCTGAGTTAGTTTTAGTCTTAGAAAAGCTCTAAGAATGTTTATATTATAGCATAAACTTGTTTGCTTAGGGTCTTGTCATAGCTGATTTACTCACATGATGTGTTCTTATTTTGCTTTTTCCATATTCCTTTAGTTAAGATTATCTATAGCAGAATCAACTCAACCTATTCTTATGAGTAAGGATGAGGTGATTGAGGTTAAAGCAATCAATACATAGCTAGAGAAACTTGATAACCTCTTCATTTCCTTGATACAAGAAAAGGTTAAAAAAAAAGAAAAAAAGGCAATAGAAAAACAATCTCCTTTGTTGTCAATGCTTAAAAGATTATTTAAAATGAATTGGTCAAAAGAACCTATAAGACTAATACTCAACTTTAGCTTAAGAATAAGTTCAATGCATTTGGAGCTTATTATAAAAGTTTTACAAAAATTATTCAATTAATAAGAGTTAGTTGTTCCTCTACGATTAATATAGTTTTAGCTTTTAATAAACAATGAAAAAAGTTTGTTATAGTAAGTATTGTATATAAATTATATCTTTCACATTTTCATATCCTAAGATATAGTATCATTTATAATTAATCAAAAATTATACATAATTTTTAGTGATATAATTGCTCCAATTCAAAGTCCCTTTTTAAGCGAAGAGAAAGAGAGAGAACAATGCCAAAAATGAAGAGTTTGAAGAGTTTGGCACTAATGCTGATGATAACTACCAAGATAAAAATGTTAAAGCTAGAACTAACTCAACAACATTCAGGGGAAGAAACTTGACTTGGCTTAAAGTGCAATGACTAATTGTTTGACCTATATTGGAGAAAATTTGACCAAAAAGCTTGAGTTGTTCAAAAAGAAAATGGGTTTTGCTTCATAAGAATTTTTTGGTTGCAGTGAAAACTCCTTAAAGCCTACAAATAACAAAGTGCATTCTCTTAAAGCTTGCATAGAGACACTTGAATGGTTAGAAGGAAGAGATAAAACAACCTACGACAAGGTAAGAAAACTATTCAAAAAGGAGTTTAAAGTTATGTTCCTAAAGATGCAAAATGCAAAGATGAAAGATTGAGTTCTAAATATTACAAACTAGAATATATTCAAGGGATTAAATTTATAAAGCTTACTAGCATGTGTGTTTGAATGCTATCTTTATGGTTTTGTTTGTTGTGTTTTATCTTTGAATTTGTTAGTATGTGAGTTTGGATGTTGTTGTTAAACACCTTTATGTAGTTATTTTATCTATTATGGTTTAATATTGATTATGATATTTTGGGATCATTAGTAATGATAGATTAATGTGTGTGTGTGTGTGATAATTGGATTAAGTTAATTTATTAAGATGAATGTGGAAAAGCATGGCATTACGTATTAGATTTGAAGGATTATGTGGAAAGGATTTTGGTTTGAAGTTTTACTCTAGGCCATGCAAACTTGCAATTTTAAGACAAGCTTGTTGTTTGATTTGAGTTTATAATTATATAACAACAATTAGTATTATTCCTCTATATTGTTGGTTGCAATAAGTCACAATGTGTTATTGGCGATCAAATGCAACACTTGATTTAAATTATTTCTAAACACTTCAAACATATTCTAAAAATACTTAATTCATTTGCCAACATTATAATTTGTCTAACAAATCTTAACAAAATTATATCAAAAAATTCAAAACAATCCAAAATAATTTCTTTTTTTTAAGGTAATAATTCTAATAATTTATTCTCTTACATTTTAATTACTACTTTGAATAATGAATTGATTTTTTTTCAATCGATAATATATTGTTTTGTCCCTAATTATTATCATAATTGTGTTGGAGCAATAAACTATACCCATATTTTTGCTTATATTCCAATTGTTGACCAATTTTCATATTGTGGAAAGAAAACTATGTCCACTCAAAATATAATGTGTGTATGTCCATTTGATATGTGATTTATATTTATTATATCGGGAAGGAATAGCAAATAATACAAGATTACTTATAAAAATTGTGTTTTAACCAAAATATTGTTTTCTCATGCCTGCACATGAGAAATATTATTTAGTTGATTTTATATATACTAAAATATCTGAATTCCTTAGTTTTTGTTGAAAGGAGTATTATCACTTAAATGAATAGACATGAACCAAAACTCCAAAGACAAGAGGAGCTATTTAATTACATATATTACTCATTACATAATGTGATTGAAAGTTACTTTAAGGTGCACAAAATAAGATTTTCAATCATTTCTTAAATACCCTCAAATTATTTTAAGAAGTAAAAATAAAATATTTTTTCTTGTTATGTAATTCATAATTTCATTTGAATATAAATACCATTATATCAATTTTTTTTATAATATGATAATAAAAATATTAATGTTAAAAATAGTGATAAAATTCATACTTCAGAGTCATATAAAATAATTAATATTATTCCAAATCAACTATAACAAATAAATTATATTGGAGATGAAATTGCATAAACTTTATGACAATAATATAATAATTAATATACTAATAATTTTATATTATTTATTATTATTATTTGTATTTATTAACAAAATTATCAATTTTTTGAATGATATAATATTTCTAATTTTACTTTGAATCAAAATATAATTTGTCTCGTTTTTGTTGTTAATAAATTAATATAATAATAATTTTTCTTAAAAAAAATATTTAAAATAAAAAATTAATTATTATTGATAATAATTTAAAAAATTAATAATAAATATTATTAAAATATAATAAATAAAATATTAAATAATAATAAAAATTTAAAATTAAAATTTAATATAATAATTAAATAGATTTTTAGTAATAAATGAGTGATAAGTAGAGTTATATATAATTATTAAGATAATATATTTTATTATAATAATATGAAAAATAAATTAAAAAATTAAATTTTTTTTAAAAAATTATTAATTGTTTCTATATTAAATCACTTTTGAGAATCCGACAAGGAACAAAACTTTTGACACCGACGCCACGTGTTATCTAATGATTTTGTTAGAGAAACGCCGGATATGGGTCATTAACAGTGGACTGGTTCACACCACAACCACTCGTTTTTCTTTAAAAATTTTGCAAAAATAAAAACTTGATTTTTTAAATGAATTTATTATGCAAACACAAAAACTTTTTATAATATATAAATGATATTTTATATTATATATATATATATATATATGTATAATATAATATAATATATTTTATATATAATAAAAAATTATTTATATTTATTAAAATTTATTATTTCTGCATCTACTTAAATTTTTCTTCCTAAATATTTTAGTGAAATGCAATTACGTAATGCTTGATAATTGACGTGTCTTTCCATTGTCAATTTGCTAGGATGAGATCTCATAAACGCCTCACTTTACTTATCTAAGAGGAGTGTAAATAATGTGATACATATATATATATATATATTTCTTTTATTAAATTAAGAGAATAAAAAAAAAGGTTAAAAGTCTATTGGAATTCAATTAAGTCTAGAATTAGAGTTTGATTTTTTTTTCTATAAGAAACATACAATGTTTTGATGGCTCATCTGTGGATCCAAATGAAGACCAAGTGTCCTTTCTTCCCTTTTTTTTTTTTTTTTTTTTCAAATATATGTTTGAATAAAATGGTTGGCTATTAGGATGCAAAATTGCAATTGGCTTTCCCTCTCAACAATTATTTTATGCTGCCTTCTCTTCAGCTTTGTCAAATTCGCTAGGTATGGACTTCAGTTTTATTCTTGACTATGGGAATTCCCCGTCGTAGTTGTAATAATTATTGGGAAATTTCTTCTTTTCCATTTTTTTCTTTAATTCCTAAAGGATAATCAATTATTGACATTTGAAACTCATAGCTTTCAAAGGTGAATGTGCAACCTTGTTTCAAATTTGACTAAAAATCGACACAACCAAAAGGAACCAAAAATTTTTATAAAAAAAAAACAGAATTAATGTAATTTCAAATTTGATGTGTAGATCCTAAATGCAATCTTATTTTAATATATATATATAAAAGAAAGTCCACAATAATCAGCTTCCACAATTCACATGAACCCCCTCTGATATATGATCAGGTTAAATTGCTTGTGCCTCAAAATAAGTATGAAGTTCATTTTACAAGTTATCTAATTATACCTCAAATGCAGGTGAAATGATATTATTATAACTATTAATTATATATTTATAATTTTTATAATTAATTCAATTATACATTAAAATATTAAAAAATATATCTAATATTCATAATAAATAGACTCACATCTCCTGCGCATTGCATCATACAATATTTTCAAACTACTATAATCCTTCATGTATTCCTTTTCTATACTTTGGCATCATCCAAAAAGAGAAGAAGGAAGGCATCCATATTTAATGATTATGATCAACAGAAAATTCAAGAAAGTGACAAATAACTGAGAAAGAGATGGGTTGGTAAGCTGCCACCGCGGGTTGCTCCGTGGGCCATGATATAACTGGAGTGCACTCTAGGAATTAGGCATTATTATAATGCACTTTGCATCAGGATTTTGATCGTGACATCTAGTGCAAGATAGATTTCTCTATGACTAGTATGGAGTTTCTGAACACTATTTGACACGTTGGTCCTGCCCTCTAGAACTACTTATCTATAATTAAACTACTTTAATTAATTCAAGGGGCACTGTTGATTATGACATTTAACAGTACATTACTTGACACGTTCATGCTTCTTTTCAAGGATTTTCTGTGCCTTACGTATCTTTTGGCCATACAATGCCCTTGCAAAGATGTTTTGGTGTGAACGGCGATATCTAGAACCCTTCGTAACTCATATTGATTCCCAAATTGCATAAACAATTCGGCTGTTATTCTGAGTATTTGCACCTCATTGAATTTTGATCATATAAATTTTTTAACAATTACATTTTTCATAACTTCGGAGTTTATGTTACAATTAAGAAAAAGAACTTAATCTTGTGACGTGGTTATGAAACAAGTCACAGAACTCTTATATTTTGCCTTCCCATAAACCCATTTAAATCTCAAACTATATAATAAAAACAATCCTTTTAATTTTTATAAATCTCATATATTTCTTTCCTCTCCTATTAAGATCTACATTGTAAACATTGACATGTCACCTTGGACTGACTCTAAAAGTTCTCTGGTTGCCCCACCAGAGCCATACCTTTGGGGCTGCCAAAATGGTTTCTAGCTCAATAGCCTAAGTTGCATATCCACGGCCTGCCACCAACTCAAAAATTATATCTAATGACACAATTCAACACCTGCTAAACTTATTACCAATCTGGAGTGTGCTCCCTTCACGTTTCTAAAACTCAACTTTGTGATTGATAGTATAAGATTTATTTGCATTATGAATTATGAAAGTGTGTTTATAATCTAAATGAACATTCAAATAAAAATGAGGCACCACTGAAGAGATCATTTAAATTTAATAATGATGTGGCTATGATAGGTTCAACAAGAGTGATTGGTATTATGGGGTATTGCGTGCTGATGAAGGGATAGTGATGTGTCTTTTTTTGAAAGCAATTGTAGTAGCAAGTGTGAACAAGGTAAAGCTATTAGTGATTCAGGAGGCTATCATAATATGGGGTTAGTAGCAGAAAGTAGGCAATGCCCCTTTAGGTATTGAAAGTGATTCAAGAACAGCAATAAGGTGGACTAATATCAAGGGCAAAAGGCTCCGAAATCTTGCAATGGTATTCAAAGATATTAGCAATAAAACTAAACACCTGGTTTCCTTTGTCTGTTCACCATGTGAGTGAAACTTCTTTGTAGATGTTATGGCAAATGAGGGAGTATTTTGAAACATTGACTTCATTACTTGGGTCTAAAATAAACCACCAGTGGTTAATGAGTTTATTTATTTATTTATTTATTTATTTCTGAATTGTGACTTGTGATGAAGGTTTCCATGTACTTGGGGCTCAGGCAAGGATAAAGACACTATTTCCTGGCTTGTATACATGAGACTATCAATTTTTTGCTCAGGGCCTATGCATATTCATATATAACGAATTCAAGTTAACGATATTCTACCTTACTCTTCAAAACTAGAAAAGATAAAAAAAAAAAAAAAAAGTGAAGTATGATCAAAATTACTCTTTGATTTTTAAGTTTCAGTGATAGATGTGAATTTTTAATGGAAAATATTGTTATAACACATGCAAAAGATATTAAGAGGATATCATTGAATCTCAAGAAATAGTGTTAACTCAAATAAGCACTCGAAATTCAGAGTTTCCAAGATGTGTATACAAGGTAATATGTAAACAAATATGAGAAACTAGAGATGATATAGTGCATAAAAATGTAGTTCTCTAATTATTTATTTAGTATATGATATATGATTGAATAGTATAAAACAAGTCAGTATAATCCTATTGTATATGCATTAATATAAAATTATTATATCTTATACTATCATCTTATATTTTATATACCTAATGTACCTTTAAAATATGATATGATGTTGAAAAAATTGATATAATTAAAAATATGTATTTCAAATTATAAAAATATAACTTTTCCAAAAATAATATGATTATTTTGAAATTTAAATTTTAAGTAAACAATGTGGATTGAATGAGACACTCGAAATTCAGAGTTTCCAAGATGTGTATACAAGGTAATATGTAAACAAATATGAGAAACTAGAGATGATATAGTGCATAAAAATGTAGTTCTCTAATTATTTATTTAGTATATGATATATGATTGAATAGTATAAAACAAGTCAGTATAATCCTATTGTATATGCATTAATATAAAATTATTATATCTTATACTATCATCTTATATTTTATGTACCTAATGTACCTTTAAAATATGATATGATGTTGAAAAAATTGATATAATTAAAAATATGTATTTCAAGTTATAAAAATATAACTTTTCCAAAAATAATATGATTATTTTGAAATTTAAATTTTAAGTAAACAATGTGGATTGAATGAGACCCAAAAAAATAATATAAATTTACAAAATTAAAATTTTGGTGTTTATTTTTCTAAGGTACTAATAAAAATTTCTTTACTCAATGTCTTTTTTTAA
The DNA here is from genome assembly GCA_037832385.1 of Rhizophora apiculata. Taxonomy (NCBI): domain Eukaryota; kingdom Viridiplantae; phylum Streptophyta; class Magnoliopsida; order Malpighiales; family Rhizophoraceae; genus Rhizophora; species Rhizophora apiculata. Next base: position 2,558,347 of record CM075440.1, read on the forward strand.
GGAATTTTTTTTTATAGTGGTTATGAAAAATGAAGGGTTTTTCGATGTACTAGATTATGTACACCCATTTTTAGATAGAAATTATTTCATGCCACTCTGTAGCCTTTAATTTAAGCAAATTTTTATCAAATATTCTAACTTGAGGAATTAATTACACAAAATATATTAATACTTCAAGAATTTAAAAAAACATTCCAAGACTAATAACTCCTAGCATTTATGCCCTTATATAAAAACTAAAATTATCATAAACCAAAAATTTAAACCTCAGTGCTTCCTTCTCTTATCATTCCTTTCTTTCTCTTTCTATCTTTATCTCTATCTTTGTCTTAACTCTTATAAAATCTCTCTCTCTCTCTCTTTCACACTCTCTCTCATATTTCTTTTGAATTTAGTGAAATTAATGGAGTTAAAAGTAATAAATTGTTAAACCTTTTATATATTATTTTAGTATTAATTGATTGTAATATTTTCTTTTTTATTTTGACTTTCTTATAGTTTTCTAGTAATTAGTTTATAATAATCAATGATTGGGATTGTAAACCAATTTTTTAGTATTTGTTAAATATTATACTTGTTATGTTATTCACTATTTATGATTTTAATATTGTTTTAATTATTTTAAGGTTTTTGATGAAAATTTTAGGATTTTTTTTCAATTAAGTTTTTGAAATCATTTTTTTTTTATTTGAATGTTCACTTAATTTAGTGTTTTTTCTTGGTTTGTGGTTTTTAATTAATTTATTTTCTTTTTATATCATTTGTGTTATTAGACACTATGATCAAATTTATGGTCCACCATAGAGACAAAGTATAAATGGAAGACAATCTTAACAAAGATTATGTTACTTTCATTAACTTAATAAGAATGTGCAATCTTCTCTTCAACATAGATCAAATGGGATTCACACTAACAACTAATGATAGCTTACACATTCAAAATGACATGGACTTGCAAAAAGCCATTAATAAGGAGAAAAGTGAAGGAGTATGTTTCCACCTGAGACCTGATTCAAGAGTGAATCCTTTGCAATTCAACCTTCCTACACCTAGTCCAACTTAAAGACTTAAATCACACCTTGATAGAATTAAGCAATTTGATGGTAATGTCTTTAGTCCTCCTTCCAATAATGATGATAATGCTAGTAATGTAATTGAATAAGGTGTTACACTTATTACCAGTAGCATTATACTTAAAGCTCCTATCAGAAGTCCCAAGTTTAAGATCGTAGCTATATAAATATCATGCAATTTGTTACTTTAATTATTGATAATTTTTTATTTTAAATTAGTTATTATTATATGATTTGCGTGTTTAAGGACTTATAAATGCTATTGAAAAGCATTACTTGGTATAAAATTAAGGAAACCATTTTGGAAGACTTGTAAACCCTACTATTAGAATGATCACATCAAAGTCCTTAAAGAAATAGGAGTAGTTGCTCACAATGATGTCCTTATGAAGTATCTTAAGAATATTCTTACAAATTAGTGGTGTAAGTGATTATTTGATATTGTCATTAAAAGTGACTATGCCATTAACAGGACAAATTTATTTAACAATTAGGATGGAAAGTTTAAGAATAAGTCTATTTTGACTCTTATGAAAAATATAAAAGTGAAATTGTGGCTTAAATACATAAAGGATGTGCCAAACTACATTTGGGAGAATTAAGTAACACCAAAAGTCCAAGAAAGGTTAAAAAAAAGTTTCTACTGCAGCAAAATACTTGAAGTTTGTTCATGCTAACAATGAGGAATTCCAAGTTATAGATGATTCAGATAAATCTTTTGTGAATTTTAAATCAAAGACATGCAGTTGTAAAGAATGGATAATTTTTAGAATTCCTTGCAAGCATGTGGCTACTTGTACTTACTACATTAAGGGAAGCTTAGAGGACTTATGTGATGAGTATTTCACAGTGAAGAAGTGGCTATTAACAATGAAGTTATTCATTTTCTTAATGAAACTAAATCGGATCTTGTGGATAAAGATGAAGTCGTGTTATGCCCTAAGGTGAAGAGAAAGGATAGCAAACCAAAATAAAATATAACAAAAGAAAAGGGAGAACCAAGGTAAAATAGGACTAAATCTTACATAATTAAGTGTGGCAAATGTAAAAATTTTGGACATAATGTAAGGACATGCAGTGAGTTATAGAAATTAATTTATTTATATTTTCTCATTTACTTACTACAAGCAACTTGTAGCTAATTTGCAACTGACTAATTTTCAATCAACAGTATTATTGGAATAATAAGTATAAGTGCTAGTAATTTTGTCCTAAGTATCATAGCAACCACATCATGTCTAGTAACTAAAAAGATAATAAATAAATAAATAAATAAATAAAATTAGTTCAAGGACTATAACTAAAAGTCCAAAAAGGCATACGTGATACACTTAATGATAATAAATCAAATAATTAAAAATACATCTTATTAATTAAACTAACAAACTTGATTCTATCATGTAGGGGAAGACTTCTAAAGGAGCAGAATAGGAAACATACACCCCTAATTCATAGCCTTAAGTTTCACAACTAACACAATGACTAAGATAAATTCCAATTTCTCTTTTTTAATTTACTAAAATTGCTATTTCACTAACATATACAAAATCATTATACAACATTGTAAAATTAGTACATTCATCTTCATAAATGTAATATTTATTTTTAAGTTGTGAAGTTGGACATATATATTCATAAACTCTCATAGCGTCTCACTCATTATTGCTCCCACTTTTAATTGATTTTGCTTAAAATCCTGTACAATTTGAATGTCTTGGCCATTGCATTCATCTCACTTTCCTTATTGATTATTAGACACCACCCTAGGAACCTTGCATGAAAATTTCTTTCTTTATAGCAATAATATAGCTTACTTTTATTTTTTCTAACTTAAAAAATTTCACTAATGCTTTTTTGTTGCATGATTTATAGTGCATGTTTATAAATTTAGGCCCTTCAAAGTGCATGGGATTGAAGTTTAATAAAAATAACTTAGTTGATTAAGAAAGATTGCAAAAGTTAAGAAGAAGGAAAAAGCAATTTTTAGGGATAAGGATGCAGTTTCTGTTACTCCTTTTGCTTGTTATTTATAAAACTTGTGACAATAATCATATTTGTAATGTTTTTGCATTCATTTTGGCTTATTAGTTTGTGAAAGATAGTGTCCAACAGTTGTTTAATTGCCCATTTTACATGTATGGGCATTATTGTCAATTTTGGCCATTTATAATGACATTTTTGTCATTTAAATTAACAAGCACTAATGATAGGTTAATTGAGGTTGCTTTTTGTTATTACATATAAAGTTTAGGATTTTTTTATATTTCTTGAAATATTAATATGTTTTTTGTAATTAACCCCTTAAAGTTAGAATATCCTATGTAAGTTTTGCTTTAATTTATAGTAATAGAGGAGTGACAATTCTAAGAAAAAAAAAATTGGTTTAAGGATTCTTTTTTTTTTTTTACTTCTCTTTTAGGCTTAGGTTTTATAGCAATTGTTTATAGGGATTAGACTAAGCACACAAAATTGTACCTAAAAAAGTTTTAGGTAACCAAGGAGTATGGGTTTTGGCCAAGGGTGTATACAAAATTACCAACTCATATAACTTAATCAATTTAAATCCAAATCACCAAATTTCTCATAAACAAATTGGTTCCAGTTATTAAGTAAATCACATTTAACAATTTGGTTGTTATTTTAGAAAATTTTAAAACTATTGAAATTGAACCAATTACCCTATATTATCGAAGCTTAAAACTTAATTTATAAAGACATAGACCATCTAAAAAAACTTACTAATCTTCATAACCCTTTTACACATCCTAACATGCTTATGATTCAAAATATTCTCATCAACCTCAAACACAATTAATTAATAAAAAAATATAATTTGATTTTCTTAATCATTTTCTCCTTGTTAAAGTCTTAATCTCATCTTTTTACCTTTAGGCTTTGTTATGATATGGGGATTCAAGGAGTTGTCAATCTAATTTGTTAGAGTGTTATATTAATGACAGATTGTTAAGTTGATAATAAATTTTATGATAATTATTATAAATGATAATTATTAGCTATAAGATTTAGTAATTGAATCTTGATGATTGATTAATGATTGTGTTCCAATTCATTTTATTATTTTAACCTTTTATTGACTCATGATTGAAATGAAGTTTATAAATTTATGAGATATTGTCTTAGTTTATAAGTGGAGATAAAACATCAAACCTTATATCCTAAATCAAAATTTTATTTCCTTTTATAATATGTTTTAAATTGTCAAATCGACTAAATAAATATATAACCATTAAAATAATTTAACTAATTTCTCTTTTATATTAATTTAATTATGATTTTAAAATCTTTCAAATAATTGCTAATAATTTAGTTGGAATATAAAAATTTAACTAACCTAAGCAATTTAGACTATTTTTACAAAATTAGAAACATTTACTCAAAAAAAATCAACAAAAAGGAATAAAAATTCAATCTAAGAAAATAAAAGAAGAAGAAAAAGGAAATGTTGAAGTGATATTTCAATTGATGCTTCATTCTTGTATAGAATACAAGATTCTTAATAAGATGAATTGTATTTTAACTATTACAAGAAAGAATTCTACTTTTCTATAACTTACCTAATTTTTCTAAGAAATTCTTCAACCAAATTAATTTCTTGCTAGATTTAGTGATAGCAAAAAATTTAGTTTCAATAATTAATGGACTCACAATCTTTTGTAATTAAGATACTCAACTCATAACAATGTCATTCCAAAGTGTAAATATAACATGTTATACTCCTTCTACTATCAATGCCTCCACTAAGTATTTTATTTTTGCACCAGCTTCATTCTTGATTTTTTCACTTCTTGAAAATTATAAAGACATCAAATTTATTTTTTAAAAAAATAAACTCATATCTTTTAAGTGAAGTCATTAATGAATGTGACATAATAAAGTGAGTCACCTAAGGATACTACCAAAGAGAAACCTTAAACATTAGTGTGCACAAACTCTTACTTTTACATCCTAGGTGTTCTTTTAACTTTGGAGAAACTAATCTTTTTTTACTTCCAAAAATATAGTAATTACAAATATTAACATTTATAGCTTTTATGTCATACAAGTTACAAATACATTCATTTTGTTTTCAATCAAATATCTAGGCCTATAATGTCAAATTTTAAAATCAATCCCCAACTCAGCATCTTTTACTGAATCCATCTTTGCTCGAGGTCATATAAAGTGTCTTAGTCTTATTTTCTTTTGTTGTCACTATTGCACCTTTGGTGATTTTCCATAACCCACCCAAAAGAGATTATAGAATGTCTTTCTTCATAAGATTGCCTTATAGATATCAAACTTCATTTCAATCTTAAGAAGTGTCTAATATTTTTCAATTTCTACATATATCCATTGAATATATTGATATAAGTATCACCATTTCTCACTATATACAATGGTTTATCTTTTGCAAGATAAACTTTTCCAAAATTTTCAGTAACATGGTTTTGCATGCAATTTCTATATAAGCATAAGTAAAAAGTTGCCTTAGACTCTAAAATCTCAAACTCCTTTAGACTATCAACACTTATAATAAAGCACCTAAGATACCTTTAATTGTTACATTAGCAAAATCTTTATCATGGCTTTTCTTTCTTAGCTACTTGTAGTCATTCTTAAAGTAGCCCTTACAATTATAACTCTAACATGTAGCACTAGATTTCAATTTATTCCTTATGGATGATCAAGCCAACGTTAATTGGATGACTCCCAAGGCTTGTCTATCTAGTAACTCTCATTCTTCCTTACTCATTGATTTTGATTTTTTTCTTAAAAAAGGCTTATATAATTTCTTTTGGTATAGATAATATTTCATTTATATCTTTTAAAGACCAAAATCAGTACCATCAAACTTATTGATCCTTATTTTTCCTTCGTTAAATGTCATCACACTCACTATCTTTTTAGCCACCTTAGAAATAAAGTTTTAATACTATTTGTTGGGAAACAAAATATTCAAAAAAGACTAAAAGTGAAAAAAATGGGAAATTTACATGATTTAGAACCTGAATGTCTTTATACCCACAACCATACTGGAGTTTCACTATTTCATAATTTCTAAATTACATAACAAATTACATATTTACTCCTTATATAATGTTAATCAAGCTCTACTCCTACAACAATTAATAACAAATGTACCCTTTACAACATTAAGAATTTCTAGTAAAGATAATTTGAATTGTACTTAGAGTTCATTCCTACTAATTTTAATCTTAAAATGAAATGCATGATAAATGGGTGCATTGTTAAGTACTTTACTAAGCTTTTTGTATCTATACTAGATGAGAATTTTAGGTTTATGCCTTTACAATAGTTTTTTTTTTTCTTTTTTCAAGTATGTGGGTTTGATTTTGTTGAATTTATAAGTGATATTCTTATGCAAATTATAATGAAAAATTAGGTTAAAGTTCTTGTAACGGCAATTATGAATTTTACTCAACTTAGATGCATACTCTTTAGATGGTAAAACTGTAAAGCTTCCCATTAAGTCCAACAAAAAGGAGGTGGATTGTACAATGTTGGATACTCCTAAAGCATCTTTACCATGCCTTTCATTTTGCATAAGCTCCTAGGCATTGAATTTGTGACTCTTTTCATTAAATAAAAACTATAGATATGTAATTAGTGCAAAAGATGACAAATGTATTGTTTGAGATTTATCAATTATAAGATTATGTCTAAGGGGTTAATTTACAAGTAATGAAAATAAAAGGTAAAAATGAAGTGAATTGCGTGGAGAAGAATAATTAAATATGTTGGATTACTAATTTCAAACTTAGTCAGTAATTAAATGATCAAACCTTTACAAAAATTGTTGACATGCAAGTATACATGTTTTAAGGTGGAACGAGATATCTACAAACTAAAAAAAAAGTTCACCACATATTAGAATGTCTATTATTAGTTAAGATATGAATTGTTTTCATAACACAATAAAGTTATTTTCCTTTAAAGCATGTTAGTTTTGAATATATATATATATATATATATATATATATATATATATATATATATATATATTTTAAAGATTGAGCTCTAAGTAAATTCTTCTCTCTCTTACAAGCAATGATCGACTTTTAAAGTAAGTCTTTCCATGATGCATTTTGTGATGTAAAAAAAATATTTAGATATATAAGGTTTTATTTTTTGTTGTTGCTTCATTTTCTAAGATTGAGTATAGTTTTTTAATTAGGCTTTATGGAAAAGGGATTAAGCTTGCATTCTTTTATTTTCAAGCTTGTCATTAGAGTTGTTTAAGAAATAAAAAGATCCAAATTTTGGTGCCTATATCAATTATACATAGTGGCATATTATTTATAGGTCCAAATTTTGTCATTAACTTTATAATTACTCTACATCTTAAAGAGGTATCTCAGGTAAACTAAGGAGTAAACCATCAAAGTCCAAAGTATTAGCACATGAAACTTCTTTAGCACATTTTTAAAAGAATGACTAAGAACTACTAAGTGTCAATTGATAAAGAATTGTCAACTTTGTGGTTGATGGAACTTTTTTAAGAATGTGAAAATTATATTAGGATAAATGTGACCCATTATATTAGGATACATGTAACCCATTAAAACTTTTATTATCACTATTCTTATTATTACTAACTAGATTATGTAGGAGAATAATAAATAAAATAACATAATACTAGAAAAAAATAATAATAATTAACAAAAAGGATATCGTGTCTAAAATGTATCAAGCATTGTCCTTAATGACAATTTTTGCCTCTATCAATAAATTGTCATAATGTAATAAGTTATAGTGACTATTCTCCTAGGATATAACAAAACTTTCCATTAATATACACTTCACTTAGTGAGGTAATAGAAACAACTCAATCTTTTGATTAACTCAACAATAGACCATAGATTGTTAAGAGTAGTTTCTTCCAATAATAAGTGGAAAAAATTAATTTATATTAGTCATGACTTAATAATTCATAAAGTAAAATAATTTTCATTATATATTTCAATAATAATAAATATTTAACATTATTATTATAAATAATAGTTAGTAACAAACACATAATGGTCAATTCAACGATCATATAATGGTTAGTCTCATATTCAATATGTAAATTAAGCCTTTTAAAATATATTAATTTCTAACCCTCTCTTGCTACTTTAAAAGGCTCATTTTGTTGGATTAATTAACGAGATATAACACATCATGTTTAATGCTTTTGGAGCTATGATCAATATTTAAGACATACAAGCTTTTATACTTAGAAACATACTAAAATAAAAATTTTTATGAATCATGACTTTTTTATAAATATTAGTAAACATGTATCCATGTTATATTTTTTAAGACCATGTCGTTTAACATGGTTGGATATTGTTAAGCCATGCACACACTTATTTTATTTTCATAAGAGTTGTAGAGATCTTACTTATAATATCATAGGAGTGGCATCACTCTACTTTCATATAATTGAATTTATTAAGTATACATTCTAATAACACATCACTCATTAAAGTTGTAAAATTCATTAAGAATATAACTTGACCACAAATATTAGAATTGTTACACTATCAACAATATAGGAAGAGATTTATAATTTTGATAATACACACAATATCAATCAATAACTTGTTACTATACTTACGAACCTATTTTGAGGGATTTTTTATTCACATAGGTTAAGCTCCAATCATATTTAACTATACTCTATAGATATTAATCTCATTCCTCTCATTATATCTCAAGAAATGACTAAGTTTTTTAATTTTTCATCACTCAATTTTAATTTGTTACATTTGAATTACTTATATCTCAATTTTATTTCAATATAATCACTCTATCACTTTATTACATTGAAAGTTATAAAATTCATTTGCTAATTAATATATATTTGCACAATTAAATCTATTAGATTTACTTTTATTCAATTAATATATTCATATAATAAAATTATTTAAATCACTCTAAATTATTTAATGCAATGGCAACAAGGATAATTAAAAAATAAAAAATTTATAAGTTTAGTTACTTTTTTAAAACTTTAAGATTCTAAAATTTTAAAAAGTATAGGAGAAAAATTTTTATATTTATAAATTATTGTTAAGTTGTTATATTATGTAATTTGTAATGATATAAATAATTTTAATATATAAATAATATTAGTTGAATAAATGTAATATAGTAGGATTAAGCACATTAATATATATTTTTAAGTAGATAAATTTTATAATTTTAATATGATAGAGTAATAGATAAAATGATTAAATTGTAATAAAATTAAAATTAAATAATTTAATTATAATACATTAAAGTTAGGTAATAAAAATAAAAATAAATAATAAATTGAATAACAAATTAGGTCAATTTTCTCGTTTTTATTGGTGATGACAAATATTGGGGGACTCCCAAGTGCAAGAATTCGATTTGCCAAGCTTGAAGGTCCACTGAATAGAAGTGAAAAATGAAAGATCTTTGAGAAAGAGGCCATTTTCATTTGTTTTTAGCACATATACAGATGAGAGATTACGAAAATCATCAATGGAATCATCATAGCATTTTATTTTGCTAATATGTCGTATGAAAAATGCCAAAGTTCATGCAATGATGCAGTTGTCAAACGTGGCAGCAAAGGACATAAACGTCGACATTTAGGGGAAAGCAAGTTGCTATTGCCGGCAATACGTGGAACCAAGTAGATGCACTAGACAATACGGTACCAAAAATTTTTGCAACAAGGACTTTACGAAAGGATGCCATGAATAAAACTTGTTGCTGAGCGGGACACAAAAAAAAAACAAAAAATAGTTTTCGTAAAAAGGGGCACTTGCTGCCATGTCCCCTATTGAAGCTTTGAGGGCGAGGGAAGGAATGAAGGGGAAGAAACGGACTTGAAATTGCCTTTCTTGAGTTCTTCCCATTTGAAAAGTTTTCGACGTGGAATTTTCTAATTTGATTCTTTTTTTTAGGTGAATTGATTTAACTTAATATCAATGTGAGTAAAAATGAAAATTTTAAATAGAACCTACTTAAAATAAAATAAAATAATAATAATAATAAAATAAATTTATGTAATTTATAATTATGTATGTATTTTACTCAAAAAGAAAAAAAGAAAAAAAAAGGTGAGTGACATGTTGAAATCACATTGTCTTTCACATGAAAAGAAGGGCGTTGCAGATTCCGCAAGTACCTTTGGAGATGCGTATTTGAATCAAAGAAATTAGACAAAGAAAGGAGGGAAGCTAAGAGCTTTGGAGATAAATAAAAAATAAGCATACTATTTTTGAACAAAATAAAAGGGGTACAAAAAAATTTGACTAAAAAGAAATAAAAGGTCCAAAGGCAATGAAGAAAGTCCTGCATGTTAAGAAGGCTAGTCATTAGTGCCGGCATTGAACAGAAATGGCAACTAATTTTCTTGCAAAAATTAAAACTGCTTGTCTTCTCTTGACACCTGCGAGGACTCTGTCTACACATCGCATGCATGAAAGTTCAGCATAAGCGGTTACGGACTGTCGAGAGTAGGGTATATGTAGTGCACGAGTTGCCTAACACTTCTATACAACCACCTCGCACGAAAGCCCAGTGAAACTTCCCAGACATCTTCTTAGTCACCGGGATGCACATGTCCTGTCCCCACCAACTAAGGTTTTTTTTTTTTTTTTTTATCTTCAAACATATGGTAGCATATGGACACGTGGTTCATCTACACAACAGGCTTGATTCGATCTCGCCCAACTTCTCGAACGCTTGGGAAAATGTCTAATGCATTGCAAGCTCTTTCTGTGCCCATTGCATGCCAAAAGAATCTACGAAATAACAAAATAACTCTATTTTACACAATTCTACACACCCCTCTCAAAATTGAAATAAAAGACCTTTAAGCTACATGTTATGATTTAATAATAATAATAATATGATTTAATAATAATAATAATAATAATATTATTATTATTATTATTATTATTACTCTATTATGATATGAAAGCTAAATTTAAGTTACGAAAATTCGTAATAAAAAATCACAAAGATGGAGATTCATACACAACAATGTTTTTTCAGAATTTTTACCACACAAGGATAATAAAAAACCAAAACAAAAAAACTCGTATGATGGTTAGGTGCATGTTTGTTGATGGTAGGTTAATGTCTGCCTCCCTGAAAGGGAAAGCAAGCTTGAATATATTTCTTTTTATCTTTTTGAAGTGAAATCACAATTAATTAATCAATTTATATACCAAAACAGGATGCCCATGAAGGTGAAGCTTACAAAGCCCGCTACTTATTCTAGCTTTCAAAGCCTTAAATATTACAATGAAAATATGGCAGCTCCACTTGCATCTAAATAATACATTTTCAAAGTATTAACCATCTTTTCTCCCTCATAAACACCCCCCCCCAAAAAAAATAAAAAAGAAAAGAAAAGAAAAACAGTCCTGTTTTTTCTTTATAGAATAAATTTGATTACAGTGATACCGAGTTGTAGGGTCCATTTTTGGCGGTGACAGGGGCGGTGCCGGCCTTGAGGGTCTCTCTCTCGTATTCATGGCCAGAGTTGCCAAAATAAGACCAAACCGCCTGGTCCATTCCAGAAAAAGAGAAAAGAAAAGACAGGAGCTGAGTCGAGTCGGTCCGGTTAAACCTAAAGAACAAATTGGTCAATCTGCTTGGCAGCGAAATGGTGACGATTTTTTTTGTCCAATAGCTTATGGCTATTGTAAGGCTAATTCACGTATTTTTAGGTTTAATTAATTATTTATTTATTTTATAATAATCAGATTAATTTTTTATTATTATTTAAATAATTATTATAATTATTAAATTAATCATTATATAACTTTAAATTAATTATATTTGTTTCTTACTCATTTGTTATCATTAAAATTTATTTTTAAAATTATTATATTTTATAAATTATTAATTTATTATTATTATAAATTAATTTTTTATTTTTAAAATTATAAATATTAATTACAATAATTTGTATTTTATAATTAAATTATTTAAAAAATTAAAAAAATTGTTATTTTATTAAAATAATTTATATATTAAAATAAAAATTATTATTAAGAATAATATATTATATATTTTAAATAAAATATTTTTAGTAATTTATTTTTTAATATTATTTTATTTTATTGTATGGATTAATTTTTAAAGGCGGCTACCTGTCACGTCCAAAATCTCTTGGTAAAATTACTAGGAGTTCAGGTCGCGCTTAGAATCAAAACCGCGTGTTGGGCCAGAAAGTACACTCTGGCCACCCAACCGAATGTTTGTATATTTATGTACCAATATTTTTTTTTTTTTGAAAAAACAAAAGGAAAACGTATCTTTTTCTTTGTCATCTATTATTTTCCCGTTACATAAGAATGTCAAACTATATGGGATAAATGCAAGGTAGGGGGAAATGACCCACAAAAACATAAGGTGAGCCAAAAAAAATGACCTAAAAAAGAAAAAAAAAAAAGGATTTGTTTTCATATGGAAATTAATGGTTGATACATAGTTGTTAAATGACTATGAATAGAAAGGCTTCTTAGTTTTCGATTTCATTTGGCGAATCACAAACTCTTTTTGAGAGATCGAAAGTCTAGTTTCAATTGATAAATTATTAGCCTAATGATTGGTTATCCATCCTTGAATTTTGTCTTTAATTATTTTAATTATTAGCCTAATAATTATTTTAATTATTTATCTTTAATGATTGGTTATTAAACCAATCTTGACTACTTTTATTCTTAGATAAGGTTCAATCGAGTGTGGGGGGGTGGGGGGGTGCGCTTGTCACTAGGCAAGAGCAACAAAAAATTGTGTTCTTTAAAGGATGTTTTCAGTAGTAATAAAGTGTTAAAAAGGACGGAATGTGAACTACTTATCTATCACTCTCTTTCTTTATTTATAAGGAAAGCCGACTACAAAAGCATTAAAAAGCAGCAATTCTTTTGATCCCATATTTCTCGAAACATACAGTATTTTTATTTTTTTTTTTGATAATGTAATATATTTTAAACAAACACAATAAATTTCGTTCTAGATGCAGTATATTTTGATTTAAAAAAAAAAAAAAAAAAAAAAGGGAATACTGAAGTTGACTGCGCACGCCGACCGGTGACCACCTAGCATTAGAAGATAAAAAATCTAAAATAATTGTGCATTGGGTTGTGCCAAAGTGCTCAAAGAAGTGCCGCTGGAACTTGCCGGACCTTGGCTTTTTCTTTGAAATTGATTGTCGTTATTGGACCCTTCTCTGGTAAGAAAAGAGAACGACCCACAAATGGTTCATAAAGAAATTGGGTAGGGCCAACAACCCACCCTTCCATTCCTACACAGTTGACTAGAAAGAAGCAGACACTCTTCCATGTTTTTTTTATGCCAAAAGCTTTCCTTGAAATATTTCCCATAGAGAAATATTTTCTTGAAAAAAAAAAAAAAACCTAATGACCTGCTCTTTCCCACTTTAAACGCCGTTATGCCTACACATGCAAATCCAGAGTCCCCATTACTCACCCTTTCGATTAAATTCAAAAGGTTAACGCGTTAGGTAATGAAATGAATCATGTGCTCATCAAAGTCAAAGCTCTAGAATCATTAGTAGAGAATGGAGGAATTATCAAGTTTGCGTTCCCACCCTTACAGGAATTATTACGTAATTGCCTGCGTCTCAGCGACCTGGGCTGGTAGTTATTTCTTGCTATTAACCCTAAAATATTCATTATAATTTGCTTGACCAACACAAATCAACGCAACCGTCATCTTTTAGAACCAAATATGTTATTACTAAACTTCAAGACCATGTCCAACGCTTTCTATTTTATTTTTCTGGATGACCAGTGGGCAGTTGCAGAGCTCTCTGCCAATGATAATACGATAAATTAATTGAAAATATTACATTTTAAGTTAATTTTCTGTCAGGGGTCTGAGGCATGCTACAAAAAGTCTATCCTGACCATTCATTGAATATTTGTAATAATTTAATGTATGATTATAATTAATAATTAGATATACAATTGCGTAATAAACGATTATGACAGTGTCAATTGAGTTACCTTTTTTTTTCTTTTTAAATATTGCTTGAGTTTTTATTTTTATCTTTAAAACTAATCCATGATAAGTTCAAACTAATTGACCCATAAACAAGAGAAAAAAAAAAGAAAAAGACACTATCTCTCTCCTGTCTGACTCTGTCATCTCTCTTGTCAAATGCGGGGGAAGTCGAATTCGACGTTTACCAACAGAAAATACAGTTAAATAATTCAAATAAAGAATAAGCAGGATAAAAGGAGAATAAAATAAAAATAAAAATAAAAATAAAACGGAAAGGAAAAATGAAAACCCGTTGAAAATACGCGCTTGTTTTATTAGTTAGTTTACCAAACAAGAGGAAACACGCAACTGAAAATTAAAAAGCTCACAGGGGCAAATTATATTATGGACTTAGTTATATAATAGTGCAATGAAACGCGTGCAGAAAGGTGTTTAATATATCGAACGATTTTATATATTATTTATTTATTTATTTAAATTAAATTAAATTTTCGTCAAATTATCTCTCTCATCGAGCCGTTTCAATTACATTGCCACTACGTGTTTCCAATGGGGGGAATGCCTCACCCGATTCAATGCCTTCCAATCTAAGGAAAAGTCAATCATACAAATAAAAATTTAAAAAAAAAAAAAGAAAAAGAAAAAAAAAAGCTACCGAATAATAAACTCATTTTAACCAAAGTACATGTAGTGGGGCGTTGTTAAAATTCGATAAATTCAATATTCTCAATCTTTTTTAATTAATTAAATTATAAATTATATAATAAGAATAATTTTTTTATTTTTATAAATCTCATATATTATTTTTTAAAATGAGAATTTAACATCATTAAAATAAAAATCTAAATATTTAATCACGTAATATCCTATAAAAAAAATACACCTAAATTTTCATAATCCAAAATTTTGATACGACATGAACTCAATATATATATATATATATATATAAAAAAAAAAAGAACCCAAGTCCGACCCGAGAAACGGAATTAGCGAGTTAAAAATACCACGGACGCATGCTTATAATTTTTCCTTTTATTTCATTTGTTTATTTGTAGTCATAAATTGACAAGGTTTGTAGCACACCCGTTAACGTAAATCTATTTTTCTCATATCTATTGTTTGAAACGCCTTGTGTTAAACTCGCGTCCTTCCCGTCTTTCTGTCTGTTGATGCTCTGAAACTGAAATTGTCTTTTCAATCTCTGTTTTTGGCTACCTGTTTCTGTCTCAATTTCGAACCTGGAAAAAGACAGAGAGAGAGAGAGGGGGAGAGAGAGCTGAAGAAGGGAAAGATAGATAAAACATGGGGGGGCTCGTTTACGCGGGAATTGTGATCGTCGCCGTGCTAGCGGAGGTGGCGGCGGTGGTGCTGTGTTCTTTTCCGGGGACGCTGACGCTGGAGAGGGGGATTCCGCTGAGCCACACGCTAGAGCTGAGCAAACTGAGAGAAAGGGACAGAATCAGACACGGCAGAATGTTGCAGTCCTCCACTGCTCGGGTCGTGGATTTCACCGTCGAAGGCACCTTTAATCCTTTCCTCGTTGGGTAACTTTTTAATCATTTCCCTTCTACATGTTATTGAATTTTGGGTTCTTTTCCTTTTTCTTGTTTGGTTTGGATTTTGGTTGTGTTTTGTGTCTTGTTTTTCCATTGGACTCCCTGAGTTTGTTCTGAAATTCAGAATTCGAAGTCTTTGGTTGGTTTATCAAGTGTAAATTTTTATGATATATTTCTCTGTTTGTTGAAGTTATATTGGTTTAGATTGGATTTTCTTGATTATGGTTTTCAATTTTGAAGCTTTCCCAGTTTCTTTCTTCTTCAAATGACTTTCGTTTATGGATGGTTGACTCCCACAGAGAGACAATTTTGCATGCAAGCACTTGGAAAACCAATTTAGAATTGATCAATTTGTAGCATTTCTTTTATTTTCATATCCATTGAAGTTTCTATTTTTCTTGAACTGATTCCTCTTTCTTGTGATATTTGGTTGCTCTTGTAGGCTTTATTATACAAAGTTGCAACTGGGTTCTCCTCCAAAAGATTACTATGTACAAATAGATACTGGGAGTGATGTTCTTTGGGTTAGTTGCGACTCCTGCAATGGCTGCCCCGTATCGAGTGGGCTTCCAGTGAGTTCACTTTCATTATCCATCTTCTGTGCTAATTTTGTTTCGATCATGCTGAGTTTGTGAAACAATAGAAGCAATTTAGTGCTGCAATATTTTCACTTGTAATCCCTCGGCTCTTTTACAGATTCCAATAAATTTCTTTGCGCCTGGGAGCTCATCAACGGCTTCATTAATATCTTGTTCAGACCGAAGGTGCAGTCTAGGAGTTCAATCATCGGATTCTGCCTGTGCTTCACAAAACAATCGGTGCAGCTACACATTCCAGTATGGGGATGGAAGTGGTACATCAGGCTACTATGTCTCAGATTTGTTGCATTTTGAAACTATTGGTGATGGGTCTCTGACTAATAAGTCTTCAGCTTCGATAGTCTTTGGGTGAGTTGTCATGAAACTGTCTAAATCAAATATGCCATATTTATTTCTCAGAACTGGAAATTCATGGCCTTGGATGGGGCAATTATCAAACAGGTGTAGCACATTACAGACTGGAGATTTGACAAAATCAGATAGAGCAGTCAATGGAATCTTTGGATTTGGGCAACAGGAAATGTCTGTCATCTCCCAACTGGCTTCACAGGGCATTACCCCAAAAGTGTTCTCCCACTGCTTGAAAGGAAATGATGATGGTGGTGGCATATTGGTCCTTGGACAAATTGTGGAGCCAAATATTGTTTATACTCCACTTGTCCCATCACAGTATGTTCATCTCCCTAGACTTTTCCCCACCAGAAAAATCAAATTATTTTCATAAATGTGAATTTTTAGCAGACTTCAGGTCTTTGATATTTTTAGGAACATATATCACAGTGAATTATGTGTCTTTATATATTTCTCTTACTGGTTTCATCGCTTCTCTGTATGTGTCATTGGAACAGATAAGTGTTGCATTGCTTAAGGTTACTGGCTGTACCCACAACATCTTTATAAATATCGTTTCTTTTTTGTTTCATAACTGTGGGTTTTGAGTCTTTGACCTGAACTTGTTTCATGTCTTGCATTGTGCTTCTGCTGTACAAGTTTAGATTATTGTCTAAAATTTTCACTCTTGTGAAATGTGAATGTTTGTCATCTGTTAGTTGTCTGTTGCTTCAAAATGGGAAGTTGTTGACATATCAAGTCATCTGGCTCCTGCTTACACAAAAGGATATCAAGAATTTATCCTCTTGAAGCCTGGGGTTAAGAATTATGCCCAGTCATTTGTCATGGAATTAAACATAACTTTGTCTATTCCCTCTTGAGTCTCAATAATATGGGCAATCCATTCTGTTCAGGAATGAGACACAACTTTGAATTCCACTTTTAGTCATTGAGAATTATGATATGCCCTCCATGCAGCCAATTCATTGTATCTTGGCAATAAGTCAAAGAACATGCTTTGTTTAAACCAATAACATGATCTGATGGATTGATTGATTCATTTCCCTGGCGTATTCATGGTCATACTTTGCTTTCAAAGGATAAGAAAGGAATAGGAATCACTGACTCTAAGTGTTTTTCTTATCTGGGATTTGTAGCATTTATTCTTTTTCAAATTACTCATCACCTTTTTCCTTTCACGCTACCTTAGACCACTATTTCTGATGAAGCAAACCAGAACTATAATCTTCAGTCTAAGCAGGGTTGATTATGTAGAGTTACATTGTTTCCAGTTAAATTTAGCGCCTACGAACTATGCTTTTTGTGAAATTGTTTAGATCAGTTTTTAGCTTGTTAATTGTTGCACCTTCCACCTGGCAGCAAGAAAAACCAACTCTATGTTACAGACTCAATTCCAGAATAGCTAATTTGAAGCCATACAATCTCAAATTTAGTTGGCGAAGCTGCAACTAGACAACTTGCAGTTATTAAACCATCATTGTGAACATGATATGAGAAAAACCTTTTTGCTTTCTGGCTCTCATTTTATATTGGTCTGTTTGATCTCCTTGATGCATGTTCATCTTGAATATTTCAGAGCATATAGCATTATACTCAATTAAATAAACTTTTTTCTTTCTGAGATTGCAGGTCTCATTACAATGTGAATCTGCAGAGCATATCTGTTAATGGAAAAAGCTTAGACATTAATCCATCGGTTTTTGCAACATCAAGCGGCCATGGAACAATAGTTGATTCAGGAACAACCTTGGCATACCTTGCAGAAACTGCATATGATTCTTTTGTCAGTGCTGTAAGTTCACAAAAAACTGTGTTTTTGATCAATAAAAATTGAATGGTAGGATCTTAAAGGATGAATAATAGTAATGATCTTCATACAAAATGAGAATGAGCCCATGTTATCAAAGTTCTCCTATGATTTCACTAAAACTTAAGTACAAGCATGTGAGAAGCTGAATCAAACTTTTAACATGTTGATCACTTCTTTTGCAGATCACAACTGTTGTTTCACAGTCTGCACGTCCAGTTCTTTCCAAGGGAAACCAGTGTTATTTAATTACTTCCAGGTTTAGTTTCTAAATCTGCTCTCTCTAAGTTTAACATCCATTTATTTTTCTGTTTTCTAAGGTGGTCTCAACTCACAATTATTTTTCTGCCTTATGGACAGTGTCAAGGACATATTTCCTCAAGTTAGTTTAAACTTTGCTGGTGGTGCGTCCATGATTTTAAGTCCTCAGGACTACCTACTGCAGCAAAACTCTATTGTGAGTTTCTCTGCTTGCTATATACCAAGTGGTTCAAACTTTTTGTGGATATTTTTCTATTTGAATACAGTTCATGGTTCTAATGTGATGGACATTCCTCATTTAACCCACGATCTTGTCAGTGACTGCCTGGGATTCAATATTTGGTCTTGATTTTGTGTTTCTGAGGTTCATTCTTGCATGTTCTGCTTTGATTTCTAAATATTGGGAACAAATTAACTTTTAGTATATGTTCTATGGTGGCTTTACCGTTTTATTTGTGTATTAATTCATGCGTTAGCCCCTTGAAGTTGTGAGGAAACCTGGCGATGTTTTCCGTGTGATCCACTTAGCTGTCTTTCTTGTCCTCTCAAAAACATATTTTAGAGAAAGCTGCATCTCTTTTATTTATTTATTTTTTTTTTTGTTTTATGTTCTATTACCTTTATTTCCATTTTTTAGTGAACTTGATTTCGATTTAGTTCTGTCCATTGCTAGTCTTATTTTCTGCTGAAAAGAATGATTAAGTAAAGCATTGTGATGATTTACATCATGATTATTCATTGATTTGGCATGGCTTCTGAATCTTTAACTTGGGTGATCAAATTTGTGTTGCAGGGCACTGCTGCAGTGTGGTGCATTGGCATTCAAAAAATTCAGGGTCAAGGAATAACAATTTTAGGAGGTATAGACACCAATCTTTATCCTGTCACTATGCAAATAAGTTTTATGACCTATGAGCCAGGGCTTTTTAATTTCTTAATGTTAGGAAGATTGTAACCGAGTTACATGTAAATGTAGGAGTTGAAAGCATCTGGAGCTATTCTAGGAGCTCCACAAATTTGTTCTTCAACATGAACGTCTCCATGTCATCTTTATCATCATTCTGTTTCATTTCAATTTTCTGAATGAATCTGCTAGTATTATTCTTCTGGTATTTCAGCCATTTCTTTTGCAATATATCTCGGTCTATCATGTGTTAGTCACTCAATTAACAAAACCTTGCATGAATATAATAGCTAAGCCCTCTTGGCAGTACCATATGCATCGTTCTCAATGCAGCATGTGCATTGATCTAGTGATCATCTCTCTCTGGCAAAAATTAAGGGTGAAATTAATTGAACAACCAAGTATGTGTGTAACTTGGAAGATTCTCACTCAAGATCGAGCTGTTTTATTTATTTATCTATCTCTTTTTGCTATATTGTACTTGACATTTCCCTTTTCTCTGCTCATCGTTCCTTTATATGTAAAGTTAGCATCTGCTTCTTTAACAATGTATTGTTTTTATAACAATGGTGTCGCATAATTTGTGCTTATCCAACAATATTGTTGTTCTCTTTCTGCAGATCTTATTCTGAAAGACAAAATTTTCGTCTATGACATTGCCAATCAACGCATTGGATGGGCTAATTATGACTGTAAGTTGCGATTATCTTCTACATTTAGGCATAGGAATTATGTGAAATTAAACCAATTTTGATATCTAAACCAAAACACTAATAAAAAAGCCAGCCTGAGCCATGCGACCAGGCTGTTTTTGAAGCTTGTTTTGTGGAAAGGAAGTGGGACTTGCTTCCAACCAAAAGGCTTAAACATTTAACATTAACAATGGCGCTTAACTGTGAATCTGAAATCAGGTTCGACATCAATGAAGGTCTCTGCCACGTCAAATACTGGAAAAAGCGAAGTGGTAAATGCAGGATTGCTGGATAATAACAGTTCACCACAGAATTTGCCTGACAAACTGATACCAATGGCCACAGTAGCTTTCCTTCTACATATCTTTCTGCTTGGCAGTTGCACGTTTTTGTAGCCTACCTTTCAGGAATTCTGTTCATGCTATCGTTATCCCTTTGTAATGCTCTTTCCGGTTTATATTTTATGGCAACTGGCAGGGGCCTTGTACTATTGGTTGATGGCAGCTGGCTGCTGCCTGGTGTTCCATGGGTTTGTGGGTTTTGGTTTTTGTTTTTCTCTTCCTTTTCCTCTTTCAAAAATATATCTTGACAGCCTAGTATACGAGACTTTTGTTACAATAGGAGTCACTGTTAGCACCTTTGTAAATTACTTTCATGCGGGATCTTTTGTCTAACATCAAAATTAATTTATAGAAATTTCTTAATTTTTGTGCCGTCTTCTGGTTTCGATCATTTTACGGCTAAAATTATTGAGCCACATGTCTATTGAAAACAAACAAATTCTAATAGAATAATATTTTATTAGAAATTAATTCGTAAGAATTTTTTTATATATAAGAATTAAAACTCACATTTTATAAGAATTTGAAGGATTTGTAGAGTTTAAATCCAAAACCTTCTTCCTCCTAGAGCTTTGCTCTTTTAGTAAATCAAAATAATAAATAACCTGGAGTTGCATATAAATGATGAGTAACTAGCTCTTTTCATTATCAAATTTATTACTTATTTTTATTTTGATTCCTCAACTTCAATTTTATACAAATAGATCATTCAACTTTAACTTTCTTTACAATCTCCCCACTTTGTTGATTTTACTAGCTTCAAATGGAATTCTGTCCGATGATGATATGGCGTGTTTAGTGTTTACATAGATCTTTACCTTACAAAATTCCAAGGGAATTCCAAAGATGACAAGCCAACCTTAACAACAACGGTTGTGAAACAAGGAAAGTTAACCACGAACAATGCTTATGTAGAATAGGCAACTTACGAAGTAAAAAAAAAATGCAATGACCAAAATGCCGAGGATAAAGGCAACTAAGAAACAAGAAATAGAAGAAGAGTAAAAATACAGTCTGTTTATGTATACATGACATCCGCCATGCAGAGGGCCATAATTATTTGATTAACTGCATTTCATGGAAAACGGAGAAGCTTGTTCACAGCTAAGTCCAATGCATCCACATTTGATCTGAGAACTTTTCTATCCAAACATTAAGAAATCATTCAGTTGCAACCATGCCAGCAAGAGAAATGAGAAAGTAGGATAAGCCTATTGATGCTTAACCAGGAGGAGCTCAAAAGTTTCATGGCAAGAACCACCAACGAGAACAAGAGCAAAATTCACAAAAAGGATACAGTTGTCTGACTAGAGAGTCAATTCCCTTCATTTCCTCATTTAATCTGTGCACATAAGAACAGGCATTATTCAGCATCCATCCAATATGACACTAAAGGTTGACCTAAATGTCTCCTAGAATCTCAGGAATTGGTTGCTAATGCAGTTCAATAAAAGGTAAATACAGGCTGTAAAGTCTTGAGTGGGAATACTCTGCTCCAAGAAAGAAGGAAACCTAGTAAACTTATTGTGATCGGGCAGTTTAAAGTCAGGCTGTATAATTGAATCAAAGAACCCTACGATAGACAACAAAGAAAACTTCTTGAGATTGAAAAATCTTCTAAGGAATTTGTACATTTCTGAAGAACTCTAGAAATATAGATTAGAAAACAGCAAGAAAGGAAGCCACAAAGAATCTGCCCATTTAGAAGGCAATATAGACTACTCCAATAGTCATAGAGAGATCGATGGAAAGAAGGGTTGATATTCATACAAATGTTCACGTGAAAATTCAAATTTGATGAAGAAACCTCTCTTTGAATCAATTGAAAGAACAATTTCTTACGTAGATCATAACACCTTCTTCAATGACAATGTTCACACTTCAATCAAGATTTTTTTTTCCTCCGTCAATAACAGAGAGCCCCAAGCTACTATGACAACCCCACCGTCATGGCTCCTACTTACTCCATGGAATGCACCTAAGGAGATTCAAATCTGAGACCGTACACCTAACTCGCATAATCTCAAGTTTCTCCTTACCACTACATCACATATTCAATCACAAATGTTGTCACCAAAAATTTTATACACCGCACTTAAAACCAAAATAATGCTAATGAAAAGCAATATCAAATGTTTGGTTAAAAACATTTTTACATTAGACTCACTTTCTTTGTAACAGAATCACATCCTGAGAACTGTCATAGACCCCAATTAGAAAAACATTGTGCACTCAAACTACTTTCCTCACATAACCAGCAATTCACGGTGAAGATTCCTTTTAAGATCCAAATTATAACAGCTGGGGTCGAAATGTTTTTGGTTCCTTATTGCTTTCTTTTCATTTTCAGCTCTTCCAACATGCAAAGTCAAGTAACTGAAACTTTTCCACAATGCCAAAAAAATAAAAAGTTTCAGAAGCACCGCACCTCAGACACGAATTTATGTACCGATTTCCCTTGGTTGCCGCATCAAGCACTGTAAAAACAAGATCAAGAAAGAATTGAACGCAATGCATGATACAATTGTTACCTCCTCCCCGGGAAATAAAAAATAAAAAACCAAAAAAAAGAAGAAATTCCAAAAAAAAAAAAAAACTTTAAAAAATGAATAATTCACCGGATTCTTGGAGGTGGCCGACTGCATCTCCAAAGCAATGCAGATGATCAACAGAACTGCTAGTAACCTTCCAAAAACATATGGATATATTAGTAATTACACTTCCACTTAACGATTGGCACGGAAATAAAAAAGAAAGAAAGCTAAAAATAAAAAATAAAAAATAAAAAGTAAAATTAACCTCAGAGAGAGCCAAACGGAGGGAGGCGAAAAGAGAGGTGAAGCTCTCGGCGATAGCCACGGAGTCTCTCTCGACGACTTCCAGGGCTTTCAAGATCTCGATCCGGTTCAAGGCCGGTTGTGAACCGGCGTCGGAGTCGGTCTTCGTGGATTGTGGATCGACGTTTGGCGGCGCAACTGGCGCTTCTGTTACCGTTGATGGATGATTCAGACTGCAAGCTTCTCCTCCTTCCATCAACCCACTCTGTGGCCCCACTCTTTCTTTTTGTATTTTTATTTCCCCCATAATTAAATTATACCAAACGCTGCCGTTTCAGCTAGCACTTCATCCTAGATATTTTACATTTTGAATATTAATTAGTGTTTTTCAATTTTGTATCTCAAATAATAATTTAAATAGATGATAATAAAATAATTGATAAATTATAAATAATAAAATTATGATAAGTTATTTATTTATATTATTATTTTAATAAAATCAAGATAAAAAAAATAGAATTAAGTTATATATTGTATTATTTTTAAATTTTTAGTTAAAATAATAATATCTTATTTTTTAATTTATATTTAAATAAAAAGAGTGAAATATAACAGTGAAATTAGAAAAAATATGAGAAAAATGAAAGGTACAAATAAGAAAAATTTTTCAATTTCTCTATATTTGGGGAAAGTTATACAAAGAAAAAATGTAAAATAATAAATTAAAAAAAAATTTAAAAATAAGTAAAAGAATAATATATATTATAATATCTATTTTATCATTTTATTTTGCATATTTTTTTCTTGTTAAATAAATTTGTTCTATTATCATTAATTTTTATTATATAATCAAAATAATTTTAATATTTTTAATTTTAAAATAAAATTGATATATAAATTTTGAAATGAATAAAATGCTCCAGTTATTTATTTGTAGTGATATTATAAATAAAAATAATAGAAAATTAGGGTGAGTGATCACTTTTCCTCCTAAAAATGGGAAGAATGACAACCACACAACTAAGGTAATAGCTTTAATACCATTTTATAAGGAGAGGGAGTAACGAAGTAAAAATTACATGATAAGCATTTACCATTTGCTTGAACTTACAAGAATTTAATTGAATAACAAATATAACAATTTGAGCAATTATATGAGAGAACGCATTAATTTTATGTGGAAAACCTTCTAAAACAAAAGTAAAAATTCATAGGATGCACTTATTCAAAAATCAACTTAATTATAACAAACAAATTAGTACAAAAAAGATAATCTTGATTATATCAAATAAATTGAACAAATTTAATTTGAAACAAATGAGTTGACAAAAAAACAAACCAATCATGTTTTGTTAATTACAACTCAACAAGCATACTTCAAAACAATAATCCAACCATTCAAATGAACTTCCTAATGTCTCTTACTAGTTGACCAAATTTCAACTCAATAAGATCATTGATCAATGTTAATCCACAAGGTTTATTAAAACTATCATAATGAAGAGAACAAAGTATTGCCGAAAAATAATGATCTTGATTATGAGATGTAAACTTGCCTTTTAGAACCCCAAATCATGATCCAACCTTTCAGAATCAAGATATATATGTCCTTAATCAACTGACAAAAAACAACTTGATCGAACCACAAATGACGTTCCAATTACAAGGTTTATCAAAAACTGCATACAAAAAAATTTCCCAAAATGTAAATCATAAAACATAAACCAAAAACTCACAGTTATAATGCACTAAACTCGATCTCCATCGTTTTAATGAAGAATAAGATGTTTTATATCAACTATCAAAATTTCAACTCAATTAGTCAATGATTCATCATTAGATTATGAAAACAATGGTGATTGCTCCAAGATGGAAAGATTTTTAGCCACTTTTTTTTTTTTTTTTTGGTGTATGTTGCCTCCGTGCTCTTAAATTATGTTTCTAGCTAAAAAATGGGGTATTTATATCTTCATTGAGTGTTTTGGATTATAGGCTAAACACATTACATAATGGGCTATTAATTCCATAATAATGAGGGTTTCTATCCATGTAGAAAGGGAGCCAATTAACCCATAAAATATAAATCAAAAACTAATCTTATCAAACAAAATTTCTTTTGGTTTCCTTAAAAAGGAAATGAATAACCATTATTGCAAACAAATTAAAATATAAGAATCATGATATAAACTAACGAAATAACTTTAAGCCAATAAGAAGTAGCATCCTCTGAGTCAAAAAAAAAAAAAAAAAAGGCTACTCAATAATACTAGTAAATAAGTTAGAACAAAATATAAAATAGGAAAGAATTATTTTTCATGGGCCATTAGTTTTCCTTTTCTTTTTTCTTTTTTTTTTTTTGTCGATTTTAGTTTGGTATAAAAAATATATATCTTACCAACTACTAAAACAAATATAAAGATACCCTTAATGGATTTCTCTTAAATAAGGTGAGCACATAATAATTTGTACAATTATATTAAAAAAAATATATCATGCATTAAGTGGATGTGATTAATCAAAGTATTTAGCAAGGAACAAACAATATACTTGATTTTAATGATACCAAGACCATATGCACTGACTCAAATCATAAATATGCTAAGCTAGTAGCTTTAACTTCATACAAGAACTGGTATCATTTATATAGAGAGATTTTATACATAAGGTAGGTTAATAAGTACCCATAAAATGTTACTAAACAAATAAAAGATCTCCATATAAACTCATTAAAATTAAATAAAAAAAAATATGCAAGCATAAGTAAAGAATTCATGTCTAAAGTTAGTAAAAAAATAATATCTTAAGATCATAAAAGTTGAATTTTTTAGTTGGAAAGAATCTACAACTACTAGAGTTATTAAAAGGAAACATTCATATATTGGATTTATGGTATAAGAACAAACTTTCATATAGTCACACCAATCTCACTACATAATTTGTTTAATATCCTTTGTTTGTTGACTTGTTATATAACCTTAATATCTAGACTATAAGTTTTGCTTTAATGATTTGGTTCATCTTGGTCATCTTTGCTCACAATAAGATAGTGAATTTTTTTTGTTTACATGTAACAAAGACAAACATAATGATATCAATGACACCATAAAGGTGGAATAAAAATTTCCTGAACTTTTACATCATTAGCCTTGGGAAGAGATCTCTGTAACAAGTTCCTATCATTGTAACCAGTGATTGAGATATTAAAAGTGGCTTTAAATATTCTTGAAACATTATAGTTTAGATAGGTTAATGATTATTAGACTAGTTATGCACATTTTTATTACTATTTATGCAGTGTAATTTTCTAGGAGTCATTTGCACTTTAACCTATATGATTTATAAACAAAAAATTATGCATTGATGTTAACCCATATAATAATAACAAAAACTCTATAAAAAAACAAATTAAAGTTGACAATACTAAATATCAATTTTGTTAACTATGCATATCAATATTATAAAGTGTAATATTAATTTCAAACAATCATAATATGAAATCAAAGAAACATATACTTTAAACCAAACATCTATATTTGATTAATTTATTTATATTTTGTAGTGCCATATTACTAAGTAATTGTGATATGTAGAGTTTTTAATCTACAACCTTAAAGATGGCAAAACTTGTAGTTAAAGAGTGGATTTTATACACACACACATTGATATATGTGCGTGCCCTTGTGTATTTAATGCACAAATATAAATAAATTAATAAGTAAAAAAAAAATATTTAAGATGGATTTTATAGTTGAAATAGTAAAAAGTATATATAGATTTTCTTTTTTTATATATAAGCTCTATGTTTTAAAGTTTAAAATCTCTTATTTTAATTCTTAAAAAAAAAAAAATCATGTACAACATGAGTTTAACCAACTCGAAAATTTTTGAATTGTTTAGATTTGGGTCAAAAATACAATACCTTAACCATAATTTTCTTGAGAAGACTCAGATTGGATTAATGAATTGGATTGTAATATATTACTTTAAACGAATATTCTTAATTATTTTTTCTTTTTCTATGAATAAGTTTGGTAGTGCATTTTTTTATCATAGAAGCAATAATGTTATTAATATGACAATATCATTGATTATTATTACCTATAATTTAAGTATGCTTCAATTTTGTAGCTTTATTATTATTTATAATATTTAAGGGTATATAAGATGAAATCATATTATGTTAATTTTATAAGTCATTTTCCAATTAATTAGATAAATTTAAATAGTTATAAAATATATGTGTTATTTATATTTTAATTTTTTATTTTCATGAGAAATCAATTTGCTATACCTATTAAAATAGAAATGATTTTTTTTTTTTTCAAATGTGACCACTTTTTATACACTAAAAGGGAAAAACTATATCACACATGTACATATTGTTATTTATACATATCTTTCTTCCTTTCTTTGTTATGTTTTTTAATCTCTTGCATGGATGAATATGTGGTAATTTCAAATATGTCTTTTTTTTTTTGTTAAAATAATTTTATCCATACTACTAACCTAATTGACACTAATTAATGAGATTAGTCAATTTTTCATTTTATATATATGCATACTTTTATCTTATTTATAATATAACTCTGAATTTTTAAATTATGAATTATTCAAATTGTTATAATATTTTAATTATACTAAAATTTATTTTATGGATAAATTTAATTCCACCTTTAGAAATTGAAAAATTAAAACTTAAATATATTAGTATATATCACAAATCTAATTTGTCATCAAAACTTTTAGTTAAAAACATTATAAACAATGACATGACATGCTTGCATACAAAAATGTAATATATGCAAAAGACAAAATATGATGTGACATTTGAAAAAAAAAAAGGTACTTAAACATTTAGACTAATTGATTTTTATGACCTAAGTCCAATATAATTTAAATATAATATTAAAAAACTAATTTTCTAAATCTATAATTTTAAAAAATTAAAATAAATCCTAAAAACAAAATAATTTTCTAAATTCATTGCCTCTTACATTTTGTTTGCAAAAAAAATTATCAAATGTGTTAAAAAGACAAATAATGAGAAAGATAACCACTTCTTCTTATAGTCATAAAAACAAACATATATTTACCATTTCATTCTAATCCACTACTCCTTTTTATTGGTTGCTTAGTTGATGTTGTCACCACATGTCAAATAACAAATTAAAAACAAATATGAATATGTATATATATATATATATAAAATTAAAAGTGGTGGAGATAAGCATCTTTTGTCTTCAACAAATAGAAAAACAACCTCTCATAGTCTAAGCAAGCCTAACTCCCTAACACCTTCACTCTTTTTTTGTCATCTTCCTCCATCTTTATGGCCAATACCTTGCACCTCACCAACCCTCAGCTTAACAACATTTCTACTTACTACTAAACTCATATCAATCATTATGACATCATCACCAAGGAAGGCTAGCTAATGCTTACATCCTTATCTATTCACCAAGGAAGGCTAGCCGATGCTTACATCCTTATCTCTTCCCACCTGATGAAAATGATGGTCATAGTCTGCTTATAAACCTTATTGTTGCTGCTATGGAGCCATTTAAGACTATTATGTCTCTTATTGATTTGTATTTCTCTTTCTCAACTCTGTACAACTCTCTTAAGTAATTTTTTTTTTTTTAAATGTTAATGACTAACAAACTGTTTTTTTTTTCTCTTTGAAACATAAATAGCATTAGATTTGAAAATTTATTTTGTTTTTAATTATAGATTTTAAAAAATTAGTTTTATTTTTTTTAATTTTATTATTTAAGTGATTTTTGGACTTGGGTCATAAATTTAAGAACAGATTAAATTGTGAATATATATATTTCTAAGATATAATTTATTTATTTTTAAAATGAAAATAAATTTGTTAGAATGAAAAAAAGTTAAGAATAAATTTATATATTGGATATCTAATATTTTTGTCATCAATTTTTTAAAATTTTTACAATCAAGTCCTATACATTTCAATCTTTCAATTTACTTTGATACCTTATCAAACTTTTTCAATTAAGTCCTTCTGTGAATGAAATTAGGTTAAGATATTAAATATTGTAATTTGACCAATTTTTTTTTTTTAAAATACATCCAGTTACTATAAAAAAAATCTTGTGGATATGCTTTATAAGCTCAAAAAAAAAAAAAAGGCCCTAAATTATTTCCAAACCATTTTATCTTCTTTATCTACAATAACATCTCCTTTTTGTTAAAAATGATAAAGCCTTTTAGCAAATCCCTCTTCTATGCAATTAATTTTTTCAATCAACAAAATCAATCCCTCTTTTCTAGCAAATCGACTCTTGTTCCAACAAATCACCTCTCATTCATAGGAGTATCCAACGAGAAGATAGAAAAGTCATGGACGTTGTGTTATCATGGAAGGGAAGTCATGATGCATATATCTTGGACTAATTTGAACCTAAGGAGACAATTTATTACTTGTGAATGATTAAAGGTAACATTTGGTTTACATGATTAATGTATAAATTTTCTGGTGATTAAGGTAATTCCTCATTCTTTTCTAACCTTTTATAGCAAGTTAGGAGGTGTTAAAATTTCCTCTTCATTAATTCACTTACGTGTGAGAGATCACAAAAAATCATTTTTGGATTATTAAGAAAGGTATGCATTATGAAGAGTGAAAAGGTGCAAAGCAAGAAGGAAATGTGGTGTCTCAATTTTGTGATTGTTGTGACAACCATCCTTTTATGCTATTGTTGACTTCGAAAGGCTCCACTAATGGTTAAATGAGAAAAATTGTGGTGTTATTTGGGATATTAGATTGTTCATTTATTTCAAAAAATTGTATTGTGATAACAATATTTTGGTGATGCTATTGATATAATTTTGGTAAAATTAGAAAATTGATGATGTTCCTATTTGAAATGGTTTTACTGATGACAATTTATTGTAGTGATAGTAAGATTGTACTATTAAATATATTAGAAATTTCTATTCATACCCTTATTGTTAGCTTGATATGAAATGATACCTTGAGTAAATATGTTGTGTGATCTTCCAAAAAGTAATATACAAAGTAAAAGTGGTATAACACCATTAACAATATTCATAAAAATAACATATTTTTGTTTATTTGACTAATAGACTAATTGTTGTCAATACATGATATCTAGCATTTAACAAAAACCAAATGACCAAATCTAGTCAATATAGAGGAACAAGTATGGTAATTGTTGTTATCTTCCTTTAGCATCCATTTGTACAAACTTTTTTTCTTTCTAATCTTATTTTTCTTTGCTTCAATTTGATTTTATAAAAATATCAATAGTGTTCATTAATCAACTAGTACTTGAAAGATACTAACTAAGAACAAATAGAAACCAAATATAACTTATAACTAAATTTACTAGAAACTATTTAAGAGTGATAACATTGTAACTACTCCTAATTACAGGCCTAAACACCACTTGAGAATCACTTGGATGTGATTTAACTAATGCATGACTTTTTTGGGTGAACAATTCCAGATTTGTGTCATTTTAGATAATATCTCATTTTTTCTTTTTTGTTGTAAATGACACAAAATGCTTTATCCTCTTTCCTTGTGAAACAAAATAAATTGATTGAATAATTTAATTATCATTAACTTATATTAAAGTAAAAACATTGTGATAACTTAAAAATCTAACTAAAGGAAGTAGGACAATTTTTATCATTTTTGCATTTAATTAAGTCATGCTTTGATTATTTAAAAGAGGATGGACAAGTTGTGATATATTGTTTTTATTGATTTTTGTTGAGTTATTTGGCTTAGACAATTGGAAGAGGAAGGATAGGTTATGAAATTGGTACACTTAGTTTAAGTATGCTATGATCACTAAGAAGAGGAGGGAAAGATTATGATATGTTTTTTCAAGCTGATTTTTGTGGATTAATTATTTTGCTTCTCTTCTTGGCTTACATAAACTAAGAGATACAAAATTTTAAATATTCCACTAATTAAATCAACAAAAAATTAATGTGGAATTATATTTAACACCTACCTTCTTAAAGGAAACAAATTTTGTAACCTTCTAAGAATCTACTTTTGTTATTAGAGGCATTAATCCACTTGTATTCATTAGATATTGAGTATTGTCCTATCCAATTAGTGTAAACTGCATGTTTTAATATATATGTGCAATGACCGAAGTTTTCTATTTTTGTTCCACTATCTCCATTTTGAGGTTTAATTTAAGGAGCTTCATATTACTTAGGGCTAGTCCCCTCATTATGATTTTTGGTTTTTTACACAATTTACATGTTATTTTCATGTTTATTTGAGATATTTTGGTTTTTGTATTCCTACTTTGTTCTCATTCTTTTCTCTTTCTATTCTTTTTTAGTCTCTCATAAACAATTTCAAGAAAAGGTGGCAATAATGCCTCCTTTCTAGTTACATGTCAGAATCTCTCACTTGCTACAAAATGTATCATATTTTTGTATGTCTTATCATACTTATCTTTCTTGTAACAATAAGAAACATATAACTTTAAATCATGACTTTTATCTTTAATTACATATATAGAATATGGATAAGAGATGTTTGATAATTACCATACTCTACAAATACATGTTCTCTTATCTAATTTAATAACAAACCTATCCCTTTTATCCTTGATTTCATATCATTCACTATCATTTCACTTTAACTCACAAACCTGACTCTCTTTATTATACTCTAATTTACCCTTAATTTTATGCCTAATAAAAGTAATCTACTTCTTTAACAATGCTAAATTCTTCTTTAATCTTTTTATAATATAAATTCACATGTTGCCAATTATAAAAATGATGGACTTTGCTTCAACAAAAATTATTTTTTTATTGAAAGTTTTACACAAATAATTGTTAACTATATCACACTTAAGGTTAAGGTTAAAGGTGGTCTTACAGCACTTTTCATTTTTTATTTTTAGCATGTCATCATGCATAACTAGACATTCCTTTTTAAGTTCTCCCATTCTTAAATTGACAACTAGTTCATTGGTTGCTTTCATACACTACCATAACATTCTCTGTAATGTTAGGCCACTATACTTCTTCTTTTAATTTGCAAAGAGATGTCTACTACAATATCTTTGTTAAGCTTAAGATAGTTCATTAGTAATTGCATTAAGAAGTCTCTAAAATGAACCAAATGAAATATAAAACATACATTAATAGTTTTTCCAAATATTTAAATGTATAATTGAAGTTCCTGATTTCTCCCTAAGATCTACTAATTTGTGATACTGAGAGGGGGGTGAATTAGTATCACCACAATTCGCAATTCGCAAGTAAGTGAACAACTTCAATCTCTTCTTAAAAGCAAACTCTTTCTCAAACTCGACTGAGATAGATCTATTACTACCTACTAATCACAATAGTCCCCAAAATCACCTTTTAAACACCTTGCCTAATAGACAATTCAGATGTTCTTATTTAGGCCTTCGTTAGGTTATGGGTTGGCTGATACTTTAGCTGCATTCACAATTCAATTCAAAACACAGAGTGTAAAGCAAATTAAGGACACACGAGATTTACGTGGTTCCGTCAATATGACGTACATCCACGGTGGTAGGGACTCTCCCTTACCGAGACCATCCACTATACTTGAGAATTCCATTTACAATGGATATTTTAGTTCTCTACTCCTTTCACTATTGCAAATACTAAGTAAGTACAATACAAAGAGTGTCACTTACTGTATCTACCCTTCTTCTAACTTATCTTGCCTCTGTTGAATTGAAAGGCTACTCCACTATCGCTTAGAAGTTCACCGCAATGCTCTTTAACCTCTCTTGAAGAAATCTGGAAATACGTTGAATTCTTTCCGATGCTTCACCGAATTCCTTCTCTAGGTTGTCTCACACAGCTCCTGCTTTCATCATCTCAGTCTCACCCGTCTCCCTGTCTCACAGCTTGCCTCACGTTTCCTTTTTTTTTTTTTTTTGTCCAGCCCCTGTTCTGCTGGATCTCTCACCGTCGACTGGATCTTTTTCTGCCGGATCTGTCTCACCGTCTGCCGAATCTGTCACCGTCGACCAGATCCCTATTCTGCCGGATCTCTCACCGTCGACCAGATCCCTATTTTGCCGGATCTCTCACCGTCGACTGGATCTCCTTCTGTCGGATCTCTCACCGTCCCAGCCGGCTCTCTCTCACGCTGTCGCCGGATCTCCTCTGTCCCAGTCGGATCTCCTTCTGCTGTAGCCGGATCTCCTCTGTCCCAGCCGGATCTCCTTCTGCTGTCGCCGAATCTCCTCTGTCCCAGCCGAATCTGTCACCGTCCCAGCCGGATCTCCTTCTGCTATTGCTGAATCTCCTCTGTCCCAGCCGGATCTCCTTCTGCTGTCGCTGGATCTCCTCTGTCCCAGCCAAATCTATCACCGTCCCAACTGGATCTATCACCGTCCCAGCCGAATCTGTCACCGTCCCAGCCGGATCTCTTTCTGTCCCAGCCAAATCTGTCACGCCGTCTGCCGACTGCTTGTGTGTTGATCTACTCAGCTACCGACTGCTGGTGTGTCGGTGGTGTGCCATTACTCACCGGTTTCTCTCTCTTACCGGTGGTGTTTATTTTTCCAACCAACCACTGTTCTACTCAGCTGGTTGTCTAGGTTTCCTATCCGTTTTGCTCAATTGCCCGACACACGTCTTTTGTTGTTTTCTGATGGCCTTTATATATACTTCCATGAAATCCCAATAGGGTTTACTTGTAGCGAATTTACTGTCTTACCTTTTTCATGTGGCTTTTACATTCTTACCCCTCTATGTGGCTTTTACCTTCTTACACACTTAAATCTAATTGACAACAATTACAACCTATACAAAGTTGTGGGAACAACAACAATACATAAACTGATTATTTCCAATTCATAATTTTTGTTAGTTTGACATAATAATCTAACCATCACCATTTATGATCCCTCAAATCATTCTTTAAAAGCTTTAAGAACCAAATCTTAGTATTAGTGGACTTACTCATAACTACCCCTAGACATTAAAAACATCTTATTATTGTCATCCCTTTTTACTATTGCAAATATTTCTCCTTTAACAACACCCTTCACAAAATATTCATCTAAACTAATTACCTTTTTATAGCCATCTAAGAGTCCCTTTTTTTAATAATCAAATGTGAAATATAAGTCTCATACCTTTTAATACAACTGTTGTTCTTGGGTTACTTATCTTTATCTTAGCCTTAAAGTCCCATAGTTGTACATATTCTTTTGTAACATCACCTCTCATGTTCTTAACAACAATTTCTCTTTGCTTTACAACACTTTATGTGGCTAACTACTAGTTGTCCTTGCCTTCTTACCATGCTTTTCAATTCAACTAAAGACTTTTAAAATTGACTTAAGTCATTAATTACCTATGTAGCTAACCATTTTGTTAAGATTCTCTTATTCTTAAAGATATAATTACATTTTTGATTATTAAATAAAGTCTTTATTTAGACACAATTCAATTCTCTAACAAATCCAATAAATGTTTTCCAAAGGAAAAGTGATTTATTGTATATTACTCTATCAAATTCCTTATTATTTTTGGTGTACTTGAACCCAGTCCCATACTTAATAGCGTATTTTATTAGTACATCTTTAAATGCACTAATGCTTTTAAAAAGTATAGAGAGTTCAAATTCTTGTGTTATTTGGTGATTATCAAAAATTGGAAATCTTTATCATTTTCACTAGTTTCAAAAATCCCATAATCACTTGTGTTAGGATAGTTTGTTTTGTCATATTTCCCATGTTTTGCTAGATTTAAGTAAATCTCATTATCAACTTCATCACCTTAAAATTCAACCCTCACCTATGCCTTTTTAGTCTTATTTGCATTAACATGACCTTTGTTAAATCTTCTAAGATCTTCCTTTACTTCTTATGGCTTTTAATTATCATCATTAATCAATATATCAACTCTCAGAGTGCTCCTTTGGTAGTCAACATTAGCAAAATTATTAGTTTTATACTCTTTATCCTTTTTTACAACTATTTTGATTTTAATAACCACATCCACAATGTTATCAAAATCCATGCTACTAAACAACTTATCATCAATATGCTTAATGTCAATGTTAAGAAATAGTGGTACCTTAATTACATTTAATTCACCTATATCCTTTACTCCAATATCCCTTTTTTTCTTATTGATCTTCTTACTTTTGCATCATCTTCCTCTACCTCTTTTACATTACCTTTACTATATTCACTTATTTTCAAGTTTAGGACATCTTTATCATGAATGACATAAACTTTTATTTCTTATGCTACAAAATGATGTCATTCATATCAATTATTATTTTGTCTATTTTGCTCACTTCCCTAAACAATTTATATAAAATTTTCCCTGGTATTTTATAACAAATTTGTCTAAAACTTGAATATTTCAACACCTTAATCACTATATTTTCCATATCCAAATGAAAAAATTTATATACTTCAACATCCATCTTATCCATGATATCTCCTTCATAATGTGTTTATACGTTAAGAATCAAAACCTTACCATGGTATATAATCATATCTCCATCATAATTATCCATTTTGCAAAAGGAAAAAATATGTTAAGTCTTAGACGTTTTAAAGAAACTTTTTATTTTATATTCATAAATTTTATTGGAGCATACAAGCACATAATATGCCTAAAAAGTGTAACCACCTAGATGTCACTAACAAGTAAATAAATCCTACTATTTGTTGTTCTTAGGAAAAAAACATCAATATGTATACACGTGGTCTCATATTCTAAATTACCAAAAATTACCATTAAACCAAACAAATTTTAAGCCTTTACATCAAAGTTACATTAAAGGGTTTCAATTAATGTTATAAAGTGAATATTTTAATTTTTTATGGTCCTAACACCTTATTCAATAGCAAATATATTAAAACACAACACAACTTTATCTTTTGTGAAAAATCTATAAACTTATTCTATTTAGAATGCTTTTGTCAAATTTGTTGTCTAATGAACAAACATATAATGTAATCCCAACAATTGGTAGGTACAACATCTATTGTATAAATGTCAATTCATTCACACAACAAATAAATTTAGCTATGTTCCAATTCTTTCAATTCAATAAACCGATCAAGAAAATATTAAAATGTATTATTGAAGCCTTATTTTATACATACACCTTGAAATTTTTGAAACTCTATATATTTTGAAATCCAACTTTTTTAAAAGACTAAATTTTTTATAAACTTAAACGTGTTACTTTTAAATTTAGAAAGCATACTCTTCACACATAAATAACACATAAAGAATGCTCAAAATTGAGAGAGTTTTTTACTAATTTTTTCAACCTAAAATGACTCTTCAATGAATATTGAAATTTCTAACATCTAGCAAAGTATTGATATAACAAACCAAATGAGTGAGAGAGAAGTGAAGATATAAATATTTTCGATAAAAACTAAGATTTTGATTGCTAAGGTTCTTCAATCCTTGTATTATTCTTTTTACTTTTTTTTTTTAGAAAAAAAATTTTAATAGGTATTGATTTTGGGTTTTTTTTTTTTTTTAAATATGGATATTTCTTAGAATAAAACATGAATTACAATAATTTAATATATTTTTTTAATTTAATTTTACTTGGTCAAATTATGATATTAAACATTTTAATCGGATTTCATCTATGCAAGGACTCTATTAAAAAATTTGATAAAATATATAATTAAATTGAAATGAAGGAAAAATATAGAATTTGATTATAAATTTTTTTTAAGATTTTTACTATTGACATCCCATTTATATATTGACCTTAATTTTAATATTTTTACAGATTTAAAATGCACGCACTGTGGGGCCCACCATGAAAGTTCCTTTCTTTGATTTCTGGGCAAGGAAGAATAATCAACGGTCATAAACCCTAATCCCCGCTTCTTGTCCCACTGCCAACCACCACATACGTTGCTTCCTCCTGCTATAAACGCCAATCTCTCTCTCTCTCTCACTCAAATCCATCAAAATCGCATTAGCTTCAATACCCAATAACCAGTTTTCCATCTTTCTTTAATTCTTGGTGGTTTCCGGTTCCATACCATTTCCTTTTTTTTTGGCGGGGGGGGGGGGGCGGTTTCTTATGTTCAATGGAGAAAACCTCAAACTCAACCAAATTTCGTCAATTATAGAACCATTTGGTCGTGTAAAGTTTTTATCTCTTCGGTGCTTCAATGGCGGAAGAGGATCGGAGTGGCGGCAGCGAGTCAAGTGATTGCACGTCAGAGGACGAGGGAACCCAGGATTACAAGAGAGGAGGTTACCATGCTGTTCGGGTCGGGGACACGTTCAAGAATGGACGTTATGTGGTGCAGAACAAGCTTGGTTGGGGTCATTTCTCTACTGTTTGGCTCGCTTGGGACAGACAGAAATTGGTATTTCTGTTTTATTTCTTTTTAAGGGGTTCTTTTTCTTCGTGTCCTCTCCCTTTTTGCTTCAATTACATGAAAATGTTAGTTTGGTTTGTGAGAATATTTGGGGGGAAATTTTGGTCAAAGATTGTGAATATTGCTGTTGTTTATGATTTTCTTGGAGAAAAAAAAAAATCACATTTGGGCGCTGGGGAGGGGAGTTGAGGAAAAGAAAATTTTTATTAAAACAGGAAGTAATTGTTTTCCTTGTAGACAGTGTTGGGTTAGGAAGGAATATAATTTTTGTTGGTTTATGTTGTTTATCGTGATGGGAGGAGAAAGGATGTTTCGGAAGACTAATATCTGAGTTTGTGGTGTATAGTTTATAGAACAAAGGAAAAGAAAGAAATAATGTTGGCTGCTGATTGCAATAGTTTACCATTTCACATTTATATTGCCCCCATTAGCTGTTTTTGTTTGTATATTATTTCAACGACATTTAGGTTGCTTTTATGCCTGTAATTTTTCCTTTCTCATGTTAAATACTCAATCATGTGTTTCCTATTTTTTGAATTGTTCAGTTCTTAAACAACATGAGAATTTCATTGTTTGTAGTGTTATGTAGCTCTGAAAGTTCAAAAGAGTGCTCAGCACTACACTGAAGCAGCAATGGATGAGATAAAGATCCTGAAACAGATTGCTGAAGGAGATTCAGGAAGTGAAAAATGTGTTGTCAAGCTTTTGGATCATTTTAAGCATTTGGGGCCAAATGGACAGCATGTCTGTATGGTTTTTGAGTGCTTGGGTGATAATCTTTTGACCCTTATTAAGTACAGTGACTATCGAGGGGTTCCTCTACACATGGTCAAGGAAATATGTTTACATATTCTAGTGGGGTTGGATTATTTGCATCAGAAACTCTCAATTATTCATACTGATTTGAAGCCAGAGAATATCTTGCTTTTGTCAATGATCGATCCCTCTAAAGATCCTAGAAAATCAGGCACTCCTATTCTCCCGGTCAGCAAGAGTAAAATTGTGGCTAAATCTGGTGCTCCTAAAGAAAGTAAGAGTTTAAATTGTAATTTGACTAAGAATCAGAAGAAGAAAATGCGAAAGAAGGCTAAGAAGGCAGCTCAGAATTGTTCCCTGGAAGAAGCTTCCAAGGAAACTGGGGCTGGTCCTCAAGCCCACATTCCTTCAGATTCTAGTGCCATTACAGTGTCAAATGAAAATCCTGTTGAAGAGGTGACTAATTCTGATGAATCAGTAAAAAGTCATGCTTGCCAAGAAAAGCGCAGTCATAGAAAGGGAAGCCATTCCACAAGGCAAAAGCTGTTGGCTGCTGTTGACCTAAAGTGCAAATTGGTTGATTTTGGAAATGCTTGTTGGACAAACAAACAGTTTACCAGTGATATCCAGACCAGACAGTATAGGTGTCCAGAGGTTATTCTTGGAGCAAAATACTCCACGCCAGCTGATTTATGGTCTTTTGCTTGTATTTGCTTTGAGCTTGCCACTGGTGATGTCCTTTTTGATCCTTGTAGTGGTGACAACTATGATAGGGATGAGGTATGTACACACCATTTAAATACAATCTTTGTTTTCATCTTATATCTTTGCTGCTATGCCATTTAATGACTTGTTTGTTACATGTGCATGCCAATTAGTAGTGGCAAGTGACTTTAATGAGTGGGATTTATTTGTTGCACTGTTAATACTATGGGAATTTTCCCCCTCTTTGTGCATAATTCATCAGCATCTAGCAAAGAAGAATCCGGCACATTATCAGTAGATTGCATACATTTCTCCTCCTAGGTCCTGGTTAACAAAATGTTTAGTAGGACTATATCTTACTTCCTAGATGTGCAATGACAGGATCACTTGGCATTGATGATGGAGCTTCTTGGCACAATTCCACGTAAGGTGAGTATGGTCATCTGTTATTCTGATTTAAAATAGAAAAAACAACTCCAGTGTTTGTGTATGATTATTTGACAGAGACATTTTGATAGAACCAACAGCTTGTTTATAAGGTTAAAATTAATCAATATATGGATTTTGTGCTTGCTTTGACATTTCTTTCTAAATAATTTTCTCAGATTGCATTAGGTGGCCACTACTCTAGGGACTTTTTCAACAGACATGGACAGTTGAGGCATATCCATAAATTGCGATTTTGGCCTCTCAATAAAGTGCTTGTGGAGAAGTATAAATTCAGTGAGCAAGATGCAAATGACTTGGCTGGCTTCCTTGTTTCAATACTTGATTTTGTGCCTGATAAGAGACCAACTGCAGGACAGTTGCTTAGCCATCCATGGATTACTATGGGCTCTTTTCTGCTTGAGCCTTCCACACCTACTCCTCTACAGCAGGCAATTAATGGGCTTGTGTCTGAGAGCAAGGAAGAGAAGAGTGAGGAGGCAGTGGAAGCTGGAGTTGGAAACTTGGGCATTGATGGAACTTCGAAGTCTTCCAAGGAACCAAACCCGTGCTAACACAGTAGGGAATTATTTATCAACAGTGAAAAAACTCTGCAACTAGACTCTGTTGTTAGTTCTCTTTCCAAGCAGTACAGCAGACTCCTCCCAGTATGGTCAAACACGGTGACTATAGCATATGCCTCACAACTCACAAGTGAAGTTTTATTCTTTCTGATATTCGTAAGATATCTGAATGAATCCTATCACCTCCAATCTTAACATCAGTGACTCCAGCAGCAACTCTTAGAACATCTTCAATCAATGCAACATTCCCCATAATGTCAACCAACGCCCCACTTTCTAGACCTCTCCCCGCCAGGAGGCTGGCTGGTGGCTTGTGCCAGTATTCCTTTGCATGCGTTTGACAATGCTAGATGGGTTGAAATGAGTTCTTCCTCTCTACCCTTCGGCACATATGAATCCAGCACTCGCCACAGGCACATTTTGGTCCCTATCAACCATTTGTACTTTACCATTCAAGCAACTGCCCTCTCCTCCATCAACTGAGCTGTCAATTTGGAAGGGAATGCTCTTGCACCTAGCAACCGTTGATAGCTTGTAAATGTATGATCTTTCAGTAGGAATCCCAACACCATATAAGCAGTTGATCTCCATATCTGGTGCATTAGGTAACCTGAAACAGGAATGAAATTTCAAAAGCACTAAAATTTGTGCAAAAATGATAGAAAAGCAATGGCAAATTTGAATCTACAGTCATTAGGCTAGGCTTTTATGCTTCAAATGGAAAAAGATGATGGACAATTAGGCAAAAATAATCAGACTTAAGCGTGGTACAAGAAACAATAGTCAGGTAGATGCCAGCAATTGACACTCTATATGTAATGTGCTCGAACCTCCCGGAATGATGATGAAGCAACGGGACATGTCCAACTGATTGCTTATTTACTTGAATTGTAAATGCTCATATTTGTTGCACACAAAAAGAAGACAAGAAAGATATCCAACTCACTTGGTCTCTAGTGGGTTCGACCAGTACTTATCATGGTTGTATATGGGGTCATCAAGTTTATCAGCTATTCCATGAGAGAAATAAGCACCAGTACATTGCATCATTTTTGGAGCCACAAAAGGAAGCAGACTAAGAAGACTTTTAGCTGTGTGAGCTTTGTTTTCTGCAAATTTTCGGATGCTTTCCCTGCTTATCCCATCATATTCAGTCCAAGCCTCTCCACACAATCAGTTGAAGTTTTTACTGGTGCTTGGGTGCAAAAACTCCCGTTAATGCCTCTTTGTCATCATTCCCGTCACGGGAAAGGAAACTAAATTTATAAACCTGAAATGCAAATGTCAACACAATTAGTGTGGCACATCAAGCTTGTCAGTCCGGGTCATGTTGAGCTATTAAGTGAGATCTGTGGAATTTGACCTTCTAATGCATTAAGTACGGGAAGCACTTTTCCTCCTCATTAGTATATAGACTGTTATTTTTATTCTTACAAGCAATTAAAAAACACAACTAGGGTAGTAAAATGATGCCTTATTTTCTCCGGTTGAAATTTGGATTGCAAATAAAGATTGCCTTTAACTCAAGATATGGAGATCTAATATCTGAAGAAAAAATTCCCTTTTATGGCTTTTGCAAAAGCGCGTGCTGCTGAGTTATGCACAATACTGCCCATGCTCTACATTTTCTGAAGAAACTTCAAGATTGGGGTTGCACAATGGACTTGGTGCAGGACCTCGGGTGCAATGCAGATGGATATTATGGAAAGGATAATAAAAGGAAAATATGTCATTGGAACAAGAATACATAGCAGCTACTGTAACTTTTGCAAATTTTGATGATTTTAAATGAAATCATAGTAAAATGGTACCTTTGAAGGAAGAGTAGGAAGTCGGGAGGATTGTAACTGTGATGC
Source organism: Rhizophora apiculata (assembly GCA_037832385.1). Lineage (NCBI taxonomy): Eukaryota > Viridiplantae > Streptophyta > Magnoliopsida > Malpighiales > Rhizophoraceae > Rhizophora > Rhizophora apiculata. Next base: position 2,600,451 of record CM075440.1, read on the forward strand.
TACCTTGCCAAAAGAATTATTCTTCCATGCTTTTAACTGGCTCTTTCATATGGAATCCTCTCTCACGTCACTGCTGTTGTCTTTGTCTATATCAGAAAATTGAACTTTCTTTTTTTTAGGCAAACCACAAATATGCTTTTCTTCATGACACCAATCTAAGTTTCCCCAGATATTCTCCTCCTTTGGGCAACAATGATATGATAGAATCTTATGTTCGAGACACATGCATGACATGTTCAAGGGTTTGTAGCCTAGGAATCATAGAGAATCCGAAACACCTGGATCATTGCTCTGCAGGATCCACAAAATGAAGCATTTTAGATCATCAAAAAAGTACAGTGTGTGACAATAGGAATTACATAAGAAGTTTTTTCCCCTGCTTTTCATTTATTTGGTGACTATGACTTTGGACAACTCTTTGCAAGGATTCGAACTTTTTTCTAGTCTGAGGAGAAAAGGGTAAGTATGAATCATGACGTATTTAGTCTTTGTAGGAAAATTGTGGCCTCTTTCCCTACAGGCTGTCCAGATTTATCATAACAAACTAAATACAAACCATTATGAGGTTGCAAATACTAACCTTAAAAAAGCTTCAACTTTGGCCTCAGCAGAAACCAGATTACTAACAGCCTTTGGAACACTGAGAAATGCCGGGCCAATGTTCGTTACTGCTTTTACGTGCTCGGCACACCAACCTGGACCACCACCTCCTCCCATTGGAGGGGGTGTTTCAACCCATCTTAGGAAGTGAAGATAATAGGTAACCTCCATGGAATGGGGCAACACTGCCACTTTCTTACAGCCGTTTATTTTATACACAAGTTCTCTCTTACTCTTCCCAAATCAGATTGTTCCAATGAAAAAAAAATATTAGTGTATATCCATTCAAATTAAGCTTACCCCAATTTTACATGCTTTTGGTGAAAGGGAACTAGAAAAAGAAAAGCAGACATTAAACGAGTAGAATAAAGACAAGTTTTTTTTTTTTTTTTTTATAATATTTGTTATATGGCTCAAACTAAATTCGTGTTCGATGCCAAAGGGTTCACAAGCACTCTTGAATTTCTTTAATTGATCAAAGTTGAATAAAACTATCAGCTATTACAAAGGGGGCTTGAAAAATTTTCCAGAGAATGTTGAGGCCATTAATCTGTAATCAGTATTGCCGCCAAAACAGCAACTCCAAGCATGTTGAATGCTTTCACTAGTTAATATAATGGTGCATAGAGAATGAGAGAGGCAGAGGAAGAACCATTATACCTCTGTGTTCCGGAAGGAGAGCCTCCAATGGTAAGCTGCCATATACATATTTTTCCCTTCATAACCAATTTTTCTCAATCAGAAAAGCAACCCGAAGCAAAGTAGTCAGCTGAAACTAGCCCTGGGACTGCACGGACATGAATGCCGGTGAGTCGAGGCCCGTCTCCTTGTGGAAAGACAGGTCCTCCAACCAACATAATGGCCTAGCATTTCCAACAGAAATCACATATAAGATCACATATTGAATCCATGAAAAGCAACCGAAGCTCTAATTCACTCATGCGAGGAGAGTCTGATTATGCAAAAACATTTGTCCCAACAAAATGCAACAGAAGGCTCCAATAGTAATTAATAAACGCATTTCTGTACATTGAAATGAACAGAATGCAGATTTCAATTAGTAGAGGCGTCATAGCTATGACAAGACATATGATGCAAGATAATGGTTTGGGCATTGCTTAGTACAGTTGTCCATTCCAATCTGGATTTTGTACACCTATTTGTATAATCCAATAGAACAAATGCAACATATCAAGCATGGATGCTCAAGCTAATGCAACATTCAAACCTTCGTAGAATTTCCCTGTAAGTACAACAATGTAATCCCAAGAGATGTACATTTGACCCGAAAGTATCACTCAAACACACGCATAAAATAGACCCAAATTCTCTTGCAGAAAGACCTTCTGCACAGGGCCTACTTTCCCAGATTTCTAGTCCCTCAGTGACAATGCCAGGGACCAAAACAACTGGGTGAAGAGCAGCCAAGCCTTCATCTTTCCATCGGGTCCCAGGTGATTCAGGGACCTGAAAACCAGGCAATTTGGATGGCTAGCAATGAAATAAGAGCAATAGAAGCCACCAAATAGTGCACAGATACCCAATTATTCAACAATAGTCTATACAACTCCATTCCTTTGGCTGTCTTTTAGTCCGCCTCTGGTTAATCTCCAAGTCCCTTTTAGCAATAGTGGCCGCAATTTCTTCTTTCTTGTCAAATTTTGGGAATCAAAAGATTGGAATTTCACAGAATCTACATGGAACAGCTTTTGACCCAGAGAATTGAAGCCATGGAAGATGATAAACAACTTCAAATTCAACAAGAAGACCAAAAATAAGGACAACTCATTTTCACTTTTGAAAATATGAGGCAAATGGAGACAGAGAAAGCTTTCATTGTAACTAAGAGCGAACCAAGCAAGACAATTACCAGAAGATCATTCACCTTGAAGAACAAAAACAAGAACAACTCATTACGGAAAAAGGAAGAAAAGATTGAATAATAGAGAACTTAAATACAGATAGAGCAACGGTCCAAGAACAACAACAGCCCATTCAAGCAAATATATATGAGACAGAGAGACAAATATATATATGGCAATGGTGGGGGAATTAATAAAGTAGAACGAAGAAAAGATATGGGCTTTAAGGTAGCCGTTGCAGAAAAGGCAAAAACCGCATGGAGAAGACGAAGATATGGTGAGTCTGGAAGCCCAAGCAATCAACACTTATACTTTATAACACAAACAAGAGAGAGCGAGAGAGAGAGAGAGATGGAGAGATGGAGGGAGATTGTCGGTTTTTAGCTACTTGCTTTTCACGATTCTTCAGGCATGGCTGCGAAAAATAAGTGAGTCTTTTGGAGCTAAGCTGGCTAGTGAGATGATACCAGCGATATGTTCTCAATGGGATAGGACACTCGTCTTGGCCTTTACATGCAAGTCGACATCGTTTCTTAACTATGCTTTCTTTGGTTCCTTCTTTCCTTTTCACTATAAAAGAGGCACATGGTTATCCTTGTATGCCAATTCATTAGCACTTCCAACGATTCACAATTCACTTGCTCTAACTTGGGGTTAGCAACATATCAGAATTCTATTTGTAGAAGAGTTATTAATTAATGTTGGTCTAAATATATATTACATCAATATTCCTCGTTGTTGAGATAATCAATGGATGTGCACGACACATAAGTTAGACGTAATGCTTGCTTGTAGGACTACTCGTAGTGTTATCCAAGCATACTTAACAGTATGCATATGCCTACACATATACAATCGAAGGCACGGTGTTCAAGGAGATAAAGGTATGATTAATATGTTTTTGTCTTGCTTTTGTCAAGAAAAAGGTATGATTGATGAGCATGGAATGGTGATATATTCTTCTTTTGTACTCTTCTGCTGTATTTGCAGTTTTTTTTTTTTTTGCAGCAGCAGAGCTTTTTCAGACAAATTAATGGAGCTGTGAAGGGCATTCCTTGGATGTTTTCAGTCCAGGGTTGTGATTGCTACCTTTGCACTGATTATCTGATGAGAGTCACAACATCTTAAGTGGAATTCTATTGGCCTGGAATCAATGAACCTCTCAATTCCCCTTGTCGAATACAATTTGCCAATTGCTGCTTGCTGGGAAGGTCATACATATTGTAAGCAAGAACAACATTAGATATATATATATATATATAACTAGTTTTATCATTTGCATTACACATAAATTTTTGTGGTATTATTTTATGTTTCAAATTTTATTTAAAAAAATTCAATATATATATATATATATCCAACATGAAGTTGTGCACAGTGCTGTTGTGTCAAACAATTTTTATCATAAATTTTGTAATGTATACCCTTGTTTTTCATAAATGATCTTACAAGTCAATTCCTTTTTATTCCAATATTTTCCTGAAGTGGAATAGAGTTAGAGCTACAGATTCAGCAGTTATTTAAAAGAGAGGAGAATTGTTTGATACGACAAATAACATATTAAAACACCTTAACATTGACCAACAAATATTAGATAGACCTTTGTGCGTGTTTGTTCGACTTTGGACAATCATGGCATGCAGAATTCTTGCCACTAAAGTCGCAGAATAATCTCCAAATTAGCATACTTAACGCATTCTCCACCGTCGCCATCCACCTTGTAGAGCTTGATTCAACCATTGGACGAACCCCCTGTCGCACTTGTCACAATAAACTAAAAGATTTGGGCCATAACCTTGGGGTTTTTTACTTTCCAAGCAGAAACGACCATAGAAGGAAGTTAAAGCGAACCAACATGCAAAATAAGTTGAATCAAGCAAAGAATTCATTATTATTAGTGTCATTAATACCTTTATACTAAAATTTCGAAGACATAAGAAGGGGAAGAGGAACATAAACTTAAAGTGATAACTTTATACTCAAATTCAACAACTCAAAATACTCCATCGTAGTTTTCAGTTTCACCCTTTTATTTATTACTAATAAATAATTTGGTATAGACATAAGAACACAAAAGCCATTAGAGTGAACTGCACTCATTTAGCCGACACAAGAATCAAAATATTCCACAAAGCATTGAGCATTATAATTCTCATCCCATCCCTTCTATCATTAGTGGCATGGTTGTTCTGAAATCTTATGTAAGGTTTACCGATTGGCCATTGTTCCCCATGACCAGTTAACACCACAAAATGTAAGAGATCACTGTCATCTTTTTCTTTTACTATTTTGCCTTACTTCTTATAGATAATATGGTTGCCATCGATACACTACCTTTCGCACACCTTGTAGTAAGCAACAAGTCGTCCCCACGTAATATGCTCCTACCAAAATTTGGCCAATCCAATAAATGAAGACAAAAAAATATGTATGATACTTAACACAACGACAATAAAGAAAAGATAAAAAAAAAAAAATACTTGTAAATTGAGAGAAGAAATCAAATTTCAAAATTATATTGTTGAAGAGACGCATCGTGTTAACGATATGTCAGCCTTAAGGTTCTTCCACGTATGCCAAATTTTTTTACTTTCTGGCTGCTGTAATTAGTATACTAAACTTTTGCCTTTGTTTCCTTCTTTCTTTTTGGTTATTGGTTAGTTACTGGGTTGGACTTTGGAGCTCAAACAAAAGAGATAACCAATTGACTAGGAATACCAAATGTTTTTATGATTTAACAAGAAGAAAATTAACAAGGATGATTTGCCCAACTTAAGTTAAGAAAAGAGCCAAATTTTACATGCAACCTCTTTAATTAGATAATTTGGACAACCCATCCATGCATTTATGGCTCTTTATAGATACCCACCCACCCTTTAAGGGCAACAAACCATTTAACCTTTAATGGGCTAAATGGAGAGAGTTGAGGTTAAAGTTCAAACTATTACATTTCTTTTAAAACTTTATATATTTACAAGATAACTATTAGGATTGAAAAGGAAAATCTAAGAAAAAGGATGAACTAAAAGAATTTCTAAATAGTTAACATACTCTCTAAAGGGAAAGCAAAAATTACTAATTAAACTAAAATACTATATAATAAGTAAATAAATTATAAAATAAGAATTATAATACAATTTGTAAATAATAGAAAATAATCTTCCTGATGTAACTTATGTTAGAATTAATGTCTTCGTCAATCGATTAGCATATAAACCCTTTTTTATATTTATTGTTACTTTATTAATAAAGAAAAAAAAAAAGGAATTCTTTTCTTTTTTTTTTAAATTTTTGTAACACTTTATCTCAAATGAGTTATTTTTAATGAGTCGACTTAGTGTCTTGTGACTTAAGGGGAGTAAGATGGGGACGACTATGTGTTGAAAAGGTAGTTCCAATTTGAAGTTATTATATATAAAAACTTATGATTTATTTTGCAAATAGCTTAAAAAAGAAGTAGAAGAAGAGATTAGGAAATGAAAAACATAATACCTTTACTTAGGCAATTAGATTTTAATTTTGAGTCATGAATCAACATAATTATGGTAACTTACTTTTAACAAAAACTACATAAAATTTCCATTTTAGCAATTTTTTTACCTATGCATATTCTTTTATATTGATTTTAGATACGTGGATATATCTTTCTTTTATCTACTAAAGTACTAAATCAAGGTTAAATATTCAAATGCACTTGGAATTCCAAATTTTCCTATTCAATACATAATTCAATTGTACTTACATATTTAATAGTTCACTAGTACCCATAATGAAATAACACAAATTATCATTTATAATAAGAGTTTGGTATTTGAGGATGATACCTCATGTGTTGGTTATTATGTTGACAAATGAATTGTTAATAAGTTAAAATCGTTAACTTATATTAATATATTTATGAATTCTATTGTAATGGTATTAATATGATGATAAATAACTTATCTTTCTCTTATGTGATAGAACTAAGACAAATACAAAGAAATTTCAAAAACATTTATCCAAATAACACTAAGATTGAGATAAAATCATAAACTTTTCCATTTGTCTATTTTTTTAATAGAAAAAAATGTGGTCTAAATAGCTAATAGCCTAAAGAGGAGTACAATATTTCAATAAGGAATGCTTTCTTTAAATAAAAGAAAATATATTTTTTTAATAATTGTAAATGAGTGACTTAAGAAATAGGTCATTTGATATCTTTCTTTCTTTGTGTGTGTATGGATGTGCTCATCTTATCTTGAGATGTTTATTTTTCTTATTCACTATTTGAAAACTAATTATTTATAAAATTAATCATACTTAAAATTTTGATGGAGATTTTCAAAAATACATTTTAAGTAGTTTGTCATATTATATTAGAGATAAAACAACCAAGCATTATTTGTGTGTTGTGTGTGAATCAAATGTGGGATAGAAACATTGAATGATGAAAACAAAAGTTAAAACTTTTAAGAGAATTTTTGCAATCCATCAGTAATGATAATAATTCTCAAAAAAAAAAAAATCATTAGTAATTTGTCTTAATAAACTTCATTAATCATATAATTGGGATAATTCAACCCTTTTTCTAAATATTTTATCCTAAATAAAAAAATACATAATAACTAACTAGAAAAATGTTATAATTAGAGAGGCAAACATTTAATAACAAATTAAAACAAAAAAGAATTCCTAAATAGTTCACATACTTACTAAACAATTTAGTTAAAATTCTTAATTAAACTAAAATATTGCAAAATAAGAATTACAATATAATTTGTGAGATAGTAAAAATAGTTTTCATAACTTGTCCTATGTGAAACCCTTCAACTTGAAAGAAACTTATCTCAAGTTGATAATGAGGAGTTAACATCTTCCACGTCACAAAAATAAATATTTTAAGTACAACAAGGTCTTTAGTTTGTTTGTAAGGTACTTTCGTCATGTCATGAAAAATTAATGAGTGATGAATCACAATTTATGTAATTGATTTCTTACTCCAACAAAATTAACAAATATAAAATCAATAAGATCTTAGCAACCATGGATTATAAGTTAAGATTTAAAAATATGTTTTTTTACAGAATCAATAATAAAAAAAAAAAACTAATATCTAGCTCTTATTTAAAATCTTGCTTAATTTTATAAATAATTGTAATTTATAATCAACAAACACATTCAAGGAGATTATCAAATACCATAGGTTCATCATTTTGTTTAGCTATTAATTCTTAAACCAATGGAGTACAATAATCAACTAAAATCATTTCTTTTACATTAAACCTCTTGATCACATGAATTTGTATCTAATGAAAACCCAAGATTCATATGCTCTATTCCTCAATTAAACAACCATAATGCATCATGATAACTTTTACAAGAATTTATAAAATACTAACTCAATTTTTGATATAACATATAAAAAATATCATCATAATAGTCAAGGTAAAACTCCAAAATTAACAATTCACGTATCATTGACCATCATTGAATTTTGGATTAAATTTAGTGGAGTCAATCTCATTAAATATCAACCCACCAATCACTTACATTATAATCAAGTTTACTAGCTACAAGCCTTACCTTTTATTCTTTGTCAATATTATTAAACTCAAAATAAATATTAAACTCTACCAATCATCTTACAAAATCCTTTAAGAGGAAATTTTTGTTAAAGAAAGGAATTCCTCAATTACGAATAAATTCACATGAATAAAATCTCCAATATAAGATCTATCTCAATTAAAATTCCAATAAGATACTTTAGATAAAGTCTTCCTTTTATTAACATTATTGATCAAGAGGCTACCTTTAACTTCATACCACAACACCAACATAGGCCAAACTTATTCTAATACCAACTAACATGGGATAAAAGCGTGAAAAAAGAGTAATAAATATTAACACTCAATTAAACCTTTAAAATGGTTTCTAAAATCTATCAAATAAGGTAACAACTATTAAAAGAGAATTTTTTATTTATAGGAATGATTTAACCCTTAGATTTACATACATAATTATAGTTAAAATCTTCTAACAAATTGGAAAATAGGAAACATGTAATAAATAACTAAATAGAAAAACAAAAAATGGCAAGTCAAAACAAAAATGAATTCTTAAATAGTTATATACTTCATAAATAATTTAATAAAAATCCCTAATTAGAATAAAATATTTTTAAAAAGTAAATAAATTATAAAATAAAAATTATAATATAATTTTTAAAACTATAAAAAATAATTTTTATGACATTTCTTATGTCAAAATTAGTGTATTTGTAACTCAATTAATATAAAAATCCTAATTTTTATTTATTCATACTTTATTAATAAAGAAAATAAGGAATTTTTTTTCTATTTTTTTATTTTTTGATATTTGTAATAATTATCTCAAAAAGGTCATTTTTAGTTAGAAAATTTAGTTTCTTATGACTTAAAAAAAGTGAGTAAGGATAAATATGTGTTAAAAAGGCACTTTCTTATTGATGTTATTATACATAAAATTTTGTGATTTATTTTGCAGATAACCTAAAAGAGAAGAGGAAGAAGAAATTGAGATATAAGAGATAAAAATATCCTTACTTAGGAAATCAGAATTTAATTTCATATCATAAATCAATATAAACATGATAAATTCATTTTAACAAAAATTATACAAAATTTTCATCTTAACAATTTTTAACCTAAGCATATTCTTTTGGATTATCTTTAGATATGTGTGGATATAAATCTACATTTGCCATAAACTATTAAATCAAGGTTAAAGATATAAATGCACTTGGAATCAAAATTTGTCTATTCAACATGTAATTTAATTGTACCTTCCTATTGATCTTCACCTCATATCCATGATAAAATAGCACAGGCTATCATTTAAAATGTGGTTTTGGTATTTAAGAATGATGTCCCTTATATTGGTCACTATGTCAATGATGTAATTGTTAATGAAGCAAACTAACATATGTTAATATATTTATGAAATTTATTGTAATGATAAATAGTTATTTTTCTCTTACATGATAGAATTGGAATAGATACAATTAGTTTTAAAATTTCAAAAATATTCATCTAGATAACACTAGAATTGTGATTAAAAGGTTGCATAAATGATATGTTGCAACAAGTTATAAGTTAAATGATAGTTAATGGCCAAATAGGCGAAATTAATAACAAAAGAACAAGATAAAAAGATGGAAGAAGCAAATGACACTCTATTGGCCCACTCAATGTTGGTGGTGACACATGAAAAATTAAGGAACCACCAACCTTTCATAAGATATTTAGATAACCATTGGAAATAATTACAGATTTGGTGGATATAGTACAATCATTTTTACAATAACGTACAATATTTTTGTACCTAAAATTTGTTATGGCTTACAATTGTCACCTTTTTTTTTTTTTGCATTTATTACTTAATAACTAGTTAATTATTAACTTTATATATATATATATATATATATCTTTAAAGATATTGATGTTGAAAAGGAAGATGAAAGGAGGAGGATGAGTAGAAGAGGAAGGGAAAGAGGGAGTGAAAGGGGGAAGAAAATGATGCATATTATGATGAGGAGTTTCATGATGATGATGATGAGAAAGAGTAAGATAATGCACATGATGATGAGAAGCATAAGGACAATAATGATAAAGGGGAAGAAAAGGAAAAGTAAGATGATGCATATGATGATAAGCATAAGGATAGTAATGATGATGAGGAAAAGAACAAAAAGAAGGAGAAGAAGAAAGAGGATACACATGATGAAGAGCATGACGACGATGATTACAATGATGATGATGATGATAATGGTAAGAATGAAAATGCAAATGAAGATGAAGATTTTATTATATAATATTAAGAAAAAAATACTTACTAGTTAAACAATTTGTTCTTAATATATTATGATCAAATTTTAAATTTTCTTAGTAAGAACACTAAGGGAGTATTATCAAATTTTTTATTCTGTTTGTTAAGATCATTGAGCATTAAAATGAAATTTGAAAATTCATGATTTGTATTATGTGTTTCTAACTAATAGAATAACTAGAAATAATGTGATTTTAGAGTTGCTAAGAGTTATTAATAACAAAGTTAGAATGAATTATAAGATTACATACAAAAGCAATGTAAAATGGAGAATAGTTAGCTATGTAAAATGCAAATTTTTATAACTATTAGGTATTTCACATAGCTATCTTTATGCATAGTTATTAGTATACATATAGCTCTACACTTTGAGATATCCACCTTTTTAGTCTTAAAGTTTTTAAAATTTTTATAATTAGGTCATATAACTTTCAATCTTTTTAATTAAATCCTATATCTTATTGAATTTTTCCAATCAAATCATTTTATGAATGGATTCTAATTAAAATGTTACATATTATAGTTTAACAAGACAAAAATTAAAAATAAAAAATACATAGAGTTATCATATAAAAAGTTTGTATATGTGCTTCATTAACTCAAAAGAAAAACAAAATTATTTCCAAGACATCTTATCTTCTTCATCTATAACATCTTTTTATTAAAAACTATAAATTCCTCCAAGGGCAAAGAGGCTTGTTGCATATTATCCTAATAAATTTTTTACTATTTTTGGTGTACTTAAACATAATCCTATGCTTGTTAATATATTTCATCAGTTCAATTTTAAATACACTAACTCTTCAAAAAGCGCAGAGAGTTCAAATTTTAATATCTCTTAGTGATTATTAAAAATTGGAAATCTCCTTATTCTTTTCACTACATAACCCTTATCACTTTTATTAATTTCAAAATTCTCATAATCACTTGTGTCAAAATAGTTTGTTTCATCAAATTTCCCCCCTATTTTGTTATATTTAAGTCATTCTCATTACCAAATTTATCATCCTAAAATTTAACCCTTTTTGTCTTTTTAATCTCATTTGTATTAACATGACCTTTATTAAATCTTTTAAGGTCTTTCCTTGCTTCTTCTAGTTATGAGTCATCATCATCTATCAACATATCAACTCTTAGAGTGCTCCTTTGGCATTCATCATCACTAAATTATTAGTTTCATATTCTCTATCTTTTTTTTATAGTTGTCTTGATTTTAACAATCACATTCACAATATTATCAAAATTTATGTCAATTAACAACTCATCATTAGTATACTCAATGTTAATTTATTCAAATGGCAATACCTCTCTAATTATATTTAATATACTTATATCCTTTACTCCAACATCCCTTTTTTCCTATTAATTTCTTACTTCTCACCATTTTCCTTTGCCTCCTTTACATTACCTTTACTGTCTTCACTTTTTTTTCAAGTTCAAGGCATCTTCATTATAAGTGACATAAACTTTTATCTTCATATACTTCAAAATGATGTCACTCGTATCAAATATTGTTTTGTCTATTTTACTCACTCCTTAAGTCCTTTATCCAAAATTTATCCTAATATCTCATAAAAAATCTAACTAAAACTTGAATACTTCAACACCTTAATCACCATATTTTCAATATCCAAATGACAAAATTTGTCTACCTTAACATGCATCTTATCAATGTTGCCTCCTTTATAATGTGTATAATGTGTTTATGAGTCAAGGATCAAAATCTCATTATGATACAAAATGATACCTTTATTATAATCATCTATTTTACGAAAAGAAAAAATTAATTAACTCTCAAATTTTGCAAAAAAAAAATAAATTTATTTTGTATTTTTAAATTTTATAGTAACAAACAAACACACAATATGCTTAAAAAGTGTGATAACCTAAATGTCACTAGCAAGCAAATAAGTCTTATTGTTTGTTGTTCTTAAGAAAACGTAAATGTGTATACATGTGGTCTTGTATTCTCCATTACCAAAAACCTTCATTTAACCAAACAAAGTTTAAGTCTCTACATCAAAGTCACATTAAAATGGTTCAATTAAAGTTAAGTGAATATTTTAATATTTGGTGGTCCCAACTTACTCCATAGGAAATATAATCAAACGCAACGTAACTATTTCTTTTGTGAAAAATGTGTAAACTCATTTTATATAGAATGCTTCAATCAAAATTATTATCTAATGAACAAACATATAATATGATCCCAACAATTGACGGAAACATCTATTGTATAAATGTCAATTCATTCACAATAAATAAGTTTCTATAGTTTTCAAATCATTTAATTCAATAAATCAATCAAGAAAATATTAAAGGAAACATTGAAATCTTATTTTATTCATATACTTTGGAATATTTGAAATTTTATATATTTTGCAATGTCAACTTTTTCAAAAGACTAGATTTTTTGCAAATTTAAATATACAATTTATAAATTTAAAAAAATACTCCTAACACATGAATAATACACAAAAAAAAAAAAAAAATCAAAATCAAGGGAGCTTTTCACTAATTTTTTTCAATCTAAAATGACTATTTAATGGAAACTGAGATTTCCAAACCCAACAAAGTATCAATGTAACAAAGGAGGGATTATGTGTTTTTAGATTAAGAGACACAAACCAAAGAGGTAGGAGGAAATTGGAGACACAAATCTCTTTAATGGAAACTAAGATTTCAATTGTTATAGTTCTTTGCTCCTTCAATTATTCTTTTTTTTTTTTTAATTTTAAAATTAATCAAGAGTGTTTTTTTTTTTTTCTACCATATGGAGTATATGTGCATTTCTTATAGCAAAGTGAAGGATAGGGTAGTTTAATGTATTTTTTTAAATTAATTTCTATTTTGATTAAATTATAGTATTTAACATTTTAATCAAATTTTATCCATAGAAAGACATGATAAAAAAATTGATAAAATATTGGAATAAATTGAAAAGGTTAAAAGGAATAGAATTTAATTATAAAAATATTAAAAGATTTAGAATTAAAAAAGAAAATAAATATTCCTTCACACCCCTATTACAAGCATGTTTTTTGGAAGACATTTAATGGAAGTTTTCAGTTTGGAATGCGTGGCTAAGAGGTTTCCTTCTTGTTACTTTGACATTGGAAGTGTTAAGATGCTTGATGATCTATTGAAAAATGTCTAGTCCAATAAATGGCAAAATTCTTAACTGTATTGGTGGACTACAAATAGGTTTACCTAGAAATATTTCATATAACTTTTTTACTTTCGTTTGTCTGTTAAGAATATTAAAGGTAATAATGATAAAAAGAGAAACCAAACATTTAGTTTTTACTTTTAGGTATCATAATAATTGGAAGAAACTTAATTATTATTCAACATAATTTTAGCATTTTATGTTATTTCATTTCTCCTTTTACTAAGAAGAATTGGGAAATATAATGTTTTCCTTTTATTTTCGTAATTCAATTTTATAACCCTACTGTGGATATAAATTATAAGCTTGATGCTGTTTTGTTAACCTAAATTTTTCATTTTGGGTTATGCAAAAACATGTAATGATTGAAGAAGTTGTTAATTTAATGGTAAACCTTTTTCCAAATCTAAATTTCAACATTTAGTTGATAGGGTGTTTCTAACTAATAGCTCATATTAATATGTATTAAAAGATGCTATGTAACTCATTCAAAATCACTATGTAAAATTATACAAAGCATTGACTTTGTTACACTACCTAATATGGATTTGAAATCGCTATAACAAACCATTGCCTTTGAACATATATCATGTTGATTTGTTAACCACTATTATTGATAATTTTATGGTGCAGTGTTTTCTATGGGTTAAGGACCTTATTTCTTATATCATAAGTTGAGGAAGCATGAACTTATTATGAGATTATAAGTCATAAATCAATAAGGTGTTATCAACAGTGCTTTGTTGTTCTTGCATGTCAAATGCTTTTAAATTCCTTGTAAAAGCACTGTCGTATAAAGTTTCAACACTAGATTTGTTTGTTCATACCTGTTGCATATGTGTGAAAAAATATTCATTACCACAGCTAACTTTATAATTAGGATATTTCAGTGTCTTTTACTCAAATTTATTTCAATATTTTATAAACAACCACTAAATTTGCTATATAGTAGTTGTGCTTTCACAAAAAAGCAATTTGGTGTACAAATGCCAAGTCTAAACTTTTAAATGAAAGATAAAGAGATTTATTCACAGGCTTAGATGTCAAACATTAGGTTGGTTATTTGCTGCAGGTCCCTATCCACTTGCTTCAAATTTGCCCTGTCCCCTTTTTAATGCATATTGCTTAGAGTTTCTAGAAAATTTTGACTTTTTTAAAAAGAATAAGTGTTTAATTGACAACAAATATTAGTATATAGAATGTATTGTTAAAAATTTTATAGTTCCTGCAAATTTTTTTTCAAAAGAAACTTAAAAATTTTATAATTTTTTTTCTATTATTTAACTAATCTAAAGGAGAATAAAAAAAATATATATATTAACTTAGATTTGAATTATTAGTTTATTATTAACATGATAAGTCAGCTTTTTACTTAATAAAATAATGAAAAATTATAAATAAATTGATTAAAATTTATTCATTCAATAATTTGTATGGATCAAAATAAATTAAATTTTAAAAAATTATACTCTTATAATAAATTCAAAATATTTAATAAAATATATTATCAATAATAATAGTTGTAAATATAAATAAACACATTAATGATATTTTAAAAAAAAAATTAAAAATTTTGATTAATCAACAAAATCAAATTGAATTGATTTTCAATTAATCGAACTAATTTTACAAATAATTAACTGTATTAAATAAAAATTGAAACTAAAATTAAAATTTTCAATTTAATTATTAAAAAATTATAATTAATAATTTTTTTATATATTATTTTTTCACTCTCATAATAAAAAAAATTATTAATATAAATATTAATAAAATATTATTATATTTTAAATAATCACTAATTTATCATAATTATAATGATAATAATAATTTTTTAAAATATACATTAACATTTTTTATATTTAAACTATTATTTTAATTTTATTAATTAAATTCAATTAATTAAGATCAAATTAAAATTTTTAATTAACTAAGATAACTTTAAATTTAAGATCACTAAAATTTTTAGTTTGATTATAATTTTAATAATTCAATTTCATTAAACAAACTATGCATAACTCTAATGCACATTAAAAAAAGGTAAAAAAAAATATATATATATACTCATATGTATATTTTTCATTAAAAGATAACAAAAATAAATTGTACAAGCATTTGATCTATAAATGTATGGGAGAGTGAAAAATACGCATCTCTTCTCAACAAGAAGTTAAGTTTCTATTTGCATGTAATGGAACTCAATAATTTCTCATTATTATTAGGTAAGCTCAACTATATTAAACCGAGTGTACCCAATAATTTTTGGTAACTGATGTATCTACAGTTTTGCTTCAGGCATTTTTTTTTTTTTTTTTTTGTTTTCTGCCCTTGACAATTGGCAGTGGTTGGGCGAGGAGACCAAAGAAGTCAAGCACACAGCCTGGAGCAGGGACGACGAGATCTTGGCAGATTACAAGACTATGTTCAATTGAGTGTTTCCTAAGAACATGTAAACAACAATGGATGCTTTTAAACTGTGGGTTTGTTTGTTTGTTTGTTTGTTTATTTTGGGAGTCTGTCCAGCTGTATTTGATGAGTTGGACCTTACCTAGATCCATTGGCTTTGGGGTTACAGTGATCTTCCTAAGCTTGGCTTTCTCCAAGCCTAATTCATAGATTTTTTCCATTTTTCTTTTCTGGGTTAATTCTTAAAATTTGTCTTCCCATTTGTTGGACTTTTGGATCATTCCTTCTCCTCTACGTGTGACGGTGGAAATCTCCTTCTTTTTTTTTTCATTTGAGGGGCTTAGATATCGAAGAAATGAAAATTGATAAAGTAAATGGAAACAAGATTCCTTCGCGATTGGTGCGTACATAGAACGCGTGCTGAAGACAAAAAGCTTAAATAAATAATTACTTAGGACAATTTTTAATTTAATTTTTTTTTTTATTTTTTCATATCATAATATTTTTTAATTTATAAATTATTTTTTAAAATAACTCTTTTACATTAAAAATTTTAATTAAAAATATTGTTATCCTTTTATTAAATTTATTACATAATTTTGAACCAATTACTCAATAAAATTCAAAATATTAATTAACATAATTAAATATATTTTTTTAATTTTTTAAAAAATATTTTTAGTAAAATAAAAAAATAAATTTTTAATTTAACCTCAACAGGCAAAATGAATAACGTGAGAACACAAGGTCACAGACAGCTCACTGCGAAGAAGGCCACACTCACGTGCCAACGTCGCCAAACCGACGCGTCGTCATTACTCATGTTATAAATTTGCATCTTTTTTCACACACCACACCTCTCCGGCCGATGATAGCAACAACTACGGCTGACATTGATGACTTCATTAAAGTTCAGATCCTCCGTTGTGCGTTTATAGACGGAAGACAGGGTTCAAAACGAGCTCTTTCGATACATTCAAATTTAAATTGTATAATATAAGAACCAAAATTAAAACTTGATATTTGGTATATGTTTCGTTTATTAAAGAGTCAAATTTAAATTTAATAAGTTATTATTTGAGTCTAATTTATATATTTTTAAAAAATAATTAATTTAATTTTATAATATTAACATAAATAATAAAAATTATAAAATATTATTGTTATAAATAAAATTAATATGATAAAAAATTTATTTAAAAAAAATTAATAAATTAAAAGATAAATATTTAATTATAATATATAAAAATAAATATATATTATGAATAATATTAAAAATAAGACAAATAAATTTAATTTATTGACACAATAAATAAATTTTTAATAATTATATAAAAAAATTATTCATAAATTTAAATAAATTAAATTTATAAATTTAATTTATTTAATAAATAATTTTTAAATTTAAATTTAAGTGTCATTTATTTAATTAATTAAATAAATTTAAATAATTTTTTATTAAATTAAATAATAAAATTTTTAAATTATACAAATAATATTTTATATAATATATATATATATATATTATAATAAAATAATAAATTTTATTAAAAATTTTATTTATTTTATATAAAATAAAATATATATAATATAAAATTATTTTAAATTTATTTATATTTATAATATTTTCTTTAATCGATAAAAAAAATAAATTTTTATATCGTCATTTATTATGAAATTTCTTTCCATCAAATTTGACGTCACTAAGTCTAAAATTTGGTCAAAGGTGTGCTAAAAAAACAATTCGGATTTTTGCGTCGTTATTTATTATGAAATTTCTCCTTAAGACGTCAGACTTCAAGATTTAAAGTTTAAAATTGGTTTATAATATGAGAAGCGAACATATGTAAGCTTTTTAAAGTAGATTAATAACATCGGCATAAGATCGGTACGTGATCGACTCAACACGTGTCATAAAATGTATAGCGAGTACATAAGAATGCATACGATTGAGAGTAGCATTCGATCACGATCCCAAGTTAAATGTAAGCCTCTCGGCCGCAGCGGGTCTTTTCCCTCCCTTTCTATATACTCACCGACCCCGGCTCTCTCTCTCAATCCGAAAATTTCTCTATTTCCTTCACTACGCACATTCAGCGCACGTTAGCTTCCTCCTCCAGCTAGCTTATCTCTGGTTTGGTTTCTTTGTTTTCCGACGGTTTAATATGGCAACGCCGGTGAGGATGGATCTGGACGGGAGGCCGATAAAGCCGATGACGATATGCATGATCGGCGCCGGTGGCTTCATAGGATCACATCTCTGCGAGAAGGTCTTGGCAGAGACGCCGCACAAGGTTCTGGCCCTCGACGTGTACAATGACAAGATCAAGCACCTCCTCGAAGGCGATTCCTCTAGCCCTTGGGCCGGTCGGATCCAGTTCCACCGCCTCAACATCAAGCAAGACTCTCGGCTCGAAGGCCTTATCAAGATGGCAGATCTGGTACGAACATTACCTCTCCGGCCACCCATTTCTCGTTCTCGCTTCTCTCTTTTACTATTTCCAGCTTCTTTTTTTTTCTTTTGGTTTGGTTTTTTTGGCTGTTAATGCGGTGGAATTGCGTTGTGTAGACGATAAATCTAGCGGCAATCTGTACGCCGGCGGACTACAACACGCGTCCGTTGGACACGATTTACAGCAACTTCATCGACGCGCTTCCTGTGGTATGTTTGCATTTTATTGCTTTCTTTCTTGTTTCTACGTTTGCCATTTTCGCGTATGGTTGATTTTGTTTCTTTACTGTTCGGCTTGAGTTGAAATCTGAAGAGATTTGGTTGTTGTTAAGTCTATTCATAGGTGTTTTTTTTGTTCTTTGTTTCTTTTTTTCCGTTATTGTCGTTTTCACCTTTTGTGCCTATTTTCTTACTGTGTTCTGTGAAAGGAGTTGAAGATTGAGGAGATTTGGTTGTTGTTGGGTCTATTGAAATTGAACCGAAGTAATTTTGTGATTTGATGTTGATTTTTTTTGGGTAATCTGTTATATGACCAGGTCAAGTACTGCTCGGAGAATAACAAGCGTCTTATTCATTTCTCCACTTGCGAGGTTTATGGGAAAACGATTGGGTCCTTTCTTCCTAAGGACAGCCCTCTTCGTCAGGTGAGCCTTCGCTTTCTATCTTTTATAGCATTGCAATGCGCTTTTTTTTTTTTTTTTTTTTTTTTAATTCAATTTTTTTGAATGGTTAGCTGGTTTACATTTTTGTCTTTTTCAGATGTAAGTACAATTCAGATGCTGTAGCTCAGGCATTTCTTTTTTATGACTTTATGGTGGTGGGTTCACAATAGAATTTGAAGATCTGATTGAATATAAGTTCCTTGATTAGATGCTGTTTGATTCTAACATTTTGATGTGAGCAATTATCTTAGTTACAGAGAATTTGTAGTTTGAGTTGTGCAAAGATCTCTGGTGCTGCGGACATCTTTTCTGAGATGAGCTAATAGTTTAAAGCACTGTAGCAGGTGTCACTTTGAGATTTTGATCAAATGGTTAGAAAATGAGCCACGTTGGATCTTCGTAAATCTTCATTGTTTGGTTCTTTAAGTTGAGAAAGCTTTTTGAGCTTAGGAAGCATCATGTTGAACTTTGATTTATCAAAATGCCTCACTTAAACTCTTTTTTCCATGATTAGATTTGGATGCATAACCCTTTGGACTATATGTATAATACTCCACCCTAAAGCATATTGATCTTGTAAAGATTTGGTTGTTCCAAGGGTTTTCATTAAGGTTAAGTTTGATCACTCTCTCATTGGTCATTGCATGCACCAGCTTGATGTTTAACTTAAATTAATTTGCTGATTTGTGAGGTCTTTGGTTCTCCATCTAGGTGGTAGGATTCAATAATTTTTCTTTTATCTTTATATGTTGAAGCCTTTATTGCTATGATCAGGTGATGAGGAATTATGATTCAGGAAAATGTGTTATATTTCAGAGCTAGGTCTACAGGCTTAGAATTTTGACTTATTGTAGAGTTATGATATGTCTATCTACAATGTTATGTGGAAACAAGAGAGAACTTTTTAACACCAGATCCTAGGACTATGTGGTATTTTTCTTTTGTATTATACGAATTTGAAGAAATTGCTATTTTGATGCCCAAGCAGTTGGAAGTGGTAATGATTCAGGAGCAGTATGTTTTTAATCAGTTACATTATGCTAAAATATATTGTTGGTAGCATAGATAAAGCCAGAATATCAAATGTGGGTTTTGTAGGCCAAATTAGATACATGAAATACCTGGTACAGATCATGGCATTCTTGTCCTCTGTCTGGTTGATTCCTTGCTACTGGTTGTTAGATAACTTGATGTTTTCAAGTGCTTTGGTGTTTTCCTGTTCTATTTGTTATTGTTTTTGCCTGTTATACTTGTCATAGGATATGAGCCTGACTGGCTATGTATGCCATGTTGGACAGGATTCTGCATTCTATATTCTAAAGGAAGATACCTCACCCTGTATTTTTGGTTCTATTGAGAAGCAAAGGTGGTCATATGCATGTGCAAAGCAATTGATTGAGAGGCTTATATATGGTGATTTATCTTGTCCAGTAACGTCACTGTCCTTAAGGTACTTTTCACATTTTTCTGCTAACTTCATGTTCTATCTGTTACAGCTGAGGGTGCAGAGAATGGGCTCCAGTTCACCATCGTGAGACCTTTTAACTGGATTGGACCCAGAATGGACTTTATTCCTGGAGTTGATGGCCCTAGTGAGGGTGTTCCCAGGGTTCTGGCATGCTTCAGCAATGTTAGTTCAATTTTCCCTTCTATGGATTTGAAGGACATGAAATTGTTTTATGTCTATAATTATCTTTGCATTTAATTGATGTTTCCTTCCCCTTCCTTTCAGGCTCTCCTACGTCATGAGCCACTCAAGCTTGTGGATGGTGGCCAGTCTCAGAGAACTTTTGTTTATATCAAGGATGCCATTGAAGCTGTTCTCCTGATGATTGTATGTTTTGATTATCTATTGCTATCCCCTTCATCCTCCCCAACATTATCAATGTGATGTCGCTCAGTTCGTGTGATCTTTTATGTAGGAAAATCCGGACAGGGCCAATGGTCAGATTTTTAATGTTGGTAACCCTCACAATGAAGTTACTGTTAGGCAGCTTGCTGAGATGATGACAGAGGTAGAGGATTATTGTGCTGACTGTTTTTGTAAATAGAGCACCAGAGACACTGGGATTAATGTACTGCTTCAAACAGGTCTATTCTAAGATAAGTGGAGAACCACCTTTGGACGTGCCAACGATTGATATCAGCTCCAAGGAATTTTACGGTGAGGGGTACGATGATAGTGACAAGAGAATTCCAGACATGACCATAATCAATAGGCAGCTTGGTAGTGCCTTGTTTACTCAGATACATCTTTAGTAGCCTGGGCTTCTGATAATTATGCTTTTTTGACGCATATTGAGTGCATTTATGCCAGGTTGGAACCCTAAGACGTCGATATGGGACTTGCTCGATTCAACCCTCACATATCAACATAGAACATATTCCGAGGCCATAAAGAAGGTCATGGGAAAGCCTACAACCAGCCGAGGAAGCGTGATGCTTGGATGACACTCGAGGAGGGAAATTCTTGGTTGGCTGTTTATTAGCAGGTGTTCTTATTCTTTTTAGGGAAATCCTAAATAATACTGTGTCGGATAATATACACGCAACAGTTCTTTTTTTTCTTTTTTTTTTTTTGGTCTTTCCCGTGTCAGTGGTCTCTAGCCCATTGTAGTTCGGGATTGAAATTTCTTTCCTGTTATTGACAGCAAGACTCAGGAGGTCCTACAAGAAAACATGTGGGTAAGTGCTAGAGTAAGTTTGATGTTAGGACTCCGACGGTTAAATCAATAAGGAGACGGAGATTTTCACGTATACAAAAACGGAGGAGAATTCCCGATATCTAAAGTGAGTGTTGACTTGAACTGTGTACACATGGATAAATTGATTTAGCGTGGATGTGACGAGCGGGAGTCTTCCATCCATGCCTTCAAGGATTTGAATTTGCCCTTTGGAGTGGTGAATTGTGGAAATAAACTCATTTTCTCTGATGGGATTCATGTGGGCTCGCGCAAGCTTATTAACGTTGTCGAGTAATTTATCTTGGAATCTCCTTATCAAGTTACGCGAAATACTTTTATATTTAAGACATGTTCAAAATATTATGTACCCGACTAGTTACTAACCCTGCGAGTCTCTTCATGGCATAATATGAAAATTTTACGTGACACGAACAATATGAATGATGTGACTATTGTTTAAAGCATTACTAAAAAGAAAAACAACAAGGAGCAGTGAGAAAAAGGATTGCCGATGAGAGAACAAGTATTTCTGAGCAGAGGAAAATATTGGATGGTAGCATCCAAAGCTGGTGTGCCCAAACCTAATAAATGGAATAGGTACTCAAGCATACATCACCTCTATTTTCATCTATCTCAAATTAGGGCTTCGACTTTTTATGATTTTTGCCCTCCACCCTCGTCTTCTGACCCAGGAGCATCATTCTCACTCTCTCTCTATTTTCATCTTCTTCCAATGGCTTCTTCACCCCACTTCATCTTCTCCTTAATTAGAAACAATGACGGCAAGCATGGAGAAATGAAAGAAACTGGGAGACATTACACCTTCCTGGAGCCATTAGTATTGCCCTCCCGAAATACCATATTTTGGATGTCACCACAACAGTGCTCGGCTAACCCATTCTAACACAACTGAAACATTCCCAATTCACAATCCTTCTTTGAGGTTCGATACAGGTTTGTTGTTTGTGTGTGTGTGTGTGTGTGTACCTTTTTAAATTTGTCTCCCAAAACTTATCACTAACCATTTATTTTATGAATAAATGAATTGGTGATTTCATTTCCAAGTCAAACAAAACTCGTTTTCTGTCACATTTAAGGCCTACTCTCTCCCGCCCTCGTAGTATCTCTCTTACTATATGACAATTGGAGAAGATTTTATCGAGATTAGCTCGAATATTTTCTCCACATGGAATATATCTCAAGCAAAACAAACCTACAGCACATTATAGAGACTTGTTTTTCTAGATTTATATCAAGCATTGAAATTGTACGTGCAGCGGCCCGCGATCAACCCGCTGAGAGTACTAATTGAACAATAACTTCGAGGAATATAAATTTGATCTAAATTCTCTTAACCTCTTAATAATCTTTAAAGACAAAAAAAAAAAAAGATAAAGAAAATAAGTCTCGAAGATTTTGTTACCGCGGTAAAAAAGCTTCCAGGATTAAGGAGAGTAAAGCTAAACTTTTAAATACTATATACTATACATAGGTTATACAAAAATAGTCTCATTTTATGAAAAATAAGCTGTGACACAAAATAAATGCGGGTCCATAACACATTCAAAATCATTAAAATATGATCAAAATGAACGATAAAACGATTACAACCCATAAATGTGCAATTCATGAATGATAACAATGTCATATTACCTTATTATTTAGATCTATCCTATGTTGTAGACTAATCAAATTAAGTTAAATTTTGACATATTTAAGTTTAATTCGTTAAATAAACGAGCATAAAAATGAGACGCAACATTGGCTTCATTTAGCAACGAGTCAAACCTACTTTTATTTAGCAAGGCATAAGAATTTTGCATGAGTAGCTTAGTTTAACTTTATGATATTGACCAGAATAATAAAAATTGCATAAATTCATTATTATAAATAGAAATAAAATCAGAAAAAAAAAATTACCTTAATAAAACTAATCAATCAAAAATATAAGTATTTAATTTAGTGTATAAACGTAAATATATAAAACATATAATTTTAAAAATTAGTCTAACAAATTTATTCAATAATATAATAAATAAGTTTAATTATGTTTTGTTGGAACCAGCTGTTATATGTTCCATTGAATGTTTGAGCTTCAAGGCATTTTAAAAAAAGTGGGGGTCTTCTTCCTCTTCTTTCTTGTGATTAGTCTTCTTGATCATTGCCCCTGCTGGAAAGGTTGTTGGGTTTCATAAAGAGGGTTGTGACTGGTATGCACGTTTATTCTCAAACGCTTTTGACACTTACAGTATTTATTATTGGTCGCTACATGGTTTACTTAATCGACAATGCTTCTGGAATTTGTCTCCCTTTGTTCAAATTTGGCTTAAATTGTGGTTACCTGGTGACCTAGATGCCCCCCTTAAATTCTTTGATGGAATGATTGTTCTGCTTGTCCTCAGTGATGGGACCGAAACACATTGTCTTTTGAAGGTCGTGTAATCTGCCCGTTCTGACCAACTAAACTGAACCGTGCGATTTTAATGCAGTTTGGCACAATTGAGCTTCGAGATGCACATTCATGGATTAATGAAAAAGAATTGTCCACTGTATAGTTGCATGCGTGGCTTTGGTTTCAGAGAATTTTCTATTGATTTTTGCATTTAAAATTATTGGTATATGTTTAATGAGTGCCAACTTTGAAAGTGGATTGACTGGCTATGTGTGCTTGATATTCAATCACCTGAAGACAGAAAATGGTAAGAGTTTTATTCCCTGTTAACAATAAATATGTTAAGATAATGTTCTGCTTCCTGTTTCTCATTTACCACTCTGTATAGAATTTGAAGTAATCTTTCTTGTATGTGCCTTCAATGTCCCTTAAATTAGTCACTGACTTAAATTTCTTACCTGCACATTCTGCACTTGGTTTGTTAATTTTCTATCTTGCAACTGAATCAACTGTCAGGAATTATGAGCCTAAGATTTGGCCTACTCTGTGCCTTTTCTCTTTATTCTACATTTTCCCCATTATTTATCGGTACAAGAAATTATTGTTGAAGAGTCTTCTCACCGTCAAATTGTTTTCTTTACAACTTAATGGAAACCTTTTGACTGGCCAGTTCCCGCTGGTGTCCAAATGTGGGAAAATGGCACACATATATGTGAAGAATCCCAGGAAAAGGCTTTGACAACTAGGCTTGAAGAATTTCCTGGCGTTCCCGACACGTTCTTAATTTGCAGTAAAAAATTGCTTTGGGATGGGGGTGGAATTGACACCGAGAAATGCAGTAACCGTGTATTGTGCAGGAGACTACCTTGAAATGACTGGGGATTATGGAGAAGGAAACTTGCTTCCAAAATCAGAGGATTTCTTCCACAGGAACATATTGTGCAACTGGAAACCCCGTATATTGGCCCTTCGAAGTCCTGATCCTGTCACGCAAAGGGCTAAAAAGCTCCGGAAAATAACCAAATGGTTAAATGCTCTATCTATGATGGTATGCCCAGATCCTAGTTTGTTTGTATGGTCCACGATGAGGTATGGAAGTTTACTCTGCCGTCATGGTAGCATCCTCTGGAATGGAATAAACGCAGGGGTGATAATCCAAAGTACAGAATCTGACTGGTGGTTTGAAGACATTTCCTGCCTCGGTGTTGTTTTGTTTGAAAGGCTAATTAATACAATGCAATCAAGAGCTATAAGACCGGAAAATCTTGCGGGTACGGTCATGTATTATGCCAGGAAGTACCTACCAGGTCATGGCGGGTCGCAGAGCAGCAAGGGTGGCAAGACCAGAACAGTTGCTGGTTTTAGCCTCACGCATGCTGCAGTTGACCAAAAGTTTTGGACAGAAGCTATTGAAAAGATTCTCCCAGAGAAAATGGGGAAGTCCTTCAGCAGATTTTTACTAAAAGTTCTTCGTGCTGCTCCGACATTGGGTGTCAGTCAAACATGTTAGTATGCATTGGAGAGGAAAATAGGGATGCAACTCAAATTGGCAACCTGGGTGGTTTTCTTACTCCTAATTACTCAGATTCTGACACTGTTGTATGACACTGGTATTGTGTTGAACGAATCATTAACCATTTTTATGTCTTTAGAATCCAGGATGTTAGCATTTTCTCCGTCTTCCTTGGACCTTGAAACCTCACCGTCTTCCTCCGAGCCACTACAAAAGGTTGCAAAACTGATAGATGACTACATGGCCGAGGTAGCTTCTGATGTGAATTTGGAACCTCAGAAGGTGCGTTCTCTTGCAGAGACCATTCCAGACTCTTAGGGGTCACTGCATGAAAGTCTATACAGAGCATTGGATGCATATTTCAAGGACTGAATTTACTGGATCTCCTAATGAAATACAGAATCTCATTCTTTGTTTGATAGCTAATACAACAAACTGACTCTTAGGGCCGCGCAATATGCATCTACTGTTCTATTGCAGAATGGGTTTCAAGTTACGTAGGAAGAGGACTGTAATGTCTTGTGGTTCCAATTTAGACCGCCTTTCTTCGCCAGCTTTCAGAATCTCTGGGGTTGAAACAGGAAAACAGAAATGTAGGGAAAAGGGGAAATCAATTTTAGGTGTTGTGTCTCTGATTGTTGGTTTTTCCAGTCTCATTTGCTTCTCCTCTCCTTTACGCTCCGGCAACCGTGTAATATTCAGCTTGAATTTGTAAGGCATTCCATGATTTTTCATGGTAAAATCCTTTATTCTCCAAGCTTTACACATTTATGATATAAGTTAGATAAAATTGTAAATATTCTAATATGATTGTCTGAAAATAAGATTAAGTGTTTTATCCTTCATATCCTAATAAGAAGATGTAATTTATCATCAAATGCATCAATCCGTTTTCTTGGTTTTAGAACCAAAAGTTTACGATTTAGTTTTGAAGAAAATGTTTTATAATTGATTGTCACGTCTGTCGCTTTGGCCGAGTGGTTAAGGCGTGTGCCTGCTAAGTACATGGGGTTTCCCCGCGAGAGTTCGAATCTCTCAGGCGACGGAAGTTTTAATTTGTAATTTTGGGAATCCATTTGATTGTAACTATCATCAGCATCTACTATTTTTGGTCGGTGCAGACCTCTACGTACTCAACCAACCCTAACAAATGAGGGCAAAATGGCGATGCCATTGCCAGCCTCTTAGTTAAAAATCCAACTTGGTGGCCGCCAACTTGAGGAGGAAGAAGAAGGAATGTCGTGTCTTCATTCACTGTTCCTTAAGCACTCTTTTTCTCTCAGCAGCTTCTCAAACGATGCCGTCTCTCTCCCTCCTCCTCCTCCTTCTTCCCCACCTTCGGTCAAGCAACGCGGATGCGCCCGCTCCCCAACAACCCTCTGTTTCAACATTAACTACCGTTGCCCTACACCCCGCAAACTCTTCGTCAAATGCGTCAACTCGGATTCTGCGGCGACGGCGGCGACGGATGCCACGGGTTCGGAGCAGGGACGCAAGACTGGGGGTTTCGAGCTGAGAACTGATGATCATGATTCTGGTGGTGATAATGGAGATTCTTCTTCCGGCGGCGGCGGCGGCGGCGGCGGAGGTGGTGGGGGACAAGAGGGCGATAGCGAGGAAGAGAAAGAGTTTGGCACCATACTGTGGTTTGATCAAGTGATGAAGGAGACGGAGGCGCGGGGAGTTAAACTCCCGGCGGACATGTTGGAGGCCGCCAAGACCACTGGCGTTCGCGAAATGTTCCTCTTCCGATACCTCGATTTGCAGGTTCATATTTTTGAACCATTTCTTGATTTGTATTGTCATATATTACTTCTTTTTTATTGTAATTTGATGGCTCTTTTCGCCTTGATACCCGCCCTTGAACATTTTCTTTACCTTTTTTTTCTTTTTTTAATTTTTGGGAGTTGCAGGGGTCTGTTTG
Organism: Rhizophora apiculata; assembly: GCA_037832385.1. NCBI lineage: Eukaryota > Viridiplantae > Streptophyta > Magnoliopsida > Malpighiales > Rhizophoraceae > Rhizophora > Rhizophora apiculata. The sequence continues at coordinate 2,627,957 of CM075440.1, forward strand.
GCCACTAGGCTTTTTAATGAAGAACTGCAGTATGCTGCGGAATCGAATGCTGGCCGATCCTTCTTTTCTTTTCAAAGTTGGAACCGAGGTTTGTTGATGGTTAAGTTCTATACCTCTCGAAACATACTTGGTTATCTTAGTTTTCATTTGTTTCTTACATTTTGTGACGATTTAAATCTGTTATTCTTGAAATGGCATGGTGCAGATAGTTATTGATTCTTGTTGTGCGACATTTGCGGAGGTTCAGAAAAGGGGAAAGGACTTCTGGTCAGAATTTGAGTTGTATGCTGCGGATCTTTTGGTTGGCATTGTTGTTGACGTTGCTTTGGTTGGCATGTTGGCGCCTTATGCTCGAATTGGGCAGCCATCTGTTTCAAGAGGTTTATTTGGAAGCATACAGCATGCTTCTGCAGCTCTTCCCAGCAGGTTAGTGCTGCAAACTTTTAGCTTGTATTGATTTGTTGTGCCTTTTCTTCCCTGGACAGTGTACTTTAGCTGCCTGATCTCAGATTGGTTTGTGTCAGATTATTCCTTGACATGGAAACACTGTTTTCAGAAGAATGTTTGTGCATTTGTGTGTTTGTGTGGGTGCTCTCATAATTGAAAGTAGGGTAAACTTAGATGAACATTAGTTTCAGGGTTACTGGTCCTGCTGTTTCGAATCTCTATTGGAATAAAAACAATGGTGAAATTTGAATATATTATTTATCAGATTCAGGCAGCTCAAGATCTAGGGTTGTGAGAAATATTCAATCAGAAATTATTGTATCTTTGTTCTAAATGTAAATTTGACACAAACTTTTCATCAAAAGTGCCTTGACAAAAGGTACTCTTTATGGGGACTTGGGTGTAATGTTATCATCAACATGCATGACTTCATTAGAAGAAGTTGAGGTTTTGTCCTTTTTCTCTTTTTTTTTCATGAGATTGAAGCTTCTTTTTGTATACAGTGCAACTGTCTCTATAAAAATGTGTATTTGTTACATGTTTTGTCTGTGCAATGTTGAACAAATAACTGTCACTTTACACTAAAAGGCGATAAACTGAGGCCCGTGTCATGGAAGTTACCATAGATTTTACCTTGTAAAAAAGAATGAGGGACAAAGAGGAAAAAGAAGTTCTAGTATATATTGTGAGGCACAGAGGCTAAGCTCCTTTGTAGTGATAAATACCTCAACATATTTGTCTTTATGGTATCTCCTGCTGCCCTATAACTCGACATCGTTATTCTTTATTTCTGTTATTTGGGGGAGTATGGTGGGTCTTGGATTCAAGACCTCAAAGTCCTCACACTTCTAAGGCAAGGGAAAGTGCTGGTAGTTCATTCAGCCATTGCCTAGGACCACACTCTTTGTACTTAATTCACTGTATGCCATTTCAATGCAGTGTTTTTGAAGCTGAAAGGCCAGGATGTACATTCTCTGCAACCCAACGAATTGCTGCATACTTCTACAAGGTACCACATGTTACTAATTGTTGGCTAATTAAGTTGCACTCTTCTTTGTTTCTGCAAAAATCTTCAGTGTTGTCCTTTTATCATATGTGACGTCAGATTGCTTGCAGTAGTTTTGCTAGCATTTTTGTCCTTATTCTGATATGGTTTGCATATTTTGGAACCTGACTTCAGGGTGTATTGTACGGTTCAGTGGGCTTCGGATGTGGGATGGTTGGTCAAGGCATTGCTAATTTGATTATGACTGCCAAACGGTACAGATCAATCCCAATGCTTGCTCTTGTTGTGTTTGTTTTATCCCCATATGATAACACCTTTGGTTGCTTTGTTATGGATGCATTATCAAGCTTTACTTAAAAGAATCTAATATTAAAATTGCTGGTACTCTCTTTCTTTCTTGGTACAAGTCTCACTCACGTAGATTCTGGCTCTCTCTTTCTTTCTTCATAGTTAGAGTTCTGCTACCCGCTCCTTCCTGGGTGTGCAGAAAGATATTTGGGTTTCTGAAAGTATCATTACATATAATGTTGAAGTTGTTTCAGGATATAACTGAGTCAAGTTGCTTCTTTTAAAAAAGGAGAACATATGTCAATGGTGAAAAGAATTTCAAATAGTGGCACACTGCTTCACATTTTGGGGGAATGTTTACTAGTTACATCTGCTGCAGTTGCCTGCTAAGCATCTAGTGAAGTCTATTGCTACAAGGATGCTTTATCATTCATCTTTTCTTTTCCCTCATTTTCCACTTGTCTTCCTTTTCAATTTTATTTTTAATTCCTGTTGTCATGAATAGAAACATTTATTGTTGTAATACTACAGGCTCTCTTTCATTATATATTCTCTTTACTTAGTGTAAATATTTGCTTACTGTTATATTTTTGGTCCATCAGAAGCATAAAGAAATCAGAAGAAGACATTCCTGTCCCTCCTCTCATTCAAAGTGCTGCTCTTTGGGGTACTTATCTATGCCAAATATCTATGTTTCTATTTGATTTCTGGTTCTGCTCAATAATTGTTGTCAGCCCTTGTAGTTGGGTTTCTCTGTTATTTGAGGCTAGTAGAGCTTTTGGAAAGTTTTTAGTTCATATCACTATTTTTATACTCTTTCTGACAATGGCATATTACATTTAAGTTTTTAGGCAGACTTTTTTCCATGATTAGCCTTCTCTTTTACTGCCTTAAAATTTGTATATTCTGTTTTGGACTGTCTTGTTGATCAGGTGTTTTTCTTGCGGTATCTTCCAATACTCGTTATCAAATCATTAATGGACTGGAACGTTTGGTTGAGGCATCTCCATTGGCAAAGCAAGTCCCATTTGTCGCAATGGCTTTCACTGTTGGCGTGAGATTTGCCAACAATATTTATGGTGGAATGCAATTTGTGGATTGGGCAAAATGGAGTGGGGTGCAGTAGCAGGAAGTTCTGTTACAATTGCATCGCACAACAGTGTCAAATTTCTCCACATCTTTCCAGAGATATGGTTCACTCCAAGAGGAAAAGAACCCTTTAGGTTTAGACATATTGGTGAAACAAAGCATTAGCTTTCCTTGAGGAAGCCTCGTGTTTTTGCTTGGCTTCATCATCCAATCCAATTGGATAGTGTAGTTTTGCTGTTTCTTTGGTGGGCATAAGATAGATGGATTTCATGTATGTTCTAGAGTGGGGTACTTCAAAGGCCATTTGGGCTCTAGAGTCACACTAAATGAAATTGTCTGATCTATTCTTTGGAAAATGAGGCTGCTGTAATGGATCCTTACAGATGTGTAAAATCTTTGAAATTGGAAGATTTATTGCAGAAGCAATTGTTGCTAGTGACATCACTACCACCAAATGACCCTTGAAGCACAAGTGGCTGGCTGCCGTCACTTACCATTACATAATTGTTTTGAAATGCTTTCTACTATATGACTTAAACTAGTAGGCAAAATGATTACGCAAAATTTGAAAGTGAATATATAATTTGATTTTATATAAAAATTGTCTTATTATTTTGTATAAAAAATATATTTTTATATATTTTTGAAAGTTTTGAAATAATAAAATTTTAGTGTGATTTTTATGTTTTTTTTAAATATTTTATTTCTTAACGACTATTACTGGTGATTTAGTTAGTTTGAAAACAATTAAATTGAGTAGTGGAAGTGATGACATTTGAGAAGGAAAAGAGATGATTAACAAGTTTAATGATACTAATTTAGATTTTTAAAAGATTCAAATAAAAGATTATTTATATAAAAAAAAATTGCTTCACCTTTCTTTAAAAAAGAAATCAAAATTGACAAATGAAGAAAATTAAAAGTGGTTAGATAAATAAGTTTTGAGAGTTATATGATTAATACTGACCTAAAATGTTACTTTCAATATCTAAATAGAGAAATCAAGTATAGAACTAGTGAAGATGTCAACTCATATATACAAGGAATTGTCCACTTTTAACAAAATATATTTTATTAAAAAATTATTTAATCTAAAAATAAATTAGGGTAATTTTGTTAAAAATCATATAAACGAATTTAATTTGATTTTTAATTAATTAAATTTGATAAACATAAATTTTAATGAATAGGTTAAAATTTTGATTTTATTATCCTTATTGTTGGAAAATTAGAATATCACTATAATTATAATAAGTAGATCATCTACTTTATAACAATTACAGTTCAGTGCAATTTGAGATATAATTTTAAATGAAAATATTCGTAAAAAAGAATTGAATATATCATATAACTCTAGTTTTGACTTTAAGTATTAAAGGTAAAAGAAGAATAAATCAACATGATAATAATATGAGTAAATTAAAATTTGAAAAAATAAACAAATTGAAATTTAGCAATATGTGATAGAATTACAGTTGTAAGGGACACTTTAAGAAAGACTACAAATAACCAAAGAAGAAAAATCAAGATGAAGATTTCAAAAATATAGCAATTGAAGAATATCTTGGACACTACAATTATAGGCATTAACAATTCAATGGAGTCTTGGATTTTAAACTATAGAATATCTTTTCATTTAACCTCACATAAAAATTGTATGCAAAATTATGTTGTTGTTAATTTTGGAAAATTTCATATTACTAATGATGAACTATTAGATATAGTGGTGATGACCATGTCAAGACATCAAACAATATGTGTAAAAATTGAAAAATATCAAACACTTCTTAGGATTCAAAAGGAATTTGATTTCTATAAGATAACTTGATGAAGAAGCATAATCTACAACTTTATCGATGAGTCATGGAAAATCACCAAAGGAATAATGATGATAGTAATAAGAAACAAGACTAAGACACTTTATATGACCTTAAGTATAAAGGATTTAGTGAAAGTTGTTGAGTTAGGGATTGATTCTAGGATTTGACATTGTAGGCATGGACATTGAGTGAGAAAAGAATAAAGGCACTTGTAGTAAAGGGAAAGTTACTTGTCATATAAACTGTGAATGTTAGTATTTGGAAGGATTGTATTTTTAGGAAGAAAAAACATGTCAGATTCTTCAAGGTTGGAAGGACACCCAAGACATGAAAGTTAAAGCTTATGCATATTGATTTTTGGTGTCTCTCCTTAGTAGCATCCATAGATGACTCACTCTATTATATTACCTTCATTGATAACTCTACTAAAAAATCTAAGTTCATTTTTTAAAAACTGAATTTGATGTGTTTATAACTTTTAAAGAGCTAGAAAAATCAAATAGAGAATAAATTTAGTGCATATCAAAAAAGGGAATATATTGAGTTGGAGAAAATTTTAAAAGATGATATAGGTAGAAATGTGATAGAAAATCCTAAAAAACATTTCATTATAGTTAATACCTTCTACACCAATTATATAGGTAACAAAATTTGATAGAATATCTAAACTTTCACAATAATTTTTTTCTTTCTTATATTATTTATTATTAATTGATAGAAATAAGTTAAAATGATTTGATGGAATAATATAAATTAAAAATTCCATCAATTTAAAGTTAATCATTGAAGAAAAAATAAATTCACTTTAGAAAAATCATACATGAAAACTAACTCAATTACCAAAAGGTCAAAAAACACTGAATAATAAATAAGTTTACTAAGTTAAAGAAGAATATAATGATAATAAGTGATACAAGGTAAAGTTTGTTGTGAAAAGATTTCAATAGAAAAAAAGTATTGATTACATTAAAATTTTCTCTCCAATTGTAAATATATGCTATACAAAGAATTCTATTGACATGTCAATTAAGTAATGGTTATAAAGAAGTTAAAGCAATTTGCAGCCTTAATTGGCCCTATGATTCATTATTAAAGAGGTATCATACTAAATTTATAAATTACAAGATAAGTTTAATTACATTATGATAGTTGTTGGTTTGATAATCAGTCTCTAACTAAGAAATTGTTGTAGTGGTTGAACCTAATTAATATTATCTAAGACATGTAATTTGTCTTTATATAAAAATTGTCATATTCTTTTATGTAAAAGAACAAGCTTATTATTTAATTTTAGAATTTTCAAAATAGTGAAATTCTAGTATAATTGTAGACAGAAGAACATTTAAATTTCAAATCATGTGAATTTCATATATTTATTTCACTTTTTTCCCTTTTCAAATATTTCATTTCCCAACATAGTATCCTTATAATGCACCTTTTTCTTGTAAAAAAAAAAAAAAAAGGAAGAAAGTTTTAATAGATGTAACACATACAATTTCGCGAGTTACACCATTTATTTGTATATATTATATAACCTTGATTATGTAGCAACATAGTGAGAGGTATGCAAAAGGTGCACAATCCATTCAAAGATTCATATGATATATTCATTATTATTATTATTATTATTATTTTAAATTCAATAATTCTTTCACTAGATTATGCCTTACTGACACACCAAAATTTTCTCATATTTATATTTATATTATTAAAGCTTGGAGAACATTTGATGATTCTTATTAATTCTTAAACTCAAAAAAGTTTATTTCATATTATTTACATAATTTTAAAAATAATAATTATAATTAAAGATTTCAGTTTAGTCAAATACTCAATTTTAATTTTATTCAATTATTCTAACTCAAATATGCTAATTTTGAAATACTAATATTCTAAGTGAAATATTTCAGTAGTAAAAAAAAATTATATCTAATTAATATTTATCATTTTTTTATGAAGGAATAAAAAGTATAAAATATAAAAAAAAATTGATAAAAGTAATAATTATAGCTAAAATTCCAATTTTAGTTGACTACTTAATTTTACTTTCATTCAATTACTCTAACTCAAATATGTTAATTTTAAAACACTTATATTGAATGAAAAAAAAAAAAAAACCTTAATCTAATCAAGTTTTATTTAATCAATTATCTATTATTAAAAATTAGTATTGTATAATGAAATAAAAATCATAAATTGTGAAAAAAAAATACATTAATTTATTTTTATATTAATTTAAAAATTTAATGAAATTAAAATTTAAATTTTATGAATATTAATAAATCTAATTTTCTCTAAAGTAATAATTATACTATAAATTTAATTTTTTTAATTAATTTTTAATAAATATTTACATTTTATTTAATTTTTATTAACAATTATTTATATATATTTAAAATTTATAAAGTACATAGACAATAATACACATGCACACGCACTAATGTTAAGTTGGCACAATAGGTGGATTTATAATATTAGTTAAAAAAAGTATATTTTTAATTATATTTTATTTAAAAAATATTAAAATTATGAATAGTTTTTGTTTTTTGAAAAAAAAAAAAAAAGGTAAAATTTATGTGTAATCTTTTCTTTTAAAAAAAAAAAAAGAAGAAGAATTTGAGATATTATTTTAAGAAAATAAGTGAATTTAATATTTTTTATATTTTTTAAAAAATAAAAATTAAAGAATATTTTTTTATGAAAATAAATAAAAAATTTGAAATAATATATTTTTTATAAATCTAATTATTATATTATTAAAAAAAAGTAACTATGTATTCAAATAAATGTAAAATAATATAATAGTGTTAATATAAATAAAAGAAAACTCAATCTCATAAACACAATTTTATAAAAATTAACACTAAATACTTTTCATATCATTTGGAATTTGGATGGAAAAGAAGAAGAAATGCACCAATTTTAGAATTAATGTTAGAAAAATGTTAAAAGTTTAGAAAAATGAAAATTTATATTTATAATTTTTATTTTTTATTACATTGTAATTGTGACTTGTTGAATGGTAGGAAAAAATATATATATAAAAGAAAATTTTAAATCTCTTTTTTCGAAAAAAAAATTCTATATTTTTTCTTAAAAGGAAAAAAAAAAACTGATAATGTAAATCTTTTTTATTTTGCCTTTTTATTTTCTTAAAGAGAAAAAAATATTCTCTAAATAATTTTTTTTAAAATCATAATTTAAGTTGATACTTAATTTTCTTGTTTAAATAAAACACAAGAATAATGCACACTCGGACGGTACTGGGATCTAATAATAATTTTGATAATAAAAAGGTTTTTGATAAGATCACTTTTAAATCTCCAACGACCTCTTAAACTCTAATTTTTGACAGAAATCTGTATTCTCTTACACACACTTAGACAGTCTCCATCTGCCTGTTATTTCTCGAATTAATAATCTAACAAATAGATAAGTAGATAACTAATTTCCGAAATTCATTATTGTTATTGTTTTATGACCTGATGCTTATTATAACTATTTTTGTATTTCAGCTATCAATTTTTGAACTCGGCTTGAATTGGAAGAATGAAAATTCCATTGCAGTGTTTATGTAGGGCAGTAGTTTTGAATGAAAACGACATGCTGGCTTGGGGTGGTGATGTACACTTTTTTTGTTTTTTTGTTTTTTTTTGCTTCACTTGCACATGGCTTTGGTAAGGTTCAAAATACTTAACTAGTTATCAAAACTGAAAAATTTAGAAGTTTAAAGCTTATTTAATTTAATTATTTTAATTAAAATTAAATTAGTAAAATAAATATTTAATATTAAATATATAAAAAAAAAATTAATAACATGATTTTTATTTTTTAAAAATTAAATTATAAAAATATATATTTTTATAATTTTTTAAAATTAATTAAATTAAAAAATTATAATTAATTTATTAATTTATAATCTAACTAATTAATTTATTAATTTAACCATTAATTTTTATAATTAATAATTTTTAAAATAAATTTAAATTAAACTACAATATAAGTTTTAATTTTACTTATATGAGTAATCATTGCACTTTTTTTTTTTTTTTTTCCATGGCCGTTGTACAGAGTTGACTTATTATACTGATATTTACAATTGTTGTAAAATTTTCTCCGCTCAAATACATTCTAAAACAGTTTCATCTAAGATTTACTTAATTATTAGTTTTATCTCTAAAACATATAATGTGACAGATGAAATTAATTGCCAATATTAGAAAGTACGAGAAATTTTGTAACTAGAAATGAATAATAGACGTAAATTTTACCTCAGCTAATTATATTAAAGGTTTTTCCTTACACCAAAACCTTTCATGTAAAAATTTAATGTTAATAGTCTTTATATTATTTATTTATTTATTACTTTTTAATCTTATTTTATTAATTACACGAAAACTTGTCTCATGAACCATTCTTAGATCCGCCACTACGAAGAAGGGTCGGCTTTGTAACTGAAATAAAGTTGGAGGCCTCTTAAAAATAAAAGAAAAATGAACACCAACAAAAGACAGTGAAACAGATCGGGTAACTTTTGTACCAAGTAGCTTCGGTACGACATAGATGCATTGACTTTCAGAGGAGTTGCATGTTTATTTACTAAGTTCAGCCGTAATAATATGCTGTGGAGAAATCGTTTTGTTCAAATATGCTTTGGAGTCTGGAGATGATCAAGAGCAGAACAACCAGGCACCTAGAGGCGCTAATTGCTGTGGCCCATTCTCAGAGAGGTGGAAGCATATGCATCCGTTTGCTTCGTTTTGTTTCCTTGTTAATGAAATGGAAAAGCAATGCTACTACCCTCGAGCCTGTCACGAAGGGTAGCGTCCGTTAAACCATACGGAGGCCTACACCGCTGGCCGAAGCCACTAATAACATGAACCAAATACTCTAATAACAGTGCAGGCTAGAGCATACAATTCACCTCACCAGACACCTTGGTTAGAACTCCAACCCAGGACCTTTGCACGAACCGATCCGTTCCACTATCACTAGAGTATAACATTCAGGGGCGTGCATCCTTCGCATTCCCCGAAATGCCAATTTGGCTAAGCATCTAGGTATTGTTATCTAAGTGGCTAATAATCAAATCATCTCAAACTGCAGCACCACCAAAAATCACAGATTGCCATGGGGTCATGTTGCCATTAAAACATCGCAGCAGGATTGTCCTTGGTGGCAAGTGAGCAAGAAGTGCGTTAGCAGTTACATTCTCAACGTCGCAAGCATGGAATGCTCAACTGTCTTAGTCACACAAATCCCAATGTCAAATTAGATGGTACAATCAATGAATAAAACCCTGAATTTTTTGATTGTTACCACCGAGTCAATTTTGCAATGCCAATAACCATACTTTCAAGCGTCCCCCTTTGCTGCTGCAGATGCATAACTCACACTGCTGTCTCTCATTGTTTTGCATTGGCTTGACTGCTCATACCGCAGGAATTTAACCCTTATCCTCACGGAGCAATTTCTTATCATCTGAAAGCATCATTTAAATGAATGAGAGAGAGTCAATAGAAAATTTAAGCAGTTTTCTGTTAGAAATCAAACAACACAAAGATAGCTAGTAAATGCAAAAGATAGAACTATAATGCTAGACCCAGGAAAATATTTGGCAATATATGCAACCCAGCTTGCCTTTGCAACCAAGGGTCTGGCTTTCCAGAATGCTAAAATTGTTTGTCACTCATAGTTCTTTAATGATTCAACTTTTTTCTAATTACACAAGTACCCATGAGTTTTGTCCCAAAGAAGACTTTGTCCATGAAAATGTTGACAAAGCTAAAGCATACGTATGAAACAAAACATGATGACTAAATGGAGTTCCTTTATTCTTAATAGTTCAACACTTTTGACTTTAATTTAAAAGAAAATTTGACAATGTTTGTTAAAAACATTGAATCGTAGATGCAAAACAATCTCCAGGAACCAAACATTCATGCTCAAACTTTAGTGGACTTAAGTATCCTTCAAGACAAGCCTCAAAGGCACTTTTTTTCAAATTATTTCAACTTTCACAAAAATGATGAGAAGGGATACTGGCTATGAGCTCTCATCAAAAAAGATGTTGCCCACCATTAACTCATGTTTTGGTTGAACAAGAAAAATTCTGGGAGAGACATAAACCCACACTCACATAAAATTTTCAGGTGTTTGCCTACAAGATCTTGGTGGCAGTGAATGCCAGTATGCAGTCTCCATTAATATAGTTTTGACTCAAGTAACATGGTTCTCAAAAAGTGATTCTCCTATTCTTTCAAGTAAGAGTGGCCAAACTGTACTGCACAAAGGAAAAGAAAAAGGGAAAAACAGAAAGAGAGAAAAAGGAAAAACAGACATCCAAATAGTTTGAAGTGATGCCAACTGACCTTATTTGTTTTCAAACTCAATGAAATAATTGTCCTCTATTACTGATTGAATAAAAGTAGAACAGCAAGTAGATATCAAATGTACACAAAGACTATGCCATGTTTGTAATTTTTCAACAAATTTTGGTGAACTTACATGGAGGAAGACACTAATTGGATGGCGCCCACATATGGTATTGTCATACTCCAATAAGTACTGCTTAAATGCATCTGGATCTCCTGTTTCTATTATATCCATGCCCATCTTATCAAGTGCCTCAATAGATTTGTGTATGGCCCCATGTTTCTTGTCATAGTGCATGTAATTGAATCTAAAGCAGGAAATTGCAAGTCAAAACATGACAGATAATATATCTGGGAACTTGAAGTACTTTGACAGAAATACCAAAACCCCACTCTTTAAAAAAAAAGGAAAATTGCAATAATCTAGTAGGCAGACTGAGACATGTAGAACAAATTGCTTTAGTGTGTAACAGATACATTAAAATGAAACAACGAGAATCCATTCTAAACATAAAGCCATCTTCAAACAACATGCAACTACCATCTTTCTTTTTTCCAAATTAATGAACCAAAATGCACATATGCACATTATGATCATACTACATATAGAGGATTGTAGTCAATGCATCAAACACACAAACAAACATATGAAGAAAATTGATCATATTAGTTATAGAAGACTCCTCAAGTCCATGCATCAAGCCAGCCCAGATGGCCATTACAATTTGTCAAAAATTTACATACAATAAAGCCATGAAGCCCAGGGATGACAGCTCTGGAAAACAAGTATTCTAAGAGCATTGCTAATAGGAGCCTGGAAAACAGATACAGCTCATCAGCTTTTACTGCAAGCAGACAATTTAAGGAAAAAATAACAGGAAAAGAATATACCTTGAGCCCCAATGACAAAAATCTGAGGAGATAGAAAAGAAATTGGTTGGGTCATCAATAAATTTTGCCAACAACTTTCCATACATGGCTTCGTTTTCAGCACTAACAGCACCAACTAAGATGGGTACAACTTTGACAGGGTGGCTGTATTAGCATCATTAAAGAGTCAGAAATAACCAAATAAAAAGACCAAAAGTCAGTATCAAACAGAATTTACCCTTCAAACACTTTAGCAAGATATGGCAAGTGCATTTCCATGCTATGTTCAGCCTCATCAACACGTAGATCCATCAACTCAAATTTTCCTGTAGCTTTAAGTTCCTCGATAACTAAGAGACCAAGGAACAAAACACAGAATAATCAAACAAACCAAAACACAATAATAAAAGGCTAAGTCACAGTAGTCAGAACACTGGATCTGGGAAAAACCAAACCAGGTTACCATTTAACATTAGTGTATAAACTAAAGGTAAATTGGATGCAAACCAATTAAAAGCCGCAAACCTCATAAATCCAGCATTCACATTTCCTCCACCAAAGGCAGCAAATGTGGTACCTAAAATATATAATACATGCACAGGTGTATTCTCCCATGTTACAATTAAACAAGTGCCACATGCACGTGTATGTCAACTCAAAGTATACCACAACATCAGAATATCCTACCCAAATTTCCAGTAAAACATTCATTCAAAAAGCTTTGTCCAAGTAAATGAACAGAAGAATAAGGAATAAAATTAGCACAAATACAGTGTAAGAAGCAAACCAACAAATCACCAACAATATCTCAGCCAGACATCACTTTGGCAGAGAGATGCAGTACCTTCCAAATCAATGGGTAAATCCCCTATTGGTGTCTTGTAAACCGTTGCTATTGAAAGAGCACATTTCAGGGTATAATAATGGTGAGATGGACCAAGTAGGAATACTCGAGAACTGAAATAAAATAACATAGTTTCAGAAATATAACTGGGACTGCCACTCACAAAAAAGGTACTTACTCAAAAGAATGATAGAGTTATGGAAAAAAGCTTTCATTAATCAAGAGCAAAAGGGGCAAAAAAGAACAAAAGTACAACGCACATGTTTCTTGGGTCAATGTTTCCAAATGCATAAGCAGCAGCACGACCTGAATATGAGTAACCTGCATGCCTGAAGTTCCCCAGCCAAAGAGGAGCCAATTTAAAACTTAAATAAGAAGACAAGAAAAAAAAAAAAAAATACAAAACTGATAGCCTCAAACTGACAATGAAGCTGATAGGAAAAAGAGAAAGGAAGCCAGTGGAAAGCTTACGGAGCAATCACGCCTCGCACCTCAGGAGATTTGGGCAGAGCAGCAGCCTTAAGCCATCCATCCAGTTCTTCAACTAGCTTGTTTGCTGGCAATGGACAGTAAAATTACATTAGAACAACTACTACATTGATCCCTCCTGCACACACACAGGGAGGTGTCTCCCAGTAATCAACAACTTTACAATAAAAGCAACGCAAGTTGCTTCTCATGTATATAGCCACTTGATTTACTATAAAAATAAATAAATAAAAATTCCATCCATCTACAACACTTCCGATATCTCAAAAACAACATGGAAATCTATTGTCTCAACTGCTTCGGCCTCGTTAGGGTTTAATATATGATTCATTTTCAATCTCACCCAAACAATTTAATCTTTTTGGATGAATGATTTCTTGATATGGTACCCGAGTTCCATGACTACGAGATATTATGTTCAAACTCTCGCATTTAATTGTGAATTTCTACAATTTTCGTCCAATGATTCATTATTGAGTCTCGCCAAACAGCTTAACCGGTTAAATGGTTTCTTGACAGGCCTGATGGTTTCACGGTATCATCAAACGCTAAGCAAACGAATAACAGACTCCGTCCGGCCTAAAATTACCTAAATACCAACCACACACACACACACACACACACATCTCAATTCAAATTCGTAAGCTGGAGAAACACACGTGAAATGAATCAATTCCAATTTTCAACCATATACGATAGATTAATTGGAGACCTCGAAAAAGTCAAAAGGTAAAAGGGCGAGGATCGAATGGCTTACGAGTATCCGTGTACCATGAGCCGGCGTGGGTCGCCCGTCTGATTTTCTCCATTTTTGTGCTCCGGAACATGATTTTCTCCCAATTCTACTCTGTTTGACCAACCGATTAAATTTAAACGAGAGAGAGAGAGAGAGAGAGAGAGAGAGAGAGAGATTCTTTTGCTTTTAGTTTTTTCTGCTTCGGTAAAGGAACAGAGTGAGTGCAAGTGAGACAGCCCTCAGGCAGCAGAACAAGGGAAACCAAAAAACACGGCTTTCTGCTGTGCCGTTCGGTTCGGTTCGAGGCGTGATGGATACGGACTTCACTCGTAAAGCTCCCCGTACCACCTGCCTGTGTTGTTTAAGTTTTATATTAATTTTACTCTACGGCGTCATTTCATTTCATTTATGTGATTAACGAAGTTTAGCATCTATCGCGATAAATTTACTTCTGAATTATTAAGTTTTTGATTGTTCGAATTTAATTTAAAAACTTAAAAAATTATTTAATTAAGATTAAAATAGTTGAAAAAATTAATAGTGAATTTTTTGAACCTTGTCGTGAATTGCTGACGAGTTGCTTACGTCTCATGTTGCGTGATGATTAAGTTAGCTCATACAAAAAATACCACATCAATGTTTATCCTTTCTTACTCCTCTTTACGCCGTTTCCGACAAGACTCACTAAACCTCTCCTTTTAAGGCTGGGAATTGAAGGAAGAGGGGAGAATCGAAGGAGAAAAAACCCAAATTAACTCAAGGAAACGGGTTTGAAGGATGTGCAACTGCAACAAACCTTCAGTTGTGAAGACATCTTGGACAGATGCCAACCCAGGACGCTGATTCAGGGCCTGCACCCTACTCCTCCTAAGCCGAAGTCGTGCATTTTTGAATTTTTTAATCTAAAGGCACCCTACAAGCTGCCAATTTTTTCTGTTTACTTTTGTGGCAAAGGCAACGAGCTTGTGATTTCTTTGAATGGATTAGCTCTCAACGTGTGTTAGAACACGAATGACAATTCCTAGCCTTCTGAGAAGGGCTACAAATGTAGAAAATACTCATTTTCCTTGCAATTGTGACGACGGGAGGGAAGGGGCAACATAAAAGCTGGTGCACGAGCAACGGACGGCCATTGAAAACTAGAATTTTGGAGGTGTTTGGTTTAGCCGTTGCTACTTGCTGTTATTATTTTTTATTATTGTTCCTAATTGTTGTTTTTAGTTATTGTTACTAATGTTTAAAATGAAATTGGTATGTTTGATTGCCCTAATATTTGGTTATTATTTTTTAAATAATAAAATAACTATAATAAATATATTTTGTGTCAGTTTGCTTCGTACCCTTTTAGTACGTAAAAAAAAAAAAAAAAAGACCGGCTCTGTGTTTGTATTCTAGTAATACAATAAACTAAATACCTTGACTTATTAATAAGTACACAACATGGATAACTTAATTTTGGTTGGAAGCAACAGATGGAAAAAAGAAATAGAGAAAAAAAAAGTGTTTTAGGACATTAATTTTTCAATTGATATTGCACTTACACTCCAGTTCTTTGAGACTTTGACCATCCATGCATTCTCTATCATGGCTTCTAAGCTTCAAATTCATAAATAGAAAGTGTGACAGAATTTGTAGGTTATTAGTTATTGATTCTCAAGGTAGAATAAATATTTTAGAATTATTTTAAGGAATAAATTATATTTTACACGTCCTCAATTTGAATAAATAACAATAATAAAAAAAATATGTGTGGTCATTATTGTAATTAAACTAAATATAATTAAAAAAAAAGCCTATATAATAATGGATTATATGAAAATAAGAGACTAATTTCATACTTCAATAGATTTGATATAGTAAATCTATACAAGAAACAGATGATGATTGCATGATGTCACAATTTTATCCCACAACTTTTGCTCGCTATAATGGATTGACTGAGTTAGATATAAATTTTATTGTAACTTTTAGGGATAAGCCATATTTTTGGTTCCAAATCTTTCAATTTTTTTAATGTAATTTTAAATATTTATTTTGTGGCAATTTAGTCATAAATGTTTTGATTTTCTTTCAATTAAGGATAATTATTGACATAAGATAGCTTGACCATTATCTTCATATATTAACCAAATTAGAAAAATTATAAAAGAATTCAAAATGTATAAAAGTAGGTTATATGACACCATAATCTAAATATTAACACCGTATTCTTTGATTGAAAGCATCAAGGAGGAGACGAGAAAGGGAGAGAAATATAGTTGGTGGTTGAAGAAGAAGTTGAAGAATAAGAAGGAAGACAAGAGAGCAAAGAAAATAGGAGTTACAATATATGTTTTCGCTGACATTGAGTTTAAAGAAGAAAACTTTGAGGAGTAAATGCACGTGTGCAAAAAAGGGACATGACAATGAGTAGTATATGCATATTACTTAAGAACACTTTACTATTGATGAGATACACATATGATGCTTTAAAAATGGTTATCCTTGCTAATAAGTTTTGAGAAGCACTCGTTTCAAAATATAATAACGAGGAGAAAGAGGTGAAGAAGGAGAAGAAAAAGAAAAGATAAAGAGGGGCAAAATGATGGAAATGAAGATAAAGTTTTTAATTTTATATTTTTATAATACTCTCAATTTTTTTATTTGTTTAAATCATTTATTTAATAAACAAATTTTTTTTTTCGATAATTAGATTCAATTGAAATGAAATGGTAATATTTATGAGTAAATTAAAATTTTTAAAATATTTAAAATTATATTAAAAAAAGATTTAAAATTAAAAATATGATTATTCTTAATTTTTATTAAATTAAACATTTCTTTTAACTTTCTTTTTCATAAAATTTTGGAGACAAGTTACCTTTTAATCCTAATAAAGGGAGACTATGAGAAGGCACCACTCACAAAAAATGAAATCTCAAATTTTTTTTCCCAAATAAGTGGTAATTGTATTACTAGTTACACAATTAAATAACTTTTCTTATTATCATAAATATCATATTTCTTGAAAAAGAAAAAAGAGAATCTTTAAAATACTAAAAAAGTCATAAAAAAGAATTATTTCATTTATAAAAAGTCAATTAAAATTAAATTAATCATACAAATTATTAAAATAAATTATTTTTATACTATTATTTATTTATTTATTATCAGACTTATTTAATTATATATTAATATGAAATATAGTAATTTTTTTGTTTCAATTTTATTTTTTTCTAATTTATAAATTTTATACATCATTTTTATAAATTTAAGGATAAGAATATTTAAAATAATAATTATAAGAAACTCTTTTTAGAAATTAAAGTATATTTAAAATTAAGAGTTAAATATGTTATTTCTCTTATAATTTGTCTATTTTACAAGTTACTATAGTTTTAATTTATATTATAAGACTTAAGTGATTCTTTACCTTGATAATTAAGATTTTATATTAGGATTTTTTAAACAAAACTTGGTCAAAATAATATAATTTGAATGTATTTAAAATTTTTAACTAAAATTATAAAATAAAATATTAGTATTTAAATTAAAAAAATTAATTATATTTTAAATAATATCTTTTTAACCAAATTTTATCATTAAAATTAACAAAATCTCAATATAAAATTTCAATTGTCAAAATAAGAAACAATAACAATTTTAAGGTGCAAATATAATTACATGAAAAATAAGTTAAAAGAAAATAAAACACATTAAGGTAAAATATATTTAATCCTAAAATTTAAATTAAAATATTGAATATTAAAAATTATTGAGTCATAAAATAAAAAAAAAATTAATAAGTATAGATAAGATTTATAAAATAATTTAATAATTCTTAAATATACAAATTAAATTTTAAAATTATTTAAAAAAATTTAGTATCGTCATAAATAAATTTAAAGTAATAAAAATAAAATTAAAAAAAAAATTAATAATATTATAATTTTTAATTTTTAATTTTTATTTTTAAAATTTTAAAATATAAAATATATTTATACGATATTATTTATTTGTATATTTTTTTTAAAATAAATATTTTTTAATTAAAAATAAATTTAAAAAATTATAAAATAAAATTTTTTATTTTATCTTTTTTTTTTAATTTTTTTTTCTCTTTTTTCTTATATACTATTTTTTCTTATATACTATTTTTTGTTCTTTTTATTTTTTTTCTTTGTATTTACTTTTTCTTTTTTTTTTTTTATTTTTTTAATCTATTTTTTTATTTTTTTTATTAAAATTAAATTTTATCTCAATTTTTATTTTTTTAAATTAATTTCTTCTAATTTAAATTTTTTATTTTTAAAATTTTTAAAATTAAATTATATTTTTTTAATTAATTTTATAATTACTCTTCCTTAATTGTTTCGTTTTATTGTAAAATATTGATTGTTTTGGTAAAATTATAAAATATTATTTTAAATTTTTATAATTTATTTATAAAAATAATAAAATTATTATCGACGTTGAAAAAAAAGGGTGAACCGTCAAATAAGTAAAATGGATTAAAAAAATAATATTAGAAAATTGACGAGGTCGTAAATAATTTAATTTATTTTAGGAGGCGGCAGCACAGACGATGACAGCAAATTAACAAAGATAAAAGTCAGTCCCTCGTGGCGCCCCTGACGGCTTTTGCAAATTTCTTCAGAGTCCAACATCCCTCTCTAAAATTTTTCAATTTCTCTCTCTGGTTTTCTCTCACTAGATTGCAGCAATCTCTTTCTCTCTCCGTCTATAACAATCTGTTTCCTTATTCAAGAAATCGAAAGCGCAGATCTCCGTGGACGATCGACGTATAGTGCCGGTTTAGATCTCATTTGCGGAGGTTTCCGTGGAGGAGCCGAGAAGAATTAGAGAGCCTTCTCCGCTCTCTCTTCTGCTGGATCTGAGACGGAAATGGCGCTTTCAGGCATGAGAGGTCTCTCCGTTTTTATAAGTGACATCAGAAATTGCCAGAACAAAGAGCAAGAGCGCCTTCGTGTTGATAAAGAGCTCGGAAACATTCGTACTCGCTTTAAGAACGAAAAGGTTAGGCTCTCTTTATTTCTCTCTCTATCTCTTTTTCTTTTCTTTCTAATTTTGGTGGCATGTCGTGTAGAGAATTGTGAAATGACTTTCATTGCTTGGATTTTGGTTCGGATCATATTTATTTGCGAACGGATTTTGTTGGAACTGTTTCAGAAAGCATTTATTCAGTTAAAGAGAATTTCCACTGTTGGCAGAAACTTACTTATGAATTGGCGAAAGAGAAGAATGAATTTGTGTAGTTAAATAGGATTTGAGGTCAACTGAGCTCTTGTGACTGAACGGCGTGAAATTTTAACTTCCTTTATCTTAAGTTACCTAATTGTGACCGCGGAAAGTCTCTTTATGACATAGTGTTAGAGTCTAGCATGCTCTCTTAATCTACACCGCTGAATTCTGAATGAGTTTTCAATTTTCTTTCTTTGTTGCTTTTTTTTTTTTCCCTGGGCTTTTCTCTCTTTTGTAGCATTTATTTTTCTTTTTTATTTCTTTCTTCTCTCTCTCTCTCTTTTTCTTATGTGTAGAGAATGGTGAAATAAATTTGATTGTTTTGATTTTTGTTTTTCTGGATCATTGTTGCTTGTGCTAGATTGCCTTGTACATGGTTAGGAATATTTTACAAAAGCTTTATTCAAGCAAGAAAACTGCCTGCTTCAGGGCCAAAAAAAAAAAAAAAAAGTCAATTTGTGAATAGATTAAAAAAAAAAGGTCATTCTTTCAGTTTACGACACATGTCAAGTTGTTAAATTGGAAGAGTTATATGGTTTTTCTCTTTAAAAAGTTCGAAAGTTTGATCGCATGATTTTTAGGAAGTTCTTTCATGGGCTACATTAATTTTATTTTCTTTTAGGTTCTATCTTGTATAGTCCCTCACTCTGGGGTGTTTGTCCATGGGTTTGTTATGTATCATCAGGAATATATTTGTAAGAGTAAGGCTTACACTTTATAGCCTTATCAGATGAATTAATTGCCTAGGCAATCTTGGGTCTGAAATGTCTGTGCTGGCTTGGGAGTGATTTTCCCTTGATCTAAACTTGGTTAAAAGAAGTGCTTTGAATGCTACCCTTGATAGTTGTAGCATTATTGTTTGTTTGCAACTTTTGGCAATCTCTTTACCCAATGGACCCTTTTTTCTAGTAATATCCTCAAAATATTTTTGTTGTTCTTCCTATTTCATCAAATAAATTCTTATTTGCCTTTGTAATTTTCTGATGGTGAAAGATAAAAATTAATTTTAAAAGGCTTCTTATATACGCACAGAACTCAACTACTATTTTCATGATGCAGTTGTCTTTTCCCTAGCTTACTATTTAGATTTATCATGTCAGGCATCCTGTTAATTTCTCATTTTGTCTACATAAGCCAGTCTTGGCTTCAACTAGGGATTGGTATTTGTGTAATATCTGTTTTGGTTTTTTTGGTGTAACAAAACGATGCTAATAAATTTGCCTCCATCAAATTTACCAACAATATCCTTGTTTTTTTTTTTAAATTTTATGTATTTTACTTGATTTTTTTTTTATGCCAAAATCTGTCCTTATGCTAATGCTTATTTGTTCTTGGATGCTTTTTCTCTTCTTATGAAATGACTAGGGTAATATGAATTTTTTGTGACAATTTTGGGAGATCAATTTTTTATGGATGGATTTTGCGGTTTTAACAGGGTCTAACTCCTTATGAAAAGAAGAAATATGTTTGGAAAATGCTTTACATTTATATGCTTGGTTATGATGTGGATTTTGGTCATATGGAAGCTGTTTCGTTAATATCTGCTCCAAAGTACCCGGAAAAGCAGGTAATTTTCTTCCTTGCTTTTCACAATTTTTTATTTTGGTCCATTAGGAGGCCCATTGGGCTGTGAGTTACACACCCCATTCCCATAAACCCCATATTCCCTTTCTAGAATTAAAGCCCAAGACCTCTAAGATGGAAATGTAAGTTTTTAACTATTGGGATGTCCCTTAAGAGACATATATTTCACAATCTTTAATGTGTTGTACTTGCATGATTTATCCCAAAAAAAAAAAAGAATTGTACTTTAGTCCCTAGCAATTGGCTTGTATAAGTTGAATCAATGAATTGAGCTAATAGCATCATTTTTATTTACAATAGCATGATGTACTCCAATTGTACAATAAGTTTCAGGATTCATGAATCTCTATATGTATGTCCATAAGTATGTAGTTGATAAGAGTGGAATTTTTAACAACCGAGACCAAACTAGTCTATGGCAGGACGGAGCCTTGAAGATCTCTGTGGACAATATAATTGGGTGCTGTGTGAAGTATATGACATGTTGTCCCCAAGATTTAAACTTCTTGTGCAATAGTGGTCAATCCTTCATTGTGCTAGTTTGGTCTCTGTGTTCCTAATGATCTGATTTAAGTCAACTACACTGCTTTGTTTTTACTTTGATCTTGCTGAAATTGGCTGCAGGTTGGCTACATAGTGACATCATGTTTGCTCAATGAGAACCATGATTTTTTAAGATTAGCGATAAACACTGTCCGCAATGACATCATTGGTCGAAATGAAACCTTCCAGTGCCTTGCATTGACCATGGTATGACTAGAAACTTTTTCTAGTTTTGAGAGTTGTTTGTTGTTGTTTCTATTCTTGTGCAACAATAACTTTTTTCTGTTTTTATTTTTTTTATTTTTTTTTTATTTTTTTAAAACTTAACTGGAATTGCTAGTAAGGTTTAATGAGTGTTTAATTGTCATCTAGAGAAAGATGTAGCATGTAAGCTTCTTTTTATTTTAGCATATGCAATAAGCTAACGAGAACATATTGCCATTTCTTTGAGATTTTGTTTGGCATGTCATTGTGGTCGGTTTGTTTGATACTGCCTTCTGCATCCTCTCTCCTCTGTTGATCTTTTGCCTTTTATTTTAGCCTTTTTAATGATGTGGTTCAAGATTGAAATCACTGAGACAACTTTTGATACTGAGTCATCTATTATTCATTTTAGGTTGGAAATATTGGTGGGAGAGAATTCGCTGAATCACTAGCACCTGATGTCCAAAAGTTACTTGTAAGAATGACAGCTTTGCAATCTTTACTGGCATACAGCTGAAGTAATTTATGTGATGCCCCTGTCTATTATTTTCCGGTTTCAGATTTCTAGTAGCTGTAGACCTCTTGTGAGAAAGAAGGCTGCATTATGCCTGCTCCGCTTGTATAGAAAAAATCCTGATGTTGTAAATGTAGATGGCTGGTATGCGTTATGCTGCTTTATATGCTATTAACCAATATTATTTTCACCTGCATAAATTTGAGTCATCCTTATAACCAAATGTTTTAGGGCTGATCGGATGGCGCAGCTATTGGATGAACGTGATCTTGGCGTTTTAACATCTACTATGAGCCTTCTTGTTGCTTTAGTGTCAAATAACCATGAAGCATATTGGACTTGTCTCCCAAAGTGTGTAAAGATGTTAGAGCGACTCACTAGGAACCAGGATGTTCCACAAGAATATACTTATTACGGTATCCCATCACCTTGGCTTCAGGTTTGTATTCTTTCATCATCTATTTTTATTATAGTTATATTGATGAAAAAGCTTGTTACCAATATTTAAATGAAAATGGATTGTATCGATCAGATAGCAACTCTTTTATATTTCCACGAATGCTTTCCTTTAGCAACTCTTTTATATTTCCACGAATGCTTTCCTTTTGCTATTAATTGAATTTTGAATAATTCATAATTTCAATTCACAGGTTAAGACAATGAGGGCTCTTCAATATTTTCCAACCATCGAAGATCCTAACACTAGGAGATCCTTATTTGAGGTTTGATTCTGTTCATTGAACTTATGCTGATATTTAATTAGGAATTCCAACTGCATGAAATTTACCATCATTTTCCAGGTCTTACAGCGGATATTGATGGGAACAGATGTTGTAAAAAATGTAAATAAGAACAATGCATCACATGCTGTACTCTTTGAGGCCCTTTCTCTTGTAAGTTCAATGCTGACATTTTCTTTTCAGTATGTGAATATGTTACTTGCCGGACAGCTTACTTTCTGTCTATTTGCTCTACTTTTGTTCGACTCCTATCCTCTTCTTTTTTCCCCCTGTTTCTGAGATTTTTTACCCTTTGTGTGTGTGTGTGTGTGGTGGTTACTGACAACACTATAATGAACTTGCTGAATTTAACCTGGCGCACAAAAGATATATACAATTAACAATTTGGTTTTTTGAAAGGTCTTCATATTACTCACCTTTGAAAAAATGATTGTCTCTGTTCGAGTGCAAAGAGAAAATTTTATCTGTACATAGCTTCATCCTTACATAATCAGTAATTTGGCACCCTAGTTTTTGATTTATACTGGAACAACACTCAACTGAGATATGAATCAAGGATTAGGATTTAGGGCTTAAAAGGAGCATGAATTTTCTTCTTTCAAGTTAATGGTAGTTATCTCTATTCATCTGAATGAAATGTTAAAAAGAAGGGCATCCTAGTGAATGAGGCTCCCACATTGGGTTGTCTGGGAAATAGTTAGATGTATGTAGCCTTATTTTTGTTTTCACTGTAAGGTTGTTTTTGCAACTTGAACATGTGACCTTTGAATCACAATGAGTAATCTTACTATGATACTAAGGCTGACCCTTATCTAAATGAAATGGAATTTTCTCTAAATTTTTGTTTGTATTTCTGGATTAATTGTCCATCCTTCCCTTACTTTCAACTTTGTACTATCAATTGGAAATTTACAACTGTCTTTTTTTTTTTTTTTTTTTCTGTTTTTTCCTCCTCTCGGCAAGTGGATGTGCACAGAACATTGTTTTGTTTTAAAATTTGGAGAAGCTTGGTCATGTGCTTTCTGTATTCTGAATACCCCATTGTAGGTCATGCATCTTGATGCAGAAAGGGAGATGATGTCTCAATGTGTTGCCCTTCTTGGGAAATTTATTGCTGTGCGTGAACCAAATATTCGGTACCTTGGCTTGGTATGTTCTGAAACACTTTAGTTTGTCTTATGGTTTCTTCCCAACCTATTTTGCTGAAGCAACTAAACAAGCTTTCCAAAGTGGAGCATGCTACTCTCTTGTTTGATGGGTGGATTCAATTGCTATCATATGGCCTTATGATTGGAAATTATTTTTTGTTGTGTCTTTTCTGCAGGAGAATATGACTCGGATGTTGATGGTTACAGATGTCCAAGATAACATCAAAAGACATCAGGCTCAGATTGTCACCTCATTGAAAGATCCTGATATCAGGTTAAGTAGGTTGCAGTTTTTGTATTTGTCATCTGCAGGATTTTTGTTGCTGATGCATATGCTCATTGTAATTTTTCACATTGATTCTCTTTGGAATCTGGTATATCCTCTCCTGTGAATCTGCCTATTGTGTTTCTTATGAAACTTTATGAGGAGCTTATCTTATATCTGAAACTTGGGTCAGATGTGCACCTTGAGTTGCTTATGTTATCTTTATAATCATAAAACTAGCGGATGCACAGCTCAAATGCTGTCTAATTTTTTATTGTTCAGGTCAACAATGTTTCTTAGCTTGTGCTGACATTGTTTTTTATCCAGTATTCGGCGGCGTGCTCTTGATTTGCTTTATGGAATGTGTGATGTTTCAAACGCAAAGGACATAGTGGAAGAACTATTGCAGGTACTAGTACTTTATGGATGACTTTTTTACATGAATTTAGGTGAAGAACTGCTTATTGTCTAATTAGGCAATAGTAGATTAATTAGATATGTCAGTATGCCACTGATTTTTTTTTTTTTCATGTTCAGTATCTCAGCACAGCAGATTTTGCAATACGTGAGGAACTGGCTCTTAAAGCTGCTATTCTTGCAGAGAAGTTTGCGCCTGATTTGTCTTGGTGAGGACGGTTTTCCTAGTGCAAGATAAAGAAAATGTAGGGTAAAGAAATTGTGCAAGATATAGACTGCTTGTGTATGAGCTAATCAAATACGATATACATGCATTCAGTTCTAAAATGAGAAAAATGAATTCATTGTTGGAACTAAAATGAGATGTCTGATATAGTTTCATGCTGTTGAGAGCCTTCTATAGGAAGATGTGAAAGAGAATGGTGGATGCATTTCACTCTAAGTCAATCAGGGATTTTTAAGGCTTATCAGTAGATGAGAACCCTATATTGAAGTTGCATTTTCACACAGTATACCTAATTTCTTAGATTTACAGTGGGGAATGCCATTAAGGATGTGAATTTTACAGCTGCTTATACACATTGCCAATCTTCATGCTTTTCATAATTTCATTTTATCATTGGGTGGCAGACAAATAATGTTTCCTTTGTGGGCCATATCTGTACCTTTCTAATCACTTATTTCTTTCAAATACCTAGTTCTCCTTGAGAGTACTAGTATAACATAATTAGATTCTGTGGTTGTATACCAAACAAATATTTGAAAATTTTTTCTTGTAACTAAATGACATGAATTTAATAATATTTATGCCACAAAATTCCCATTAAGTGGAAGGTAAATTCTATCAAACACCAATTAGGCTAATGATGTACTGTAGTGACTGTTGGTATCAAGAAACATGTCCAAAAAAAAAGAAAAAAAGGTGTAGGGAAGATGAGAATGCTTAGATGGATTGGTGGCTACTTTAGGAAAGGCCAAATAAGAAATGAGCATATTCGTAGGATAGTAGGTGTAGCACCAATTGGAGATAAGCTGAGGAAGTGGCGTTTGCATTGGTTTAGACATTTCTAATGTAGTCTTACAACTGCTACAATTAAGAGGTGACAAAATCCAAGTGGATGGCAAGAGGAAAGGAAGAGGACGACCTAAGTTGACTTGGAAATCTTTGGTTAGGAAAGATTTAGAGCAATTATATCTCCTGCCAAACTTAGTTTATAGTAAAATGGAATGACGAGAAAAAATTTGTGTAGCTGACCCAACCAAATTCTGGATTAAGGCTTTGTTGTTGTTTGTTCAGTAGATCTTTATCAAATTTCTTGCATTTTGCTTGGTTCCTTACCAAAAGATTTAAGTCACCTTGTTGTTGAAATGACAGCTTGCACATTTTTGATAATTCTCATGTGTTTTTTTTTGTTTAAATGCAGGTATGTGGATGTGATCCTTCAGCTGATTGAAAAGGCTGGAGATTTTGTGAGTGATGATATATGGTTTCGTGTTGTGCAGTTTGTTACAAACAATGAAGACCTACAGGTGATATAGAATTTCATAGAATAGATATAGATCCATCCTTTTTCATGTTGAAGTGTTCAATCAGTTAATTCTCAACTTAGACTTAAAAAACATTCAATCAGCTTTATGCAGCAGCAAAAGCAAGAGAGTATGTCGACAAACCTGCTGTTCATGAGACAATGGTTAAGGTGTGTACTTTTGCCAATAACATTTTCTGTATCAAAGCTGTTATGTGATAAATATATCATGTAAAAAAAAAAATTGGACTGTACCATACAAATGCACTCTTTATTTTGACACTAAGACATGCCTGCAACAGGTCAGTGCTTATCTTCTTGGAGAGTATGGCCACCTTCTGGCCAGAAGGCCTGGATGTACTCCAAAGGAGATATTTACCATCCTACACGAAAAACTTCCTACCGTGTCGTAAGAGCAGCTAACCTTTGCCCACTTATGTCATTGAATTTTTTCTAAGTTTTTGGGTGGAATGGTTTGTCGACCGTTTCCATTAATCCATCTCTCTGAGCTTTAATTGTCTATGCAGAACTTCAACCATTTCAATCCTACTTTCAGCATATGCTAAGATCCTAATGCACACTCAACCCCCTGACCTGGAACTACAAAACCAAACCTGGGCAATATTTAACAAGTAAGATCTGCTTTTCGTCATCTCATCTTAAATAGATGGGTCCTAAATTTGTGGGTCATTATTTGCCAGTCCTTTTGTTGATTTTCACACAAATTTGAATTAATGTAGGTATGAGAGCTGCATTGATGTTGAGATACAACAGAGAGCAGTTGAGTATTTTGCCTTAAGTAGGAAGGGTGCAGCTCTAATGGACATATTGGCTGAAATGCCTAAATTTCCTGAGCGTCAGGTATGTCATATGTGTATTCATTTCACATATTGGTTGAAGGAAACTTTCCACTATTTGGTTATGATTTGTGAATTCTGAATGATTTCTAAGTATTTGGTTTTAAATAGTTCATTCTAACTGTGGTATTCAATATTTGCAATTCAGTCTGCATTAATTAAAAAAGCTGAAGATACAGAAGTTGATACTGCGGATCAAAGTGCTATCAAGTCACGGGCACAGCAGCAAATGTCAAATGCTTTGGTTGTAACTGACCAAGGCCCTGCCAATGGGTCACCACCATATGTTGGTCCACTTAGTCTAGTAAAGGTGCCCAACATGAGTGGGAATGCAGTTAGTATTTCTCTCTTTGAATATATCTTAAGGTTCTGTGCCTTGTACATTCTCAGGCAGTTGCTCATTTTTGGTTATGTTTCATTGTGCATATTAATAGGAGCATACTTTATCAGACCAAGTACCAACCCAAGCAAATGGGATTTTGACTAAAGTAGATCCCCAACCTCCTTCAGCAGATTTACTGGGTGATCTTTTGGGGCCACTGGCTATTGAAGGTCCTCCTGCAGTTGATGTCCAATCTGGGCACCCTGCAGTCTCTGGACTAGAAGGTGGTCCGAGTACAGCAGATGGTGCAGCTATTGTACCTGTTGGTGAACAAACAAATTCTGTTCAGGTACTTGGTTGTATGATATTAATATGCATTTCCTTGTGAGTTCCTTACCCTCTACATTAAATATGTGGGCAGAACTTGAAATGTTTCACCTTGAGATTTTAAAAAATGAATGATGTGCTTTTAATTTGAGTGGGGTAACTTTTGAACTTCTCTTATCAGAAAATTTCCTGACTTCTCTTGTCACAATATATTTTCTGCATCATGGACTCATTAGATTAGTAATCTTCAATTGATTGGTGATTTGCTTGTTTTGCTGCCTTTATTTGGTTGGAAGAAAACGTGTCAATTTTTTCTGAGCACAATTAGGTGAATGTGGGACTCATAGGTGCAGTGGGCAGTCATGAACAGTAGTTTCTTTTTTTGGGTGCAACAGCTCAAATAAGATTTAGCACATGGGTTGCAACATTCAACACAGACATAACATTCAATATATAGGTTGACAAATTCAATACACAGGACAAAGTTCAGTATATCTTGAGTTTCTTTAGGAAAAAAGAAGGAAAAAAAAAAGGGCTTCACTTCCTCATGCCCACCAAATTCATGGCCATCTAGTTTTTCTTGTTCCCTTTTTTCTCCTCTATTCTTAATGTTTTTGACAGTTCATGTGTATATTACATTGTTACTTCCATTTCACTATTTTCAGCCCATCGGAAATATCAATGAAAGATTTTATGCTTTATGCTTAAAGGATAGTGGTGTTTTGTACGAGGATCCATTCATTCAGGTATCAATTATTATTTTCTGCCCCCATGTTTTCTCCCATTTATTACTCAAGTTATAGTACCAGTTATCTACTTTACTTTTTCAAAGGCTCCCCTCCGCCATGTTGAGTTGCTTTGCAATTTCTTCACATTTCACAAGATCTACTCTAATTTTCTTGTGATGTATCTCTCAGATTGGTATTAAAGCAGAGTGGCGGACACAACATGGACGTCTTGTTCTTTTCTTGGGAAACAAGAACACTTCTCCACTGATTTCTGTTCAGGCCTTAATATTACCTCCTGCTCATCTGAAGATGGAGCTCTCATTAGTACCTGAAACTATTCCTCCCAGGGCACAGGTGATGATGGTCCTCATTGTCTTTAAAGTTGATAGCGTAATGGATGTCTATCCATTTTTTCTGTCTTTATTCTTAGCAATTCCTGTTTACCTTTGTAGGTGCAATGCCCACTTGAGGTCATGAATCAACGACCTAGCAGAGATGTTGCTGTTCTTGACTTCTCCTACAAATTTGGCACAAACATGGTACTTCAGAAATTGATTGTGGAGTTCTGCTTTGCTAACCTTCAAAAAAATCTTGATTTTTTCTATACCCTCAGTTACCTAAATTTTGGCCTTGTAGGTCAATGTCAAGCTTCGACTTCCAGCTGTCTTAAACAAATTTCTTCAGCCTATATTGGTTTCTGCTGAAGAGTTTTTCCCACAATGGAGATCACTTTCAGGACCACCCCTTAAGCTTCAAGAAGTGGTATGCATATTCTGACACATGTTTGGCACAAGTTTTGTCATAAAGAAAGTTCACATTGCTTTGGTCTGGCATATCTTATTGAACCTGTCCGGTTGGTAGAATTGTGTGCCCATAACTAATTTTTGGTTTCCTAGAAAAACAAAGAATCTTGTAGTCAAGCCTATTAGTTTGCAAATGCAGCTTAGTTGAGTTGAAAGATTTTAATTCTCCATTTACCATCTAAGTGCAATTGGCAGGAAATAAGATGTTACGTGAGCACAAACCTTTAGAGCAGCACAAACAGTAGATTAGAATATGTGATGGCCATTCTGTTTTTCCTGGCTGAGCCACTTTTTTAAGTTGTGGATCATAGTCTTATTCCCCAACAACATGCTGTGTTAAACAACATTCTCAACGTGCCCATATTTTCTATTTAATTCACAGGTTAGAGGTGTGAGACCACTTCCGATCCTTGAAATGGGGAACCTATTCAATAGTTTCCGACTAATGGTTTGTCCGGGGCTGGTAAGTCATCCCTTTTTCTTTACACGAGTCCTTTGCATTATATTGAGGATTTTTTTCTGACTCTCTTTTTGGTGTTTAGGATCCAAATCCTAACAACCTGGTTGCTTGTACAACTTTCTATTCAGAGAGTACACGGGCCATGCTTTGCCTGGTAAGGACTTGCTTTTGTTCATTTTTTTAGCATTACATAACATGCAACATCTTGTATTGATTTCCTGTGTTGGTATGGGGGAAAGGAAGGGAAGTTAATAGGGCCATGCTTTGCTTGGTAAGCGATTGCTTTTGTTCATTTTTTAGTGCTATGGACCATACAACCCCTTTTATTGATTTCTTGTGTTGGGATGGGGACAGGCAGAGAACTTAAGAGACAACTGGAATTAAATATTTTCCCGTTGGAACTTCTCAGCTTATTTAGTCTTCCTGGTCCTGGAGTCAATTTTGGTGCATGTGGCGATAGGTCTTGTGAAAATAATTTAAAAGGGGAGATTACTGCATTCTGGAATTGTTCCACAATACTCTGGGAGTTTGCCTTATATAGTTATGTGTTCCATTCTTTCCTCACATTCTTGTCATGTGTGCCTGCACTATTCATGATGTAGTACTTGTGACGTCCCTGTTGTAATGCAAAATTTCAGGTTAGAATTGAGACAGATCCAGCAGATAGAACACAGTTGCGGATGACAGTTGCCTCAGGGGACCCAACACTTACCTTCGAGTATGTACCCTGATATATGGTTAACTCGACTGACCGGCCACTCACTTTTTCCCATTGGTTTCTGACTTCTTAATGTGCACAGGCTGAAGGAATTCATCAAAGAGCGATTGGTTAGCATTCCAATGGCACTGCCTGGACCTGCTCAGGCACCACCAGCACCTGCTCAGGCACCACCAGCACCTCCAGTAGCTCAGCCAACAAGTCCTCCAACAGCGTTAACAGATCCAGGGGCTATTCTGGCTGGATTGCTGTAATCCACATCGAGGTGATGGATGTGAAAATTTGTTCAATACACATGTAAACTTGATTTATACGGCTCCTCCAGCCATCTATCCCCAGAGCTCAGTGGCGGACAGGGAAATTCATGACGCAAGGGCTGGCGGAATTGAGGATGGGCTCATTTGTGATCAACTTAAAAAGGAATTTCTGGCAGGGTTGGTTCGGGATTTCGATATTCTTTTGCACGATTGAAATGAAATGTGCCTAGTTGAGGGGTCTTTTTTTTTTTATTTTAATTTTTAAACTTTTAAATATGTCATTTGGGCTGAGGGTTAACTTGATCTTTTTGTCGTTCCCTTTCCAATTTTTTTCCCTGATCTCTTCCTATGGCAGTTTTACTTAATTGTACGAAATTTGACGGCATTGTAAGATATTACATGAGGTAGAACAGGCCTGTAATATTTTGTATTTGATAGTGAATGCGTTATTGTATCTTCAATAACAGCAACTAAAAGAGATATAAGTGAGAGTTGTACTGTTTACCATGAAGTGGCCGACTGCCATCAAAACTGTAAGTGGCCTGCCAAGTAATTTTAAATTGTATCTACAACGCTACATTCAAAATATCTTTGCGGTGGATTACTATTGCCAGATGCAAATGCCTCTTTGTTTTCCAACTCTTGAATATGACCAGTCAATTCTGCGGATAAAACAAAATCAATGGCATCAATTCTAACCGTTAGCATACAAAGCTATAAATAATCTCCAGCTTTAGATGCCGATTTTGACAAGAGAATGAACTAGTCGTGTTCTTTCCCGTTTAGTAATGCACAGCCTCAATACGCTTTCAACCAGAAATTGTGCAATGTCGCTCGGTTCAGAAGCCCTCATTAGGCGGAATGCCATCAAGACTCAGCAGGTCACACCAGAATCAACTAGCCATACGAGAACACCAAATCAGCTGCTGCCACTCTTGGCGATAACTGCCTCAACGCGTCCTTTGGAGGGAAAGACTCAATCCGGGAGAAAAATGATTGTTTATCACTACGCTACAGGTCTCACAAAAGTGATCAGTGTTAAGTTTCAAAGCAAGAACACTTCTTACGAAGATGAATTCCATTAACATTTGATTCTTCCATAATTGTTGTCTACGGTTAATCGGTAGATGTGCTGTTCACATACTGCTCTCTGACTCCCGTGAAATCGAACGAAGGTTGCTACAGTTTCCTAAGACATTTTCAAACACTTCAACTCTATCAATTAACATAATATGCGTCTAAAAATTATTTTTTACTATTTTATAAATTATTTTATAATTTATTTATTTACTTTAAAATATTTTAATTTAATTAATGCTATTATAAATTTTTTAGTTATCTAGTACTTTTTATTAAACAAATATTTAAAAATTTGATTTAGTTTTTTTTTTTTTTTACCTAGTTGCTAAGTATGTTCCTATTTAGATGAAATGTTCTTTCATTTAATTAGAGATTTTTAGTCAAAAAAACATGTAATTTTTAGTCGAAAAAATATTTGTATAAGTTTAAGAATTAAACCATTTTAGTAAGTTATTAGTTTTATCATATGAATGATATGCAAATAATTTTTTAAAAATGGCTTTTTTTTTTGGTAGATTCCTTGTTTGGACATTTAAAAAAGTTTTTAAAATTTATTAGAGAAGAAAAATATTTTTTAAAAAATAATAATTTTATTCATATTTAATAATTAAATAAATTTAATTGACTAATAATCCTAAAACTTATATATTTATTTATAATAAAAATTATTTGTCTAACAAGAAAAAATACTTACTAAACAAATAAATTTAAACTTAGTAACCAAGTAAAAAAAAAAAAATCTAAATCAAACTTATTACATAATTACTTAAAATAAAAAATATTTTAAAAAATAACTCAAATAGATTACAAAATCTAAATAATAGAGATTATAATATTAATTGTAGAATATAATAGAAAATATCTTTTATGAAATCTCTTAATCCTTTTTTTTTTTAAATTAATGATAATAAAAAATTGGCATCTGCATGCCAAAAAAACAAGTACATTGAGTGAATCAACATCTTAAATTCTATGGATGTGTTATTTCATCTTTGCACATAAACTTCTCTTGGATTAAGAATTTCATTAATAAGAATATCAAACTACGATTAAATTTCTCGATTCCAATAAAATTAATATAATTTGATAGATGATCAACAAAATTCAGGGACCTATAAGTAATGAGTCTATTTTCCAAATTATTAGGATTCATTGATATCTTAATTTTGTCAATTGCATAATCTTCCATAATGCAAATTTCTAGCACACCAATCTTCTCTTTAGTAGCTTCCTCATAAACACTAAGGAATTAACTTGTTCAATTGAAAGGTCTTTAATCACTAGTGCTTCTTATTTTATTTTTTTACCAATTTATTCCAAATATATTGATAAATAGTTAGGATTTAATTTCAAGGTCACTACTCTTTGGACACCCAAATTAAAATGACTAATAATGCAAAATTGAGTATACATATTTTCATTTAATTCATTATTTTGCAAAAAATAAAAATTGAATTCTTTTTCAACTCAATATAAAGTCTCATTAAAACATATCATCACCATAGATTTTGAAAACTAATAAATTTTTATATTTACCTATTATCAAATTCTTAGCTTGTTATATCTAAATTGGTAATAATAAATATTATTTCATCAATCAATTACTATCTTGGAGTTTACAATATGCCAAGTTTATGTTTTCCTCCTTAAGAACATTATTGTGTTTAAAATAAATCTCAAATTCAGTTAATCATCTTACAAAATTTTTAACAAAGAAATTTCCATCAAAGACAGGAATATCTTTAAAGTCATGAAAGTATCTCCAAACACATTGATTACGAGTGAAATCTCCAGCATAAAATCTATTAACTTCACGATCTTACCCCATAATATGACATTAATATAGGTTAAACCTATTTTGGTACCAACTAATAATGGACAAAAGTAGGAGAAAAAAAGAGTAATAAAGAGCCAAAACTCAATTAAGTCTTTATAAGGTTTATGGAATCCACCATATTAGGATAGAATATCTCAGAAGAGAAAATTTATTGATACTTGATACTTGATTGGACCATTTAGTCTTTAAGCTTCGAGCTTATTTATTACTAAAACTTATAGCCAAATAAGAAAATATTTAATAATCAAGTAAACTTGATAATTAAGTAGAAACTAATATAAAAACTATTTTAATAACACTTGATGACATTAACACAAATCAAACTTGTTTTGATACTACTTGACAAAGGATAAAAGCACGAAAAATAAGATACTAAAAGATTAACACTCAATTGAGCCCTTAAAAGAATTTTAAAATCCACTAAAAAAGATAAATATCTTTTAAAATATAATTATCTTTGATATTAATCTTAATAAACTTGACTATTTTGAAAATTAATTATAAAAAAAAAACCTGAAATCCCATTTGTAACAAAACTTATAATTAAATGGAAAAATATTTAACGATCAAATAAATAAATTAAATTAAATTATTAAATATTTTTCAAATAAGAAATACTTAATGACTAAGTATTTTAAAATAATTTAGTTAAAACTCCTAAATTATACTAAAATACTAAAATGAGTAAATAAATTATAAAATCAAAATTTATGTAACAATAAACAATGTTCAATTCCCTTTACTTAAAAGAAACTTATTTTAAAGTTAATAATGAAAAATCGACATCTTCTATGTTATAAGAACAAACACTAAGAATAAATTAATCTCTTTCGTGTGTGAGCAATGATACTAGTCAATAATGATGCCAAAAAAAAAAAAAGAAAAAAACTTTTCTCAACTTTTTGTCTATCTAAGAAAATCAATATTATAGGATGATATAGGTAAAAATCTAATAAGATAATAGGACTTATAGGTTATGAGTCATACTTTT
This sequence comes from Rhizophora apiculata, assembly GCA_037832385.1. Classification (NCBI taxonomy): domain Eukaryota; kingdom Viridiplantae; phylum Streptophyta; class Magnoliopsida; order Malpighiales; family Rhizophoraceae; genus Rhizophora; species Rhizophora apiculata. The sequence goes on from CM075440.1 coordinate 2,662,482, forward strand.
GAATTTTTAAGATCCGTGGCTACCTTAGTTTTGTTAACTGCACAATCTCTTACAATGTAAGTTTCTTATATAATAGCCTTTTCTTTAATAGTTTCTTCATAAACACCTAAAAAATTAACTTGTTATCGAAAGGTTCTTAACAACTTGTGCTTTTTCTTATTTACTCATTGATTCTTGATATATTAATTTGCAACTATGATTTAATTCCAAAGTCATTGGTATATGGACACTCAAATCAACATGAACAATAATAAAAGACTAAATAGACATATTATCATTATTTGCATAAATAATAATTAAATCTCCTTTAAGCCAAATATAAAATCTCATTAAATGTATTATTGTCATAAAACTTAATGACTACCAAATTTTTTATGTTTACCAATGAATGAATATTCAACTTACTAGGTCTTAATTAATAATATTAAGTATCATTTCACCATTTAAGTGCATCACCTTAGAATTTGGAATATAAAAGTTTCATTTTTCCTCCTCAAAACATCATTATATTCAAAGTAAACATTGAGTTTAACTAATTATATGATAACATCTTCCACAAAGAAATTTTCATTAAAGACAAAAATATTTTTAAACTTAGAAAAGCATCTACAAATAGATTGGCTATGAGCAAAATCTCTAGTATAAAATGTATTATCTTTATGATCCCAATAGGACACTCTAAATAGAGTTTTTTCTTCATGATCATCATTATTGAAAAGGTTGCTTTAGACTGCATAAGATGACATCAATATAAACTAAACCTATTATGATATCAACCAATGTAAGATGGAAATGAGAAAAAGAAAGTGCCAAAAGGCTAACACTCGATTAAGCCTTTACAAGGTTTTTGGAATTTACCAGATTGGGATAAAAAGTTTCAAAAGAGAGTTTATTGATAGTTGATAACTAATAGAATACATGAATTTATATCCAACGAAGAACTAAGATCCACATACTTTGTGTTATAATTGAATAATTGTGATACATCATGATAACTTTCACAATAATTTTCAAAAGATTATCTTAATTTTTAATTTAACCTATACAAAATCTCATCATAATAATTATAGTAAAACTTTAAATTTAATAATTTATACATCTTTGACCATGATTGAAATTTGGGTTTACCTTACTAGAGTCAATATTATTAAACATAATCTTATCAATTAGTTATATCATAATTAAGTTTATTACCTGTAAGCCTTACCCTCTTTTATTTGTCAACATTATGGAACTCAATAAATTTCAATCTCCACTAACCATCACACAAAATCCTTCAAAAGGAAAACTTTATTAAAAAAAACTAATTTCATTTAAATTTAGGAATATGGTTAAGAATAAATTAACTGTAAGCGAAATTTTTTTATATGAAATCTACTTTAATCATGATATCAATAAGACAATTTGAAAATAGTATTCCTTTCATACTTATCATCATTAAAAAGGTTATTTCAAACTTCTTAAGATGACATCAACACTTTGATACTAGCTAACATAAGATGAAAGTAAGGAAAACATGAGATAATATCAAGTAAAACAATTTCAAAATCTAATACCACTTGATATAGAATGAAAGCATAAAAAAAGAGATAACTAAAAAATATTGAAGGTCAACACTTGATTGAACCTTTAAAAGAATTTTTGAAATCCACAACATAAAAAAAATAACAACTTAAAAAGAAAGTTTATTTCATTGATATTTAATAACTGATAGATAATTGATTGAAATCCTTTAGTCCTTAGGCTTACAAACTTATTTATCACTAAAACCATAAGTTAAATTAAAGAATATTCTAATTAATTGAAAAAATATTCAATGACCAAGTAAACTTGATAACCAAGTAAAAACTAAAATAGAAACTAAGTGAACCTATTATATAATTGACTTATAAAAGATAATATTTTAGATTTTTCTTTGAAAACAACCTAAATAGACTATAAAATCTTAATAATAAAGATTAAAATATTAATGAGAGAATAATAGGATATATTTTTTATAATGCCTCTTATGCCAGATTCCTTTAAGTTATCATTGAAGAATTAATTTCATGAATGAAATCATAATTTCTGAAAATCATTATTCCACCCTATGTAAGAATTTCTTGATTCAATACTAATTGAAAATAAATAGAACATTATTCTATAATTACTTTATGGTGAGAGATTTTTTATTAACTACTTAACTATATTCATATAGTTCATAATATGTCTAGCATTCACACATAAATGATTCTTAACTAAGATAACTTAAAGGTGAGATCTAAACACGCCAATTCCTATATGAGATAGTTTAGTGATTTCAATTCCAAGAATCACTTACATAGCTATTACATTAGAAATTCCTCAAATACATAAGTAATGTTCAATTTGAGAATTCTCATAAAGGGTCAATTCAGTGAATTTGTTTTACTAACAAGCACTCATATGGTTGTATAAATATCTCCATAATTCAATCAATGAAATCAATTGTTTTCTTCTTACAAATATATATATATATATATATATATATATATATATATATTAGTGTCATAACTCTATCATTGTGTTGTCTTAATGGTGCATCAATGAAAAATATTTAGAAATAATAATTTTATATAATAAGTATCTCATAATTATGATGTTTGTAAAGTATATTTATTCATAAATTTTATCCTTAAAGTTTATCGAAGATCAAATCATAAATATAAATAATACAAAAATTAAAGAATGCTTTTAATTAATATATTATATGGATAAAATATCAAACATATATTTATAATAGTAACCAACATATTAGCTATTAAGGTATACATTAATAGTCTTCTATTTGCATTATATCCAATCTTTTACGTATCGTATATTATATCTCTCAATGTGGTGATTTCTTAAATCCTCTAAAGTGAATATACTCCTTTTTTTTTAACATCATTCCACTCCATCATTCTTATAATTAGATGGAATTATTCAAACATATAACTGGATTATTTATGATATAGAGGTTCCTCATACATTGGCTTTATTGTTGTCATAGTTCACAATTATTGACTTAACAATATATAAACCTCATTAAGTTTAATAATGAACTTATTGATCCAAAAATACCTATTTTGTTGTATATATGCAATGATGTACTTAAGTATAGTGGTTGTATCAACTTTATAACCCTTCTAGCTTACAATTTTACCATTTGAAGTAAAAAATTTATCCAAAATATAATTTTTAATTGTTTTAAACAAACTGGAAGTTACTCTTAAAAGATCCCTGAATTTTAAGTTCAGTTTCTCTATTGATTAGAAAATCACTCTTAATCCCTCTCAAGTACTTAATAATGTCTCTCACTACTATCCAATGACACTTATTTGGATCAATCTTAAATCTACTCATTAAATACATCTAGTTTTATACATAATCTTACATACACGATAGATCTTATCTATTGTATCTCTCTCAATCATGTGTCTTAGGACACGTCTTTGGAGAGAATTAATTTATATAATATAGACAAGAATCTCTCCTTAGATTTTTAAAATATTTAAACAATTTATAGTTCGACTAGGATTATCAAAAATAACCTTCTAAATTTATCTTTATAAGACTTAATTATTTAGATTTCTCTAAAGATAAGCTATTTTATCCAAATTATTTATGAAACATATTCTTATAAAAAAAAATTAATTAATAATATTATATATATATATAATATCAAATATATATTCTTAATAGTAACAAACATGTTGATTACCATATGACATACACCAACATAGATATTCTCATGGTTAAACATGATCTCGCCTTCAAGACCACTAGTTGAAACATCCCGTTGTACACTTGAATTCCACAACATCAGAAGGTAGAGACTCCTCAAGTTCCACAGCTTCTGTATGGAAACAATCTGCAGAAGAAAGCACATGCTGCACAAACGGAATACTCAACTATCATATATGCTTCATAAATAAAATTACTTAATAAGTGTAAGCCTTACCTTTGCAAGTTTCACGTTGAACATGCATGAGATCAAAGTTTCCACATGGGGTTCGATCCATTTCTGTTTGCAGCTACCTTAAACAGAACGATTTTGCACCTGAAATCAATGCCTGCATCTTCATTTTGCTTCTTCCAAATGACACCCCAATTTCATGACTGACTTCGTTGTTTGGTTGATGAAACTAGAAGCAGAAGTTTGCTTGTTTTGCCTCAGAACGTAGTTCCTGGCTTCCAACGAACCCCAACGACTTGTCAACTCTAGTACTCGTGCCTTTTGTGGACTGTCACTGCCTTTTGATGTTCTTGAATTGGGAAGGGCAGAGGACTGGTTGGAAATTCATTAATGCTCCTATTTTAAGCGCCAGTTTCGGCATTGTAGAATTGTCAGTAGGCGATCAAGGACTCAAATTTTCTTCCTTCGTAAATTGCTGAACTTGTAGTACTGTCTCCATGACAATAACCTGACCAAAAGCATTAGTTCTAATATTCCAATCAATCAACCATTCGCCACTCAACCAACCAAGAACACGAATCTTAGAGGCAAGTTGAGGTCCCTGACACCATGATTGACCCATTTGTGATTTTTATTAATGAAATGAGTGATTGTTACTTTGAGACTGTCCCATTAATTTAGCTGCCGAGTTACTTGGAAATCATGCCTCGTTGCCACTCGGTATAACGTCAAGCAACTCTTCCATTTATAATTCTAAAGCTCAATTTTGAAACTCACTTAGTAAACAAATTAAATCCAAATGATCTTAAACTCATGCAAATTTCAATAATGAATTGTATTAACAAATCTGATAAATTCATTCTTAAATTGCATATTATATATTCCTAATTATATAGTAAAATTGAATCTTTTGTACTTGGTGTGATTATTCTTATTAAAATAAATATTTTTTTTTATCATTTTAATTTTATTTAACAAAAAAATTTTCATAATTTAATTATTTTTTTAATATTATAAATATAAATTGCTCTCGCAAGCCGAACTTAATTGAAAAAAGCTAGCATGAGTTGGACTCAGTTGCCCAACAAACTCTGAACATTGCGCAGGACCAATCCGCATCTTGTCGCATCCGAGCCGCGGTGGCGCCGCTCCCTGAGAATTGAAAACCGATTTGAATTCTGGGGTTTGGTTTTCTGAGTCGACACTAACTAAACAGACAGAGGCAACTGGGGCGCGGGCAAGCAAAGAGGCATGAGTTCCAAGGGCGATGCACCACCGGCGCAGCCGCGGCGGTTATCCTGCTCCACTTGCTTCGACGCCCTTTGGTTCTGCTATAGTAAGTGGACTGACCTCCCTCCATCCCTCCGTTCCTCTTTGTTATTCTCTCAATTTCTTCAATCCCCGTTTCCATTCTTCATATTAAAGTTCCAATCTTTAACCCCTTCGCTCTTTTTTTTTTTTCTTTTTTTTTTTTAAGATTTTTCTGTTGGGTTATCTTTATTAACATTAATGTAATGAAATTAATTTTTTATTAATTTTTATTAATGTAATGGCAGCTCCGGTTCATCAGGTGCAGCAGTATTATAGAGTAGGAACGATTGATACCTGTAAAGAGCAATGGAGTGCTCTTATTGATTGTTTGACTCTCAAGACTAAAAGGGATTCTGAAATGCAGGTCCGGCTATTTCTCAATTTCCCTATATTATAATATTTCTTATCCATTATTTGTTGAGCAATGTGTGTTTTCTGGTTGGAATTCACAGTTTTGTTTCTAAGATAATTCTGAAGAGGAGCATAGCTATTGTCTCTATTTTGCATTCTTTAATAAGACACTTGAGCAATGTTGATGGTTTTTTGCGATTACATGCCGAGTTCTATTATTTACAATCTTTGCTTCTTGCAAGTGCATAATTTCAACCATTTGTTCTTTAGATTGGAAGTGCTACACATCTTTGACCACCCTTGTCACCCAAACCAAAAATAAATAAATTAATTAAGAACTACATATTGAGTGAGGGATGAAATGTTGGACTTCATTCATTTTAAGGTTGTATGATGTTGGCATGAATGCAGACTTGTCTTGTTGAATGCTGATTGATATGGCTAACGGGTCAAATTGGATTTGTTTTGTATCATTGTTTTGATGGCCTCATTATTCATTACTGTTGTTTCTAGGTTTTCTTTTATGTGCTCTTTTTGTTCACGAATTAAGTTGATTATTTTGCTCAGCTTCTTTTGTGTGTGTGTGTGGGTGGGTGGGTGTTCCTTTTTTTTTTTAACAGCAGGGGTGTGTGTGGGCTGCTTGGGAGTTTAGATCTATGAACTTTTAAATGGGCAAACATATTTGCTTTCAAACAGTTAGCGTGTTTTAGGCTTTTATCTAATTTCGGTTGCCCAGAGTTCTGCACTTCTTCGATTTCTATTTACTTACTTGAGGTTGAGTGAAAGAACTAGGGATGGCTGGATGTGTTTAGGGGTTGGGGGAGTGCACCCTGCAGCCCCCTATGTGTGAAGTATTTTTCATCTTCATGATGATGGTGCATTTTGATAAGCTTCCATCATCACACGTTACACATCCCTATTAATGTTTTTCTTTGGAACCGTAATTTATACTGGAGAGTTCTGATTGACTGCCTTTAGTGAACATAAAGTACATAATAGATCAATGATTTTTCCTTTTAGTAATCGGTTCTTTTCATTTTTTTGTCTTACGCTGATTTGGAGTTGCTGGACTCACCTCTGTATGCAGGAAATTTTAGCCAATCGTGGGAAAGCTGAACGACATATCTGGACTTTTCGGACGCCAGAAGAAGCATCAGCTAACTGGAAAGAGTTATTTGGACATTCAGATGAAGTTGAATGAGGAATTAAGAATAGGAGTCTCATGCATTGGGAGGTCCATTTTTCAACGATGAACTAATTCTTTTGCAAGAGGTGGAATGAAATTCCATTTTTGGCAGCTTTTTAGCATTGTTTTGCTCCTGGGCAGATTTTGACCAGTGGCCAATGAAACAAGATAATAGAAGTGAAGCAAGTTAAAACATGCTGGCCAAAGCCAGTGATTATAACATCTACGATAAGCCTTTTGTATTTGAAAGGTTTGGTGGTTCAATGATGTTCAAAATTAGGATTTTCCTGCCACATAAAGTGGACTTATTTGTTGAGCAGCATTTGCATTGTATGCCTAGGGGATTTGTGTGTTCTGCTGCCCAATTTTGGTTTTTAATCCAATGAAACTCATTCACAACCTTCACAATGGTCGCAGTATCTTACAATCGGAGGTAACTTTTTTTTTTTTTTTTTTCTTTTTTCATTTTATTCTTTTTCTTTCTGGAGGGTTTATACCAAATCAAATCGAACGGACAATCAGATCAGCAACTCTGCGGGGGGGCCAAGTTAACTCAACTGTATCCGCAAATAGCTATGAGCTAATGCCTGTTGGCAGTTCCAAATGACTGCCAAGAACTGATCTGACTTAGTAGAATAGTTTTCTGGCCAATCTGCCACCCTGTTAGCCATGGTGGGATATACACATGACAAGTGATTCGAAGGACTCTCTGGACCACAGCACCGATGAAGAAGATTTGCACTATAATTACATGGCATCACTCTTCACTGAATGCTTTGCAAGAGAACCTTTGAATCAACTTCCAGATGAGGATGGCAAAAACCTATGCCCCATGCCAATAAACCTTTGAGAGCTCCCCAGATTTTAGCACTGCTGGATGAGCTATTTAAGCCAGCTCCTTGTTGCTACTTGCCAGTTTCAAGCAGAAAACCAGCAAGGATCTCAAAATGACGCAATCAGATTAATCTTCTACAGCTGCCTGTGTGCTTGCCAATTCAGGTATGGCAAGGGTCGCCTAAAAAAATAAAAGAAAAAAGGATAATTTTACCATTCAGATGAACACTAAAACAAAATTTTAAAACATCGTCAAATAACACCCTAATTTGCGTTTGATTCCCTTCTCCTTTGATTCTTTTTGTTTATTCATTTTATTGAACATCTGTTATTATTCAGTGTTGCTCTCGTCTTCATAAATTATTTGCATATCAGAATAAGTCCGCCTCCCTAAAATGCTAAAAAAAAATGCCAAGACTAGAAAATTAGCAAGAAATTATTTCATGTTATCATAATTTTTTCTTGGTAATAGAATATATAAGTTTGCCAATAGTTTGGAAATTATTCTCTCATAGGGGAATTTTTTTTTCCTAATAGTAGTAATCATCTTATCCATAGCATCATTTGAAAAAACAAGGATGCTCCAGAAACTGCTTAAGCTAAAATGAAGATAACAAGACTCTTTGATAACTCAAAATTGTGTTTCCTACACCTGATGTGCATAGCCAAGAGCCATGATTCTCAACAAAAACCAACGAACTATAAAAGTCAAGAAATCGCAAAACTAGAAAACATACAAAATCGGGAACATAAAACTTCACACATTGTAAGCCGAGCCTGCAAATATAACAACTCAAATAACAAGCAATGCAAACCAACCAAACTGTCCTCCGGCTAGTCCCCTCGGCCCTATAGATAAATGCATAGCAAGTCCAAAAACTAAAACCAAATCCCAACACCCCAATTTGTAGTTTCAAGCCGAAAAGCAAAATTTGTGCCCAAACTGTTACACATGCATTTCAAAACTGATCAAGGTCAGCCGTTCAATCATTTCTTTCCTACAAGAGCAACACCTGTACACAGCTAAAACAACATTGAACTCAACAGCATCTACAAAGACTATTGCAGTACAGTCTCCTTCAATTTCATCTGTCATATCTATCAAGGAATAACATAAAAGTACTCAAACTAGAAATATGCACCCTTCTCTGTCAAAACACGACACCCAAGGCAAAATGCTGCTGCACACTCACTCCAATAAGGCAAGAACACATACCCCAAACTAGGCAACTCCTCTGTCATAGGCCAGCAATTTTATGTGGCACAAAGATCAAAAAATAATAGACTCTTTCCCTTGATAATAATGGATTCATCATTCTCCCCAGGCTTTTGAATAGCTTGGCAACACTAGCTAATCATTCACCAGTTCTTAACTACATGAATTTTGCTGCTATAATCCAGCAACATTGCATCGCCTTTATCAACAATACCACACCAGCAAGTGAATCTCAGTACCATTGTAACAATCCAAACTAGGACTTCGACCAACACCGACCACAATTGGAATCTTGGACACAAGTCTCCTACTAACTACAACACCTAAGTTTTGAAGAAGAAGTAACTCAACTACTTCAATTCATCTTCCCCTTTCCCACACTACTTCTAACAGTTTACTAATGACTTCATCTTCTCCCTTGACTGGATTTAGACTACGTCGGTGGCCATGTAAATTAGCGTATTTTCATTCCGTTAGACTAATTGGTACATGACTATTGAACTAGTTATTATTCGTCCATTACATTATTGATAACAATAATAGTGTTAATTATTAATATTAAAATTTATATTAAATATTATTACACTTTATGAGTTATTAAATTATAACTAATATAAATTAATTTTTTTCTCTTATTCTTGAAAGATGAAAAATAGTAGACGGCAGATAGTATTGACAACAATCAATAGCTTACTATTAGGTTAATAAAAAATTGACCTATCACTATTGCCTCACTATTTAAGGTATATAGTAGTGAAAAAATCTATCATATCCTAAGAAAATAGCTATGATAACCTGTTGCATTGGAGCAAATTTGTCCACTGGGTCAAAAACTATCTAGTACGTTTCAAATATGGTATCTTTTTTGGTTAATTTACTTTTGTTATAATTTTACATTATTTTATTGATAAATTTTTCCAAAAATCTTAAGGATAGTTTCTCCTATTCTATTATACTATATTCAATGCTTTTAGATATGATTGTCAATTAAATGTTTTGATTTATATACTATTTATGAAGGTCAGGCAAGTATATATCACTTATTATTCTACATTAAGAGTATTCAAATCATATCAAAGCTTACTACATCCATGAGGGCATAATGATGATTTAAGAACTATGAGATATAACCTACAATCGGCTTTTACCTAATAAATATTTCAAAGTAAAGAACCACAAAAAAAAAAGTTACTGGACTAGTACTTGCCATGTGACATGCCTAGTATGTGAAACTTCAATTTATTCTTTTATTTCCCAAGGAATTATCCACAATCAAAGATATGTCTAATCAAAGATTGGTACTATTTGTGAATATAATGTTCTTATTACATTAGTAACCAATTAGCCCAACATTTATAAATCATGTTTTCCTTTAGTTTGTTCAACTTCAATTAGGAAGCCAATTATATTGTTAGTGACCTTTATTATGATATGCAAGTACCATTTTTCCATTTGAGATAAATTATGATTTACAAGTGAGTTTGCTTCATATTGTAAGTATATTAAGGGGATTGATGTCTATGTCATGTGCAAGCTCATAAAAGAAGGGTTAGTAAGTATTTGCTCAAGATTCTAATTTTAGCGAGATGTTCTTTGTTCACTGACAATTCCTATACCATATAATGTTTCTATGGATAAACCTTAAGTTTGATAGTTGTTGAGTTTTACAAATATTATTTACCATATCGTTGTACTAATATTATGGTATATAGTTAATAGAAAATTGATGCAACCCAACGAAAAACAATAAAAGATGTTTCAAATTTGCAAAATATAATTATGAAAACTAATTGACACTTGTAATGTAATAGATTATAATTGTTGGCAAAAGGTGTACTAGTTTGCCTTCAAAAGACATTGGTTTGGACCATAAGTTTCATGCTTATAGTCAACTATAATATATTTTATAATGAATTTCCATTATACTAGAAAAATATAATAATGTTAACTGAACCTTTGATTTAGATGAAATGCGTTTACCTTTAAAGGTGAAGCATTAGTTTGAAAATTTGGTAAATAAAGAATTATTACTCAATTTACATTGGATTTAAGTTTATAGTCATCAACATGACTAATGTGGAGATAAATTGACTAACAAATTTTTAATAAATATTTCATTATAGGTGAAATTGACATTAAGTGTCAATGTATTGTGATAGCCAATTTTTTATTGCTTACATCAAGAGCAAATTATATAATAGAAAGAATAGGCATGTTTATCTAACTCATGAGTTAATAAAGCAAATTACTAAATGATATAATGATCACTTAATTTTGTATAGTTAATGATAAATTAAGATGATCCTCTGACTAAATCACTCAATAGAAAACTAATGTAAATTTCATCAAGGGGAATGAGATTAATGCCTACAAAGAATAGTCAAAAATGATGAGAATCCAATGTATGTGATAAAAGGTCTCTTAAAGTAGATTTAATGGGTAATAACAAGTCACTGATTGACTTTGTATGCATTATCAAAATTATAAGTCTTTTCTTATGGTGTAAATAGTGCAAAAATTTCAATATTTGAGATTGAGTTTGAAGTTACCAATTTTACCGTAGGATCTACTAGCCTGTGATACTGAGAGGGAGGTGAATCAGTATCACACCTCTTAAAGAAAACTCTAATAATTTAAGCCAAAATGAACTCTTTCTCAGATTCAACTAAATTAGATCTATTATTACCTACTGATCACAATAGCCTCCAAAGTTACCTTTCAGACACCTTGCCTATTAGAGGAATCGGTTGTTCTTGACTAGGTCTTCTTTTAGATTATGGGTTTAATGATTCTTTAGCTGTATTCACAACTCAATTCAAAATACAGAATGTAAATTCAAAGTAAGGACATGAGAGATTTACGTAGTTCCGTCAATGTGACGTACTCCACGGTGGTAGGGATTCTTCCTCTACCGAGACAATCCACTATACTTGACAACACCAGTGTGGTATCCCTTATGATTACAATGGATGTCTTAATCTTCTACTCTTTTCACTATTACAAATACAAAGCAATCACAATACAAAGAGTGTCACTTACTGTGTCTACCCTTCTTCTAGCTTGTGTTGCCTTTGTTTGATTTGAATAGGCTGCTTCATTACTACTTGGAAGATCACCAAAACACTCTCTAACCTCTCTTGAAGAAATCTGAAAATTCGTTGAGTTCTCTCAAATGTTTTACTGAATTTCTTCTCTAAGTTGTCTCACCCAACTCCTGGTCTCACCGTCTCACGGTCTCACCCGTCTCACCGTCTCTTGGTCTCACCTGTTTTCTAGTCTCACCGTCTCACCTGGTCTGGTCTCACCCATTTTCTGGTCTCATCGATTTTGGGTCTCACGGTGTGTTCTGATGTCACATGTTTCACCATTTTCTGGTCTCACCAATTTTGGTCTTTCGATGTGTTTTGGTGTCACCCTTTTTTGGTCTTACGCCTCACCTAGTCTCACGTCTCACTTGGTCTCACGTCTCACCTGGTCTCACGCCTCACCTGGTCTTACGTCTTACCTGGTCTGGTCTTGATCTGCTCTCACGTTTCCAGGTCTGCTCTTACGTTTCCAGGTCTGGCCTTGATCTGCTCTCACGTTTCCAGGTCTGGTCTTGATCTGCTCTCACGTTTCCAGGTTTGGTCTTGATCTGGTCTTATATTTCCAGGTCTGGTCTTGATCTGCTCTCACGTTTCCAGGTCTAGTCTTGATCAGCTCTCATATTTCCAAGTCTGGTCTTGATTTGCTCTCACATTTCCAGGTCTGGTCTTGATTTGCTCTCACGTTTCCAGGTCTGGTCTTGATTTGCTCTCACGTTTCTAGGTCTGGTCTTGATTTGCTCTCACGTTTCCAGGTTTGGTCTTGATCTGCTCTCACGTTTCCAGGTCTAGTCTGATCTTGATCTGGTCTCACATTTCCAGGTCTGCTCACACTATTTTCCGGGTGGTTGTTTTTCTCAAAAGAGATAAGTCTTGGTTTATATACTCCCTTCTATGAAAACCCTAGTAGGGCTTACTGTAGCTGCGACGGATTTCCTTTCTTAGCCCTTCATGTGGCTTCATATTACTGTTCCATTCAAAATTCAGCATTATCCTCCTTTTTAATTTATTTTTCTTGCCCTTTTCTTTCTACTGAAAACTCATCCCTTAAATGCTTGAATGAGCCACTTCTGCTTGCACACTTAAATTTAGTTGACAACAATTACAACCCATACAAGGCTGTGGGAACAACAATCTCCCCCTTTGTAATTGTTGGCAATACTCACAACAAAAACCATTATGCAGTAATATAGAAGCAGATGGATTACAACTCCCCATAAATATGCATTCCCCCTCTCTTAACAGCTCCCCCTGCACTGTTACTTCTCTCCCCCTTTGCTAACCAATTACAAATTTGCAAAACCCGCAAAGTAGAGATGGAGGATTCACCTGAACTTCAAGCTTGAGGAGGCATTTGCATAGACAGACTCATTCTGTGCTTTTCAAATAGCTTTGTGGATAGAAGTTTAGTAAGAATATCTAAGATTTGATCTTTAGTACCGACATACTCCAACTGAATCGTGCCCTCTTCCACTTGATCCTTGATAAAGTGATATCGGATGTCAATATACTTGCTCCTTGAATGTTGAACTGGATTCTTGCTGAGATCAATTGCACTTTGATTATCACAAAGTATACTTATTGGTAACTTCACTTTAACACCCAAATCTGCCAATTGTCTTTGCATCCATATCACTTGAGTACATACTGCACAAGCAGCCATATACTCAACCTTAGCTATGCTCAAAGCAATATTGTTTTACTTTCTATTTAACCATGCAACATACTTTGAACCCAAGTAAAAGCTGCAGGCACTGGTTGATTTTATATCATCTGTGCTTCCTACCTAGTCTGCATCAGTGTATGGTCGTAGTTTTACAGAATCTATGACAGGATACCACAAACCCATTTCCAGTATTCTTTTGAGGTATTTTAGGATTCTTTTCACTACTTACACATGAGATTCCTTAGGATCAACTTGGAATTTGCTGGCGATGCACACAGCTTGCATGAGATCAGGCCTTGATGCTGTAAGGTACAGAAGGCTCCCTATCATCTTCCTGTATTCTATGGGGCTTGTACTCCTTCCTCCTGATCTTTTGTTAACTTGCAGCCCACTGTCATAGGAGTGCTGACAGGTCTACTATCCTCCATGCCAAACTTTTTCAGTATCTCTTTGGTATATTTTGTCTGAGAAATAAAAATACCTTCTTCACACTGTTTTATTTGTAATCCAAAAAAGTAAGTCATTTCTCCAATCAATGACATCTCAAATTCCTCACTCATCTTCTGTGCAAATTCTTGGCATAGCTCAGAGTGATCCCCTCCAAAGATTATGTCATCTACATATACTATGGTTATCAGTTGACCTTTCTCTGAATTGAACACATATAGGTTATTATCAACTATTTCTCTTCTAAAGTTCAATCTTCTCAAATACACATTCAGCCTACTGTACCATACTTTTGGGGCTTGTTTAAGGCCATACAAGGCTTTTTTTAGCTTGCACACGTGTGTCTCATCCTCATTGATTTGTACTTCATCGAGTTGTTCAATATACACTTCTTCTTTCAGGAGCCCATTCAGAAAGGCTGATTTCACATCCATCTAGTAAACTTTATACCTCTTATGTGCTGCCAAAGTTAAGAACATTATGATAGTTTCCAACCTTGTTACTGGTGCAAAAGTTTCATCAACATTTACTCCTTCTATCTGAGTGTAGCCTTTGCAAACCAGCCTAGTCTTGTTCCTCACCACCTTGCCATCTTCATTATGTTTATTTCTAAACACCCATTTTGTTCCTATGACATTCTTGTTAGTGGGTCTTGGAACTAACTCCCATGTTTCATTCTTCTTGATTTGATCCAGCTCCTTATTGATAGTTTTGACCCAAGTTTTGTCTTGTGCAGCCTCTTTAACAGATTTAGGTTCAACTTGTGAGAGTAAAGCAGTAGCTCCCACAATTCTTCTTCTTGTTGTAACTCCTGTTGATGGGTCACCTATAATTTGATTTCCTTGATGAGCATTGGTTCACGTTTTCTTTATCTTTCTCTCTTGCACAGTCTTAGTTGCAAGAGAATCTCTTTCTTCATCTTCAGACTTACTCTTCTCTGAGTTTGAACTTACTTCTTTTCCCTTTTCTTAATGTTAGTCTGATTCTTCATCTATCTTGAAGTCATCTTTTTCACTGTCCTCAGCTTCTCCATTATGCATTGTTTTCCATTTTTCATCTATTCTCACATCACTAGAAGTGACCACTTTTCGCAGTTTACGCAAAAAAACTCTGTAACTTTTGTCTTTGCGAAGTATCCCACAAAGATGCCTTCATCTGACCTAGCATGGAATTTTCCCAAGTTTTGCTCCTTATTTTTCACAAAACATGGGCTGCCAAAGATTCTAAGATATTTGGCTGTTGTCTTCTTCCTACTTTATAGCTCATATGGAGTCTTATCAGTATTGGACTTTAGTAAAACTCTGTTCAGTAGGTGCACGGCTGTAAATGTTGCTTCTATCCAAAATCTTGTGTGAAACTTGAATTCCAGCAGTAGAGTTTTTGTCATTTCAACCACAGCTCTATTTTTCCTCTCTACCACCCCGTTCTGTTGAGGTGTTCTTGCTGCTGCCATCTGATGGTGAATTCCATACTTCTCAAGGTAATCTTCAAAAGTTTCATTTGTGAATTCAGTGCCTTGATCCAACCTCAATACTTTGATGTTCTTTCCACTCTCATTTTCAGCCAATCTTCTGTATCTCTTGAAGTATTTTAAAACTTATGACTTGTATTTGAGGTGCATGATGCAGGTCCTTTTAGAATAATTATCAACAAATAAGATGAAGTACCTCTCACCATTCAACCCTTTTGTTCTCATCGGTCCACACAAATCAGTGTGTACAATGTCAAGTACTACTTCAGAACTAAACTCTTTGGTCTTATACTGCTTTCTGACATATTTTCCTTTAGAGCATGCTGAGTAGACATACTCCCTCTCTCTCTTGAGGTTTGGAATGTCTCTGATTGCATAAGTAGTGGTCGGCTTCCTCATATTCTTCTGTGTTAAGTGTCCCAGTCTCTTATGTTATAGTTGATTTTCTTCTTCTTTTGTAAGTAAATAGCTGTTTGTATTATCCTCATCAATTACATATAAATTTTCAGCTGTTTTCTTCCCAGCTACAACAGTATTGCCTTTTTTACTCTTTACTTGGCAACTTGTTTTTGTGAATATCACTTTATGGTCTTCATTGTATAGTTGGCTGATAGATGCTAGATTATATATGAGTTCTTCAACGTGCAGAACATCTTTCAACTTTCCTTTTTTTCCAATATTTACTAACCCTTGACCACTAATGTTGAGTGAATCATCATTGCTAAACTTGACTCTGCCTTCTCTTGACTTGTTCAGCTTTGATAATTTACTCTTACTCCTGTAATGTGTGAAGTGCATCCACTATTAAGGATCCACTGCTTATCTTTGTAGTCAGCCTTTAATGCAATTTCAGCTATATTAGCCTCCTCCCTTTTAACTTTATATTCCTTCTTTTGAACTGGTTTGAAGATAACTTTCTCCTTTTTCTCAGCTTTGACTGTACCAGTTGGTTTTACTGTGCCATTGAGTGCCTTCTCTTACTCAGGGAGAAGTGTCATACATCTTTTGACATTATGGCCATCCTGCCGGCACCTTTCATACTATTCCAAGTCTGCTAATATAGTAAACTTGTTCTTTGAAACCACTAGTTTGGGCTTCCACCAATAAACCTTGTTAGTGTGTCCTTACTTTTTACAGTATGTGCAAGAACTCACAACAGGTGTTCTCTTCTGAATTTTATATTGTCTCCCCCTGTATGTAGCATTGGATCTTCTCAAATTGGAGACATATATTGGCCTTCTCCACCGGCATTTACTTGCCTTATGACCCAAAACTTCACAATAAAGACAGTAACCTTGAAACCACCTCTTTTTGGGTCTAATCACAGCTTGTTTTCTTTTATTCACTACTTGTTGTGTAGGCAAGGTTTCTGGCTTTTTACTTGTGTCGCTTTCATTTCAGCCACATTCTTCTCCTTCTTCTGTTCAACCGTAGCCCTTTGCTAGCTGACTTTCTTTTCTTCATTTTTGTTTCCAACCCTAGGTTGCTTCTTCAAATCTTCTTTATTTTCAGCCTTCACTGTTCCTGGCTGATTAGTCTTTTCTTTCTTAAACTTAACCTTTTCTTTTAACTTTTGTGGCAAAGTCTCATTATCTTTAGGCAATGCAGCCTCAGATTGCTACACTTTCTCTTCATTCTTCTTTTCTCTTGCAGAGCTTGTTTCTCCTACCACTTCAAGTTTCTGTAAGTTCTCTTCACTCTTTTTGAGTTGTTGCTGAAGTCTCAGTAACTCTATCTCCATTTCTTCAATTGTTGAAGTCCTTGAGCCAAGCTCCAGAGTAAGGTCTTCACATATTTTGATTTGTTCTTCAAATCTTCTCTTTAAATCAATATGTTCAGCCTTTATTTCATCCTTTTGACTTTCTGCTTCCTCAATCTTTACTGCAACTTGTTTTATATGGGCCTCCAACCTTCTTATGGTTCTACCCCTTCTGATTATCTCTTTTGAAGCTGCTTCTAACTTAGTTTCAAGATCTGGTTCTTCTTTATCAATCTCCTCTACCTCTTCAGAGGTTGAACTACCACATCGAGCTGATGCCATAAAGGCATGCTCATCTGGTGAGTTTACATCTTCTTCCTCATCGGCTTCTTTTGTCTGGCTTACATAACTCTTGAATGAGCCTCTCTTCTTCTTCTGTGGGTTAGCAGTCTTCTTGCTGGACTTCCTTGACTTGGATGATGGTCTTCTCCATTTTGAATTCTACTTATCATCACCATCCTCATCTTCATCATCAAGTTTCACTTTGCACTGAGAAGTAAAGTGTCCAGTCTGCCCACAACGATAACATCTCAAGGACAATTGTCCTTTTCCCTTCTTAGACCCCTTTTTGAATTTCCTTGTGAAGTAAGCCAACACTTCACCTTCACTTTCTTCCTCATCATCATCATCATCCTCACTGGATGATTCTTCCTGTTCTCTTATATTCAAGTGTCTCATAGTTTTGAAAGCTGCCTCATTTGATAGCTTTGATGTTGAGGAGCTTTCAGTTGACTTTATTCTCATCTCATATGCAATGAGATTGCACTGGAGATCATGTAGTGACATAGAATTGGGATTTATACTCTCCTTTATGGTTGCCACCTTTAAGGCAAACCTCTCAGGCAAAATTCTCAGAATTTTCTTCACAATAGATGAGTCCTTCTTATTCTTCCCATGACTTTTAAGGTCGTTTACAGCATCAATAACCCTGGTGAAGAACTCTTACATTGTCTCATTCTTCTGCATTCTGAGGGATTCATATCTCTCATTGAAAACTTGAAGCTTGGCCTCCTTCATTCTGCCATCACCTTCATAGACCTTCTACAATCTATCCCATATCTCCTTAGCAGATTTGCAATCCATAACTTAAGCATATTCTGCATCTATCAATGTTGAAATGATGACATTTGAGGCCTTCCCATTGATCTCAAACTACCTCAATTCCTTTGGGATTAGATCTTTACCTTCTTTTGGAGGCTCAAAACCCTCATATACAGATTTCACCATGTTCATGCCCATGGTTGCAAATACCACCTGCATTCTCACTCTCCACATATGGTAGTTGGTTCCATTAAAGATTGGAACCTTTTTGCTGTAAGTAGTGCTAGTGCTGGTACTGACATCCATTTCTCAGTATGTTGAACAAGTTAAAACTTCTGAAACCCTTCAAACTAGTACACCAAGCTGTTAAGTTTCAAACTGGTGAACCTGTGCTCTGATACCAATTGAAGTTACCAACTTCACCTTAGGATTTACTAGTCTGTGATACTGAGAGGGAGGTGAATCAGTCCACACCCCTTAAAAAAAACTCTGATAATTTAAGCCAAAATGGACTCTTTCCCAGATTCAACTAAGGTAGATCTATTGTTACCTACTAATCACAATAGCCCCCAAAGTTACCTTTCAGACACTTTACCTATTAGACGAATCAGTTGTTTTTGACTAGGTCTTCTTTTAGGTTATGGATTTGATGATTCTTTAGCTATGTTCATAACTCAATTCAAAACACAGAATGTAAATTCAAAGTAAGGACACGAGAGATTTACATGGTTCCGTCAATGTGACGTACTCCACGGTGGTTGGGATTCTTCCTCTACCGAGATAATCCACTATACTTAACAACACCAGTGTGGTATTCCCTATGATTACAATAGATGTCTTAATCTTCTACTCCTTTCACTATTACAAATACAAAACAATCACAATATAAAGAGTGTCACTTACTGTGTCTACCCTTCTACTAGCTTGTGTTGCTTCTATTTGATTTGAATAGGCTGCTTCACTACCGCTTGGAAGATCACCAAAACACTCTCTAACCTCTCTTGAAGAAATTTGAAAATTCGTTGAGTTCTCTCAAATGCTTCACTGAATTTCTTCTCTGGGTTATCTCACCCAACTCCTAGTCTCACCATCTCACGGTCTCACCTGTTTTTTGGTCTCACCGTCTCACCTGGTCTAGTCTCACCCGTTTTCTGTTCTCACCGATTCTGGGTCTCACAGTGTGTTCCGATGTCACATGTTTCACCCTTTTCTGGTCTCACCAATTTTGGTCTTCCGGTGTGTTCTGGTGTCACCTGTTTCACCCTTTTCTGGTCTCACGCCTCACCTGGTCTCACATCTCACCTGGTCTCACACCTCACCTAGTCTCACATCTCACCTGATCTCATGCCTCACCTAGTCTCACGTTTCACTTGGTCTGGTCTTGATCTACTCTCACGTTTCCAGGTTTGGTCTTGATTTGGTCTCACGTTTCTAGGTCTGGCCTTGATCTACTCTCACGTTTCTAGGTTTGGTCTTGATCTGCTCTTACGTTTCCAGGTCTGGTCTTGATTTGCTCTCACGTTTCCAAGTTTGGTCTTGATCTGCTCTCACGTTTCCAGGTCTAGTCTGATCTTGATCTGGTCTCACATTTCCAGGTCTGCTCACACTATTTTCCGGGTGGTTGTTTTTCTCAAAAGAGATAAGTCTTGGTTTATATACTCCCTTCTATGAAAACCCTAGTAGGGCTTACTGTAGCTGTGGCGGATTTTCTTTCTTGCCCCTCAATGTGGCTTCATATTACTGTTCCATTCAAAATTCAGCATTATCCTCCTTTTTAATTTATTTTTCTTGCCCTTTTCTTTCTACTAAATACTCATCCCTTGAATGCTTGAATGAGCCACTTCTGCTTGCACACTTAAATTTGGTTAACAACAATTACAATCCATATAAGACTGTGAGAACAACAAAATTATACTCTTAATGAATTATATAGCTTTTATAAGTAATGTGTTATTGAAATGCACACTGGATAAATTCAACTATATGAGTGGAGTAAGGTTGCTCCTATGAGATTTTAGGTAAAATCTCTAGCACTTTCATGAAAAGAAACCAAGTATGTACATGGCCTAATAGTACCTAATTACTTTCAACTATATGATCTTAAAAATATAACATATAGGTAAGTTCACTATTATTCATAAAGAAGTTATGGTTTATAGAAAATTTAATTTCACTATACTTTTGAGTATTAAAAGTTATACATTATAGTCTTTGGTTTATAACCCAAAAGGTACAAAAGATGATATGTTATATTTTTATTAATTAACTTAGTAGAATTAGCCTTTTCAAATAACAAGAAATTGTTGTAAATTAATATAAAGGCTAATTACCAAGTTTCTAAACTTAGTCAACTAGTCATTTTATGACCATTAAATTAGTTGTTATTTATTTGCTATTAGTCTTTATTGATTATAATAATAATAGTCATTTATACTGCTAGAATTAGTCTCTTCCTCTAATTCTAAATGATAAACATTATTCATAACAATTTATAGCCTATTGTTGGTTAATTAATAATTGAGTTATTTTTGCTTCCTTACTATTTGAGGTGCACATTAGTGGAAAGGTTTGTTATATCCTAAAAGAATAGCCATTATAACTTGTTACACTAAAACAATTTATTTATTAGGAAGGAAACTATCCTTAAGGACAGTACCCAATATGCATTAGATATAATATCTTTTTTTGTTAATTTACTTTTATTGTAACATTACATTTTTTTCAATTAATTTTTCCAACACCTTTTTGGCCTCTTAAAGCAACACATCATTATGACACCATGTAGCATTGTTAGATAGGGATTTGTTAACTAACAAGATTGCTTTAGCTAATGCTTTCTTAAATCTGTTTCCAAAATGTTGTTGGAAGTAGAGTTCTTCAACTTTTTCCTTTCCCACTTCAATGTTATTTTTCCTCTTGCACCCAATTTTCTCATGGTGTTGCTCCTTTGGTCCTTCAATGACTTTAAAACAATATCATTCCAAATGAAAAGCTTTCCCATTGACAACATTTTCTTTTTGTTACCCTGAGGCATAGTGAATCCTACTTCATATATTAGGCTCACATCTACACAATCTTATACCTTGAAATTCTAGTCTTTTTCTTGATTACTACTTAAAACATTTTCTTTACCACCCTCACAATGACATAAGTTGTTGGCATCCTTCAGGGCTAAAAATTGTAGTCTCTTGTCTCTTATCAATGAAATTAATAATAAGAGATATACTTAAAATATAAAAATTGCTTCAAGTTGTATAATAATTCCACTCTTGTTAAGGTTAAATTCATTCTCACAACTATGCAAATGAGGTTACAATGAATTTCTAATAAAATAAAAAAGAAACATACTTAACTGTAATTTTAATTTGCATTAATGAAATTAAATCATTGATAAGGTATTTGTATTTATAGATTTGTTTACAAAATTTTCTACTAATTTTTCTATAGTAAAATCAAAGATAAAAAAATTCCATCCTTTAATTAAAGTAAAACCACTATGTGTGTGTGTGTGTATGTGTGTGTGTGTGTGTGTGTGTGTATTATAATCTAAAGGTTACTTGACTAAAAAAATATCTCTTGGGTCCAATAAACATGACCCCTTTAATATGTCACTTTATCAATGAACATTTTTTTTTTTTTTTTAACTATCAAAGTAAATTAAGAGATACAACTTATTAACATTTTAAAAATATTTCAATAATATTGAAAATATAAAAATTGCTTTGAATCATACAATAAGGTCACTTGCCTTAGAGTTAAATTTGTCCTTACAACTATACAAATGAAATTACAATGAATTTTCTCACATAATAAAATGAATAGAATTAATTACAATTTTCATTATTAAAATCAACTTTTTAAAAAGGAATTTGTGTTAACAAAATTATTTACTAAATTGTCTATTAATCTTTTGCAATAAAATCAAAAACAATTTCATCTTTTAATCAAAGAAAAAACTTTATTTATATAGTAGTCTAAAAGTTATTTCATTAATAAAAATATTTCTTGGATACAATAAATACAACCTTTTTAACATGTCTCTTTATTGATAAATTTCTTTTGTTAATTGCCAAGTAAACTAGGAAATGCACCTTATTAATATTTTGAAAATATTTCAATAATTTCTTGTCATTTTCAAAATATTAAAAATATAATGAATCTTCAACAATTTTGAAAATCAAATAAATAAGTAACTTTGTTTTATAATTGAAACTTTACAAAGTAAAAGTACATTATAACAAAACTTTAATAATACATTAGATAAGTTTTGAATAATTTATTCTTATTAATAAGTTTTAAAAACAATTCACACAATGACTTTAAAAACATCAAACTTCTCTTTTATTTAATCAATACAATAATGTTTATTATATTTATATTCTTTTCATGAATATTTTAAAGTTAAATCCTTTAATGTATTAAAACAATCAAGACATTCCTCATCCATATAGACACACTATGACCCTTACAATAAAGTATCTTTTCAAGTGTATTCTCACTATATTTGTTATGGGTATCAAACACTATGTAAAAATGGAATAAAGAAAATTAAATATAGTACTTTAATAACATTGATATTGTATTTTAATTCATTAAATTCAAAACTTGACATTGTATCAAATATTGAGTGGAGTTTCTATTATAAGTAATTACTATCTATTTTGAGACTAATTTCCTTTGATATTTTGGTTAATTATGCTTAATAATTACTATGGTCTTTATAAGCCCTATTTACATTTGTACCTCTTTCCTCAAAGACACAAAAAATTTTTATATAAAAATACCAAAATCAAAATTAATTGATATATATAAAATTGTAATATAGCATAACTCAAAAAAGGGTTTCAAACTAATGGTTAATAACACACTTTTTCACTTCAGAGGTTATGAGTTTAAGACTTATAAGGCATAAGTCCCTTTCATTTTCTAATTGTAAAAATAATAATAAAAAGAAAAGTTTATCCAAGTAAAGGATAAAATAATTGCCAAAAACAAAAATAGTTTATCTTACTCAAAAAAGAGTATCCTTGCCTCTTTCTCTTTGCATTCTTGATTCTCTTTTTATTTATCTATTTATCTATTATAGTGAAGGTTTCAATTCTTGAATCTTAAGTCATCAATTCTCTATTTTTAGCCACATGATCAAATATCTCTCCTTTATAGGTTCTCATTTATGCAAATTAAATATAAGTTTTTAAAGTGTCTTAATATAATTTCCTAACATGTGGTATATTTCAATAAAAGTATTGTACATTTTTTTTTAAGGTTAATATCTAAAACAATTACCAGATATTTGCAAGTTAACAAATATATCATGACCTAACAAAATTTAACAATTTAGGCATTATATGATTTTTTGATAACAAATCTATCATAAAGTCAAACCAGATAGACAAAAACCATTAGGAGCTATTATATGGCACATTGATGGGAGTCATATGATGACATGCATTAAAAACAAAAGGGCCTAATGATATTCATGTCAAATAAAAGGTAATTAGACGTTATAGACCTTTTGAGCTTAATCCACTTATTATCATTCAATTAAAATTGTAAACCAATAATTTAGAAATGACAAATTATTTTGATGGTAATTCAACAAAATATGAATTTTTTTTAGATTCCATATTGAAAAATGCCAAAGCAAAAAATCTCCTAAACAAGTGCCTAAATCTTTTATACAACCCCAAATTTTCAATAAACTCTAACTATTAGTATAACATGAAATTGAAAGTATAAGATGACAATCTTAAGCTAAAGAGACTAAGGGAGAGAGAGTATGTGAGAGAGAGATTTAGAGATAGACATCACTTCAAAAGTTGAAATGTTAGTTGTGTGAAGATTGCAAAGATGGAGGAAAAGTAGAAGTATGGAATTTACAAGTGGGGTGTTATCTTTTACAAACACAAGATTAGGTCATGTTCATTGCAATCATGAAATGGTAGTTCAAATGTATACCTCATGGAACCAAAATAACCCTATATAATGATTTTTAGGATGCTGCTATTGAAAGCAAGACAAGTGTAGATTCTTCAGATGATTTGATCCAAAAGTTGATTAAGTTTATAAATGGGTGATTAGGTTACTAAAGAGCAAAAACAAAGAGTCAAAGACTAGAGTTAAGAGTGTTGATGATCAAATTAATCTTCATGCAAATTGGGTTAAGTTATTGGAAAAGGATATTGATTTCAAGAAAAATGAAATCCAATTAATGGGTGAGGAATTTGGTTAATGAAAGTTGATTATACTCTGAATTTGGTTAAATCAAGTCCATAAATTTTTGAAAACTATGATATATATTAAAATTAAAATTTACATTTTCTAAGAATACAAGAAAGTGGGATTTAAGCCCGAATCTTCCACTAGCCACTATACACATGCCATATCAAAAAGGAAGGAAATTGTTTAATAATTTATAAGATACCAATACTTAATTTTTCTTCATTATTATTATTATTATTATTGAAAAATCATTTAATTTTATGATTTAATAACCTGGATTTAGTTTTGGGCTACGCACGCACTCTTTCGTTTGGTTATTAAGTCGGCATAAGATTCCTAGATTCACCATATTAGTTATAAGATTAATTGTCTGATTATGCTGTCTGAATCTCCTTCTGGTGGTCCATGCAGCCAAAGTATGGCTTTGTTTTGGCATGTTTAGCTTTTGTTTGGGATCCACAAAAGCTGAAGGACATTGTAGGATCTGAGATGCAAAATGTAAGTGAGAAATCTTTACAGTGGAGTGGTTCCTGGAGCTAGATTTTGTTGAGTGGCACCAACTTGGAAAGGGATTCCAATGAACTCAAATGAAGTCCCAATGGAACAAAGTGTGTGGGCGAGTACTACAGTGAGCCTTTTTATTCTGCTGTTCCTTTTAACGATTGTCATTAACAATACACATTACAACCCACCAACAAAAGAAAAATTTCGAGGAAAGCAAGCCTTTATTTTCAGAAAGTGGTATAAAAACAAGAAGCGAACTGCAGTGCTACTTCTAGTGGTAATAAAAGTACAATTCAAACATTTTGTTAAACAACATTCGGATGCTTACAAATATTTGAACCATGATCAATTCATGGCTCTCTCAGTTGGAGTATTCGCAAGAAGGTTGTCTCTAGCCGCTTTCAGCTTGTGAAGAGCATCTCTTATGCTGATGCGGCCAACAGGAGAATCAACTGTGCAAGACAGCCCAGTTCCAAGAATTGAAGTTAAACAATCATCACATGTTTCTGGGCTCGCATGTTGGTTACCAAGTTCAAATTTGTTCGAGCGGTGTAGCAGCAATTCAGGGTCTAAAACTTGATGCACCTTGGCAGGGAAAGCCGATTGCACCCACGTGATTAGATTTTTCCCTCCCACAAAACTATCATCAGTGGGGCTTTTGCCAGTAAATATCTCTAGCAACATCACTCCAAAACTGTATACATCTCCTGCTGTTGATGGTTCCACTCCAAGACCATACTCTGCATTAAGTTAAATCAAGTCCATAAATCTTCAGAACAGGCTTAGGAAAGGAAATGCCAAAAGTTGTTATTGTAAACTCTTGTCAACATATCTATGTGTGCGTAAGTTGCAACAATTTAACTTATCAGGTTACCTGGAGGCATATACCCAATTGAACCTTTTAGAGCATGAGATGAACTAATGGAAGTCTGATCACTCAATTGCTTCAGCAGCAGCCTAGCCAAACCAAAATCTCCTACTTTTGCAGTCATATCGCTATCCAGCAGAATGTTGGTGGGTTTCAGGTCACAGTGCACCACAGGGACTTCACAGTCAAAGTGCAGGTAGTCCAATGCCATGGTGATATCGACAGCCACATTTAGTCTCTCCTTCAAATTTAGTCCATTTCCAGTTGTTTTCTTTTTCTTTCCCTTAAGCCAGTCTTCCAAGCTTCCATTGCCAAGGAGCTCATAAACCAGAGCCAGAAATTGTTCCCTTTTACTATCCAAGCTCCAGCAGTATGTGATCAGCTTAACAACATTGCGATGTCTCACATTTCGTAGAGCCTCACATTCTGCAACAAAGCTTCTCCAAGATCCGGTCTTTTGGATATCAACAACTTTTACTGCTACGATATTTCCATCCCTAAGAAGTCCTTTATATACTGATCCAAAGCCCCCATTTCCTATCAAATTTGCCTCATTAAAATTCATTGTTGCTTGGCGGAGCTCATCATAGGAGAGTAATGAGACCATTGGATGGGGACCACTAATCGAAGACATCTTCAATCCCCTGCTTTTCCTGATGTAGAAAATTGAACCAACAGAAATGATCAATGCTAATGTTGCAATAACGCTGATCACAACATAAACTATGACTAGCCTTCGTGTGGGACCTTGAGTACTTCCACATGCCAGGCTTAAGCAAAGCTTTGGGTTGCCTTCTAAATGGACTCTAGATAGATTGCTGCTGAAGATCCCATCACTTGGAACTATGCCTTCCAGGTCATTAAAGGCGAGGTTCAATGATTGAAGTACCTTTAATGTTTGGAGGTCTGCAGGAATGACACCAGAAAGATTATTACGGGACAGGTCTAGAATTTGCAGGCCTTTAACTTCTCCAAGAGCGTCTGGAATAGAGCCTGAAAATTTGTTTTTGTACAAGTACAAATTCTCCAGGCTCTTGCAGTCCCTAATAGTGTTGGGGATATCACCAGACAGGTGGTTGTTGGAGAGATCTATGGTATTAACACTTTCCAGAAGCCCTATTTCTTGAGACAAATTTCCACTGAAGAAATTGTTAGACAAATTCAAGAAGGTAGTCAAACTGGGGAGATGAAAAACTTCTTTAGGGATGCTGCCATTTAGTCTGTTGCTTGAAAGGTCCATGGAAAGCAGACCCGGAAAATTCCCGAATGTATCAGGTATTCTGCCCACCAATTGATTTCTTGATAGAGCAATATGATTTAACTTTGATAGACTACCAATGGAACCCGGAATATCTCCAGAAATTTGGTTTCCAGCCAAATCCAATGTTTGCAGGTTCTCTAGTTTACCAATTTCCGGTGGGATTGAACCAGTGATTGCATTGTAGCTCAAATTTAACAATGCCAAGCTGCTCAGCCGACCAATTGAGGCCGGTATGCTGCCATAAATATCATTGCCTCCCATGTACAATTTGGAAAGAACCTTAGAAAGATTTCCAATAGAATTGGGAATTACACCCTGCAAAAGATTGCCGTCAAAAGCAAGGAACTCAAGACGGGTGCTGTTTGTCAAGGAAGTGACGAATCCAAGACCATTGCCACTTGAGCTAATGATCTTATTGAAACCAATATTGTACATTTCCAGGAACGGAAGATTGCCTAAACCTGGTGGCACCGTTCCTTCAAGCAGATTATGGGCCATGCGGATCTGTCGAATTTCTGTCAGATTGTGCAAAGACCCTGGAATTGTTCCGGTAAACTTATTAATGCAGAAATTGAGGGCCCGGAGGTTTGGGAGCGTGTCCCCAATATTGCTAGGAATTGTTCCCCACAACTGGTTAGAAGCTAAGCCAAAGAAGACAAGTGAGGACATGTTGTACATAGAGGATGGAACAGTTCCAGTGAGACTGTTTATTGTGAGATCGAGGGACTTCAAATTCTGAAGATGACTCAACTCACTAGGAATCATGCCTGTAAGAGCATTTGTTCCTAAATTTAAATTCACTAGTGCTGAAATGTTTGCTATGGAGGTTGGAATTGCACCTGAGAGAAGGTTTCGACCCAAGTTCAAAACCTGAAGCTTGGAAAGGGAGCCGAGTTCTGCAATAACTCTTCCTGTTATCCTATTCATCATCAAGTCCAGAACTTCGAGTTCAACCAACTTACTTATGTTCAAAGGCAACGAACCCTCCAACCTGTTAAAGCTCATATTCAACTTTTTCAGACGCAAAAGACTGCAGATTTGGTCAGGAATCCTACCGGTAAGCTGGTTGTTCTGAAGCTGAAGGGATTTAAGCAAGGACAGGTTGCCAATATATGGGCTAATCGACCCATCAAGTCGCATGTTGGACAGGTTGAGGCCAGCCACTCTGTTGCCAAATTTGTTGCAGGCAACTCCTGTCCAATTGCACGGCGATGAGTTCTGATTCCAGGAAGATAGAGTATTGGAGGATTCCAAGCTTATTTGAGATTTAAATGAGATCAAGGCCTCCATGTCTGTTTGAATAGTGGGAGTGACTGATTCTGAAAAGGGAAATATGCCCTGGAAAGAAACAAGGATGGCTAGGATTAATGGATGCATTATGTGAAAGAGGGAGCTCATGCTTCTGAAGTCCATATTTCTCTGAAGTTTTTTTTAGAGAGCTTGCAATTTAGCTCATAGTGACAAGAATGAAGCAATTATAACTGTCAGACTACTTGGCATAAGAATGGAATTTGCGTGGCAATTGGTTCATTAATTATTGTAGGACAGTGATAGTTTATTTAATTATTTCTTAAATGGAGAAAAATGGGGTTTTTTTAATTTTGGACAGAGATAATTGCAAGTCTATAAGTAGACTATTCGCTCCCAATTTCTTATTTAAATGAAAAAGGGAAATGATAATCTTGCTTTATTGTAATGACTGATAATAATTATAAATAAATAT
The DNA here is from genome assembly GCA_037832385.1 of Rhizophora apiculata. NCBI lineage: Eukaryota > Viridiplantae > Streptophyta > Magnoliopsida > Malpighiales > Rhizophoraceae > Rhizophora > Rhizophora apiculata. Next base: position 2,691,341 of record CM075440.1, read on the forward strand.
TAACTAATAGATTCTCTTAGATCTTGATATTGTCTTTATTCCAAATATTTTAAAGCTCTAAAATTGTCTCCACCTTCTCAGAAAGTTCTAAAGTTTTGTTTTTAAACTATTTTGTGGAAAAGAAATGTCCTCCGCCAGCTGAAGGATTGAAATTTCAGCGACGGTGGTTCACAAACAAGACCACTGAAGTTCAGTCTTGAAAAGCTTGTGGTCAATTTGGGGCAGATTAGGTGTCCAGCGTCCAAAGTGGACCAAGTCAAGCCACCCCACCATTATTAGTTCAGGCTACTCACATTCAAACACCATCCATTATAGGCTCAAGATACCTTTCTGAAAGTCTTCTTGACCCCAAGCCTTTAACGGAGAAATTAGGGCCGACTGAGACCCAACGGGACCAATTCGATTGCATTACTTAGGACATAGACTGCTAGGATTTGTCAACTGGCTTGTTGCAGTTCTTTTGTTCCCTTAAATATTTCATATAAGGGAGCGATCACTACCAACCTGCTGGATCATAGGAATGTAAGTTTACTGATAATATATGTTAGAATGTAAATCTACCGCGTTGGAATAAATTTTAATATATCTCGAAAAGCTAATTGATGGTTGGTCCTAGAGGCAACTCACGAAGGGAGTTACATTAGGTCTAAAGAGTTAGGTCACTCAACGCTCACTCAATAATCTCTACTCCAATCGATTCGATTACAATTATAAACAATAAATGAACATAAAGCACATCCAACATAAACAAATGTAAGCAAACAAATGTAAAGAGAGATAGGGATGAAGAGAGTATATGGTGATTTACATTGGTTCACTTTAAATTAGGAGTCTATTTTCACTTTTCAAGATTCATTTCTTCAGAATTCATTCCGCCAATCTCGTCTTCTTTTGCAAGGTGAAAGCCTCTACATTTTGGTTCCTTGACCTCAAATCACACAAATCCTCCATGAAACTTTATACAAGGACGCGCGTCCTTCATAAGACTTGCTTAAATTCTTTTCATTAGAATACTTCTACTCTTTGTGCAATATCACACTTTTCTCATTAGGGTCCCTTACTCCTAATTTTCTTTTTGATAATACTTTTCACTTGGATCTTTCAATACACATTTATCTCTCTTTTTGCTCGAGACATTACAGTGTCTAACGAAGAGTTCTAAAACTCTCTTGTAAACTTATGAGACTCTACTTGTCATTGATCTTTTTCCATAAAGAGAATTAATTTCAAAATAGGAAAATTTATCTTCTGGGATATTAGCTAACCATACCACTTTGATCGATCAACTAATCCAAACCTTCGGCCAAGATCTTGTTTCTACACTTTTGCCACATTGGTCATAAAGAAAATTTTGATTAATCCCTCACCGAGTGAATGTATTCAAAATTTTCGAATGGACCAATTTTTACATCTACAATCTACGGTCCATATCCTTACCCTTTTCACCTCGTCCATCTATCTTGTTCCCACTTAGCAAGACCCATTTTTCAAATATCACTAAATTATTATTATATCTTATTTATCTTATACTGATATTTGTATTTTAAAAAAATACATCAAAATTTACCTTTTGCATCAAAGTTGAAATTTTTAATTTTTTTAATCAAAATTAAGTTTCAGTCGCTAACCTATTTGAAAAACCGAGGCAAACAAATCTTTTATTATTGAAAATTCGTCTGGGTTTCGGATTCTAACACTGTCGAGCAAAAAATTTTACTCTGTCAGCACACGTGGACGAGTTAGCATCCAAAGAGAACCAAGGCGTGCAAGGCACATCTCAGGGAAATTTCAGCCATTTTCCAATCGATCACATGACACACATAAGGTTGGATGTTCTTCAACAAAGGTGGGACAGTTATTCGTGGCTTATTTGTCTTTGGGGTTAGGCCTTGCGTAGATGCATTTGCTGAATGTTGGACCACATGCTTCACATCCTTAAATAGTGGGGTTTTAAAAGGACCAATATTCCAATTTGGTAGGGCATGGAAAATTCAATTATGCCTAACCCAATAGTACAACTCCAAAATTTGCAGGGAACAAGGGTGGAAATCCTGAGCTAGTGTATGACAATTGATCCTGACATTTCAACCTCCTTACTAAATAGTAGCCAGAGCTTGCTATATAACTGAACAAATGTACGGTAGAATTTTTGCAATCAAGGGGTTGCCTAAAGGTCCAACAAAGTGACATAGCATCAACATGTAAGGGAAGGTGCATGGTCTTTCTGTAATCCTATTCATCATCGCGTCCAGAACTTTGAGTTCAACCAACTTACAAAGGCAACGAACCCTCCAACCTGTTAAAGCTCATGTTCAACGCTTTCAGATGCAAAAGATTGCAGATTTGGTCAGGAATCCTACCGGTAAGCTGGTTGTTCTGAAGCTGAAGGGATTTAAGAAAGGACAAGTTGCCAATATAAGGGCTAATCGACCCAACAAGTCGCATGTTGGACTGGTTGAGGCCAACCACTCTGTTGCCAAATTTGTTGCATGCAACTCCTGTCCAATTGCATGGGATGTGTTCTGATTCCAGGACGACAGAATATTGGAAGATTCCAAGCTTATTTGAGATTTAAATGAGATCAAGGGCTCCATGTCTGTTTGAATAGTTGGAGTGACTGATTCTGAAAAGGGAAATATGCTCTGGAATGAAACAAGGATGGCTAGGATTAATAGATGCATTTTGTGAAAGAGGGAGAGCTCATGTTTCTGAAGTCCATATTTCTCTCTAGTTTTTAAAGAGAACTTGCAATTTAGATCATAGTGACAATAATCAAGCAGTTATAACTGTCAGACCACTTGGCATAGGAATGGAGTTTGCGTGGCAGACTTGGCATAGGAATGGAGTTTGCATGGCAGTTGGTTCATTAATTATCGTAGGACAGTGATAATTTATTTATTTATTTTTTTAAATGGAGAAAAATGAGGTTTTTTTTTTTTAAAAAAATTTTGGACTGTGATAATTGCAAGTCCATAAGTAGCCAATTTGCTCCCAATTTCTTATTTAAATGAAAAAGAGAAAAGATAATTTTACCTTATTGCAATGATTGATAGTAAATATAAATAAATATTAACTAATAAATTCTCTTAGATATTGATATTATCTTTATTCTAAATATTTTAAAACTCTAAACTGGCGTCTACCTTCTCAGAAAGTTCTAAAGCTTCTTTTCAAACTATTTTGTAGAAAAGAAAAGTCCTCCATCGGCTGACCAAAAAGGAGGATTTGCATTGAAATTTCAGCGAGGGTGGTTGAGAAACAAGACCATTGAAGTTCAGTCTTGAAAATGGCACAAGTCAAGCCACCCCATTATTATTAGTTCAAGCTACTCACATTCAAACAATATCCATTATAGGCTCAAGATACCTGTCTGAAAGTCTTCTTCACCCCAAGTCTTTAATGGAGAAATTAAGGCCGACTGAGACCCAACGGGACCAATTCAATTGCATTACCTAGGACATAGACTGCTAGGATTTGTCAACTGTCTTGTTGCAGTTCTTTTGTTCCCATTATTGCCTAAATATTTCATATAAGGGAGCGATCACTACCAACCTGCTGGATCATAGGAATGTAGGTTTACTGATATGTTAGAATGTAAATCTACATAAATTTCAATGTATCTCAAAAAGCTAATTGTTGGTCCTAGAAGCAACTCACGAAGGGAGTTATATTAGGTCTAAAGAGTTGGGTCACTCATTGCTCACTCAAACTCAAACTCAACTCCAATCGATCGATTACAATAACAAACAATAAATGAACATAAAGCACATCCAACATAAACAAATATAAGCAAACAAATATAAAGAGAGATAGGGATAAAGAGAGTCTATAGTGATTTATAATGGTTCACTTTAAATTAGGAGTCTATTTTCACTTTTCAAGATTCACTTCTCGAGAATTCATTCCACCAATCTCGTCTTCTTTTGCAAGGTGAAACCCCCTACATTTTGGTTCCTTGACCTCAAATCACACAAATCCTCCATGAAACTTTATACAAGGACGCGCGTCCTTCATGAGACTTGCTTAAATTCTTTTCATTAGAATACTCCTACTCTTTGTGCAATATCGCACTTTTCTCATTAGGGTCCCTTGCTCCTAATTTTCTTTTTGATAATACTTTTCACTTGGATCTTTCAATACACATTTGTCTCTTTTTGCTCGAGACGTTCACGGTGTCTAACAAAGATTTCTAAAACTCTCTTGTTAACTCATAAGACTCTGCTAGTCATGAGAATATTGATCTTTTTTCATATAGACAATTAATTTCAAAAGAGGAAAATTTATCCTCTGGGATATTAGCTGACCACACCACTTTGATCGGTTAACTAATCCAAATCTTTGGCCAAGATCTCGTTTCTACATTTTCTGCACTTTTGCCACATCCGGTACAATTTGTCCGATTGATTGACCTAAACTTTTGACCGATGTAGCTTTTCATGGCATAAGCTCTTCTGTTTGAAACCATCTTGTCGACTGCTACACACATGGTTTGATCAATTGGTTGAAACTTTTGGTCAAACCCTAAATTTTTTTAGTTTATTCAAGTTTCTTTAGGACATTCAATCGATGGTAATATTGATTTTGGTCGCCTCATCTTAATTATTTTGCCAAACTTTAAATCTTCTGATTCTTTCTATTTTTTCTTGAGATCCCTGGTAATCTTATTTAAAACATTTCTAAAAATAGAGATTTGATAGAATTACAAGATCCTCAAATAATTGTTAGAGCATGTCAAATTCAAAATGGGATCATGACATAAATACCATGAGTAAAAAATGCTGTATCCATATATAGCTCAATCATGCATAAATTAAATTACTTATAGATCGATCAATCAATCACCAATCAATCATAGTTAAATAACTTCATCAATTATGGGGAACATATCAAAACATATTATATTAAAACATGATTCTAATAATCTTATCAATCTTTTATGTTTTAATGATAAGGATAAAACATAATTAACGATACAAAGCTCCCCCCAAATATATGCTGCCCTCGCTATTGTACTCAATGCAGTTCAGCAAATTAGAACATAGGATTAAGAAGGTTAAGCAATGAAAACATAGCTCATAAAGAAATTCATAAATAGCAAAGCATACGTATCTGAGCAAGAATATGATGGCATAAGTATCGGATCAAAAATAATAGAGCACAAGTATCAGAGCAAAAATATGATGATAATAGAAAAAATCTAAAATAAATTAAGTACAATCATCCAAAATATCAAATCCAAAAGTCCAAGGTCATCCTTAGTCAATCATCTCTTTTTCCCTTTGGCATCATAGAAAAACTCAAGTCTTCATTGATTTCTCTTCTTAAAGGCTTTTCCTACATCTGAAGTGCTTTCATTTTGTAGCGAACCATGTATAGTAGCCGTGTCTTCACTTGATGCCTTCTTAAGATCATGGGCTTCCACTTTGAACTCATCAAAGTCATCATCAAGTCCATTTAACTCACCTTTGTGTTTCTCAATTTCCTTAATCATTGAAGGATTATCTTCCTCATTAGAATCTTAGGGTACTTATGGATATGTACTAGATGACTCGACTCTAGGTTTTGAATTTGTTGTTGGAGCATACCACTTTCTTGGTCGATTTTCAATAAGTCTCATTTGCTTGTGGGTAGTAACACCAATGTATTTACCCTTATCATCATAAGAGGGGGCTTCATCTAAAGTTGGTACACCTAACTTCAACAACAAATGACTCGAATGCATCCCAAAAGGCAGATTTCTCATAGTATCTATTTCAACTTTCTCCTTCACCTCTATCATGTGTTTAGGCAAAATGAAACTCTCCTTCTTCAAGATGTAGATCAATACACATATATAAGGAAAAATGGTATAATTGTAATGACCTTTTATAGTATTAATGTTGCTTGCTACCAATATTTGCACTATTGTAGACTTAATGAGCAATAAAGAAGCTTTGAAAGGCTTTTTAATGTTTTACTTCTTCTTCTTTAATCTCAATATGTCCTTTAAATATAGCTTTTAATTATTCTTTGCAACTAAACTTCCCAATTGTCCATATGTCACTCTAATTGACACTAACATGAGCTAAAGGAAAATTCAAAATCTCCACAATCACTTTAAGAGTGATTTTCACTTCCTTGCCATTCACATGAGAAATAAGAACTATGTAAGTGTCATTTATTTCCATGTTTACAAAAAAATAGCTTTGTCTCTTAAAGTAGTATTCATACTTAAAATCATAAAATTAACCTATTTTGGGAGAATAAAACCCTTACAAAATCCTTTTTTTTCAAAATTAGAAAGATAAACATGCCTAAGAGATTGCCAACACAAACATTTATCTTTCTAAACTTCACACAAAAATCATCAACAATTTGAAATGTCTTAAACTTCAAATCATAATAACTCAACGAATTTGGATTCTAAGGAATTATAGATGGACTAGCTGAAGGATTTGAAGGTCCAGATGCCACCCATGGTGGAGAATGTGGTGTTGTTAAAGTAAGAGTTGCTTAAGGTGGAGGTGGAGGTGGAGAGTTCTATGGTGATGGTGACAAAGTGACTATGTTTTTTTCATTTTCATTTTTTTTTTTTTTTTGATTTTGTGCCTTTTTGAACGTTTGCTTAATTCTCTTCTTTATGGGTTAAGTAGGGCCTCTCCTGGGTGGATTTGATGGCATTGGTAAAGATTAACCAACCATCATGGTTATCAATAGCTCTAATGCCTTCTTTTACAATCATAACAAAAAGGAACTCCCTAACAATTTTTGCAGCTGTCTGCTAACGAGTTTGCAAAGCTTTTTGAGTGCATTTTTTGCTGTTTACAAACTTGAAAATAAGCAATGTGCTCTTCTCAAGATAGGAAGAGTTAGGTAGGGTGATGTCAATTTGATGTATGATATTACGAACCAATTGCTTGCTTGCATGAAATTTATTTAATAGAATTTCTTTTAGTGTGTAGCATTACAGTCAGGTCACAATGACCACCACCGCACAATCAAGCCTAGGGAAAGAATAAATTTTCCCTGGTTTTGTGAAGTCTTTTCCTTTTTGTATTTTTATCAACAATAAGGTATAGTTAAGTTCTTACATATGTTACTGAGTTTTGCAGGTTCAGGTATCCCTGCTTGTCAAGAACCAGCCATAGTTTTAATTGCAGCTCACGGTGAAATTTGTTTACAGGTTTTGGGTGCTGGTTTTGGAGGATTGATTTTACTTGAGTATCAGCTTACCGTTCAAAAGCATTAGCATGCTAGTGTTTGGTGTTGTTACAGCCTTGCAGGTCAAGAGTGGCAGCATCATTCTTCTGCCGCTATTACCTTCTTTTATGAACTTGTTGGACTATATGGCACTATTTGTATTCAGGTTTACGCAGGACTTTCTTGACCGCGTATATCCCTTCTAGTTAGGAAGAGATTTCAGCTTGTGAAACTCGTTTGCAAACTTTTATTGATCGTTCTTGTATCCTACTTGAAGCTTTAGATTTGATTTTCTTTTGGGATTAGTTCCCTTAAAATGCATAAACTTTATGCCTTGTTTCATGTATCTTAAATCTCTTTTATTCTAAATAAATCATGAACTCTTTGTTTGGCTTTAAATTTATAATGTTCCGATATGGTGATTCAACATGGCATACCCTAGCGCATGGAAATGTCGTGTAAAGTGGAGCTCAAATGTTATTGGGTCAAATTTTGGACTTTAATAAGGAAATAAAAACTATAATAGCATTTGGAGAAAGTCTAGCAATTGCATTTTTGCGAAACAAAATAGAAAAAGAGTATGTGGTTAGAAGAGGCGGTAGAGACGGATAGGGCCAATTTAAAAATAAGGTGTAATTACAGTTCGAGATTTGGTGATCTGAAAATTATGAAAAACTCAAGGTTGTAAGTTGAAAGTGGATGGAAAGTGTTAAAGGATCATTATACCTTAATATCTATATTAAAGTACAGGCAAAAGATAGAACTCTGCTTCATTGGTTTTCTCTTTGTCAAACTCTAGCATTCTGTTTTAGTGTTGCCCTAATTCACTCTACTCTTGCGCTCCATTTTTTGATACGAAATCAAATTTTTGGAGCTTTTAGTGACTAAGGCCATTGTTATTTTGGGGTTTTCGTTTAAAGTAAAATGATATATATTTTTGGGAGCATTTTTGTCCTTCAATGATTGAAAATATTCACTGGAAGCATGAAATTTGGGTTTGGTAAGGTTTTGTTCATTGGAGCATGTGATTGAATTTTTTAAAGTTCTCTCCATGTTTTTATTATTGGATTTATGATTTGAATTTTTCAAGATTTTTTTTGGGTATTTTTAATGAGATTCAAATTTTTTATTAAATTTATTATACCCATTAAGGTTTTAAAATGATTTGGTGTGGGCTTGTTTAATTAAATATTCTAAGGGTAATTGCTTCCAAAATTTGTTAATTTTAATGAGATTTTGAAATTTTGACTTACTCTTATTTTAAGTATATTATGAAAATAAGAAAGTAACACTTGATATCCTTGATTAAGACTATGCAACTTTCATTGACTCGACAATGATATGCAAGTTGATGTAAGGATAAGTTTATATTTGGATTACTAAACTTTTAATTATTCAATCAATAACCTTAAAAGTGACTATTTAAGAGTAGAGTTATTATAAATATATATTAATAGGTTACTAATATCATTATTTTGAAAGTTGTTGTTAAGTCATATTATGATATCAAATATATCGAATAATATAAAGTTAAATTAGAAAAAATGTATCATATCATATAACATTTCGTTTTTTACTTAACATTTACTAAAATGCTTTTCTCATTTATTTTTCCTCAAATTCTATCTCTCAAATTTGTGATTCCTGATGTCTATATTTTCTCTTTCAACATTTTAAATTTAAAATTGAGTCATTAATTATTACATAGATTTACAATTCAAGTAGTAACATACATTTATGGTTATATTTAGGTTAGTAACATTAGTTTCATTTATTGGTTAAAAATAACATAGAAGATATCTTTAATTATATAATTTTCATTTTTCATTCATTTATAAACAAAGGTAACATTGTTCTATGATTAATATCATCCCATGTATATTAGGTACACCATGTATACCAACTACTCAAGTATCTTAAAAAAAAATATTATATTTAGTATTTTTCTTATATGCAACGTAATTTATCAAAAGACAATAAGCAATGTTTATAAATAAAAAACAAAAGACTAATTTTAAGAGTCAATTAGCAATTATAAAATATTAAATACATATACCTTGCCTAAGTTCTCTAACCAAAGCGAATCCAATAGCATCTGCTACAAAGGTTGGTAATTTCTAGTTTTTTTGTTATTGTAACTCTTAAGGACTAATTATATTAAGGCCATGTTTTTTAATTGAAAGTTGAGATCCTATTTTTTTTTCCTTTTGATCAATAATTAAAATTTCATATTGTTTCATGATTAATAAAGAAACAAACAAGCAATTAAAAAATTATTTCTAAGAATCTTATTGGTCTTGATGATTTTAGAGGACAAAGAGTTAGAATATTTTTGCAACCTTATTTATTATGCCCTAGTTGATGACAAATTTTGCAAGTTCTTATTGATTTTTTTTTTGGTTAGCTTGCCTACTTGTGGATGAGACTCTTCATCAATTTTGGTTCTTTACTTCTTTGGCATGCTCATCATGGTCTTTAATGGGGTCCTTTCCACTCTCTTCCTAAAAGTGTTGACCTTACAAAAGATTCATCATAAAGGAGTATATCTCCATGTATTTTTCCTTGGTTAACCAAGCATGTATATAAGTTACAACTTTATTGCTTTATGCATGATAATAGAAATAGCATGACAACAGGGTATGCCAAATACAACCCACCATATATATGAACAAGTTCTAGTCTATAGGTCCACAACTACCCTATCACCTATATGAATTATCTTACACACATTAACACTATTACATTGAAAACTCTCTTTCATTTTAACCCTTAGTTTTCTCCTAATCCTATACCCAAGGTTATCCTTCCATTTGCCACAAAGATCTCTATTTGTTTTTAGTTTGGTCATCATCATCACCCTAATTTCCTTAAGTATGGACAAAATACACTTTTACCTTGCTCCAATAATCCTATTATTGAATGTTTCACACAAATTATTATTAATTACATCACATTTGATTAATGTGTCAAAATATGTTCTATATCATCTCTCGACATGATGCTTGACAAAGTCATTATGTGCTTTAAGCAATAAAATTTTCATTTGTAATAGGCTATGTTCTAAATTTGGAATGTTGAAGGCCTTAAAACCATCCTAAAATAATATTGATAATGCATGCTCCCTATGCTACCTTTTCCATTTGGTAAATATGTGTCTCACATAAAACTAATGTTCAGCCTTAAACAAATAATGCCTCACAATTTTCATAATGCCTTGTAAATAAGTTTATGAATGGGTAAGTAATAATGGAATAAGTTTATAATTAGTTCAATAACTATGACATAGGCTTATAATTGGGTTAGTAACTTATATTTTTATTTATATTTAGGTTTATTAATATTTGTATTATTAGTTAGTATAATAGGAACAAATGTAGTACAAGTATTGAAATTAGCAACTTAAAGGGTGTTTGTTAGCAATTACTACCCAACCATCACCATTTAGTATGTTAATGTTAGTTTTAAACAAGGAGATGATCTAGCCCTATGTTGCTATTGCCTCATTCTTAATCATAGCGTAAGCTACTAGGAACATCTAGTTATTTGCATCTCTTGCAACAATTGATAAAAGAACTTTCTTAATAAATCTTTTTAAGAAAACACCATCAATACCAATTATTTTCTTATAACCTCTTAAAAACCCCTTCTTACAACAATTAAGAGTCAAGTAAATGCAATCAAATATTGGTAGTCCCCTCCTAAATATAGGCTTTTGAACTTTTAATTTAATTGTGCTCCTAGGTTAGACCTCAAAAGCTCCTTTTGGCAATCTTATAAAGCTTTATACTTTTCATGAAAATTTTTAGTATGCATTTTCCCTACTTTTTTTTTTTTTTTTTGACTATCTTCAATTTAGAAATGCTAACATCTAAACAATATTAATTTTTGCACATATTTTGCATATCAATCAATATCATGGTTTTTGCTAACCAAGGTATAGTGACTTATTTCTCTACAATGTAATGTGTCGTCATTAGATTCTATGTATTTCTCATATATATTATCTCAACTTTATTAGTCATTACATACTTCATTATTGCTTCTTTGAATTAAGTAACATATAAAAATCTCATTTTAAGGAAAAATTAGGGATTCCTTGAGTATTAATCATACATAAGTGCCCTCCTTTTTGTTTTAACAGGTTCATCTCTCTCACTTTCTCCACTTGAGTCAACAAACTCATAACTACCTTCCTCATCACTATCAAAATATTTAATTTCATTTCCATCATCCTCATTAGGTTGATTTGTTTTAGATTCAATACATCTATCCTTATCCACATTAAGTTAAGCTTCTTTACTCCCATTAGCAACATCTTTTCCAAGTGAACTCTCATTAAAATCACACTTAAAAGTGCAAAAATGTTTAACCTATTGTCTTACATTAAAAAGCTCTTTATCATCATTTAACATGACTTCAACAAGAATAGGGACAAATTCAAGTTTAGAATTTTCATCTTCATCTTCCTCCTCATCACTGGCAATTAATGGCTTACTATCCTTGTTCCTAAGAGCTGCTCCAATAAAGACATCCATAAAACACTAAAATCTAGCTTCTTCAAGCTCTCCTTTTCACCCTCATTCCCATCACCCTTGTTCCCACCATCCTTATTGCACCAAAATTAAATCTCAATATGTCCTTTGCCCTTATGTAGCCTTTTGTTGTAGTTACATTACCTCCCATAACACTCTCACTATCAATATTAGACATTATATCTCTATCTCTATCTACTTTTCCTTTCTTTACAATTATCTCTATTTCACCAACATTTTTTTTTATCATTATACTCCTTACTTGCATGTCCTCAATATCAATGCTACCATGATGCTTCACATAGCACTTAATTATCCTCTGTTTGCTTTCAAGCATATGCTTGACCATTTCACACAAAGCATTATCACTACATAGCTCTTGAAGTTCTTCATCCAAACTCTGCCTTAGAATCCTATAATATATAATTTTGACTTTATCATCATCATTTGATGTATTACTTTTAATTAGATAATTTGCAGTATTCTTAAGATCTCATAAGCAAAATTTATTTGAGTCAAACACATCTATCATATATTGTATACCTCCCATATATGATGTAAGAGGATCTTTTACAATGACCCATCACAAAACATTATGCATAGTCCATCATATTGCAATATTTTGAAAAAAAAAAAAAAGAAAAACAGAAACAAAATTAAGACAAATCTAATTTAAAATATATAGTTATTTACAACAAGTAACTAATTTATAAACAATCAAACATAAGTAAGCAACACAAAAACTCAATTATAATTGTTTCTAACAAGTGGTTAAAAAAATTACAAATTTTTATGTGTAATTTTGATATTAATTAGTTTATACAATATATAGGTTCAAAAAATTTCAAATTATTTAAATTTAATATGACTTAAAAAAAACAAAGACAACTTTATGGTTTTAAATAAATTTTAATAAATCCAAATTTTATTCCTGGATTTAGTTAACTTATTGAAATACTATTGTTGAAAATTTCGCCTTCATTGAGCCAATGTAGTGATGCCAACTTTGAATTTCCTCGCCACTTTGTTGATTGGTGCTTTGAATGGTATTTTAAAGCCTTAATCTCTTACAGAGAACAAAAGTTTTTTAATTGGGACATTGGTTTTCTGATTTTATTTTTAAAACAAAAGTTGAAATAAGTACAGGTTTCTCCGTTCGAGCTGCTGCGGGTTTAGATGCATCAGGCAGAGATGAAGATCATAAAAATGGGGTTATGCTTGGGATTGAATAGAATGCTGGATTCTTAGCATAAAAACATATGCTTGATTGCAGTCAGCAATGGGCCACATAGGGCAAGGCCTGATGCAATTCCGATGTAATTACTAGTTATTCCTACCAGCCAAATTCAGCTGACATAGGAGGTCGTTAATATACTTGTTTGACATCATGACACAAATTTCTATATTTACCCTTTATTTGGCATTTTAGTAACTTTGTTTCCCTTTTTTTTATTTTTTTATTTCTCTGCTATGTGTCAGCTATTTCAGCTTCCATACAGCAAAATGAAAGCATTTATATACAGAATCAATATAAGATACTTAGGGTCCTGAAAGACTTCCAAACCACCCAAAAACCATGTTGATTAAAACCAACTTATATTTTTGGCTTTCGAAACTTAAGAGAACGAAAAAACAAAACAAAAACCTAGAGGCTAATTATAAACAAAGAATGCACTAGAACCACACAGCAACTCTTACACAGATTTAGGTGCAGGCAACGGCTAGGCAGCCATGCAAGCTTACTTTAGCAGTTTAGCCTCGTTGGACTCTCTCAAATCCTTTCAAGGTTGGCAAACGAGGGTCGAAGTTACAAAGATTATCATTGTGTTTTCGGCAAGGAGCCCACAGACTAACCCTGGTGATTTTATTTGGAGAAAATTAAATCAGCCAGCTTAAATTATCAGCATATAAAACGTAAATATAGCATTCATTCAAAATGAAAAAAATAATAGAAAGTTGGGCAAACCAACATATTTGTTCACATCTTAAACTCCCACAGATAAAAAGTCACTGCTAGCATAAAGCTCTCATTTGCGACGCACTGCCTCTACCAAAATCTTCATAACATCACTTCTCACATGACATTGTTTATATGGGAAACCAAAGTCCATTTCACTTGCCACTATGCTTGGCCTTAGTGTGAGACTGAAGAGCAGCATCTGAGCCAAATGATCTGACCACCAGCAAGACATCCCATAAGCCAATACTACCAAAGCAGATTTAGCGGCTGCCTGAGAAATTCTCAAAACATTTTTACCCGATCATACCTGTCACAGGATTTGCATGAGATTTGGCCTCCCGATTTTGGGGTTTGTGGCTTGGCATTTGCGGCAGCTTTTCCTGCATTTTTTGCTGGGTGGGGAGTTGCAGTATGACCACCCTTCTTGCCATCTGATTTGCAGTAAAAAACACAACAATAATCACAGAAATTAGCACCTGCTTGAGAAGGCCAGAGAAATATAATGGTGCTACACAGCGCATTGTGAAAGCCATGCACAATGGAGAAAACTATGGCAGAAAATATGTATTGAAAAAACAAGTAGACGCACTACATTCTGTGTGGGAAACAAAAAAAAAAAAAATGATGATTTCAACACACAACTCCAAATTCAGACATCAAGAATAAATAAAACAAATTATGTAGCATTCCCATTTGATGAATAAAAAAAAATACACAATATTTTCCCAAACGTTATCAATTCATCCCAATTCCCTGCACATAAGAATGTTTGGAATGGAGTGCAACAAGAATAAAAGAAAGGAATACAGAACTACTCAGATACCTGTCTTCTGAGGAGTACCAACTTTTGCCTTCTTTGAGGACACAGGTGTCTTTGTTGCAGAGTCATTAGGCCTTTTCTTTCCAGATTCAGCCTTTAAACAATACATAAATTACAAAAACATTTTAAAAGAAAGCCAAAAATTGCATACCTCATTAAAAGAAAAAAACAAACCAAATGTAACAATTCTCTAAAAAAACACTTTATATGGATACCTTCTTCGGAGTCTCGTCATCATCACTCGCATCATCCTCATCATTGTCATCATCATCATCTTCATCAATGGACATACCCTGCAAAAACTTACAAATCAGGTAACCTAAAATGTACCTAAACAACGTAAGATTCATGACCACCATCAGAGCAATGTGAAGAAGCTAGAAAAAAATAGCTCTTGGAGTCTCATCCCTTAGCCATGCAAAAACCTATAATATTAATAGGGCATTGTTACAAAATACCTCTTCAGATTCTCCATCCTCATCTTCAGATCCTTCACCATCATCAGATTCATCCTCGTCAGACTCATCAGAGTCCTCTGATTCATCCTCAAATTTGTTATCTTTGCTAGGTTCTGCAAGCTTAGCCTTCGGCTTTACAGAGGCTTCAGGCTTGCCAGCAATAGCCTTAGCTGTAGGAGGTTTTGCATTCTCAACCTTTGGATCAACTTTTCCTGAAAATATGACTATCTGAATAAGTCATCATCAATTCAATCACTTTACTGAAATTTGGAATGAAGAAAGTAAGTACCATTTTCTGCCATCACCAGTGGAAGTTCATCTTCGGGTTCATCAAAATCTGTATGCACCAAATGACTAAGTATGATGTGAAAAGTAAATTTAGAAAAAAGGGAGATAAGCACTGAATGATACTGGACTTACCAGAAAATTCAGTGGCACCACCAAGAATAAAAAAAAATTAGTCAAGGAGAAAACAAATGATTATTCAAACAGTATATCACAAGCTTGCAATAGAAGAAGCATCAAAATATTCTCCTAAAGGATTGCAAATGACAACAGATTATTTACTCTGCAAAGATCAAGAGATTTATGGGTAGAGAGAGAAGCAAACAGGTCCTACAAAACAAAGAAAATGAAGGAGTTGCATTTACAAAGTGCATTATGCAACAAAACAAGGAAGCCTACAACACCTGCCTCATACCAAACTTATAGTTGGCATATTAAGTTAAGCTTCATGCTTAGAATAACTGAAGTCAAAACCTTACAATTCAAACTTTTCTTGAATGAAATCATTGTTTCAAAATTTCTCACCATGAAACACAATTGAATTTTTCAAAAGAGATTATTTGACCCTACAAAATGCTGACAGGATTAATCAGACAAACTATTCAAGTGAAAAGGGAACAAAAAGAGGCTTAAAAATAAGTGAAGGATATTCATCTTCATCTGGCAAAGGAGTTTGATAACCGCAGAAGTAGATGCTCCCGTGTTTCCAGTTATGGGACAGCTCAAACTCCTTCTCAAAAACCAAATCAAAAGACAACTGAGGTATGTTATCAGATATCAGAGTGCCCAGAACAAGCTTCTTGTTTTCAAACTTAACAAAAAGTGGCACTGGCTCATTTGATTTATCTTTCTTGGACTCGCCAAGTGCTGCCTGAAGAACATCAGACATCCACATATAGTAAGGCACACTGCTTGAATATAACTTTAGCATTTGTACAGCTAGAACAATTCTTACCTGAGAAATATGTATCAAGCTATCTTCTTTTGGTTTCACTTTAAGAGCCTCGCCTCCCTTTACTTCAACACCTAGTGTGTGGGAAAAAAACTAGGTCAAATTAGTGTATCAAATAGTGGTAAGTAGGCATACATAACACTAGGTCAATGGAAAAACATAGAGATGACATAATGAAAGTAGAAAATTCAAACATATAACCCCCCCCCCACAAGACACAAACCAACACATGCTCCTCCCTCTGCCCCCCTTTCCCTCAAGCTCTCCCCTATAAAATAGTATCAATAAGCTTGTAGTGGCTAGGATCCATTCAAGCACACCGATAGAATGGAAGTGCAACAGAACATGCACACTGGGCAGTGCAAATTGAAACTTTAGAGAAGATACACATAAGCGATACTTGCCTTGACATAACTTCAAGCAATAATAGACTAACTGAAACAGAATCAAATAGAAAAAGACACAGCTCAAATTTGACATGACCAAAAAAGTGGAAAACTCAACAAATGTTTTGAAAAAGAAGCTTCATTTCATATAAGTTGGCAGTGTCATTCACAAACGCTACAGACAGAATTATAGACCTCAGATTTTTTCATAGAGAAGCTCTGCAAAAATTTTATCCTAATAAAGGGAAACAGTGATATACTCACTTAAAGCTTTCTTTTCAAACTCATAACTTTTAAGATGGGGTTTAATTTCTGAGCACACAACATACAACCGCATAAGCATCATTACCAATTTGTTTATCCTAACGGCAACCAATATAAATAGTGACTGCTTGACAACGTTTCCATGCAAAAGCACCCAACAAGACATTAACACAATTTTTCATGTTAAAAAGAACACTCACGAGAGCATGGACTTGAATCATGAAAGGAAACCAAGTCTCATGTCAAAATTAAAACTCACAGACACACGAACATGGACTTGTGTACATAAAAGGAAGCCATGAAATTATCTAAATAATCCAAAAACTCAATAAGATCGCAATTTTTAAGTTTTAAAAGAAAATTTCCAATAAGTAAAGAAAAAGAAAAAGAAGAAGACCCTTGGAGGCACCTTGAAAGACAACCTATGGATTTACAATCTCACAACACTCAAAAAACATCTCGTACACAACAGATAGAAAAAAGGGTAAAACTTATATGCAGAAAGCAACCCAAAGAAAAGAAAAAAAAAAAAACAAAAGTAAATCGATAAATACATAAACCAAACTACAAGAAGAAATTAGATTTTTTTTTTTTTTTTTTTGAAAAAAAGCGGAAATAATGAAACACAGATTGTAAAAAGGCTATAAAGGTCCCAAAAGGTTTTTTCTTTTTTAAGAAAAATCGCAACAAAGAAAGCCGAAACAGGAGAAAAAGGGGCAAACGAGACAACAGAAGCAATTATCGTACCCCAGAACTCCATGGACGTTGTTGTTGATGATGGTGATGATACAAAACTAGGGTTTTAGGAAGAGAGAGAAAGACAAAAGAGGGGGCTTTGGTCGTAGAAACTAACGAAGTAGACAGTAGTCAGTAGAAGGAGAGGGCAGTAAGAGGCACTGGGAAGGGTTTTATAATGAGGTGTCTCAGCGTGTCTCCACTTCTAGGGTTTTTCCAGGGCCGAAGAAGACAGCATATTTTTACTACGAGCTTCTTGGGGTTTGGACTTTGGGGCCTTTAAAATGATAAGGTTGAGTTTTGGGGTTTCTCTGATTTTTGGGCCAATGTTCAATGGTTCAGTGGGAAAGCCCCCTCAGCGAATCGTTTCAGGAACTCGTTTTGAGAGGGTCCCAACAAAAAGAACCAAAAGCTATCCTCAAGGGCCTCGAGTCGAGTGGCAGCAAATTGGTGTTATTATATTATGTTTATATATTTCGGATTGCGTTTCCCTTCTATATGTTTTTTTTTGTGGCTTTAATTGAAATCTTCTGTGTTAGAACCATGGCTGCGCAGAGAGATATTTCGGGCTTCAGTTTCACGTGCTTATGCTTTTTTACTCATTGGTCGTGTCTTATTCACCATTAATTTACTTGATAATGAGAGCCGCACATCCTCCTGCATTAGCTCATCTTATTGCTATAACTCGTCCAGCAAAAATCTATACCTATAATGTCCACAATGGATTTTAGCTTCAGCAGTCTATCTTCTTTTTTGGTCTTTTTTTTTTTTTTTTTGGGTCAAATGCTTGGATGGGAATTCATCACTACTTGTTTGATTACCGTTTCAACTTTTAAAACATATCTTGGTTAAACCTTTTTTTTGGGTTCTACTATGTAAGGTCCAAACAATTCAAGAGAGTGGGAATAATGGATTTTCTACAAAATTGCAAATAAACATGTAATATACAAACCATCCACCACTCGGTGGCACGTTGTTTCATTGACTCAACGACACAAAAATTTAACTAAAATTGAAAGAGAACACAAAATTAAAAACCTGTACAGAGCTTCACTCAGTGACTTAACCATCCACTTGAAAAAACAAAATAACAATGAAGGGCCAGAGGCAGATAAGAAGCATATTCCAACTAAATTTTCACTTCCTGCACGTTTGATTCATTTGTTGCGTCTCAAACTAAGCGAAAGAGCAATCCCTATTTTTCTTTTTATTTTTAATAAATAATAAGATAAATTCCCATGAAGAGCAGCAGCTGCCACCAAGCCGTTTCACCCCAAGAAATCCAAGAATCTTAGCCAAGGGAACGCATTTTTAGTGCCTTTTTCTGCTTCTTTTGAACACGATGCGGACGACGTCGTTTTAATGCCGCTGGCATTTCCGCCATCCACAATCGCCTTTTTGGCGCACAGAAAAAAATTCCTCGACCCCAACGCCATCAGCTTCTCGTTCCTGTCCAGACCTGTCCCACCAGAAACAAAGGTTAATTTGCTGCTACAATCGTAACCATACACGTGTCATATTCGAATTGGGGAACAGCATATCTTACTTTCTAAGCTGAACTGCGAATAATGAAGGTCGAATCTGGAGGCGTCGGAGGCGATGATCGGACGTCGACGTTCCTTCGTGTACTGCTGGACAGCAATCGCAATCAGACCCCCGACGGTGGACTCCGGAGAGATCAGCACCTGTATGGCACCGACGCTTCCTTGGATCGTAACATTAAGCAGAAGCTTCGTCAACTTCGACGGCCTCACCTCCGGGAACGTTTCCTCCAGCTTCTTACCCCCGAGCAAGTCGGGAAACGTATTTGGCCGTCGCATCCTGGCCTCCGTCGGCTCCGACGGAAGTTTTCCGTGAAACGAGGACGACTTTTCCTTCAACTTATTTTTCCTACTCTTCTCGTGCTCATGCCCTCTCCTGTTACTCTTTGGAGTCGTCGGCATAGTACAACAGTATATATTTATATATCAATTCAAAAAAACAAATTCTCCCTCTGTATCTTTCGTAATCGGTATGCGGCGGGGCCAATTACCTCAAACGGCGGTATCGGAAGAATCGGAGGCGAGGGAAACCGAGAGCAGGAGAGGAGCGGTGGCTCTCGAGTTTCCGGCAAGCGGCGGCAATCATAACCCGAATGGTATTAACGAAAATAAGCAGGAAAACCTAGGATGAAGTCTAGAGAGGTTAAGTTCAGAGGATTTGGGAGTTCAGCGAACCAAACCTCTGACTCCGATACATTTTTCCTCTGATACAGACTCCTATAAATAGAATAAAGATATATAATAAGATGAGGATTACCGAATCGGAGACTAATCGCGATCTTTCCTGGAAGTTACCGGCTACAGCCGGTGGCTGCGAGAGAGATGCTTAACGTTTTGTCGCTAACTACATGCGTGAATCGTGTGTGGCTTAGCTCTTTGGCTTTGCTGTTCAGCGACTGTGTGCCCCCCTGTTAGGACGGGGTTGGTAAGGTGGAGAGTTTCCGTTGGTTCATCGGCTGTGATGGACGCGTGGAGATTATGTGTGGTGTTGATTGATTGTTTGAAAAGCCGTGCGACGTTACGCTAGCAATTACCACTCACGACACAGATTTGGCGGCTGTTGTCTTTCGGTAGCTCACAAACTAAATAGACGAAGACAAAAACATCCGTGGAGATTAAAGGTGTTTGAAATTATAATTATTATTTAAAAATTTATATTTTGAGTTAAATAAATATAATATTATTATTATTTATTAAATTATAAAATTTATTTTTAATAAAAAATATTATAATTTAAATATATATTTTTTAAATATAATTATAAAATATAAAAAATACAGTCTAAATTAATATTTTTATAAAATAATAATTTTTATTATAATATAAAATATAATTATATTATTACATAATTTTTTTTTTTGTACTAACAGCTGGCTTTGTTATACCAACAATAAAATTTAAATGAGATCTTAAATTTACCATAACCCATTGATATTTCTCTTGTCGCGCGGAATAACTTTTCACTACTTTTTCTGACATTTTTTGTTCCCAATGCATGCCCTAGCCTTGATTGATTCCGACGTCACACTCGAACAATTAAGTTTTTTTTTTTTCCTGTACTGTCTATTCTACGTGGGGCCTAAGAGAATATCATTATTCATGAATGAAAGGATTTTGAAAAATTATTTGCATATCCCTCCCACAGTTTCAAAATCTCTAACTCTTCCTCTCTCTCTCACTCAAATTAATAATAAAGAAATGAAAAATTAAATAATTTATAATTCAGAAAAAGATTGTTTAACCCCACTAATAAATGCAATTTCATCAACTGTTTCTTCAAAAATTAGATATTCATGATAAGCAATCAAATAAAATTGTAATTGAAACAATAACAATTAGACAAAATAGTCTGGATAAAATATAACAATGATCTACACTTGATAAAATATAAAAGGCATTATTAAAAACATTTAAGATGTCCAAATATTTTTTTTCTTTTTACACGTTTTCTAATGGTCCAAAATTACACAATAGGTTTTGATATTCAAAAGATTCATCCAGTAATTCATAGGTCGAATTCCAGGGGATAGGAAAATCTCTTCAAAATGGTGTAAGTCTTTGTGTTAGATCATATGCTACATCAACCCAATTTACCCTTCTTTTGGGTGTTTTTGGGACCAACACTTTGGTCATTGGTTATAAATTTTTTTTTTTATTATTTTTTGATGACTTATGAATGTGAATAAATATTTTTAGATGATAAGAAATATAAGCAATTTGTAACTAACTAGTATGTAAAAAATTAATAGCGTAAGCATATGATTTTTTAGGTGATAAGAAAATATATAAAAAAATCTTTGAAGTTTATCCATCGTTTCTCTATTATTAGATATGACTATTATACAAAAATTCTGATGTTATTTTCATGTAAATAATCTACAATTCCTGTATTTGAAAAATTAGAGTTTTTCCCTCCAAGCGCAAATTTAAACTCTGCGCTGTTTTGGAGGTAGAGTGGAAGACTGGAAGGATTTCAAATTTCATGTAAAATGTTTTTCATTTTTTCTTTTTTTTTTTTTTTCCCGGGTACTTGTAAGTTTTATTTTTGGTATGAGAAATTATGTTTTTTTTATAATCAAACTTACCATTTATTTGCTGTTTTGTCATTGTTTGAGTTAAGTAATAACGTTCATTGAAGCAAGCAATGAATAATGAACTATTTATGCTTAGGGAGATAAGCTAAGATGGACAATGACTTGAGATGGCAATTCAAATATTGCAATTTTGTAAAATACCCCAATCAATTTTCTTTTTTTTTTTTTTTTGAATAAAAGAAAGACCCCTAGCTCTCAGATTAAGACATCGAGCACAAAAAAGAAAATAAAAAATAACAAATATTTTGATGATTAGCCACAATAATGGTTCATTAGCTTAATGAACCTAATATGCATTGACTCCAACGGTAATGATTAACTAATTAAATATCTTATGTAAGTTTTTTCATACATTAGGTGGCTAAGGGTGGTCCAACAGAAGACACATAAAATGGTATTGACTGGTGGAGGTGTGGCTCCTGTGTAGGCAAAAGCACGCAAGGGCGATGGCAATTCACAAACACAAGTCTTTTGCCCACTTGAGTCCAATTTGGAATGCTTAGACGGCCCTTGGTGCCCCCCCCCCCCCCCTTTAGTGGTCGTGAATTATTGGATGCAGTCATGTTTTTATTTTATATAAAACACATCAGTTAACTGGACAAGAATATAACAGTACATGGGTTGGCCAGGGCCCGTGAGTGACGCTCCCCACATCGTCACTCCCCTTTTCTCCACATGCTTTACGGCTGCGGAGAATAGGAATCTCTATCCATAATCTCACTCATCATGCTATTTCCGGAATATTCAACAACTCTCTATGTATTTGGCCATAATTTTGATACTACGGCATTTTGTTTTATGACAGTTCCTGTCTCGTTGGGCTCAAACCCATTAGGCGGTAAACTTAATACATTACGTAGTTGTTGTTGGAATGCACCTTATAAATGTGGTCATAATGGGGTTTATTAAATTAAACTATAAGACACCTTCGGCCTGTATAATATTAATTGACACTGAAACTGAAACCAAACCTATTAAAGTATTAATGAGTTAATTACATTTACCCGCGTTTGAGTTGGGACATCAATTCTGGTCCGCCCTTGATTCTATCCAAAAGCCAGAATCCAGAGGATTTGGAAGAGAGAAGAAAGGAACCTTTTGCATTTTGGGAACACCATTTTTGACTTTGGTAGGATTGGTGCATGTTTAGCTTCGCAGTAGTCCTAGGACATCTAGAGAGAGACGATAAGAACGTCATCAAAAGGTAGGTATACGTCCAATGGGTCCGTGGCATAATAATAGGGGATGAGATATGCCTCAGCTCCTCAAAACACAGAGAAACGTGTGTGATATTTTCAGCAAATTACTAAGTTGCAAATTGTTTTTTGTCGTCTCCCCTGATGGGATAGTTGCGGCAGCGCAAATCAACCACAAAATCCCATGGTTTTGAAGGTGTTTGCTATTCTCATTGCATCGGACAATAATTTTGAAGATGACTAGCAACAAGGAATGGGAGCTAAGATGAGGATAATGTTACTCTATTAACAAGTTCTTGAAGCTAATTGACTGCAATAAAATATTTCTTTATGATCACCAACGAGGTGGAATGATTGGCTTTGGAGTAATGTTAGATAACCTTAGTGTAGCGTACATAAGCTACTCTATGGTACTACTTGATCGTAAAGCTGATCTATGGTATTGCATGGCTGTAACTAATTATAATGCTAGTCTATGATACTATCTGATCGTGTTTGCTTATGCTTTTGGGTCAGATAGGCTTTTTCAACCTGGTTAGAGGAGTTGTAACTCCTTTCCACCAAATAGACACCTAGTAACTACAGAGAAGATGAGAGGAGTCGTGAGACTTGCTTCCATTGTAGCTAAGCGACTATAGACTAAAACATGGATAAATAAAATGGAAGGAGCAAAACTTTTGGTGAAAAATTGTGGTCTTTAAAACTTCTCATTTTCCTTGGATACCAAAGTGTTAAGACTTCTATTTTAGAGGTTCTGAATTCTAATTTTAAAAAGATGATATGAAGTTTATGAAAATAAGAAAAATTATTTCTATTATTTAATTTATGTTTTAATAGACTTTTTATTAGATAAAAGAAAAAAATTCTTAAGTTTAGGGAAGAGAGATTGCTTGATCATATGGTGTCCCCTATACCATAAGGAGCTTATGAGAACTATTGTGAATCCTAAAAGACGTGATTTAAGAACCTAATATGTATAAGAAATCAAACAAGAATCGAAAAAAACTAAATTAGACATCAATCATGCAAGATGTAAACTCATCTTTAAGAAAAGAGGGGATTTAGAAATGATAAGTTGGGTTAAATACTATAAAAAGAGTTAGTTTTTAATAAATTCTAATAGTTCTTAAAAGAAAATCTCATTTTTATTAGGAGTTGTTATAAAAATCTCTAGAATCATTAGATATAGACCTATTTAGCATACTTATATAATTAATAAAGTTTTAATCCAAATTAAGATATGTTTTGCTACCCTATAAGTTTGAATTAACTTCTTTAACCCTAATTTCTTCTATCAACTTGCCAAGTGCCTCTTTCATTTTTAAACTCTTGAACATGTCATTAGCCCTTTTTGATGCTCAATGAATCTTTAAATGCCCTCAATGCATTTACTCTTCCATTGATCTCATCATTTCTCCTTTCCTTAAAAAGATTCATCTTTGAATGACCACTTGCATCAAAAGGAAAAAGATCAAAAACATTAAATGTTGCACTTACTTATACTCATCGGCAAGGTCTAACTAGAAGGCATTGTCATTAACTCATGGCACCACTTGAAATGGATCATCTCCTCTAGGTTGTAGCTTTGAACACCTTTGAGCTGATAGCCATTTCTTGCATATATGCACCTAAACCCAACCAATAAGTTTAAACACCACTTTATTTTGCCTTTGTTGGCATGCGATGCATATTGCTCAATTCATTTTGTAATTTGTTGTCATACTTTCTCATGCAACTTCTTCATCATTTTAGCCTTGTGCTCACCATTTAAGCTAACATACTTGTCAACATGTAAAGGCATTAAATTCACAGGAGTTAAGGGATTAAAACCATACACAATTTCAAATTAAGGGTAACTAGTAATATAATGAACACTCCTATTACATACAAACTTTACATACAATAAACAATCTTCTCATGTTTTCAAATTCATTTAAGCAATAACATATAACAAAGTAAAAAGTGTTTGATTAACTACCTTGATTTGTCTATTTGTTTGTAGGTGACAAGTAGTTGAAAATAATAGTTTAATACCTAACTTACCTTACAAATTCTTCCAAAAGAACTCAAGAACTTTGTATCTTGGTTTAAAATAATGCTATAAAGCATGCCATGCAAGTGTAATAGCTCTCTAAATAACAAATCAATTACATTGTTGGCATTAACAGTTTTATGGCATAGGATAAAATGTGTCGTCTTTAAAAACTTATCAATAACAATAAACACTAAATTCTTATCAATTTTTTATCATGATAGTCCAAACACAAAGTTTATAGATAAATCAACCCAAGAATGGTTAGGTATGGGTAAAAGAGTGTTTAAGTAAAGGGTAAAACTTTAAATTTGGTCTGTTTGCATGTTATACAAATTTCACACACCCTTTTAACATCTCATGTTATGTATGACCAAAAGAAATGTTCAACTAAGACATCTAGGGTTTTCCTAATTTCAAAATGACCCATTAAACTACTCTTATGTGCTTCTCTTACAACCAACTCCCTCAAAGAGCTCATAAACACACATAAACAACTTTTTTAAAATAAGAAACCCTCATACTTATAAAATTTCTTAAAGGTTGACTTTTTACATGTCCCATGCACATTAGTAAAGTCAAGATCCTTCACATATAAATCTTTAATATATTCAAATCTTAATAATTTTGCATTAAGTGTAGAGATAAAGGCATATCAATAAGATAATGCATCAGTTATCACATTCTCCTTATCTAGCGAAAGGTCCTAATGAATTCAACCCATTTAGCATGTCTTTTGTTCAACTTCCCTTGTCCCTTCAAATGCTTCAAGGATGTCCATAAAAAATGAAATTAGACTTAATAAAATAAAGTAAATATGGCAAAATTGAACTAATGGAAAATAAGAAATTAGAAAATGAAAAAGGGATGTCAAAGCAAAATTTAATGAATTAAACTCAAAGAAAACAAGTTAAAGAGTTAAACTTAGAGGAGAAACTTGGATGACTGAATAAGAAAATAAATGATAAAATTAGATTACAAGTTAAAAAGTTAAACTTAGAGGGGAAACTTAGATGATTAAATAAGAAAATAAATGACAAAATTAGATTAGAGCCATAAATTAGATTGTTATTTTGGCTAGATTGACCAAAAAGTTTATCTATGACCTTAATCACTCAAAGTTAATTTTTTAAAAATTTTTTCTATTCTTTTTTTGTTTTTTCTTTTTGTTATTTTTTTGTAACTTTAAAGACAAGTAAAGATAAACTAAAGTTTGCGAACTAAAAAAAGATAAACTAGGATTTTTAAATTAAAAGAACAAGAAGTTATAGAATGCGATTACAAAGAAAAAACCATAAAAAAAAAAGAGAAAATCCTCAAAATTAGATAAGCAAACTTGGTTTATAGTCAATCTTCGATACCAATTAAGTGAACTTTAAAAAATGCAGTATATAAAGAATTCAACAAGAACCCAAAAAAGTTAAATTATATTTCAATTATATAAGATTTAGATATAATATTTAAGAAATATGAATTTAAGATATAAAGAAAAATATAAATGTCATATTTTAAAAAAAAAAAATTTAAAAGTGATAAGTGAAGTTAAAACACCACAAAAAGAATTAATTTTTTATAATTTTTATTAGTTTTTTAAAAAATCAAAATAAAAAAATTTTACTTTTATTTTTATTAATATTTTATTATTTCTAATAATAAAATCAAACTAATTTATAAATTAAATTAATAATTTTAATCTTAAAAAATAATATCAAATTTACTTCTATTTATTTTAAAAATTATTATAAAAATTTTTATAATTATTTAAAATAATACTTATATAATAAAAAAATCTTATTTTTTATTAAAATATATTTTATCACCCTTCAAATTTAAATCAAGTTTTTTATTTTAAATTTCTTTAATTGGCTCACTAAATACTTTTTTTATTCGTTTTAACTTTTAAATATGTCATTGACATTTTATGAATGCTCAATTGATCTTTAAAATCTCTCCATACAGCTCCATAAATCTCATCAAGGATGGAATGAGATTTTCAAGAGTAATTACCTCTCTTTTTAATTTCTAACCATCACACCAAAAAGTCAACATTGTACTCTTTAAGACTTTCTTTTTATTATTATTTTTAGTTTCTAAATAGTTTTATACAGTATGCGTCCTGGTTGGCTGGCATGGTAAGTTTGCACGTAATCGAGCTAAATAGGATTGAAGGTAAACAAGAACCAATTTGGAAACTAGGATGCACAATCATTTACTGAGTGTCTCTAAACTAATATATGACACAAGCGGCTGCATTTGGGCAGAATTTTGTGTGGTCGAGAATAACATTCATCATTTCATCTACCATGTGGTGCGTGAAATTAGGCCAGCACTGACTAAAATTGACGCATTTGGTTTTTCTGCCCCGTCGAACATGACTTTGCGTGTTTTTTTCTTTTTGGTTTTATTTTATTTTGTGAAAGTCATTGAATGCTGTTTCTCTGCATTTCCAACTGGCATTGAGATGAACGACAATTCACTAATGCAAGGTACGCCGAATGGATCAACTCGATCTTCTGCAGCCCCTATGGCCAAGGTACTCCGGAAATCCAAAGCGCCACCTGTTTTGACTTGTCGAAGTAGCGTTACTATCAAGAAGTATAATATGGCAAAATCTACATACAACCGAATATTATGATTTATCGATAAAATAATTTATTTATTATATAATACTAAAAATTATTAATTTAAATATTTATAATTGTTAAAATATTCGATAAAATTAAATTTATAATTCCAGAATTTGCTTTTTCTCTAAGTTATAATCCAACTCGAAGAAACTGGAGAATACCATCTCCTCCATAAACATTCACGATAGAACAGTAGAATACCATCTCGTTTCCATTTTATACTAACAAAAAGAAAAAAAAAAAAAAGGGAAACATTGAAGGTCCAACTCCGCCAAAGGGACAAGGTTAGGCGTGTTCGAAAAGAAAATTTTGATTAATCCCTCGCCGTGTGAATGTATTCAAGGCACATCTCATGGAAATTTCAGCCGTTTCCCAATCGATCACATGACGCACACAAGGTTGGATGTTCTCCAGGAAAGGTGGGACAGTTATTCGTGGCTTATTTTGTCTTTGGGGTTGGGCCTCGCGTTGATGCGTTTGCTTAATGTTGGACCACATCCTTGAATAGTGGGGTTTTAAAAAGGACCAATATTCCAATTTGGTAGGGCATGGAAAATTCAATTATGCCCAACACAATAGTGTAACTCCAAAATTTGCAGCAACCAAGAATGCAAACCGTGAGCTAGTGTCCGACGATTGATCCTGACATTTCAACCTCCTTACTAAATAGTAGTTAGACAGACATTGCTATACAAGTAGACAAGTGTACGGTGGACTTTTTGTAACGAAAAAATTATTTTTTATTTTTTTTATAAGTTATATTATAATTATTATTTTATATTTTATATATTTTATATTATAATATTTTAATATAATTAAAAATTATAATTAAATTATTTAAAATATATATAAATTATTTAAATATTTTAAAATATTTTTTATTTAATTATTAAATATTTTATTATTTAATTTATAATATTTTTTAATTATTTAGATAATTTTATTTATAAATATATGAGATTAAAAAAATTAAATAATTTAAATAAATATATATTTTAATAAATATATTAATTTTATTTTTATTATTTTTTCAAAAAATTATTATTTTTTTAAATTAATTAATTATTAATCTTATTTTTAATAAATTTACATCACTAAAAATCTAATAAAAATAGTAAAATATTATTAAAATATTTTTCAATCTAATATATATATATATATAATTTTTAAAAATTAAACTAATTACTAAATTAAAAAATTTAATGATTTATAATTTAATATATTTGATGAATTTAATTAGAATTAAATTAATAAAATTAATATTTAATATTAAATATATAAAAAATTTAATAATATAATTTTTTATTTTTAAAAAAATTAAAATATAAAAAAAATTATTATTTAAATTTTTTATAATTTTTTAAAATTAATCAAATCAAAAAATTATACGTTTCATCAATTTACATCTAATAAGTTAATTTATTAATTTAATTATCAATTTTTAAAATTAATAATTTTTAAAATAAATTAAATTAAATTATAATTTAATTTTTAATTTTATTAATCTAACTAATTAATTAGTTTAATTTTCAAGATTATGATATATATTAAAATTAAAATTTCCATTTTCTAAAAATATAAGAAAGTGGGATTTAAGCCCGAATCTTCCACTAGCCACTATACACATGCCACATCAAAAAGGAAGGAAAATTGTTTAATAATTTATAAGATACCAATACTTAATTTTTCATTATTATTATTATTATTATTATTAAAAAATCATTTAATTTTCTGATTTAAAAACCTGGATTTAGTTTTGGGCTACGCACGGCCTCTTTCGTTTGGTTATTAAGTCGGCATAAGATTACTAGATTCACCATATTAGTTATAAGATTAATTGTCAGATTATGCTGTCTGAATCTCCTTCTGGTGGTCCATGCAGCCAAAGTATGGCTTTGTTTTGGCATGTTTAGCTTTTGTTTGGGATCCACAAAAGCTGAAGGACATTGTAGGATCTGAGATGCAAAATGTAAGTGAGAAATCTTTACAGTGGAGTGGTTCCTGGAGCTAGATTTTGTTGAGTGGCACCAACTTGGAAAGGGATTCCAATGAACTCAAATGAAGTCCCAATGGAACAAAGTGTGTGGGCGAGTACTACAGTGAGCCTTTTTATTCTGCTGTTCTTTTTAACGATTGTCATTAACAATACACATTACAACCCACCAACAAAAGAAAAATTTCGAGGAAAGCAAGCCTTTATTTTCAGAAAGTGGTATAAAAACAAGAAGCGAACTGCAGTGCTACTTCTAGTGGTAATAAAAGTACAATTCAAACATTTTGTTAAACAACATTCGGATGCTTACAAATATTTGAACCATGATCAATTCATGGCTCTCTCAGTTGGAGTATTCGCAAGAAGGTTGTCTCTAGCCGCTTTCAGCTTGTGAAGAGCATCTCTTATGCTGATGCGGCCAACAGGAGAATCAACTGTGCAAGACAGCCCAGTTCCAAGAATTGAGATTAAACAATCATCACATGTTTCTGGGCTCGCATGTTGGTTACCAAGTTCAAATTTGTTCGAGCGGTGTAGCAGCAATTCAGGGTCTAAAACTTGATGCACCTTGGCAGGGAAAGCCGATTGCACCCACCTGATTAGATTTTTCCCTCCCACAAAACTATCATCAGTGGGGCTTTTGCCAGTAAATATCTCTAGCAACATCACTCCAAAACTGTATACATCTCCTGCTGTTGATGTTTCCACTCCAAGACCATACTCTGCATTAAGTTAAATCAAGTCCATAAATCTTCAGAACAGGCTTAGGAAAGGAAATGCCAAAAGTTGATATTGTAAACTCTTGTCAACATATCTATGTGTGCGTAAGTTGCAACAATTTAACTTATCAGGTTACCT
Organism: Rhizophora apiculata; assembly: GCA_037832385.1. NCBI lineage: Eukaryota > Viridiplantae > Streptophyta > Magnoliopsida > Malpighiales > Rhizophoraceae > Rhizophora > Rhizophora apiculata. The sequence continues at coordinate 2,721,753 of CM075440.1, forward strand.
GGAGGCATATACCCAATTGAACCTTTTAGAGCATGAGATGAACTAATGGAAGTCTGATCACTCAATTGCTTCAGCAGCAGCCTAGCCAAACCAAAATCTCCTACATTTGCAGTCATATCACTATCCAGCAGAATGTTGGTGGGTTTCAGGTCACAGTGCACCACAGGGACTTCACAGTCAAAGTGCAGGTAGTCCAATGCCATGGCGATATCGACAGCCACATTTAGTCTTTCCTTCAAATTTAGTCCATTTCCAGTTGTTTTCTTTTTCTTTCCCTTAAGCCAGTCTTCCAAGTTTCCATTGCCAAGGAGCTCATAAACCAGAGCCAGAAATTCTTCCCTTTTACTATCCAAGCTCCAGCAGTATGTGATCAGCTTAACAATATTGCGATGTCTCACATTTCGTAGAGCCTCACATTCTGCAACAAAGCTTCTCCAAGATCCGGTCTTTTGGATATCAACAACTTTTACTGCTACGATATTTCCATCCCTAAGAAGTCCTTTATATACTGATCCAAAGCCCCCATTTCCTATCAAATTTGCCTCATTAAAATTCATTGTTGCTTGGCGGAGCTCATCATAGGAGAGTAATGAGACCATTGGATGGGGACCACTAATCGAAGACATCTTCAATCCCCAGCTTTTCCTGATGTAGAAAATTGAACCAACAGAAATGATCAATGCTAATGTTGCAATAACGCTGATCACAACATAAACTATGACTAGCCTTCGTGTGGGACCTTGAGTACTTCCACATGCCAGGCTTAAGCAAAGCTTTGGGTTGCCTTCTAAATGGACTCTAGACAGATTGCTGCTGAAGACCCCATCACTTGGAACTATGCCTTCCAGGTCATTAAAGGCGAGGTTCAAAGATTGAAGTACCTTTAATGTTTGGAGGTCTGCAGGAATGACGCCAGAAAGATTATTACGGGACAGGTCTAGAATTTGCAGGCCTTTTACTTCTCCAAGAGCGTCTGGAATAGAGCCTGAAAATTTGTTTTTGTACAAGTACAAATTCTCCAGGCTCTTGCAGTCCCTAATAGCGTTGGGGATATCACCAGACAGGTGGTTGTTGGAGAGATCTATGGTATTAACACTTTCCAGAAGCCCTATTTCTTGAGACAAATTTCCACTGAAGAAATTGTTAGACAAATTCAAGATGGTAGTCAAACTGAGGAGATGAAAAACTTCTTTAGGGATGCTGCCATTAAGTCTGTTGCTTGAAAGGTCCATGGAAAGCAGACCCAGAAAATTCCCGAAAGTATCAGGTATTCTGCCCACCAATTGATTTCTTGATAGAGCAATATGATTTAACTTTGATAGACTACCAATGGAACCCGGAATATCTCCAGAAATTTGGTTTCCAGCCAAATCTAATGTTTGCAGGTTCTCTAGTTTACCAATTTCCGGTGGGATTGAACCAGTGATTGCATTGTAGCTCAAATTTAACAACGCCAAGCTGCTCAGCCGACCAATTGAGGCCGGTATGCTGCCATAAATATCATTGCCTCCCATTAACAATCTGTAAAGAACCTTAGAAAGATTGCCAATAGAATTGGGAATTACACCCTGCAAAAGATTGCCGTCAAAAGCAAGGTACTCAAGACGGGTGCTGTTTGTCAAGGAAGTGATGAATCCAAGACCATTGCCACTTGAACTAATGATCTTATTGAAAGCAATAGTGTACATTTCCAGGAACGGAAGATTGCCTAAACCTGGTGGCACCGTTCCTTCAAGCAGATTATAGGACAAGCGGATCTGTCGAATTTCTGTCAGATTGTGCAAAGACCCTGGAATTGTTCCGGTAAACTTATTAATGCAGAAATTGAGGGCCCGGAGGTTTGGGAGCGTGTCCCCAATATTGCTAGGAATTGTTCCCCACAACTGGTTAGAAGCTAAGCCAAAGAAGACAAGTGAGGACATGTTGTACATAGAGGATGGAACAGTTCCAGTGAGACTGTTTATTGTGAGATCGAGGGACTTCAAATTCTGAAGATGACTCAACTCACTAGGAATCATGCCTGTAAGAGCATTTGTTCCTAAATTTAAATTCACTAGTGCTGAAATGTTTGCTATGGAGGTTGGAATTGCACCTGAGAGAAGGTTTCGACCCAAGTTCAAAACCTGAAGCTTGGAAAGGGAGCCGAGTTCTGAAATAACTCTTCCTGTTATCCTATTCATCATCAAGTCCAGAACTTCGAGTTCAACCAACTTACTTATGTTCAAAGGCAACGAACCCTCCAACCTGTTAAAGCTCATATTCAACTTTTTCAGACGCAAAAGACTGCAGATTTGGTCAGGAATCCTACCGGTAAGCTGGTTGTTCTGAAGCTGAAGGGATTTAAGCAAGGACAGGTTGCCAATATATGGGCTAATCGACCCATCAAGTCGCATGTTGGACAGGTTGAGGCCAGCCACTCTGTTGCCAAATTTGTTGCAGGCAACTCCTGTCCAATTGCACGGCGATGAGTTCTGATTCCAGGAAGATAGAGTATTGGAGGATTCCAAGCTTATTTGAGATTTAAATGAGATCAAGGCCTCCATGTCTGTTTGAATAGTGGGAGTGACTGATTCTGAAAAGGGAAATATGCCCTGGAAAGAAACAAGGATGGCTAGGATTAATGGATGCATTATGTGAAAGAGGGAGCTCATGTTTCTGAAGTCCATATTTCTCTGAAGTTTTTTTTAGAGAGCTTGCAATTTAGCTCTTAGTGACAAGAATGAAGCAATTATAACTGTCAGACTACTTGGCATAAGAATGGAATTTGCGTGGCAATTGGTTCATTAATTATTGTAGGACAGTGATAGTTTATTTAATTATTTCTTAAATGGAGAAAAATGGGGTTTTTTTAATTTTGGACAGAGATAATTGCAAGTCTATAAGTAGACTATTCGCTCCCAATTTCTTATTTAAATGAAAAAGGGAAATGATAATCTTGCTTTATTGTAATGACTGATAATAATTATAAATAAATATTAACTAATAGATTCTCTTAGATCTTGATATTGTCTTTATTCCAAATATTTTAAAGCTCTAAAATTGTCTCCACCTTCTCAGAAAGTTCTAAAGTTTCTTTTTAAACTATTTTGTGGAAATTTCAGCGACGGTGGTTCACAAACAAGACCACGGGGGTCAATTTGGGGCAGATTAGGTGTCCAGCGTCCAAAGTGGACCAAGTCAAGCCTTTAACGGAGAAATTAGGGCCGACTGAGACCCAACGGGACCAATTCGATTGCATTACTTAGGACATAGACTGCTAGGATTTGTCAACTGGCTTGTTGCAGTTCTTTTGTTCCCTTAAATATTTCATATAAGGGAGCGATCACTACCAACCTGCTGGATCATAGGAATGTAAGTTTACTGATAATATATGTTAGAATGTAAATCTACCGCGTTGGAATAAATTTTAATATATCTCAAAAAGCTAATTGATGCTTGGTCCTAGAGGCAACTCACGAAGGGAGTTACATTAGGTCTAAAGAGTTAGGTCACTCAACGCTCACTCAATAATCTCTACTCCAATCGATTCGATTACAATAATAAACAATAAATGAACATAAAGCACATCCAACATAAGCAAGTGTAAGCAAACAAATGTAAAGAGAGATAGGGATGAAGAGAGTGTATAGTGATTTACATTGGTTCACTTTAAATTAGGAGTCTATTTTCACTTTTCAAGATTCACTTCTCGAGAATTCATTCCACCAATCTCGTCTTCTTTTGCAAGGTGAAACCCCCTACATTTTGGTTCCTTGACCTCAAATCACACAAATCCTCCATGAAACTTTATACAAGGACGCGCGTCCTTCATGAGACTTGCTTAAATTCTTTTCATTAGAATACTCCTACTCTTTGTGCAATATCGCACTTTTCTCATTAGGGTCCCTTGCTCCTAATTTTCTTTTTGATAATACTTTTCACTTGGATCTTTCAATACACATTTGTCTCTTTTTGCTCGAGACGTTCACGGTGTCTAACAAAGATTTCTAAAACTCTCTTGTTAACTCATAAGACTCTGCTAGTCATGAGAATATTGATCTTTTTTCATATAGAGAATTAATTTCAAAAGAGGAAAATTTATCTTCTGGGATATTAGCTGACCACACCACTTTGATCGGTTAACTAATCCAAATCTTTGGCCAAGATCTTGTTTCTACATTTTCTGCACTTTTGCCGCATTGGTTTTTCATAGCATTAGCTCCTCTGTCTGAAACCATCTTGTCGACTGCTACACAAGGTTTGATTAATTGGTTGAAACTTTTGGTCAAACCCTAAATATTTTTAGTTCATTCAAGTTTCTTTAGGACATTCAATCGATGGTAACGTAGATTTTGGTCGCCTCATCTTAATTGTTTTGCCAAACTTTAAATCTTCTGATTCTTTCGATCTTTTCTTGAGATCCCCCATAATCTTATTTAAAACATTTCTAAAAATAGAGATTTGATAGAATTACAAGATCCTCGAATAATTGTTAGAGCATGTCAAATTCAAAATGGGATCATGACATAAATACCATGATTAAAAAATGCTGTATCCATATATAGCTCAATCATGCATAAATTAAATTACTTATAGATTGATCGATCAATCACCAATCAATCATAGTTAAATAACTTCATCAAGTATGGGGAACAAATCAAAACATATTTTATTAAAACATGATTCTAATAATCTTATCAATCTTTTATGTTTTAATGATAAGGATAAAACATAATTAACGATGCAAAGCTCCCCCCAAATATATGCTGCCCTCGCTATTGTACTCAATGCAGTTCAGCAAATTAGAACATAGGATTAAGAAGGTTAAGCAATGAAAACATAGCTCATAAAGAAATTCATAAATAGCAAAGCATACGTATCTGAGCAAGAATATGATGGCATAAGTATCGGATCAAAAATAATAGAGCACAAGTATCAGAGCAAAAATATGATGATAATAGAAAAAATCTAAAATAAATTAAGTACAATCATCCAAAATATCAAATCCAAAAGTCGAAAGGTCATCCTTAGTCAATCATCTCTTTTCCCCTTTAGCATCATAGAAAAACTCAAGTCTCCATTGATTTCTCTTCTTAAAGGCTTTTCCTACATTTGAAGTGCTTTCATTTTGTAGCGAACCATGTATAGTAGCCGTGTCTTCACTTGATGCCTTCTTAAAATCATGGGCTTCCACTTTGAACTCATCAAAGTCATCTCAAGTCCATTTAACTCACCTTTGTGTTTCTCAATTTCCTTAATCATTGAAGGATTATCTTCCTCATTAGAATCTTAGGGTACTGATGGATATGTACTAGATGACTCGACTCTAGGTTTTGAATTTGTTGTTGGAGCATACCACTTTCTTGGTCGATTTTCAATAAGTCTCATTTGCTTATGGGTAGTAACACCAATGTATTTACCCTTGTTATCGTAAGAGGGGGCTTCATCTAAAGTTGGTACACCTAACTTCAACAACAAATGACTCGAATGCATCCCAAAAGGCAGATTTCTCATGGTATCTATTTCAACTTTCTCCGTCACCTCTATCATGTGTTTAGGCAAAGTGAAACTCTCCTTCTTCAAGATGTAGATCAATACACACATATAAGGAAAAATGGTATAATTGTAATGACCTTTTATAGGATTAATGTTGCTTGCTACCAATATTTGCACTATTGTAGACTTAATGAGTAATAAAGAAGCTTTGAAAAGCTTTTTAATGTTTTACTTCTTCTTCTTTAATCTCAATATGTCCCTTAAATATAGCTTTTAATTATTCTTTGTAACTAAACTTCCTAATTGTCCATATGTCACTCTAATTGACACTAGCATGAGCTAAAGGAAAATTCAAAATCTCTATAATCACTTTAAAAGTGATTTTCACTTCCTTGCCATTCACATGAGAAATAAGAACTATGCAAGTGTCATTTATTTCCATGTTTACAAAAAAATAGCTTTGCCTCTTAAAGTAGTATTCACACTTAAAATCATAAAATTGACCTATTTTGCGAGAATAAACCCTTTACAAAATCCTTTTTTTCAAAATTAGAAAGATAAATATGCCTAAGAGATTGCCAACACAAACATTTATCTTTCTAAATTTCACACAAAAATCATCAACAATTTGAAATGTCTTAAACTTCAAATCATAATAACTCAATGAATTTGAATTCTAAGGAATTATAGATGGACTAGCTGAAGGATTTGAAGGTCCAGATGCCACCCATGGTGGAGAATGTGGTGTTGCTAAAGTAAGAGTTGCTTAAGGTGGAGGTGGAGAGTTCTATGGTGATGGTGACAAAGTGACTATGTTTTTTTCTTTTTCTTTTTCTTCTTTTTTTTTTTTTTTTTTGATTTTGTGCCTTTTTAAACGTTTGCTTGATTCTCTTCTTTATAGGTTGAGTAGGGTCTCTCCTGGGTGGATTTGATGGCATTGGTAAAGATTAACCAACCATCATGGTTATCAATAGCTTTAGTGCAATTGAAGGTGTTGTGACAACACTTTGTGTTCTTAAAGAAATTGAACATAATTTTTAGCCTTTTATACCAATTTTCTTCCCTTTGTCTATTGATTTCTTCTCCATGATGCTTAGGCTTATGGGAATGAAGATGGTATGCTTTGATTTTATGGTTTTATAAAGCTTTAGGGTTTGAATTTTGAAAAAGGAAAGAGTAGTTTTAAGAAAGGAGTTTTCATGATTTTGAAAAAGGAAAGAGAAGGGAGCTTACTAATTGGTTAACTACTTCCACTTGGACAAAAAGGAAAAATATTGACTTTCATGTTTTAAGCTTAAAACATCCAAATTATCATAGAAAACATATATCAATCAAAAATATATGTAATCATGCTCTGAACACATTAAAATATCAAACACATAATTAAAAGATTGATTTAACTCAATCATACCCATTCTCTCTTAAATGAACATAAATCTATTTTCACTCATAAGTTTGGTGAAGGTATCACCTAGTTGGTCATTAGTGTTCATAAACACTAGGGACACTTTTCCTTTAAACGTATGATCCCTAATGAAATAATGTATGGGATTCATGGTTATGTTGATTACAATTGTGTTATTACTCTTAATAGACATATTAGAGCAGTGCATTCTAAAGTTTGCTAAGATTTTCTTTGTCTAAAGTAATTGAGTATAACAATTACTAGCTACTATTTTTTTTAGGATATTGGAGTCCTAAACTAATAACTCCCTTCACTTACCTAAGCACTCTTTTAGAGACAATAATATGTGATTCTTTCAAGCTAGATTGAAATCTTACGCGTAAATATTCATCATACACCAAATTTGATATATTAGCAGCACGAAATAAACGACTACCAATTATACCTTTATACTGTTTTTTGTCCATAATTTTATGATTTTCATTATTATCAAGCCTTGTGAAAGTAGTCATAAGAGTACCATAAAGTTTAGAATCATCAATGCCAAAATTTTTGAGTAGTTCCTTATTTGGCTTAGTTGATAAAGATCCTATCCTTTGTTTGCTTTAATTGGAGACCTAAGAAATTCAATTCTCATATCAAATCTCACCTTAAATTTTGTTTTTATAATGTTGGAAAATAGAGATTCATCAGAAGCACCAAATATGATATCATTAACACAAATTTGAATAATTAATAAGTCCTTACCTCTTGACTTAGTAAAAAGAATTACAACAACTTTATCTTTTATGATTCATTTATCAAGCAAGAAAGAACTCAATTTGTCAAACCAAGCTTTTGGTGCTTGCTCCTACTTGTATAAAGCTTTTGAAAGTTTATAAACATGGTTAAAAAACTCATTGCTCTTAAAATTAAGGGGTTACTTTACATAGTTTTTCCATGATGTAGCCATTTAAGAATATGGTCTTCACATCCATTTGGAGCAATATTAAATGCTTATGAGATGTAAATGTAAGTAGCATTTTATGACTCTAACCTAACAACAAGAGAAAAAGTCTCATCAAAGACCCACTTAATTTAAATAATAAGATGATCGCTTTTTTTTTGGTATGAAAGTCTAAACCTTGTTTTTCTAAATGGGTTAAGTTTATCCTTCATATCGTGTAACCATAATTGATCGACCAGTGCATCTTCTATATTTTTGTTCTATTTTTGAAATAAGTGTAATAGTATTAGTGTTTTTAAATGCATATAAAGTTCTTAAGGGGTTAGTTACCAATAATATGATCTTGGAATGTTTTTATGTTATGATTGCATTCGCATGGAATTCATTGAACAACATTATCAAGGCTACCATCCTTTAGATGTATGGACTCATTTGCTTTAGGTTGTTCAACTAGCCCACTTGGAACATCACTAGATTATTCTTACTGTTTTAATGATTTACTCACCTTTGAACTTGTAACATGATCATTATCTTTCTTTCTTGGAGAGGGTTAGTTTCATCGAATAAAGATATACATAGACTCCTTTACAATGAGAGATTTCTTATTGAACACTTTATATGCCTTGCTACTTGAAGAAAATACCTTCATTCACTTTTGTTTCAAAGTTTCCTAGATTTTTTTTTTCTTAGAATAAAACACTTAAAACCAAAGATTCTTAAGAATTTTATTCTTAATTTCCTACCATTTCATAATTGATAAGGGTCTTCTTAAGAGTTTAATGAATATAAACCTAATTAGACACAAAACAAGCAATATGAACTATTTTAGTGTAAAAATATTAAAGATGACTAACTTAATTAATATGGTTCTAACTATATTTTGTATGATTCTATTTTTCCTTTCAACTACTCTATTTTGTTGTGGAGTGCTTGAAGCTAAAAAATTATGAGTAATACCTTGAGACTTACAAGAGGTATCAAAACCTTTTTTCTCAAACTCATGGTCAGGATCACTTCTAATTTAAATAACATGGAATCCATTTTCATTTTGGACTTACTTATGAAACTCCTTAAAGATCTTTAAGCATTTGTCTTTATGAGCTAGGAATATGACCCCTTTAAATTTACTATGATTGTTTACAATGATATATGTATATGACTTACTACTAAATGAAAAAACTTTAAAAGGACCGAACAAGTCTATAAGCAATAATTGCAAGGGTTTAATAGTAAATATTACTTTTTTCTATTAAAAGAGTTTTTGCTTTACTTATCCTTTTGGCATTGTCTTTCTCAAATTTTAACTTTGGAAGTCCTTCAATAAGGTAGTGTTAATTAAGTTTTGATAAATGCTTCATACTTGTGTGACCCAACCTTTTATGTTAAATTCATAATTCTTCACTTATAGAGGTAAAACACTTTTGGGAAGAATTCGTTGTATGATTTCTAATTATCATTTATCAAAAGACTTTTAGGTAAAGATAGTTTTTATAACTTGTTATATTATTAATCATGCACTTTTAATATTTATAGAGTTTAAGACTCTAGATTTAGTCAGATACTCTTACTAATTATTTTGATTTGAAGATATTTAGATGTCCTACATATATGCATATTAATAATGGAAAATTAGAATTTATAACTAAAAAGTGTATTTTTCTTAGGCATGCATCTAGACTGAAGGGCTATCATTATGATGTCTTGATCCATTAAAATTTGTGATTAGTAAAGATATTACATCTGATGAATTCTATGTTATATCCAAAAGGAGAGTATTCTAGTCCTTTTGATGTAGGTAAAAGTGATAGTGCACACAAGTAGGTAAAGTTTGAAATTGTAAATTAAGATACCATAAAATGAAGTTCTCTCATTTAATTAAATTCATTAGATATTGCAAATTCCTTTAAAAATAAAAATGAGGATCATTCCATAGCCAAAGATAAATCAAAAAGAGAGTTTGATTATCATAGAGATATAATAATTATGTTGCTTAAGCTCTTTCAATTGCATAAAAAACTAGTGAAAATGGCAATTCATTTGCATATTCATAAGTAGTTTTACGTGTTGACTCATCTAGGTGGTTGGTTGTGATAAATGAAGAAATAAAATTTCTCCACAAGAATGACACATAAGTTATTGTGAAGTCACTTTCAAAAAAGAGAATCATTGGTTGTAAATAGGTTTTTAGAAAGAAAGAATGTATACTAAGGGTCAAAGATGTAAGATATAAGACACATTTGATTGTGACAGACTTTAGTCCAATATAAGGTGTTGACATTAATAATATTTTCTCACTTGTTAAACTCAGTTTAATACATGTCTTGCTTACTTCGGTGGCTATGTATGATTTAGAGTTAAAACAACTCGATGTTAAGACAACTTTCTTACATGGTGAGTTTGAGGAGTAAATATATATGACACAGCCCTAAGGTTTTGAAGTTAAAGGTAAGGAAGACCATGTTTATTTGTTGAAGAAATCCTTATATGAGTTAAAATAATCTTTAAGATAATGGTATAAGATGTTCAATTCCTTTTTGTAGGGTCATGGTTATTCCAGGAGTATATATAACAGTTATGTTCACTTCCAAATGTTAAATGATGGCTCAATCATTTATAAATTGCTTTATGTTGATGACTTGCACATTATTGCCAAGAATTTGTTAGAAATTTACACTTTGAAAGCACTTTTGAATGATGAATTTGAGATGAAAGATTTAGTAGTAGCAAAAAAAACTCTTGGCATGGAAATCAGAAAGAATGGTAAAGATGGCAAGTTATATCTAACCCAAAATAATTATGTTGAGAAGGTCTTGAAACGATTTAGCATGAAAAATGTCAAACCTATCAGTACTCCTATTTTTAGTCATTTATCAAGTGCTCAGTCACTAAAATTAGATAAAAAGAAGAGGTATATGGAAAAATTTTTATATTCGAGTGTAGTTGATAGTCTTACATATATGATAGTTTGTATATATTTAAATATTTAAAAAGTAGTTAGCATGATTAGTAAATATATGTCTTCTCTAAGTAAATGATATTGGCAAGTTATGAAATGGATTCTTAAGTAGTTATGAGGTACTTTAAATACATGTTTAGAGTTTGGTGAAAATTTAGGTGCATTAGCTAGTTTTGTTGATTTTGACTATGTTGTTGATCTTAATAAAAGAAAATCTCTTATAAGCTATATATATTGTGATGTTGGTTTTGCTATTAATTGAAAAACTACTTTGCAACATGTTATTGCTTTGTTTACTATTAAAACAGAATACATGGCAATGATTGAGGTTATCAAAAAAGCCTTATGGTTAAAAGGTTTGTATGACAAACTTAGTCTACGTGAAGATGTTATTACCATCTATTGTGACAATCATTGTGCAATACATTTAACTAAAAACTAAGTATATCATGAGAGGATGAAGCATATTAATGTAAAATAACACTTCATTTAGGAGATAATCACTACAAGAAAGGTTTTAGTTTAGAAAATTAGTAATAGAAACAATCCTATAAATATGTTTACAAAGTCTCTTCTAGTTGCTAAATTTAAGCAATGCTTGGACTTAATTGATGTGATATAATGATTTGGTAACTTATGGAGAAGGTAAAGAATTATTATTATATTTGCATGTGAGACTTAAGCTGAGAAGGAGATTTTTTAAGTTGATGGATAAAGTCACACATTGAGAGATTGAATAATCTTAACTGATTTTTTTTCCTTATAAATAAGGAGTAATGTAATTTATTTTATAATTAAGAAAACAAAACTCTAAGAGTTTTTAATCTATTATTTGGATTTTTGTCAATTGAGATTTAAAATAATTTTTTTTTTATTTTAATAATATTTGTTTTCACTTTCACCTGTGCACGTGAGTCAAATTGACTAAACCATATAAATTTGATGTCATTTGTATTCAATTATTTTTTTTCATATTTTATTTTATTTTCTATTATTATTTTTTAAAACTTATAAATTAGAGTTTATTTTTTAATAAAATGAAATTAATATTAATATTTTCTGAAAATTACAATATTACTTCCATAACTATTTAGTCAAACCAAGAATTTTTTTTTTATTATATCTTATATACTACACCTTATATACTATTTTATTTTATTACTTTATTTTCTATTCTATTTTTTTAATATATATTATTAAATTTTACAATTCTAATCATCAAATAGAATTATCAAAGGAGAGAGACTCCTTTCTTTTTATACACAATTTCTTATTCATCTAAAATGGAATAGAGGAAAAAGCTAGCTGTTGAAGAATGTCTAGGAATTATGGCTACCATATGGACCCTTACTTGTATATATAGGAAAATCCACGTGGAGATAATGAAAGTAGTGTTTGGGCAGAACTAATGAATTTTCAACGACTAGATAAGACCCTTTGGGCCTACATTGGAGACTTCAGTATGTTTTATATAGCCTAAAAAAGAAAGGGAAATGCCTTGCCAATATGTTTAAATAGTAAATGCTCCATAATTTTCTTAATTAGTCTAACGTAGTAGACCTAAAGTTCAAGAGCTACTCGTATACTTGGAATAACACGCAATAGAATGTGGGAGATGTCGAATAATGGTTGGATAGGGCTATGGCAAATATGACATGCAATAGAAACCGTGACTACCCCAACTTATATCCTCCTGCCAAAATGCCTTTGTTCCAGGGAGCTTTATCCATGATAATATCTCGATAGCTTAAAAGGCTTTCCATGGGTTAAAGAGGAAGAGTGGAAAAGATGGCTACAAGGCTATTGAATCAGACATGCAAAAGGACCCTGATAAGGTTGAATGGAGCTTTTTCTAAAGGGTCTTAGGGAGGTTTAGTTTCTATAATTGGTGGATATCGAGAATCATGCAGTGCATCACCATAATAACCTATCAAGTTTTGATTAATAACAGGCCAACATATACCATCAGGCCAACATATACCATCATGCCAAACAGAGGCTTATGCTAGGGCGATTCACTTTTGCCTTACCTCTTCATATTTGTGTCTAATGTGTTGGCGTGCTTGTTTGAGCATGCTGTCCTTGCTAGACGCCCTACTGGATACAGAATGAAACCCTTATGCTCTGTTATCTCACAAGTCCTTTTTATAGATGATACACTATTGTTTGGCAAACCTAATCCCTAGGAAGTTGCTTTTAATTATGGTACGTCATTTTAATTATGATTTTTACATATTTAGTCCTTACAGAAATACGTGCAATTAAATCTTTGACATTATTCTCTTTTTGCAGTAATCTGTGAAATTGAATCTGTAGACATCTTACAATTTCTCCTCAAAATAAATTTTCCTAGAACAAACGACAATGTAATGTGGACCATTTTTTTATGTAGCCCATTGGGTTAGCCTTTTCGGCTTTGTGCTCATTTTGAGTTTTGATTAAGCCGCTACAGATAGTGCCAGGCAGTGTAGCTCCATCTCTAACTACAAGTGGGCTTGATTTTCTAGTGAAGTGACCTGTATGAACAGTGTGGTCTAGCTAGATACTCTCCCACTTCAAAAAAAAAAAAAAAAAGAAAAGAAAAGAAACTAATACAGGAGTGGTGAAAAAGTTTGGTACTGCAATTAGGCAAGCGTCAGAAACAATACTTGCACGTTGTAATTACTAAACTAAATCCAGTTTTTTCTTAGGCAGGCCAAAAGTAAATAATCTATTTGAAAACTAGGAAATTCATGTAAGATTTAAATCCCAGTATATAAAAGGGGATGTATACCCATTTTACCAATTAAGCAATCCTTAAGATTCCTGGGAAAAAAAAAAAGAAAACTAATGTGATGTGAGTGTCAACATTTTGTTACATGATCATTCAAGGGATTTGCTTGACCCCAACTGTGCCGAAGTCGGAAGACATGTGCCCGTAATTATCTGTGTCCTAACACGCATCTCCAATATAATAAAAATTGTAACCGACACTAATAATTTAAAATCCTACTAACATGCCTATAAACTTTAATTAATTAGCTTAACAATAAAAGTAAATTTGAGATTATGTAAATTAAACGTATAGTTTCATATTTGAGTCTCCCTAAGTGCACCCAAGATTATTCTTTTGTTGCTCGTGGTCTCTTAAGATTTGGGTCGCCATAGCAAAAGTCACAATTTTGCATAAAAACCAATGTGAATCATAGCATTCTCGACTCAAATGAGAGGTCCATATATACTTTTCTCAGCCGCGTATGGAATCACGAAGTGGAAATTTCTGAAAATGAATGTCAAGAAAAAAGGGATGCCTTCGTAAGTCTAGGGGCAAATACACTACTATTAGTGGCCTTTATTTATTTTTATTTTTCACGAAGCATTTGTCTTAACTGTTGTTGGAATTCAATAAAAATTATATTTTAATATTATTTATTATGCACCTAAGGATACTTGTTATACTTATTTAATTTTTTTTAACGTGAGAATAATAAATAGTTAGTATATGTATAGATTTAAGTTTATCTTAAAATTTTAACTTAAATTCTTTTCCTTGTCATCACATTGGATATTAAATTAATTTAACTACTCTTTAAAAAAGTCAAATTAAAAAATCCCACAATTTTGGTTTATAAACAACTTTAAATTGGCCATTATTTTAAATTTATTTAATTTGATTGGCATTCCTAAAACGGTACCTTTTTGGACTCATTAGCTACTTAATTAGATCAACTACAATGGATAATTAAGGCTTCTAAGGAAACCGAATACCATCTGGTACAGTAGATTAATTAGTAATTCGATGTGTTTCACTTTATATTAGTTTGAATTTAAATTTTTTCACTTAAGCTTATCCTAGCATATCCAAGTTTTCTTATTGATGTGTGTGGTATTAAATTTTATACTCATTAATAGTAAAATTGAATGTAAGAGAAGTTAATTTGAATTTAATAGTATTTTTTTTTATAAAGGAGATTGAACGAAAATGTTAATAAATATATGACCTCTAATCTCATCTTAAAATATAATAAACAATATACTTGTGATGCTTTTTTCTTTTGGGGCAGAAGGAAAAAAAAAAAAGAAAAACACAAACACAGACAAAACGTAAATTAATTTGTATGACATATGAAGGTATATAAATTCATTTTTTATTTTTTATTTTTTGTCCTAATTTGCATAAAGATTCAAGCAATGCGAGTGCAATTCCAAACAAAGATGGACCCGAGTCAGTTAGTTCAGAAAGGCGTAACATATGGGCCTCTTCAGATTTGGATACCGAAGTACAGGCTCACGTTCTGAATCAACAACAATTTGCTGCCACTTTTATTGAGGCTTCAATAAATCTTTTTTTTTTTTTTTAATTCTTTTTCAATCCAAAAGGCCGATAAGGCCATTGCTGATGAATATATGTATTTGAAGATGCATCTTCCGCTTTTGACCTTTTTCCTGTTGCATTCTTTTTTAGCCTTGAGCTGCATAATAATTAAAAAAGAAAAAGAAAAAATCTGACTTCTGACTTTCAAAATAAATGTATAGAATTTTAATTATAAATACGTTTTATTGAGAACGTCACATGTTCGATCTTAAGAGATTATTTCAGATGCTTCTTTATTTGTGCACGCTGCTTTTAATATGAAAATTTAATGTATAAAGATTTCATGGGAAATATACTCTTTAGTTCAAACTAAATCTTCCATGATTTTTAAAGAATATTTGTAAATTTCTGGTAAATATTAAAATTCGATTACAAACTTTTATCATGAAAAAACAATTACTTAACTAAAAGAATATCTGAGGCTTTCCTCTATTGGAAAAAAATAAAAAATAAAAAAGGTCTCCACAGTTATTTGGCAACCGTTTATCCACATCTCAAGGTGAGCTCAACTGTTTGTCCATGTAGGGGCCTTTCAGCTCAGATGAAATTGTTGCCGCCAGACTCTGTTGTGTCTGGGGAAACACCGGCAAGTTTAATGTTCCACTTTGTAAATAGGTTGCTGGGGTATCCACTTTTCTTGGCGGATGTTGTAAATAAAAATGCTATTGCCGTGCCAAAAATAGAAAAAATAAAAACAAAAGATGGTGAGCTCAAGTTAGGCCTTTTAGCACATCTTGAAGTTCTTTTGAAGCGACCCAATATGAACAGATAGATGGAAAATAGAAGGGAAAAGACTCGTTGGGCCTTCTACGCGTGGACACTTTTTAATTTTTACATGCAATAGTTTTTATGAATTTTACCTTTCTCCCTTTTCTGTCCATTAACTGTGTCTACGTTTCCCCTTTTTTTTTTTTTGGTTAAATTTACCCATTATATTTGCTAATCAATATCGAAATACTCTTAATTTTTCCCTTTACTTATGTTTGACCCTACACACACTTCCCTGTCCTTCAGTCCCGACAAAAGGAGTCATTGGGGGCCATCGCCAGCTTTAGTTTTGGCGTTTGTGCTGTGTCGCTTTCATCCGTTGGACAAGTAGATATTTATACGATTTATCTATAAATTTTAAATTATATTACGTCGGAATTAAGTTAATTCTGTGTGCTTTGTGCAGTTGTGGGTTGGTTGGGACGTATTATCATATTTTTTCTTTATGAATATTATATTAAAGATAATCTAATAAATTATGGCTTCTGTGCACGAAATTAGACACAATCGATGTAATTCGAGATAATAATATCTTAATTAGTGTATTGCGTCCTAATTAAGGTTTCTGAAATTAGGGTTGGTTCATATTAGTTTCAAATTAAGTGTTCTAAGATTTAGGTTTCAAAATTAAAGATTATGAAATTAAGGTTTTCAAATGAAGGGTTCTGCAATTGGTGTTTTCAAACAAGGGATTTTCAAATTAAGGGTTTCAAATAAGGGGATTTCATATTAAGAGCTCTGAATCTAGGGTTTTCAAAGTAGGGTTTATGAAATTGCATTTTCAAATGTTACATGAAATGGATCGATTGATACAAGATAAATGCAAAGTTGTTCGAACTGTAACATGATATTATTTTAATTGTTGGTTATAAATATATAGTAATTTAATACACGATCCCAATTAACTATAGTGCTACAAATTTACGATCAATAATTATAAAATATATTACTCGTATTCTAAGCAATCCGGCACAAAGCTTTTAATGAAGAATAATATTCTAAGCAATGGGCAGGCGTGCTTTTGCTCTCTCAAAGTGTTTCCTAGACTTTAGCCCAACGACAATCACCAAAAAGTCCGTGACAAAAGCTTTGTGCTCAAGGCATCAAGAGCGACCATATTTAAAGTACTTACTGGGAATCTTTGGTGTTCTATCTCCTCATGAATAATGGTTTTTGTGATGTTAGTATCACACACCCCTTGGCGATGTAGCATCTCCTAAACTTAATTAAAGATAGGATGCTGGGCGTGAGATTAAACAATTCATTAAGACAGACTTTCTAGGGACGCATACTTTTTGACAGCTAAACCGATCCCTGGGATCTGAAGAAGCACTTCTTTTATACCCTAACATGTGATGAAATTGAGAAAAAAAAGAAAAAAGAAAAAAAGAAAAACTTACGCAGATACACAATCTCATATACTCATTTAAATAAAAACAATTTATATTATATGTAAAATATTTTAATTTATACTATATAAATAATATTTTATACATTATAAAGACATTTTAGATGAATGTCTATTATATTATTATAAATCTCTTTGTATAAAATATTATTTGTACAGTGTAAAATATTTTTATGTTATATATATATATATATTCTAAATGAATACTGAAAATTTTATGTCTAATAAAGATTTTCCAACTAGAAACGAGGCTTCAAAATTTAACCATCTATCTCCCATTCGCTGGTTCTCTTTCTTTGTTTGCAGCTACCGTAAGCAGGAACATTATTGCATGATGGTGATGATGTAAGTATTTAGATCATCTTGATCTCTAATAATTAGAAGTGAGCCATAAGTTCAGATTTATTATACGAAAACTGGGGATGGGGTGGCTAGGCATCACCACGAAAAGAAATAAAAAAAAATTGGAAAATTTGAGTGTTATTTAATTTGGGGCATGTCTAGTAGCTTGAATTAGGAGAATTTGGGGCATATAACCTTTTAGCGTTATGGTTTATTAGTAAAAAAATCATTCGTAAAATATAATTTTTTTCCTCCTACTTTCCATTTTATGTAAATATATATATATATACTATTATATCTGGATGTATTCAAAAAAATGGATGCATCTGGTTCATCTTGGATCTCCTTTTCCGTCGTAGTTGGTAGTGTTGGACTCATGGACCTCTATAGAAACCGATTCTCTGGTTTGCTTGATGAACCACAAAAGGCAAAAAAAATAAACAGAGAAAGAGAGAGAGAGAAGGAAAACTAAAAGTCCAAGATGACGGCGTACGGGACAAAGAAATCCAACCACCGGAAAAAGCATAATTCGGCAATTGATAATCAAAATGGTGAACAGATTCACCCCCAGATTGAAACTTAAAGCTTGAATCTCTCTAAACAAAAGGGTCTCTAGATGAAGGATAATAGCTTTGATAGAGGTATCCAACAACCGAATGAAACTTAACTTTGACCACCTACTAATTTTGTTTGTTAGGTAGATATGAAGGCTTGGACGCATTATTTGACCGTATCGTTTAATGAATAATGCAAATCTTAATCATAGACTTTAAATAATTTATTTAATTATTTATTACAAAATTTATTGAATTATAAAATATATAAAAATATATTTTTTATTTTTTTAATTCTCACTTTACAATTCAAGAATCAAGTGGATAAACGAAAAAAAATTTTCGATCTTTATTTTTTCCGTACACCAAAATTTATGGCAATAGTGAGTTTTTTTTTTTTTATTACTTTGTATCATTATTATCTTCTTTAAATACCGTAATTGACTTTGGCTTAATACAAAAATTTAGGCTTTGAGTTTAAAAAAACATGTCTACTTAAAGGTTTTGCTCTTATTATAATCTTTAATTTGATAATATATCATCTTCTTGCATGTAATTATATTATTTATTTAATATGAATAATGACGTGAAAAGATGAAATGATTTTAAAATTTTTAAAATTAATATACAAAAATAAAATTTTGTCAATATTTTTAAAATGTAACTATTTATATTCTATAATTTTTTTTAAACAAAAATAACACACTATTAGATGATTACCATGAAAATAATTGATTATGCAGACTTGACATTAGGACATAAATTAATGAGTGATGTATATGAAAAAAAAAACCAATTGAAGTATTCTCGCCACAACATTCCTAATAGGGTTTAATGATTCTTGTAAATACATATTCCAACTCATTTTTTTGCATTAAAAATTTACAATTAATTATTTAAATTAAATAATAATAACTAAATATCGAATTAAAAATAATAAAAATTTAGGAAAAATTGAAAATAACAAAGTTTAGGAGTTAAATTGAAAAAACCATGAATTTTAACATGAACAATATGATCTTAGTCTTAATTCATAGTTTGGATAGAAAAAATTACAATTGATAATGTATGTAAATAAAAGTATTATTTGACTATATCAAATTATTGAGTATTGTAGAAAATAAAATTATAAAACTTACATCAAATGTTATAAAACCACAAAGAGTTGTTCACCAATAGTTACAAAAGAAAGATAAAAAAACATTTTATTTCATTCATTAGGGGACAAATGATGAAATTTTTAAGAAGATTGTAAGAACAACCTTATTAAAACAAATATGGGATATCTTGATAGTGTCTTGCTAAGGTGCAAAAGGTTAAAAAGGTGAAACTTTAAACCCAATGATGTTAGTTTAAGGTTTTGCAAATAAAAGCTTTGGAACTAATTTCAGCTTATATAATTAGAATTTTTGCTATAACGAATCAAATGAGAATCTATGAATGGTAGTTAAATAATCGGGTGAAAGTTGAAAAGATCTTATAAACACTTACATTGTAGTACGAGCATATTATGGTTGTTATGGAAGAAGCAAATAATTTGTTTTAAATGTCAATTGATGTACTAATAGACACATTACAAGCTTACAAACAATACATGAATAAGAAGTACATTAAAAAGCCAATAAAGCAATCACTTCAAAGTTAAGCTCCTACCAAACGTATTCAAAAAGATCAATAAAAACAAAAGCAAGGTTCTTATAGTAGATGATAAGGATGTGGTAATAATTATTATAACAATAGAGATCGAGGAAGTCACTATAATAATTATAGAGATGGTAATAATTAACATAATAACCAAAGAAGATCAGACTAAACATATAGAGGTTGAGATTGAGGAAAAGGCAATGATAAAGGAAGGTATGACAAATCTCATATTGAGTGTTACACATGTCATAAGTATGACAATTACACTAATGAGTGTAGGTCTCTAAAGTATAATTAGACAACTTATTATACACATGAGGGAGACTCAAATGATGGAAATGCCCTTATAAGGGTTACTGTAGCTATTGAAATACCAAACTACAATACTTAGTTGCTTGACATTGAGTGTACCAATCATATGTGCAGAAAGAAAGAACCTTTCATTGATTTTGATGAGTTAATTTGCTCCACAGTTAAGTTTGCTAATGATAGCAATGTTCCAATAATGGAAAAAGGGTAAATTCTTATCAAGTTAAAAAATAAGGATCATAATTACATTTTAAATGTATTTTATATACTAAACATAAAAAGTAACCTATTCAATTTGAGTCAATTACTTAAAAAAGGTATAATATACAATTATATGATAATTTTCTCTCAATTCTTAATGAGAGAGCTACACTTATTCTAAAATTTGCTTTAACAAAGAACTAGATGTTTAAAATTGATATTATCACTAATGTTTATACTTATCTTAACAATATTGTCAAAAATAAGTATTAGTTATGACATTTTCATTTTGGTTATCTTAATTTTTTTCAATTTAAAGTTGCATGCACAAGGAAACATAATGACAAGCTTACTTAGGATATATCATCCTAATCAAATTTGTGAAATATGTATTCTTACAAATCATAGCTGACAACATTTGTTACATGGAATTAACATGTAATACAACCATTTTAGTTTATTTTATAAGAAAGACATAAGTTTATTGCATGCAAAGAATGTCTAAGGTATTTAATTATTTTACAAAGTTTAAGACATATGTTAAAAGAAAAGGTTAGTATTATATTAAAATTATAAGAACTAATGAAGGTGGTAACTATATTTCTAATAAATTCGAAGAGTATTGTGAAGTATAAAAAATAAAGTATGAAATCACAATTATCTATACCTCACAACATAATGAAGTTATTGAAAGAAACAATAAATCAATTATGAATATAATGAGAAGTTTGTTGAAGACCAGAAGAGTTCTCAATCCATTTTAAGTAGAAGTTGTTTTGTATTCTATTTATTTATTGAATAAATTTCTAACAAGTATTCAAAATGTTACTCTTAAAGAAGCATGGAGAAGTTTTAAGCTTAAGGTAAGGCATCTTAAAGTGTTTGGTTTTATTGCATATGCTTACTTTCCTGTAGAGATAAGGATAAAGTTAAATGATCAAAGAGTGAAAATAATCTTTCTTAGCTACATAAAAGGGGATAAAAGCTATTTAATCATGTAAAAAAAAAAAAGGTGATTGTAAGTAGAGATGTAACATTCGTTAAATATGAAGCTTGAAACTTTAATGTTGAGAAGTAAAATAACTCTTAAAGACATCCATTCACTAATTTGGGAGAAAAGAAAACTCAAGTTGTAATCCCTACTATAAATGGGGAAGTCTCACTAATTGGTGTACAAAATCTCATACCACAAGCTCTATAAGAGAATGGAAGATTAAAGAGAAATTGCTAACAATTAGTTAAATTATAAGATTATGAGATAATTCATAACAATATTATTGATGATGATGAGGATTTGATGCATTTTTCTATGTTAGCAAATCATGAAATAATGTCATTTAATGAAGTAATTCAAGATACAAAGTGGTAAATACCATGAATAAAGAAATTAAGGCAATTAAGAAAAATAATATATGATAACTTACCATTATTCTATAAAGTCAAAATGTTTTTGATGTAAAGTAGGTCTTCGATATTAAGAAGAAGTCTAATGAAAAAATAGAGAGATATAAAGTAAAATTGATTGTAAAAGGAATTGAACAATGACCTAATAATAACTATCAAGAGGCATTCTCCCCTATTGCTTGAATGGAAATTGTTAGACTTATAATTGTTTTAACTACATATAATTGTTGGAAAATTCATTAAATGAATATAAAGTCAGCTTTTCTCTTAAAGAGAAAGTGTTTGTCAAGTAACCACCAAGTTTTGTAAAGAAAAGAAATGAAGAGAATGTGCATAAGTTAAAGAAAGTATTGTACGACTTGAAACAAGCCCTTAGAGTAAGGAATAAACATATTGATTCTTCCATAAAACCAACTTCCAAAAGTGTCCGTTCTAAATATGTTTTAAATGTGAAAATTAATTATTCTAGTGATATGTTATTGGTGCATTTATATGTTGATAATTTGATTTTTATAAGCAATAATCTTAGAATAATTGAATATTTTAAGAAGTCAATAATGCATGAATTTAAGATGATAAATTTCAGCCAAATGTCTTATCTTCTTGGAATTGAAGTGACTTAAGGAGATAAAGGAATCTTTATCTGTCAAAAGAGGTATGCTACTAAACTATTAAAGAGGTTTCAAATGTATAATTGCAATCCTATGAGAACTCCCATAAAAGTTAGTACTAGATTGTTTAAAGAAGGCAATAAAATACTTATTGATTCTATAATTTTCAAATAAATTATTAAAAGTTTGAGATATTAGGCAAGTAAGAAGCTTGATATATCTAATGAAGTTGATTTGATTAGCAAATTTCTGGTGTCTCCCTGTTAATCTTATATGCAAGTTGTTGAGAGGATTATGAAATATATAAAAGGAACTCACGACTATGACTTACTTTATTCTTCATCTAAAAGTTATACTCTTATAAGTTATTTTGATAATGATTATAGTGGAGATGTAAATAATTATAAAAATACTTTTGGAAATTGTTTCAACTTTAAAACTACTATTTGTTCATAGTTATCCAAAAAATAATATATTATTACACTTTCAACTGACGAAACAAAGTATATAGTTGTAGCTTCAAGTGCTTGTTAAACTATTTGATTTTATAATTTGCTAAGTGAGATCTATATTCCAATTAAAGTTCATACAAAAATATTTATTAATAATATTTCTACAATTAATTTGGCCAAAAATCTAATAACATATAAAAGGAGAATACTCGTTTTCATTTTTTAAGAAATTAAGTTGATAAAAAAGAGATTGAATTAGTTTATTATAAGTCTAAAGATCAAGTGATTAACATTCTCATAAAGTTATTAAAGAATGAAGCATTTGTCCAATTAAGCAGATATTAGGATTAAAAACATCACCAAATTAAGTTTAAAAGGCAACGTTGATGTTATCTTGATTAGGAGTTTATTATAATAAAAGTCAATTTAGTCAAATCCCATTAAAGTTTGATTGTTTGGGTAAATTTATGTGTCTGTGATTATATAAAGAAACATTGCTTATATTATTATATGTGTTTCTCAGTTATTATATGTAATATTTTATCAAATTAATAAAATTATAATGTTCCTATAATTTTTTTAACAAATTCAATTGATTCTTTTTCATTAAAAATTTACAATTAATTTTTCAAATTAAATAATAATAATTGAATATAGATAATAAAAATAAAAGAACAAAACCCTAAATTATTTTATGTTGTGAGAGAAGAGAACACCATAGTCCCCATAGTGGATGTTGATTAGGGAGAGGAAGCTAACACAAATGCTAGGAGAGATTAGAGCCAACTTTAGGAGATCTTATTGGCAACAAAGTCAAACTTGCTGATGTTGATGAAGAGGATGCTATCATCAAAAGAAAGAATTGCCTAGGTAAAGGCAAGGGTCTAAGTAAGGTTCAAATAATGGAAGAAGTAATTGAGGTGGTTTAGTTGTGATTTGAAGAGTTTGAGGGTAATTTCATCAACTTTAATTTGGCTATTTCTTGCCACAAAAAGACTACATTTTAACTCAAATATATTTAGATTCTTCCTCCATTAATTTAATTTTGGCCCATCAAAAAGGAGATGCATGCAACCAATCTCTATATGGGTTATTAATATGTCGTAGACGTTATTTGACAATATCACTAAAAGAATTTAGTTCATAATCTCATTTTACATGTTTAAAGCACCCACTTTTATAGCAAAAGTTTGAGAATCTTTGCTATTTAAAAGAAACCAAAATATCCTCATCATCTTTATGGTGCAAAATAGTACTTCTTTGTAGAGGGTTATATACATCTAATATGTGAAATTCCAAATGTAGGATAACTTAACATTCTCATTGGTTGAAATCAAAATATATGCAAATGTAAGAATAAAAGCAAGATTTGCTAAATATACACCTAATAAAAGAAAGATTACAAAAATCCTACAAATTATCAAAAATTACATCAATCATTAATATTATCATATTACTAAGATTGTAAGAATGTCAAAGATGAGAGATATTTTAAAGATCATAAGGATTGTATATGAACATCAATATCCCCTTGAGTTGGAGAATGAAGATCATGAATGTCCAACTTATGTAGAAGAAAGTGAAAATGATCCTATCCTTATGCCTTTGTAAAGAGATCAACCAATTGATATTGTGTAAGCACATAGTGTGTACCAATTTCATTGCTTTGCAACTGTTCTCGAGTAAAATGATAATCAATTTCTATATATTTAGTCCACTTATGAAAAACTAGATTAGCAGCAATATATAATGTTAACTAATTTTCATAATATAAAGATGTAAGTTACAAATGTGGAATAGTAAGATTAGCAAGTAAACCATGCAACCATAATAACTCACTAGTTATTGATGCCATGTTGTGATACTTTGCTTTAATGGAAGAACAAGAAACAATGGATTGCTTCTTGGGTTTCTAAGAAATAGGGGAAATTTTAAGGAAAATGAAGTATTTAGTGATAGACCTTTTAGTCATTGGGCAACTGGTATAATTTGCATCACAATATGCCTTGATGTGAAAGTTACTAGCAGATGGAAAGAAAATTCTTTGTCTAAGAGAAGTCTTCAGCTAGTGAAGAATATGGAAAATGGCATCAAAATGTGGTTAACAAAGTTTATGCATTAACTAACTCAAGATTTAGACTACATATGTGATATCAAGTCTCATAATAGTTAGATAAATAAGGTGACTAATTAGTTGGTGATGTTGGCTTGAATCCTTTAATGGTTCTTCATAATTAAGAGACAAGTAATAATGATGCTAAATAAGAAAAGATGCAAGCTTACAACTTGATATGCCTACGCCTTTTAGGACATCAAGGGTATATTTTATTTGACAAAAAATGATGTCTTCCTTAGAACAAGCAATTTCTAGACCCAAAAAATATTTGTGATTGCCAAGATCTTTGATAAAGAAATACTTATGAAGATATTTTTTGAGTTGTTGAATCCAATTAACATCATTACTAGCTATGATCATATCATCAACATAATGTAAAAGAGCTATATTGGGTAATGATAAATAAAGAATGATTATTATGAGACTTCACAAATCCTAAATGTTATAGGGAGATAGAAAATTCTTGAACCATTGCCGAGAAGCCTGTTTTAGATTATACAAAGACTTATAAAGTCAACAAACACGATTATCTCTTATAGGAGCATAGCTAAGGGGTGATGACATATAGACTTCCTCATGTAAATCACCACGAATGAATGCATTATGGACACTTAATTAATTAAGTTTGTAATGACTAAGAGACATCAAATAGTAATTAACTTTGCAATTAATGCAAAGATTTCTATATAGTTTAAGCATTTAACTTGAATATAACATTTTATTACTAAACATGTTTTGTACCATTCAATAAAATCATCAAACTTATAGTTGATTTTGTAAACTTATCAAGAACCAATTGCTTACTTGCCAATAGGTAAAGGCTTTAAGCTTTAGGTATTATTCTTTTTTAAATCCAAAAGTTCCTCTTTCATGAGAACAAAATAGAAGTAGGACAAATAACAAGAAATAATGTAAAACTTACCTAAAGAAATCGTATTAGACAGCAGCAATGATGGCTTATCTATTCTAGTGAGGTAATAAATATAGTCATTAAGATATCTAAGTGGTCATTATGCTTATTGTAGTCATGTGGCAAGCGTTGGAATAGTTTGTCCCTCATTGAGTTATGGTGAAGGGTCAAGCAATTAATTTAAGATAATGGAAATATCAACAAAATCATTGTGAAAGGTGATGGAATTTTCAATGTCAAGAAGAGAAGATCATGCGAATGGATTTTATGTTGCTATAGAGTGAGGAGATTCAAGTTAAGGGTCTAAGATAAGTATGAGAATAACCACGCTAGGATTTTTGGGACATCAAGTGTTTTAAAGGAAAATTGATCTTTATGAAAAGGGATATCTCGTGATATAAAAATCTTATGTAACTCTAAGTCATAAATTTTATAACCCTTTCATCTTGTAAGATAACCAATGAAAACACTTAGATGAGAATGAGGGGCAAATTTATCCATAGACCTATTATTATAGTGAATATAACAAAGGCATGATAAAAAACATATAAATGAGAATAGAATAAAGTTTTTGAAAGTAACATTTCATATAGAAATTATACCAAACAATTTTAGTGTATAAGTGTAATTAATGATATAGGTGGTTGTCAACACATATTCACTTCAACAACTTCATTTTATTGTGGGGTATCAACACAAGATGTTTGGTGAATAATACCATTAAGCTCAAAGAAAACTTACACGGGACCACCAATAATAAATTCTAAAGCATTGTTACTCTAAACTTATTAATTTTGTGACCAAATTATATCTTAACCATGGCGTGGAATTGAACGAAAAATGTTAAACATCTAAGTTTCGCTCTTCCAAAACATTAGATAAGTATTACATAAGGATAAAATAGAAAGTAAGTAATAAAAATCTAATTTTTATTAACAAATATAATAATTTGCATATTTATAATATAATTTTTTTTCTAAAGAAAAAGAAACTATTCTATTACTCTATTCCTCCTTTCTCGACATCAGAGTTAGCTCCTTTCATATTACTATTTTAGAGTAAACAGAATCGTATGGCATCATTCATTTTAATTTAAAGGTAAACGTTTTTTTTGTTCTTTTTTCCAAGTATAGCAAATAAGTTGGTTTCTTCAAGACAACTCGACTTTGGTCTTTAAATTTGAAATCGATGATCTACAATATGAGAGAGCGCCAATCGACATCACTCACTCAATTTCTCTCTTTCTCTCTTTCTGGCAGCACACAAGTGGAAGAGTTTCAAAGAAAACACTTGTTAATGAATGGATGAAAGTCAAATCAATTGTCAATGCGTTAGTGTCAAGGGTGTTTGGTGGAAAGCCGAAGGTAAAACATGATGTCCTCCCTGACGTACATGATCTCCCCGTAGGCCATGGCATGTTTTCATTATTATTATTATTATTATTATTTTCATTGACTTAGTGTTTCCAAATTAGTCAAATAAACAGATATTGCAAAGTTAGATTGCTAGAAAAATTTTGGAATCTGGTCCCCCGCTCCCTCACCAATTAGCTCTACCAACCAATGCATAATGTAGACTATGCTAGTAGTCTAGAACTAGATACATAGAAACAAAATGTTTTGCCTAGAAACAGATCATAAAATAAATTTCATTAACAAATTTGTGCCACCAAGCAAAGATTGACAAATTTTTCAGGTAGAGGGAGTCTCTCAAATGCATCTAATACATGGTAGAAATTAATTAAATCCAAATAATATTTAAAAATCCCTACATAAGCCTTCATCCTTATTTTAAGAATTACTATCTCAATTTCTTGTAATATTTATTTATTTATTTATTTTTATATTTATACAACAAGAATTGTGTGTTGTTATTGCATAACCATAAATGATATAACTTTTTTTTTTTTTTTTGACTAACAAAATTTTGCAATTACTTGTTTCGATATGCTAACATTACCAACCGTATATTTATGAAAATGACTTATTTTAAATCAATTCATATACACTTATGGTGTTGTCACCATGATAACATCCGATATACCAGTATTGACAGGTTTATTCGGAATGACAAGAGAGTCGTACAAGAACTTGGAAGGCGTCTGCCCCTTAAGCATCTTTTTTGTGATTATTGGTTTATGCTTTCCTTTCGATCCATCAATTTAGGACGGTGACTTCTAGTATTTCTCATAAACTTTACACCCTTTTCCACGAGTTTGAGCTCAAAAATAAAAAAATAATAATAAAAAAACCATTTTATTGTATAATATGCAGTGCCCCCACCTGGTCTTCATAGCCATCATAGTCAACAATGATCGAAAAAATCTGAGCAAAATAATAAATGGAACTATGGGCGCGTATACATAGCAAAAAGAAAATGAAGAAGACAGCCCACTTTCAAATTGCCAACGTGCATCATCTAATTAATTAATAATAGGTGCGGAAGGCAACCACCAATTAGCATATCTTCACCAACTACCACCCCCCTCTCACCCAAGCACATTCTCATCCATCACGATTCATCCACCAACCCCACAAGGCTTCCTAACTTTTTTCCTTTTTTTCCATTTTTAATCACAAGGCCTCCTAACTTCATGTGCCCAAATGGGTTTATTATTATCATGAAACTTACTTACCTTATTATACAAAGTGCTAATCGCAGCACCCGAGATGAGATTTCAATAATAAATTTATGTGTAGTCGTATATCCGGTCAGGCTTTCGATTCTTGTACGGAATTAACCTCTGTCTATATTAGAAGAAAATGGTTCGTTACTTGTGAAATTTAAATTTAGTACTTTAGGAGAGAAGGAAATCGTGTTAAGCCATTAATACTTGAATAATGGGTCTTTCTATAAGGTAATCAAATCAAAACGTTCATAAAAAATTGAATCATAACTTCAAATTGCTAAAACTTTTTTTAAACCTATAAAAATATAATTTATATTTTAAAATAAATATATTTTAAAAATTTAATTTATATTATTAAATATAAATATTATTATAATTTGAGAAAGAGTTATAATGTTAAATAAATCAAAATAATATTTTTATAATTTTATTATTTGAAGTGTGTGTTAATAAATTTTTTTTATATATTTTAATAAATTAATTGTTATAAATTTTTATATTGTGTTTTTAAAGATAATGTTATATATATTTCGAATATAATATTTTTTTATTAATTTATTGTTGTTATAATATTATATATATTTTTGTTGATTATTTTTTAATAATAAAATTATTACAACAGATTCAGCTCTCAAAAAAAAGAAAAAAAAAAAAAAAAGGTAGTTACTATAGCCTCACACAAGTGATGAATACGGGCACATATTTGGCTGTGTCATTGAGCGACATATTGTAATCTTCTAGTCTCATTTTCAATAGAGTATATAGTTGAAAGAAATAAAGAGTTCGCTTGATGATCCAAGAATTGAATCGAGCCGTCTGATAATTTGTGATTTAGAGTTCTCTACCGTCAGAAAGTGTAAGACCACACGATTAATAGAAATTTACTATTAAAGCGAGATTCCCATTACCAACAAAAGGTATCTTGATCCAACCTACTGGCTTTACGCACAGATATTAAAAAACTAACATGCGAACAGTACAAACTTGACCATTATGCTGATGTATGTGAGGAGAAAAAAAAAAAAATTGTCACTTGCAAACATGATTTAAAATCCTTACTTTCAGTCAAGCAACATGAAAATCCATCATCGTGTCCATGTGTGTGTTGATAATTTATATGCATCACGGATTGCATTAAAGAAAGTCCCTAATTTTAATTCCTAATGTTCCGTAATAAATCCTCCATCCTGGTGAATGAAGACAGAAGGCATATGAGATGCAAGTTATAAACCAAACATTGAGGCACACTCACCAAAACTCTACAAGGCGCAAAAGAAAATCATGACTCGCTAATGGTACCAATCTTAAAAAAGGGGGATTATAATGTGTAAAATAGGAACAATTGGAAAAAAAAAAAAAAAGGAAAAAAAGAAAAACCATCAAAACTCAATATCTAGCATAGGTGCAGTTGAGAGTTGCGATATTTCTAAATCCTTTTCTGCCCCTTTTTCTTTCAGCCAAAAAAGAAAAAAGAAAAAACCCACATCCATCGTGTGCATGCCTGAATGTATTACGTGCATGGCATTGGATTTTTGGAGAGAGAAGAGAGTTAGCCATAAAACTATTTCATTAGCTAGATAGTTTCCCCGTTGATCATCCAAATCAAATCAATTGAACCAAATATCTAAATGATATTGCAAGTACCATAGTTGCATTATAATTTTTCACTCACAACCAACGAAACTATAAAATTTGAAAAAAGCAGTGAATGAGAATATTTCTTTTTTTTTTTTCCATATAGCCATTAAAAAGTAAAACCAAACAGATGTACACAAGTGCACGTAAAATAAACTACACGAAATGAGCACTTAACAATAGTTCAACAAAAAAATAATACATTGATCTGTATAGAGCTCACCAAAGTACATGCCCTAGACACGACAGGAATCTTCCTAGCAATATTTTCCTCTCATCTTCCTGGAATTTCTTTCTAAATTACACTCTCCTTTACAAATACACATTCATCAATAAAAGAAGACGTGTTGGCCAACAGTTAATGGAACAAAAAAAGAAAAAAAAAACTAAATAAGAAATTTTAGATTGCCTATAAAAACCATTCAATGGAACAAAGAGTGATTCTTCTTAATGAGCTCTTGTTGCTTCAATTGCTTCTATCAATTGGAAGTTTAGCTAAAGAATATGAACAAGCATTAAAGATTTAATTGAGATAAAATCTGAAGCCAAGCATATCTAGAGAGACAAAGAAGGAGAAGAATAAAGAGAAATCATCTCCACTAACATCACCCAAACCCATATCTATAATGTAGGTTATTCTCTTTGAATTTCCTCATTTATTAAGCTACTTCTTTAATTCTTGGAGTAACGGTTATAATTGTGTGGCTGAAAATTGAGAGTCTGACTCTAAATGAAAGTGAGTAACGTTTTGCGTGAGTTGAAGTAGTTAAACTTATAAATAACATCATTAAACTTTATTAAATTTATTTAAACCACTAATAATAAGTTGTTTTTAGACTAATAATAGGTTGCTACGTTAATATCATGAGTGAAATCAAAAAAGAGGTAGAAGTTGATGGTATAGAAATGTGGCAAAAATAAAAGGAAGTTACTTAATTGTAACTTTGTTCACAAAAATTCGTTATTTTTTCATTATTATATGTTAAATCTCAAAAAATAGAATATTATAAAAAATAAAATTTAAAGGTATATATATATACAGCTTTGAGTTACAGGGTTGCAAGTTTTCTTCACAAAGTTACAGTCTGATCTCCAAAAGTTTGGTAACTTAAAGTCACCATAAAATTTATCTCGAACTAGCTCTATCCTTTGACAACTTAAGGTTACATAATTACCGAAGCTTGACTTGGCAAATGGTACTTCCATCACTTTAAAGCAGACAATTGGTACATTCCCCATATTACAATTTCTCTAATTGTTTCCAATATCAAAAATTGTTGTTGACGAGTTGTTGTTTAAAACGTGGAGATGTCTATTTCAATTAGAAGTGAGCATGCTCCATGGCACGGTCGTTAGGTTTACAAAAATGCCCTCACATGTTTTGGCAGTCATTCCATGCTTCTGTCCTAAGTTAGACGGATTAGATGAAAAATTAAACCCCCTGTTTTTCTTTATCAAAGGATTTTTTTTTTTTTAAGAAATTATCTTTTTACATCACGATAATTTTTAAATTTTTTCCAATTATTCTTCCTCATTAATATTATCAATTAAAAATGTTCATCACCATCACTTTTCATTAAATCTATCATATTATTTTTTAGTGGAGTACCATATAAAACTTAAAATGTTAATTGTTATAATATGTTGATAACACTTTGATAAATATATATATATATTAATTTTAAAAATATATATTTAATTATTAAACTAAAATTTAAAAAATAATTTATCATCTAAAATAATTAAAATATATTTTTATTTTTTAACTATAAAAAATAAGATTTTTTTTCTATAATTTTTTAAAAAATTTTAAAAATTCACATTTAATATATTATATTAATCAATATTTAAAATAATAAATTTAATAAAAAATAAAAATAAAATATTTTTAATTAATGATATTAATGTGAAAAATAATTTTTAAAAAAATTAAAATTAAAAATATTGTCATGTGAGTAAGTAAATGTAAAAAATAAAAATTCTTTATATTAAAAAATATTGTAATACAAAGAGTTATTTTTTATTTAACATTAAGTTAATAATTATTAACTTAAATATTTGAATATAAATATATATATATATATATATATATATATATATATATATGTATTTGAATAATAGTTTTTAACTTCCAAACTAAAACTTGACCTGTTGGGCTGATAGTCTCACCGGTAATTCAATGGATAGATAGGTAGGTCCATTTTTACTTTTTTAAATATTATTTTTATATAATAAAAATTAAATAAAATATTATTAAAAAAAATTATATATATATTTATAAAATTTTTTAATAAAATAATATAATTATATATAATTTTATTTTAGATAAAATAAAAATATATGTTTAGCAAAACATACTCAATTTACCAGTCTTATAGGACGGAGACAATCAAATCATCTTAATCAATTGAGACGAGTGATTTTTTCTAACTCTTTTTTTTATTATTATTTAATTAGATAAAAGAATATGATTAATTTAAAATCTAAGTCGCCGAATCACGCAGCTTGAATCATCGAATGGATCCGACTTTGAAGACTATGATTTCAATTATGACATTCACCTGCAAGGAAAAATGGGAAAGCATGAGGAAAGAAAACGAAAATATGCCAAAATGGAAATTGTGATTTTGATTTTTCGCATCGGAGATGATCGTGTATGCTTGACTCTAAGTACTATTGGTGTCAGGGAGTTCAGAACCGGTGGATTGATTCTCTAGTGTACACAGTGCACTAAATTGAAATCATCCTGTCCTTCCTTTCTTAGATCATTTCGAGTAGGGTCCAACTAATTTCACCTCTGGCACTCTCGTTACTTTTAGCGAAACCAAATGCTAAAAGAGAAAAATGGAAACAATAAGAAAGTTTATTTTGATGCGCGATCCCGTGTTACCACAAACGAATTTGCCTTTTTATCAAACGAGGGCACGACACGACACGACTAAGCGAAAGATAGCACCTGTCAGTCTTAAAATAGACAAATAGATAACGAAAAAATATTGATGCCAATTACTCTAAGCTTCCGCTGGTTTCCACGTTTTTCGCCTCAAGCTCTTCCTTGCAAGATTTCCCAAAACAGCGGCGCTTACAAAAAAGAACGAGCGCTATACATTCTTACAAGACACATCAACAACATTATCAGTTTTATTTTCTTAGAATAAAAAAAGAAAAAAAAAAGAAAAAGCCTAGTAAAATATTAACCAACAACAGTAATTACAATTACAAAATTACTTTCTTGTTTCTCCATCATTTTGCCGAATTTAAAATTTCTGAAAACAAATGAAAAATAGAAGGAAATATAAATTTTAAAATTACAAGAATCCCTCACTGTGCAATGGCAAATAAATAATACTTGCTTTGGGATTTTTTTTATTTTTTTATGTTTTTGAGGTTTTGGGTTGCCAAATGCAATTGCTGCTAATCTTCTCCCCCGGAAGGGGACCAAGGAGTCATGTCCATGGGATAGCTACCCAGCACCCGCAAGAAGGACGTGAACTCCTGAACCTCCGCCAACGCGTTCTGCGCCCTAACCTCCGCCATCGACGCTTCGAAATCCACGTAGAACATGTACTCAAAGTGCTTGGCCGTGCCGACGTTGGCGTCGTCCACCAGCCTGATCGGCCGG
Source organism: Rhizophora apiculata (assembly GCA_037832385.1). Lineage (NCBI taxonomy): Eukaryota > Viridiplantae > Streptophyta > Magnoliopsida > Malpighiales > Rhizophoraceae > Rhizophora > Rhizophora apiculata. Next base: position 2,755,494 of record CM075440.1, read on the forward strand.
TTCCGGTGCGGCCGCGACTCGATCTTGGTCAGGCTGATGTTCCTGAAGGCAAACGCCGACAGCACCTTGAACAGCACGCTCGTCCCTTTGTCGTGTGCGAATACGATGCTCGTCTTGAACGGCCGGTCAGTCCTGGGGATTATCGGCTCACGCGCCAACATCACGAACCTCGTCACGTTGCTGGAATCGTCCTGGATCCCGTCCGCCAGGACTTGCATGCCGTACAGCTCTGCGGCGCGTGCGCTGGCGATTGCCGCCGTGTCGCGGAGATTGTTTGTTGCGATGTACTCCGCTGCGCCTGCCGTGTCGTCCACTGCCTCGCGCGCGGCATGAAGGCCAAACTTCGTGAGCGTCAATTCGCACTGAGCGAGTGCTTGAGGATGAGAGATGACGCGAGTAATGTACTCCTTGCGGACGCCGGGGAGCGCCAGGAGGCAGTGGTGAACCGGCAACTGTACTTCTCCGACGATGTGTAGGCGGTGGCGGAGAAGCAAGTCATAATTTCTGTGAATGGATCCGCCAAGAGAGTTCTCCACCGGTAAAACCGCCCGATCTGCGATCCAGAGCTCGACGGCCTGGAAAGCCACCTCGAACTGTTCACAAGGAATCGCCTCGCAGTTCGGATATGCTTTCCCGGCCGCGGCCTCCGAGTACGCGCCGGGAACTCCCTGGTAAGCCACGCGCATCTGAGACCCGTGCATCGGAGCCGGTGAGAGGTCCGTGATCGTCAACGGCTTCTGTATTTTGCCGTTGTGACTACCCTTCCCTTTATTAATCGGAACAATATTCAGGTCAATTGAGGTCTTGTGACCGTTGACGGCGGCGATATGGTCGGCGCTGCCAGTTTCGCCTCCTCTTCCTCCTCCTGAATTATCAGTGGGCTGCTCGTGGGAGTGAACCTTACTGGCAAGTATAGAACAGGAACTCTGCCAGTCGGCTCGGTTGGAGCCGATACCGTTCGGGAAAGGGGCTGAATCTGGACGTACGATGCACCGGACCACAAGTCCGTCGGAGCAGACTCGGCTGAGCCGCGGCCGTGACCCAACAAAGGACCTTAAGGGAGATGGAGTGGTAAGTGCCTGCATACTTCAACCCTTGTCTTTTTCCTGTTCTTCCTTTGTACCCTTTGAATTGGATTAAATTAAAGAAAAAAAATTGAGATAAAATGAAAGCCAAGACACAGAAAGGAAATAATAATAAATGATATTACAATTATTGTTCTTGCTAAGCTTGGTGTTCTCTGTGGAAGGGAACCTCAAGCCGAGGCGAAAGGGTTGGGGCTGAGGGGTTTTTATAGCACAAGGGATTGATAGAAGGGGGAAGTGGAGGAGACAGGCCTTTGAAGAAAAAGAGGGAGAGGATTGGTACGTTTGTGTGTGCGCTTCCGGAGGTGGTTCGGTCAATCTCACACCTACCCCCAATCTCACCTTTCTTTCTCTGCCATTTACTATTTCATTTTATAATAATATCGTATAATAATATATAAAAAAAAATATATTTTTTTCGTCTATATATTATTATTATTATTATAAAAAGAGTTAACTGTTCTCTTCTTTGTAGTTTGACGACTTAAATTTTTCCTATTGTTTTTTTAACAACAAAAACTTATTCCTAAAATAAAAATAATCAACGAGACCAATTATTCATTGATTTTTCTTTATAATTATAAGATTTTATTTTTAGAAGACCAACTTTACTTTGAATTATTTAAAAGTCATTATTTCTAAGAGTTTGAATAAATAAATTAACTTATAAAAGTTCTTGTGTTTGTAATTCTTGCTCTAGTATTTTTAATATCATTTAATTAAGCCATTATATGTTTTATTTGGTTAAAAATATCAATACATATGGGATCGTAGTTGGCATGAAAATTTATACAAATTTGTATGAATGTAAAGTATAATATAATTTTTTTTATTATATCTTAATTATAAATATTATATTCTATTTTTGCTATAATTTTTTTAGTTAAAACCTTTGTAAGAATTATTTCTTATTAATTACAGTATCAATCAATAATCTTTAAATAAAACAAATAACATAAAAATTTTACATTTTTTATATTCATAATTTGTAGTATTTTACAAATAGAATTGTTAATATTAAATAAATAATAAAAATTTTACATCTTTTACTCTTTAATTTCTATGTGGCATATAAGTAGCATAAAGCTTCAAACAAACCAATCTATATTATTATTGTTTTAATTCTACTTTTAATGTAACGTTCGTATGTATATTATTATTATCAAAATTGAAGGAAAATTACAACTATTCTTTCTTTACCATACAACGACATCTCCTTAATTCATTTATCATGTGATGACTTCTTAATTTATAAATTAAATGAAGAGAAAATAATTATTTATGTTTTCTTAAGAGATGAAAACAATATTCTTTATTTTTTTGGCTTTCCTTTTTTTTTTTAAAGGAAAAAAAATTAATTGTTTAAGGGTTTTTTTTGTTAGTCTATGTTTTCCTCTCAATTTTCTTTAAAAAAAAAAAAATTTACTCCTTTTAATTGAAAATTCTCTTATTATTTTTTAATGAAAAAAAAAATACTTTTAAAATAAAATAATTAATAAAATTAATTATTATTTTTTATTGAGAATTAATTATTAATTTAGGTATCCTCTCCTCACCTTTTAAAATATGATATTATATTTTTAAAAAATATTTTACTTTTAATTAATAAAAAATTATTTTACTTAAACAAGTAAATTAACTTGTAAAAGATTTATTTGCTTGTAACTTTTGTTTTATACATAATTTTATTTAGTCATATTATATGTTGATGGAAATTTATACGAAATATAGTGTAATTTTATTATTATATTTTAATTATAAATATTATATTTTTAAAATCTTTTTTCTAAGTTATAAGTTTTGTGAGAATTTGTTCTTATTAATTACATTACTAATTAGTAATTCATTAATAAGATAACAATATAAAAATTTTATGTTTTTTATTTTTATAATTTGTTATATTTTATAAGTATGATAGTTAATATTAAATAAATAATAATGTTAGAAATGTGTTATTAATATAATTTTTTTTTTAACTTACTAATATCTATAAAAATAAAAATAAGGACTACTTACTAATTAAAAATTTAAAAATAAATTAAAAAATATAATTATAAATGTCAAAGTACAAAAAAATAAAATCGATATTACAAATAAATTTGGTTTAAATTAAGTAAACACAATTCCCTTAGCATTCATCTATGTTAATTAAAAGTCAAAAATTTAGATTATAATAATTGTATTCTTATATTATTTGAAATAACATAATAATTAAATTATATTTGGATATTGAATTAAACTCATACTAACATTTTTTAACAAAAATAAAAATCATAAAATCACGCAATATGACTTAGTATATATATTAAGCCTATGACATTTGTGTGCCAAACATGAACCTGGATTCTTTCACATGCCCAACTTATTCAAGAAGCATTAATTCGGCTCTTGAACTTTCCAACATTTCTTAAAGTTAGCCGTTACAAAAAATTGAATGGTGACAAAGAAGATGAGAGAGAAAAAGAAAATATCTTTATTGTATATAATATAATATTTAAATGACTACATACAATGTTGGTGTGGATAAACATAATCAAGGGAACTTTTTGGCTTCCGTTTCTTCAAGGCCTATATGATCTGTTAAAGCTGCAATTCTCCCTTTTTCCCTATTAAACGGTGCAATTTTTCAAGACAAGTTTGAATTTTTTGGTTTTAACTTGATGGGTTTTTCTTTTCGGCCCTCTCTCTGTCATTTTTCTTGATTTGAATAGTTTTTCTCGATTTGGATGCTCCTTTTTTTTTTTTCTGTTTTTTTTTTTTTGGGATTCGCCCTAGTGCCGCTAAAATCGTCATCTTTCATGAATTTTTTTCCTGTCGACTACTTTTGTCTAAAACAAGCATCTCAAAAATGTTGTTTAATGTGTGGCTATTGTGAGTATTGTAATTTCTTATATTGTTTTGTTATGTGCTGATATTATAATAATTTTTGAATGATAAAAAATCAAGCTAGGAAATGGGCCAGGGATGGAACAGACAAAATAACAAATGGGAAATATGGCGTCCACGTGGTGAACTGAATTTTGTTGTTACTTAGCCCGTCTAAGCCGTTAGATTTGCCTTACTAAAAAGAGAAAAAAAAAAAAAAGAAAAAAAGAAAAACAAAGCACTAGTTGATTTGCAGCCCTTTTGAAGTGGTAAAAATTGGATGTCTTGGATTCGCGTGCTTTATTTCTGTGGTGGGTTGTTGGGGTGGGTAGGTAGGTCGGTTTAGGGCTTTTTGGGAGTTTCCTGTTTTTTCACTTTAAGGGGTTTCCTTTCATTGTCGATTGCGAGAGTTTTAAGTGGTTAAGACAAGGAAAATTGTGGAGGAATGAGATTTGATCACAGTCACATGCTTTTATCTAAAGAATTAACAATCCAAGTAACCTAGAAGTCTAAACAAATTTTGGGACCAAGAAACTTATATATATAATATAATTATAAAAATCAATATAAAATTAATAAAATATTTATATAATAATATTTATTTAATTTTAAAAATATTTAAATATTTTATATTTTTAATAAATTTTTTATTGTAATATTTAATATTAATTCAATAGTTAATATATATTTTTAATATTTTAATAAAATTAAAATTTATTAAGTATTTAATTTACTCAATTTATATAATTACACTTTAATATATATTATATTTTATTTTATTTCAGTTAATAATTATTTATATATATTTAAAATTTGTATTATATAAATAATTATAACTCAGAAAAATAAAATTTTAAAATTAAAATATTTAGAAAAATAATTTCAAATTACTTTTTGTGATAAGTTTACCATGAATTATATAATTTATTTTTACGAAAACAATTATGATGCTTCTTTTTTTTTCTTCTATCAATAACTTGGAACTTTTTAATTGACAATTGGAAGAGAAGATATGCAATTTTTTTGGTATCATTGTATGTATAATTAACCCTTTAATTAATTTAAAATTTGATGTAAGTCCATTCTTTCATTAACAATTAGGAGTATTTATCACTCATACCATGTTTTTAGAATTTTATATATATATAAAAATAAATTTGACCTTAAAGTTTAATATTTAAATTTAAATTCATAATAAAAGAGTTTATTCTTACAAAAAAAGAAAAAAAAATATTTTAAATTTTTATTTTTTCTTAAAAAAATACTCATAATAAAGATTTTAAAATAATTTTATTGTAATATTTTTTTAATTATAAAAATATTTATGTATTTAATTTATTTTTTAATTATTTTAATAGAATCATATAGTTATAGTATTTAACATTAATTTAAAATTTTTTAATTTTTTAATATAATTATAATTTTAATATGTTTTAATTTATTTAATTTAATTAATTACAATTAATATATATTATAATTTATTTTATTTATATTAATAATTTTTTATATATGTGAATATTTATAATTAAATTTTTTTAAATTATAAAAAACAATGAATTCTAAATTTATTTTTTAAGAAAAAATTTTAAATTTATTTTTTAGAAATAAAAAATAAAAAAATATTTATAATTTAAAATTTTTTTACTTACTTAAAAAGAAAATAAATATTATTAAATTTATTTTTTAAAATACTCATAATTTAAAATTTATGTATAAATAAATGATATAAAATTAAAGTTATTGTTATTATATTTTTTTTCTATTTATTTTAATTTTGTTTATATCTATGTTCTGCATATTCTCCACCAGCTCTCAAACTCCTGACGGTAGCAAACAGGATCAAAGCTTTACCAAAGAGGCAATAGGATGGTGGTATCTGAACCGAGGAGGGTGGTATCTGAACCGAACCTAGACGGATTACATTACATAAGAGCCAAGTAAACCAAACCCAGCTTGTGAACTCCAACCCAGCAAGTTCAATATTGTTTTCTTAAGGTTATAATCAACGGAATTTTTAAATATGGTAGTTACATCTTATTTCTGGGTCCATAATTGAATTTCTTATTTAAATTAGGGTTTGATTCCATCTAACCACAGAATAGTACCCAGAAAAAAAAAAAAAAAACTTGTCTTATATGCTTCAACATTGAAATTCAGTAACAGGAAAAAAAAAAAAACACTAAACTTGGCTGCTCCAAGTGTTTAGAGAAATTCAAACCATTGCAAAAATAATCATAACAACGGAGTCAAAAGTCAGTTTGGTGTAACCAAATAATGCTTGTCCTTGTTTGTATAGAACTGGACAAAAATACAGAGCTTTCAATGAATTCATTTAACCAGATACTCAGAACCGTGGCCTATAGACATGACAAAGCAAATTTATGAGACAGCAGCTAACAGGGGGCGAAAAGGAGGACAAGAATTTCATTTTTTTATTATGCCGTATTGAGGACCACAACAACTCTGCAGAGCAGACCACATGGAAGGTGGGCGAGGGGTTCTTAAAGGGTGCTGATCCACCACTTCGTTTTACTTCCAGCCCATTTTCTCCACCGTTCAATTCAATTACCGGGTTACATTCTCAATAAGTTCTAAATTTTTGGGGATTTTTGTAATTGAGTTTTAAACATTTTTAAGTTTTTAAACTAATCAGAAACCTTTTTTTTATTTATTTAATAAAAAATTTTTTTAACAGAAATTAATTATACTGTTAGGTATATAATTTGACTTTATAAGTACCCTTTCAAAATAAGTCCTAAATTCTTTCTCCATAAATTTGGGAAAAATAAGAAAAATTTAGGGTTTTTGTAAAAGAAAGAAATTTTAACAAAATACAAATGTGAATGTATCTTGGATATTTTTTTTATATAGTTTTGGTCAAGACAAACGACATATCTAGTATTTAGTTCGATAAATTATTTGCAATGAAAATTAAAAATTAAGGACTAATTTGAAATTCAAAAAAATTTGGAATTAAATTGCAAAAATCACTAAAAATTTAGAATTTACATATCCCTTTAGGATAACATATATGCTTTGTTATTCATTTTTAATTTATAGAATTCAAGTATAAAGTATTTCATATGGTCAATGAATGACCTGTTTTGTTCCAACTATCCCAGGAGCTCTCTTGGATGAGCAGCAAACTAGGGCAGGCCCACCATGTCCTGTACCATTGCCTGGCTGCATCAACGCACGTAAACCTGAACCGGATTTTTGTTCAGACTGGAGTCAATGCAAATTGAGAACCGGAGAGGCCTCTCCGATTCCAGTGTCTAGTTTCAGACAAAACCACAACTGAGAAGAGAACCAGCCTGGACAAGGTTGAAGATTTTTAGGAATTGGATCGATGAAAGAAACCTATGAATTATCGGTTCGAACTGGCAGATTGTAAGGACGTTGGAACTGACGATTTGAACCACGGTTCCACAATTTGGTGGAAAAAAAAAAAAAAGGGGTTAATTCTTTGCTCATTGTGTTTAAATGCTCTAATCTCAAATAAGGAATGCTCCATTCATTCTTCAATGCTTTAATGACTTGTTTTGTGCCAAAAGTATTAAATTTTAAAGCCTTAATTTTTCTGTGCCGCTTGAATTTTATTTGGAGGAAATGATAGGGTTTTAATGTTCAAATCTGCAGTCGTTCTTAAATGGCAGGATAAATGATCTTAATCGTTTCTACAATGCTACAACCGTCTCCTCTGAGGTGCCCAAAATTAAATTTTACAGCTTCAAACCGTTGTTCCCAGTTTTTATCCTTGCGTTGTCAATCAATTTTACAGTTTATGAGATGTGACAGTGCTCAAAGGTATGTTGTATTTTCTTTCCAACATTTAATAAAATGTTCTAGGTTTTTTTTTTTTTTCAAAAAAAAAAAAAAAAATGAAGTGGACCCAAGACGTACGATAGGAATTTTGAGACCATTCCTTTAAAAATTGAAAACTATTTGCGTCTTTGTCCATGGTGGGCTATGCTCAGGCATGACATCTGGTTCTTGCTTAGATATCTTGAGACACGGAGTTGCGAGTTTGTTACATGCTCAGCTGTGGGGCAATTGATATTAACAACTTGTTTGATATAATTTAAATTGGAGAAATTTAATTCAATTTAATTATATCCTTATTCTATTTGTTTTTGGCCGAGCATCATTCATAAAACTCACTTAAGAAATCAATTGATTGTAACGATGTTTATATTTACAACTGATGATGCTACGACAGCTCGGAACAATGCTCCATTTTAGGAGATAATTTTCAGCAAGTTTTTGCCGTTACCTCTCATGTGTATATGCCTGGATAATTTGACATTTCCTCGTGGGGATGTTTGGAGTAAGAAGTGTATATTAATGTAAATATTATAGTTAATCGGAATGTAAAATTACTAAGAATATATATTAAAATATGATTCATGTTATGAGGAATTTTTGGGAATATGATACAACAATGTTTGGCATTTAAAAAAAAAAAAAAAAAAAGAAATATAGAGTTGATTATCACCTTATGTTTTGTCGCAAAAGTTGCTTAACAAATAATTCTGGACTCGGGGCCAAAAGCTTCGAAGATCCAGAACATCGAACGAATTGGATTCTTTCTTTCCTTTTTCTTTTTTTAATTTTTTTTTGACGCGACGATTCTTTCTCTAGATCTTATATTATAATGGTGTTGTCATTGACATTATTTTCTTGGTTGAACCCACTTTTCTAATTTTAAGACTTCAAGTCTATCAAAGAAGTTTTTTAAAAACTAGGGTTAGGTCACACGGTTGTGAGAGAAGAGGAGCAGGTGCGAAGAAAAATACTGGAGGAATCTGCCCAATCACCACTGTTCACATTGTTCACATTACTCCAGAGTCTTTGGTACCTGCCTATATTTTGAAAACAAAGATTCCAATTGGTAGCTATTATAAAAAATCTAGAGCCGCCGTGACTGGGCAATGTCCAAGATGCGGTGCCACAAAAATATGCAAAGCTGCATAAAAAGAAAGAACAAGATAGGCACGGAAACACAAAGTTTTAAAAATTGAATTAAGGTGATTAGTTAGAGTTGTAAAATTAAGAATTATGATTTAATTTGATTTATTTTAATAATTATTAATTTTAAAAATTAATAAATAAATAAATAAATTAATTAATTAATAAACTGATAACAAAATTTTTTTATTTTAAATTTTTTAAAAAATAAAAATTATATTATTAAAATTTTTAATATATTTAATATTAAATATTAAATTTATTAATTTAATCTTAATTAAAATAATTAAATATTAATTTTTAAAATTTTTAAATTAATTATCAATTTAATATTTAAAAAATTTAAATAACGTAATTATATGGTGCATTTTTTAAGTCTTGCTGTACAATTTTTTCTTTTTTTAAATCTTTTGTTGGCTTTTTTTATCAAAAAAAAAAAATTTAGTTTTTAAAAATTTAAAAATATATTATTTTATTACACGTGGGGCCAACAAATAATGTCATCCCGGGTTGCGCAACGATTTTCGTGACGCTTTCATGTTCCCAGGTAGCATTTTCCAAGAATGTACAATTAGCAGGTTTAACATGTTCACCCATCTGTCCTAGACACATTTGACTTTTGGAAAACGTGGGCATCGCTTGGGTTGTTGGAGAGGTCTTCAAGACGGGGCTTGGTAATTTGACGAAGTTGTTAAGCTGAGGCGACAGCATTGACCGCGGCACTTTCTTAGCTTCAGAATTTTCAGGGGGAGAGGGAGAAAACTGCGTCAGAGGCAGAACAAATAAGGAAACAAAAACGTAAATAATTCGATCAGGCACAATAATTTAGCTTGCATTCATTCGAAAAAAAAGATTATAGACCCGACCAAATAAATGGACTTAAATACAAAATGATTCCGAATTTATGGTCAAACACAACTCAATTCACAGGTTGCCCGCACCATATGATATTTTTCAAGAAGAAAAAAATGAATGAAAAAAATTAATATATAAATAATCAAAATAATATATTTTATATGTTTTTAATATAAATTAATATATAAGAAAAAATAATAACATATTTTTATATTCTAATATATAATAAAATTAAAAAATTGCTGAAAAAAAATTATATTTTAAGAAGTGAGCATGCCAATTCATAGGTTGACATGAAAAGAAACAAAATGCAACAAAAAAGATCTAATTTATAAGGAATAACAATTAAGTGATTGAAAAATGAATGAAATTTTGAATTTAAAAAGAAATTCAAGAGTTGAATTGAAATTTAAAACTATAAGTAGTTTAGATATAAAATTTTGATATAAAAAGATATTAAGTTAGCCAAAACATATAAAAAGTTCATATATAAGATTCAAATATATAAAATTGTTAAGTTGAAAGTTAAAGAAAAGTTTAGAAATAAGGACTTGTAAAGTTGATGGTTAAGGAAAATTCAAAGACAAGAATTCATTGAGTTGAATGTTAAAATTAGTTTAATTAAATTTTTCGTAGATGAAAAATTGAGAAACAAATTATCTATATAATAGTACTTTATAAATATTATGTATAATAAAATGTTTCAAGATTTTGTGTCCCAATTTTTCTCAAAAATTTTAAATTCAAACAAAACTATGTTAAAGAAAGTCAAGCAAAAATTGTTAAGAAAACTTTTGATAATGATGAGAAATTTTGCTATGTTTTACAAATTGTAAACTTGTAATAGACAAGTTAAGGTAATGGATAAGTGAATGTCATGAATGAAGATGAAATCGCAAAGTTATTAATGTGAAGTAATTTTTGTTAGGAAGAATAAGTTGTAGAAGTAGGATAGTTTTGTCACATCAAAGTAGATATTATGAATGATTGTATTACTAAATCAAGATTGAAAGAAAATATGAAAATTAATCCAAATTCATTTTAGATTATGAGTCAATATTTAAGTAAGAATTAAATAGTTAAATCTTATTTGCTATGATTTTCATATTACATTAGAAATAGATATAGTTTAACATATAAAAATTTGAGTATTTTAATTTTTTTTTATAACTAATGAGCATAGATTTTTATTATTTAGCTAGTGAATTTAGCCTTTTATTATGTAGTTGGTGAGTTTAGCTTTTTATTATATAGTTAGTGAGAATAAACTTTTATTAAGTTGCTAATTAAGATATTCTACTAGTGTTATTAATATAGTTTGAATTCCTTTTCATTGTGTGGTATTTTTAAATTAATAAAATTATTTAAACCTAAGTGACTTGACCCTAAAAATAACTCAAATGTGACATACTTTAAAGCAACATGACCCAAATTATGTTGATATAGCAAGATTCCTACAAATTATGTTTTTAATTACGTTTATAGGTGTAAGTATTTTATTTTGGTAAATAAAAAAATTAATCAATTTTTAAGTGCTTCAATTTCATTCAACTACTATTTTTCAAGTCTAACCTAAATCTCACATCTTTGAAGTTAATAATGTTTTTTAAAGTAATTATCACATATACATATTTATCTCCAAGCCAACCAACAAATTACCTATTTTTTTCAAATTTTCTTCCATTTAAGAATCATAACCCAAAATTACCCAAAAAAAAAAAAGGCACATTTTCCGTACATTCCCTTGTAAATAGGTGTACACGTATCTTAGTCTATTATTATTATTATTATTATTGTTGTTTTACAAGAAACAAAGGTACATTATAGGAATATTGGTCATTGCACTTGTTGACATCTTCATTTAACCATTTCTTATATGATAGACCCACCAACTAAGCAATAACAAGGTTGAGCAAGGCTTCATCATAGATGACCATAATGTTAATTATAGTGTTAATGAATATAAAATTCATATGTTGCATCACAATCTTTCTCAACCTAAGTAAGCACCTAGCTTTTTACTAAGGAGAGCATGAGCGTGAGGGTTTTAACTTGGGGGGATGATGATATATTGTTACATATAGGTCAAATGATATATATTGGCATTATGGTGTTAATTAATCATAATTGGTTATTCTTTTATATCCTTTTGATTTTACTTAATTTACAATAAATATAATTTTCTCAAGTTGGAGAAGTTAGGCTAATGATCTCAACAAGAAAGGCCAAAATTGAAGGGACTACATTGGGAATTAGTTGGACAATGGCCTTTAAATTTGTTGAAGGAGTACCCATCAAAATTTAGTTAACTTATGTAGACCTTTTAAAGCAATATAGCCATAATAGTAGTCACACGATACTATCCTTTCAAGGCAATGGTTTGATCTTAAGCTTTTTATTAGCTATTATCTCTTGCTTCTTTAATGCTTCATAGGGCATGATGTGTTCCTTAAGTTTACAGTGTATAATTTAGTTGACCCTTTGTCGACTCTCACTTTACTTATGGTATAATAGTTCTACTTCTCTATATGGTTTTACATTCATTCTTTCTATATTGCTACTTTTTAATTTTTTACTTATTCTTAAATTTTAATTCATTATTTAATCTTGAATTTTAACTAATTTCTTTAAGATCTCAAATTTTATAAAGATCATAGCTCAAGAATGCGGACTATGCATATGTCAAGTGTTTGGTTGAAAGTAATTTTATTAATTGTTATAATTAGATAAATTTATTGATAAAATTTTTATTTATGTATCATCATCATCATCATGATTATGTAAATTCTTTAATATAAATTATATTTCTATTTTTATAGTAATCAAATATATTTTAATTACATTATTATTATTATTATTATCCTAATTTTTTATTATGATTTCAATTCTAAATTTAACCAAAAGTCAACAAAAGGAATTTGAATATAATTCTAAAATAAATTAAATATATTATAAAATTTGCTATTCTATCTTCAATTTCTTTTGATTATAATTATAATTATAATTATAATTATAATTATAGAATATGAACTAAATGACTTCTTAGTTGCTTTAAGGGATAACTATATTTTAAGTTTTAAACATTTCCCTTTTTTTTTTTTTCTTCAATGTGGTCTTAAATGTTTTTATGATTTTAATTTAATCATAAACATTATAGTTACATTTTAATTAAGTCCAATTAATGGTGAAACACAATTTAATAATCAAATAAATATTTTGACCAAATTAAAAAAAGAGAAAAGTATGAAAATATAAAATTAACTATACTTAGTGTGGAAGAAAAATAATAATAATAATTAAAATTATATTTCACCATTCAAACACATACATATTTACTTCATAATCACATATGAGCACTTTGATTCTTTTAAGTTCCTCTTGAATCTAACCTAAGTCAATTAAATTAATCTTTACTTTTCTAAAATTTGTCAAAAATTAAACCTTCAAGCCAAAAATAAGGTTTTGCAACATCAGGTAAAAGACATGTAGGAAAGAATGAGGAAAGGAGGAGTGAGAGAAGTGAGGAATGTTAGACTTTTGAACGAAACAAATGTGCATATGAGGTAACTGCTTATTTGCTGTGTAGCAATGCTTTTTCTTTGCAATGTACTACAACTTTGGGTTATAGCAAAATGTGCCAATTAGGTCTAGTGTAGAAGAAAAGAGGGAGATATAGGTAATCATTAAATTAAAGATGAAATGAATATTTTAGTATATAGTTAGGTATTTGGTCTTATTTAGAGAAAAAAATAGATAAAAAAAACAATTTAATTTCATAGTTTCATACTTTTTGCTTTTTTTTTTTTTAATTTTGTTAAGGAATTTATTTGATGGTCAAATTGTATTATGATATTAATTAGACTTAATTAACATGTAATTGTAATGTTTGTAGCAAAATTGAAATTAAAAAAATATTTAGGATTATATTAAAAAAATAAAAAATTTAAAACTTAAAATATGGTTATCATGTTGCTTTGTTGGCTAGACATGTGCAATTGAACTTATCAATTCACACGGTTAAGAGATGGTGAAGAAGAAATTAGAAATGAGGTTAAGAGAGGTTAGAATACATATAAGCTAGGAGATGATGAAGAACTATATTTTATGTTATGTACCTCCTTAAGACCTTACAAATGCTAAACCAAGCTTTAAGCACATCAAACATCAAAATTTATATATTAGATTTGGGTTTTATTTGAAATGTAATAACACTTTTTAGCATTATTGTTTAATGGCACTAATATCGAGTAGATTTGGCCAGACTACATATTGGATACACTTTAAACTAATGTAAGACAACCTTTTTGTTCATTTTTCTTTTATTTTGAAAACTCAATTTTTGTTATCATAAGTGAAGCATCATCATCTAGTTATTTACAATTACTAAATAGTTAAAAATACCTCAATAAAGCTATTGAAAATTTTTATCAAGAAAACTTGTAACTTACAAACACATATATAGGTATGATGATTGATGGGATATTGAAATTTTTGGTCTTAAACCTATGCTAATTTTTACAATTGAGTCATAAACCTTTTTGACTTTTCATATTAGTCCTAAATTTTTTTTTTTCGTTTTTATATGCGTCATTCCTTAAATATAATATGTTCAATTAATTAAAAAAAAATGGTAGTTTCACCAAATGGAAGTAATTAAGAAAGGAGAAATGTAGTCATCTTAAGTATTTTTTCTAAAAGAAATACAACACATGCATATTTCTTGTTAAATAACCCCAAACTCTTTTGTAAAACCCTAGATTAAAAATAAAAATTTCTTATCTTTGTAAATTCAATAGAAACCTTTCACATGTTCCCCTTTAATGAAATTAGCTCTCTTATTTTAACCAATCATTCCATCATTTTAACAAATTGTTTCTCTTTCCCATTATACTGACCAAATAATCCACCTTTGTGCTATAATACAACTAAGAAGTGGAAAATGTTGTGTCATATTATGGAAAGGAGGCAATGAAGTGAACAACTTAGATTAATTCAAACCTTACTAGGAGATTTATCTCATGTACACAAAATTCAAGGTAATATTTGTAGTTTTTGGTTGAATTCATGTTTAGTTTGGTTGTTGAATTTTTTTTTTCCATTTAACATCATTAAGCATTTTGAAGGATATAAAATTTTTTAATGGTTAGATCCACCTATGTGCGAGAGATCACACCATATCACTTCCAACTTGGTGAGAAGAGAAAGGATTGTGGAGAGGGAAAAGAGAGGTGCAATTGCTCTGCCTACATATAATGGTTGCAATTTCAATCATTCTCCTTTTATTGGTGTTAAGATGGTTGGTAAAATGATGAATTACAAGAGTGTGAAATGTGGGGATAGGTATGCTAAAGCGTTTTGTTAATTAGTTGCATTTTAGTTGAATGATAACTTTTTTCTGCCAAAACTTTGCCTTGGTTGTTATGTAATCAACAAAGGTTAATTAGGTAATATTGTATAATCTTATTTGTAACTTTTATTTGCTTTTGCTTAATATCAATGAGAAGTTGGCAGGAAAAAAAATATTTGCTTAACAATAAAGTATTTAATGGATTCAAAAACCATTGATACAAAGTGATATTCTCTAAAATCATGTACTTGATACATTAACATCAATTGGTATGCTTTTAGAACAAAAAATTGTCATTCAACATTTAGGGACAAGCAACTAAAGACCAATTATGGTCATTTACAAAATGAATAATTGCTTTAATTTTAATTAATTCAAAAAAGAATAACAAAAAAACTAAAGGCCAATTATAGTCATTTACATAAGTGCATAATTGACATGATCCAAAATAACACACATTATACAATTAGCCAACAAAAATAAAAAGAAAAGGTCACCTGAGTAATAAAGAGAACATAGAAAAAATGCAAAATAATAGTAAATAAGATGTCTAACCTAAACAAGATTTATGGTAGGCTCATTTGGTTGGATAAGAATAGTGTTATGATTATAAAGTGGTCCAGATTTACATTTTGGTCACCTAATTGGATAGAATCAGTGTTTTCCTTATTTATTTAGATTAGTTCAATATTAAAAGGTTTATTTAGTTAAATAGTGTCAATATTTTTTTAAGGGCAAACCCTTCGTTGTGCCCTTGCTTCTTGCACATCATTTTCATACCAATCTAAGACATTTTGGTTTTGTTAAGTATGTGTTTTTCTCACTCTTTCCTTCTTCTATTCTTCTTTGGTCTCCCACATACTTTTCTGTAGGGAGGTGGCAGTAATAATTCTTTGCTAGTGGTAGGACAAAATTTTTCCCCAATAGGTTGCATCTTATTTTCATAAGCCTCAATATACTTATCCTTCTTATATTAATAAGAAATGTAAAGTTCTAAATCTTCTCCCTTATACTTTATTACACAAAAAGCATATGGATAGGGGATGCCTGAAAACATCCAAGATCTACATGTGTATGTATTTTTGTCTAACTTTACAATAAATTTATGCATTTTATGTTTAATCCCAAACCCTTCACTACCATTCCACTCTACTTTATAATGGTGACTCTCTTGGATGTTTTTTTTAATCTTTCTCCTAATCTTCGGACCTATCTCAATAGGCCACTTATTAGTCAATGCATAATTTTTGATCATTCTCCTTGATATATAGATATGTATATCTTTAAGCATAAAAATAATAGATTTTTCTTCAGCAAAAACTATTTTTCCATTAAAGGCTTCACACAAATTATTATTAAAAATGTCATGCTTAATATCAAAGTTGAAAAAAGCCTTACACCATGTCTTTTTCTTTTTTTTTTCAGCATATTAGCATGAGCATCTCAATTCTCTTCCTTTAATTTAGTCATCTTTAAATTGAGGTCTTGTTCATTGGTTTCCTTAATACAAGACCAAAACATCCTTTGCAATATCAAGCCTTTGTGTTTCTGTCTTTAATTGGCAAATAGATCCTTACCACAAAATATGTGCTTTACATGTGGCAACTTATGGTTAATGGCATTGAGCAGACCCTACATTTAATAAAGACAAACAAATGGTTATAAATTTACAATTGAGAATGGTCCTTAAATATTGTAATATCAAAATTTCAATATTACTTTTTGTTAGTTAGATATTATTGCCCACCCATATCTATTTGTGATATCAAGGTTAGCCTTTAAAAGCTTTAAAAACTATGCCTAAGTATTTATGGATTTTAAGACAACCTTTGCTCATTTTATTAGGAACATTTGATTATTTGCATCCCTTCCCGCAGCTATAAGTATTTCTCCTTTAATAATACCTTTTAAAAAACATCCATTAATACCTATTACCTTTTTACACTCAGCCAAGAAGTCCCTTTTATAATAATCAAAGGCAAAGCACATCAGAGCAAACTCTAGCTACTCTCTTCCTAATACAAGTCTCATAAAATCCAACTTAACTATTGTACCTGGGTTACTTCTCTCTATTTTAGATTTGTAATCCTAGAGTTATGCATATTATTTCTTTGCATCTCTTCTCATATTCTTGACAAATAGATTACTTGCCTTATGGCATTTGGTTAGACTAACATCTAATTGCAGTTGTCTTCTCACCATATCTTTAAAGTCTTTTTACTAACAATTTAGAGATAAACTTTAAGTCTTTAAACACAATGTTAGCCAACCACATGATATTCTTTTATTATTAAAATAAAATTGTACTCATGAGTGTTCAATAAGGTTTTTACTTAGATGCAATTAAGTTCCTTCATATATCCTACAAAAATCTTTGATAGGCAAAAAGGATTCTTGCATTATACTTTCACAAAATCCTTATAGTTTTTAACAAAGATAGACTCTATCCTCTTCTTATTTTTTCTTCTAATTACACTATCCTCATC
The DNA here is from genome assembly GCA_037832385.1 of Rhizophora apiculata. Taxonomy (NCBI): domain Eukaryota; kingdom Viridiplantae; phylum Streptophyta; class Magnoliopsida; order Malpighiales; family Rhizophoraceae; genus Rhizophora; species Rhizophora apiculata. The sequence continues at coordinate 2,773,100 of CM075440.1, forward strand.
ACTCTCATTAATCTTAAAACTTTTATAATCACTTATATTAGAATAATCAATTGCATTACCATCATTAAAATTTTTATGTTTATCTTTGAATCAACATCCTTGTTATCCTTATTGTCATATTCTTCTACCTTTACATCTTGTATTTTAGTCTTTTCTTCATTACATTGACCAAGGTTGAATTTTCTAACATATTCCCTTGCCACCTCTAATTCTAAATGATCTTCATTAGATAATATATCAATTATTATTGTGGTCCTTTTGTATTCTTCACCATTAGAGTTATGACTTTTAAATTCTGATTTGCCACCACTAATATCTTTTATGGTTTTCTTGCTAACATCTATAGTATTATTTAAATCATTATTGCACAAGACTTCATCATCATTGTTGTCAATGCCATTTGTTTGACAGGATGGTCCCTCATTTACTAAGTTCATTTTAGTACCCTCTTCCATACCAATAAGCCCATTTCTCTACATAATGGCATTTTTTTATGCATCATTACCACCTTCAATATCAGCATGAACTTTACCACCCTCATTTGTCCCACCCCTTATTACATTATCACCTTTTCCTTTAATATAGTTCTCACTCTTATTCATATCAAGATCCTCTTCCTCTTGGGTAACATACACTTTTATTTTCTTATGCTTTAAAATGATATTAATTATCTCAACAATGGTTGTGTTTGAATTATATATTTCTTTCAGACTTGTATCCAAGATCTTCCTAAGCATCACGAAAAAAAAAAACATTCTTATATCTTGGGTAATGCAAAAATTTCACCATATTTTCTAAATCTCAAAAATTAAATCTATTAACCTTAATTCCTCACTTCTTCACATTGCCTCCTTCATAATGAGTGTATGGATCATAACCCACCATGGTATATTATCATGGTCCCATCATACAAACTCGTCCTACAATATTTAAGAGCAAAATCACATAAATTAAAAGCAAGTTTCTATTCTTTATTCTAAACTAAAAAGACTATAATAATTACATACAGTTGGTACAAATTGTATGTTGACCACTACCAAACTTCTGTAAACCATGCCTAATAGCGCATAAATAATTTAAGCTATTGAAAGTCACACACAAACAAATAAGTGTCAACCATTTTTAATCCAAATCAATAGAAAAGAGTTGTCATTTTTTATTCGAGATCACATACGTGCATGTGGTCTCAATTCCTCAACAATTATGACAATAGATCTTACTATATAAGTTCTTTTGAAGCAAAACACACAATGTTCAATTATATTGAAAGGAAAGCTATTATCAAAACCAAAAAGATCTTTATCAAGTCATAAACCCAAAACATCCACAATCATGCGATACCAAAATTTTTCACAAACTATAATATAAGATGTAAATAATGACAAATCATCCATCAAAACCAAAACCATATGGATAGTAACACAGAATTGTATATATTAAGATAATTTATAAATTATACTTTTCAAATCTTAAAATTTTGATTCAAATATCCAAAACTCACAAACATTCTTTGAGCAAAATTTTAACCCGAATGTAATTAACAATATAAAAAATAGGTTGAAGATTATACTGACCTCTTTAAGGATAAATGTGAATGTCTTAACTCTAAGAGGATTTCAATTGGAAAACTTAGATAAAGGGTTTTTTATTTAAGGATTTTTGTTTTGTATTTGTATTTGCTTTATTATTATTATTATTATTGAGATTTAGGAGACAAAATAAAACAAAACCATCAATTCTTGAAGGAGAAAGCAACCATTATGAGGTGGATTTCTTAACGTAAACATCTTTTAGTATTTCATTTTTAGGATCTTTAAATGATTTTTGAGTATTTATTTTTTCTTAATTTTCCTTAAAAAAAAGAATTTAGAGGGTTTTCTTTTTTTAATAAAAATTATATATATATATATCATTTAAAAAATACTTAAAACAATCATATTTTTCTTTTTTTAAAATATTTTTGTTTGTTCAAACGGCTTTTTTTGCTAAAATGATTGATTATAGTTTATTTGAGCAAAGATACATATGAAAAAGAACAAAAATGTTTAGAAACAATATAAAAAGTTACAAACATTTAGAATTCAATTGTAAAAATTGATAAATATTTAAAATTAAAAATTTCAATATCTTAATAATTAATTAATAATAAAAATAAAATATTTTTTTTAATTAAATCTCACTATACAAATATATTATCTAATAAATATAATATAATTTATATCACATGAAATAATATTTTCACTATATAAATTTTATATAAAAATTTATTTTATTTTCAGACAACTTTATTATACATATAAAAAGAATTAAATAATATTTATATAATATAAATACATTATATCTAATTATATTTATTAAATAATGTATCTACTTGATTTTTCATTTTAATTTTCTCTTAAAAACCTTTAAAATGATTAGATTCGTAGGTCCCAAGCGGGGACCACAGCGAATTAAATTGCGCTGATAAGTTTGATAACGGAGGCAGATCTCGGTAGGATTGTCTCTGCAGCCACTGTTTAATAATGATGTTAATTTATAAGCATCAAGTGTATCATCGAAAATGTATTTCAATTTGTGGACGATGCTAAACCCACGTTTCCAAGATGTTATAGTGGGTAAGACATTTTTTCAAATATATCAGGAAAATTGTCAAAGAGGATGATATTTGGGCTAAGACCTAAAGACAGGACAGGTACTGGGGGAGGGGGGAAGGACCAGGTCACGTTGCCGCTACAAATTTTATTCAATTAAATCCTTGATTGGACCCCCAAAATCTTTTTATCATACTTTTAGATTTCTTTTTTTTTTTTTTTGGACCCTCATATCTTTAAATCAAACACAAAAACACAAGGGTAAAATACAAACGTGGCTTCATGTGTTTTTTCTTTTGAAAAAAAATGAAAAAAAAAAAAGAAAGATATTTCATTCTTTTAAAAAACAAAAATTGTAATGAATTTACATTTTATAATGGGTTGCACAAATACACTAAATCTTTAAAAAGAACAAACTCTACAACATAATAGTAAGAATCACCAATCATCTCCAAATTATATGTTGTTAGATGTATACTTAGTTTATTAAACGCTGAATGTCTTAAGGAGAATCCAAACTCATGATAATATGGTATGAACAAAAATTTTAAACTACAACAAATGATAATAGATTCAAGTTATTTATTACTACTAGAGCTTAATTTTTGAATATAATTTCTTTTGAGCATTAGGATTTGCATGAAATGTAACAAACTTTAGACCACTATACTAAGAAATTTTACTTTTTTTTTCTTTTGTTCCAAGTCAATATTAATATTTTTATGAGTTGATTCCTAAACCATAATTAAATACATTGATTAAGTACATTTTCAAAACAGTTCATCACTAAATGGTTAATGTGTCTATCTAATAAAAGTTGGGGGATGCTACGACAATATATGTAAGTGATATTACATGACAACCGACCATTGTACAAAACGCCAAAAAACTTGTCACTAATCTACCTTTTTTTGTTTCTTTATTTGTTGACCAGTTGTGCTTGTTCCGCCCATGGTATTAATTATTGTCGAACCAGTAGTTTTTGACTTATTGTCCCTGCCATTGAACTACAGACAGAGGACTAACAACCGCTTGCAATCACTTTATTTGCGTTATCAAATGGTGCCTCGACTGCCTTTTTCTCTTTTTTTTTTTTTTTGCTACCTTCTTTCTTATCTCATGATATTGCTGGTTTTAGGGAAAGAGTCCATGAGGGCATACTTCCCGGAAGCCTAAATTCTTGGGGCTTATACAAGTATTGATCTTTCATACGCTCAGGGTATTGAGAAAATGCAACTGAAGCAATCGCCTCATTGGCTGTTTGCATGAGCGTGCATTGTGCAAAAACAATTTAGTGTGAATAATAGGGAAAAAATAAAAAAATAATCACGCACTCACACACACACTATTTTGAAAGGCCAATGCCAGAGAGTTTCCAGAACCTGGCTAATTTCCATTGTTGAGAGATCAAACTTTAAGGGCATACAAGTTCACCACCATTGCATCTTCGCTCTTTACAAAAGGAAAAGTAAGAGTCTTTCCGACGTCCCCCAAAAGAAAAACAGGGAGAGAAAGAGAGAGAAGTAGCACAAAATGAAGAATTAAACAACAGAAAAGCAGGATAACCGGTAAATTTCCAGAAATACCTATAAGCTAGTCCAATCGCATGGTGACCCGATGCACCATGATGGACGGTAAAATTGACTTCAGCATCTACAAAAGATACAGATTAAAAGCGTAATTTGAAAAAATATACATGACCTGATGAGGGTGGCTATCAACGTTTCCTCTCCCTTCAGACAATTTCAATAACGAGAAACTACCTACATGATTGATAGTACATAATTACAACACAATCACATCCCCCACCGGATCCTCAAATATGCACACACCTCTATGAAAGCTGTAGTAACCGTACCTCCCGACCTTCCTTCCCAACAGGGAATTAAAAAAGCCTTGTAACCAAAAATAGTTCTCTTGCTTACTGTTTCTCTACACAAGACAGCGTACTCAGAATCACAAGGCTGTGCAATCAATCCCTTGGAATGGCTATTCATGAGCTTGACACTAAGATGATGGCCAAAACACCAATAGAACAAACTCGTCTCTCACAGCCCAACCCATTTTACCCATCTGAAAATCCAGCCAACTCTGAATGGCAACTCATAGTCTTTGGTGGCAGCAGGATCACTTCTTGCTGCCTCGTGTTCGGACCACATGTACACCCCACGTTCTTGCCTACTACCAGGGATAATGTTGTCCAGGATAACAGCAACCAGAAATGCAATCACCATGTTTAGCGATAATAATGTGTTCAAAACATAGTTCAACTGCAAAGACAAAAATGCATTCATCAAAGCAGGTAGTTATGAAAAACTCTACTGTTAGCATGAGCACAGATCTAAACATATGCTATAAAGATATATTGTCAGTTAAATTCATGTATTAAATATCAGTTATTTCAATGAGAAAAAGTAGACCATTTCAACATCAATCATTCTCCTTTCCTACAATCTAGTATCAATCATCCAAAAAGGAAGAAAAATGATGCGAGGGGAACAAACATTATCTTCATAAAAGCTTCTACCATATATCACCCCTTGATTTTTGCTACTATCCAGGAACATGCCATGGCTTTATTAAAAGGATTAAAGCAGTATGCATACCCCTCCATATTTGCTGCGTATCGGTCCATGAGAGGCTACAATATATGGCTGAAAGTAACTTGGGACAGACAAGCTGGAATTGGGAGAGATGCCATATTGCTGAAAGTATGCAGGTATAGAAAGTGAGAAAAACAAAGATAAGCCGACTATGATGATGTTCCGAGAGCTTCCAGCCTCACTGTAACGCAGGTTTGACAATCCTAGAGCTGTCAGCATTGCCCACATGAAGCAAAGGAGAGCAGCAACCATGACTTCAGGAATCGAAGCAATAAATCCACCAACTTTACCTATATGAATAGCAGAAACACAGTTAAGAACAAAATACTAAACATACTGAGAGAAAAGATAATAAAGGAGTCTCTGCCCTTCATTGTTGTTACCATCAAGCAATGAAATCCTTTTAAAGTAAACAATGCCATAATGAGATTTCAAATAGGTTTTCCTAGAAATTTATGAAACCATCAGTATCAAGATGCAAGCAAATTGCCTGCACCTTACCACCAAGAATCCATAACCCGAAAACAAAGGTTAAAAATGTTTGGGGTACAGGATGTGAAGAAGACATGCATACATAACTTCTATACATATAAGGCAGAATACTTGAAAGATGATCAACCTTATCAATGTAAAGCATGACCCTAAGCTAAAGGTTGAAGTTGCCAATTTCAAATGCCAAGAGGCAAATGTGGTATGTAAATGTATCTTGTGCAATTTTAAGAAACTAATGGAAAGAATGTGCACAATATCTCCAGCAAAATTCGTCAGCTTGAATTTGTTTGGGGACCACTAAGCCTTGGTTGGGCATGGAGGGTGTTATCCATAGGGTTAACAAAATATATGATATTTTAAGTGCATGTGACACAACAGATTGCCTCATACATGTATATTTTATCTTGATTTTGTTTGCCAATAAAGCTTATCAGCCAAAGTAAACTTGGACATTCTGGACCATATTACTAGCTTCACTCAGCCCGGGAATACTTTCACTTCTTGTGTCCAAAATGAGAAGCCTTGCCACTCAATAATACCAGTATATTTTTCCCTTCTTGATAAGAAATTATTATATCGTGCAAGAATCAAGAACAGAAGACACATCAAGTCAATATATGAAATAAATTTAACATAAACTACAAAATAAAAACAGTATGGAAGTTCAAATATCAGAGAGATTCATATGCTATGGTATTATTGTAAACCTTATTTGGACAAAATCACCTCATTGATGATGTCAAAGCTTTAGACGACATAAATTCACTTCAACAAAATTTTCAACAAGTCGTTGCCACATTATAATTTGCAGACTATTTATCACAAGTACGTTGAAACTAAGATCTTGTAACAGCTAGTACAGTGCAGAAGTGCAGTGAGCAGTTTCCTTTTCCTTTTCCTTATTCCTTAGGCAAGACATTTCATCAGGAATCATTTTCTACCAAGATCTTTTTGGGCTATTCAAGCACACCTCAAAACTGCAGCACATAGCATTAAACTTTACATTCTGCATAAGAAACCTGACCTTAGATGAACAGTAATGAAATCACTGGGTAACTATCATGAACCAATGTTTACACAAACTGTCTTGAATGGAACCCAAAGAAAGAAGATTGAAACCATAGTAATTCAACCTACGTGCCAGGACAATTTAACCGACAACAATAAGGAATATGTCACACTAGTGGTCCTTGAGTAACTATTTCCAGAAATTTTCAAGTTTTACACTGTGGTCAAAGCGCATATAAACTGCATACCTCATTAGCACTTACCTATAAGCGATAGGAGAATCAAAACACAGGCACCAACTTCAACTGCTCTGCGACTTCCATTTTTAGTCACAGCTATAGTGTGAACATTCTCAGTTAGGGTAGTAGAGCCACTTCCAGTCCCCCAGAGGCCAGCCAGGATGCTAGAAAGACCTTCAAGACCAATCCCTCGACTGACAATGCCTGGAGTTGGAGGTGCAGAGGCCACCAACAATGATGAGGCATGATATGAGCCAACCTAGCATCAATTCATTGAAAATAAGTTGTATAGTCATCACACTTTTCTAAACACATGATAACAGCTTTCTACAACTATGTTAACAAAAATGCCAGAAACAAGACATTTCCATATGGCCTCTATATTTTTTTCAGTTTGACTCTGACCACACCAGCAGAGGAGCTTTGTGCTCAAGAGGACATGTATGAACCTGTTTATATTTGAATGATTGCAATGTCCAAAATCTAGAGACTTCTAAGGAGATGGGAAGCTCCCCAAGAGAAATTGAAGGACTAAGAAAACATCAATTGGTAATTCAGAAATTTGATAAGATTCTCAGCAGTCAAAGTGGTGAATTGTAGAAACTTAGAAGTATTGCTAAAGATGAATCAAACTGGATTATCACAAACAGTAAATGAACTTCAAGCTAGCAACAAAATTGAGTGTTGCTATTAGCAACTATAACATAGAGTCAAAGAAGCACAATGGCACAGAATCCTTAGACAAGATATTATTCCAATTTTATACACCCAGTATGGAGAGTTTTATTAGTCACATCTCCATTGTCTTTGATGTACAAATGTCCTTACATTTATCATTCTAGCTTGCACTTACATTAACATTTTGAAAACTAGCCAAGGAAATGGAAAGAGATACATAAGAATTGATTTCGTGAATCAAATTCATCTTTGTATTCATATAATCACAGAGGTCATCATTCTAGCTTCCTTCTAGATTGACATTTGACAAATAACTAAGTTGAAAATACACAAGTATTAGTTGAAAGACCAAAGAGGTGGTTGACCTTCAAACCCCTTATTCCCACAACTAACCAGCATACCATTGTTTTCCTCCCCTCCTTCCATCCCCCTACCACCCCCCCCCCCCCCGGCCCCAAAAAAAAAAAAAGAGAAAAGGAATAAAACCCAACGCATGGTAGCCAGAAGCCAATCCTTCAGATATAAACTGATTTAAAATGCTAGAGAGAACGTTGTGTGCATTCTTGCTTTATTTATCTATTTATTCATTTTAATAATGAAATGTCCTTCGAATATATTTACAAAGATCAGCATATTACTAAGAGTAACTGTATAGAAGTTAAAAAAACAGCCAACCGAAATTAAATTTCAAGAAAGATATAATCAATTAGCAATATATATATATATAACACTGAACATACCGAGTCCACAGATGAGATAAGGGACACAACACACATAACAAGAGCCATTTTCCAGTTGAAGACAGGAATACCCCATTGTAGTGGATAAGGAAACCTAAACCATGAAGAAGATCTCAGTGCATGTGAAGTATCAACTCGACAATGTTTCATCCTGGAGATATGCTTTCTGCAATGTTCAGATATATTTGATGCAGGAATGTTTACATTGCAGCCTTTGAAACTGTAAACTCCAGCTTCGGTTAAAAAGAAAGCAGCTGCCCATGTAATTGCTAGACCCAATGGAACCTGGTAATGAAATAGAAATAGCCAGTTGAGATTAAAAAAATATATAAACAGCCAATGTGATTCAAGCAATTGGCGGAAAGGCTGTTCATTGGAGAGAGAGCCGGCATCATGCTCCACACTCCCTTTAAATGTAAACTGAAGTGTGAGGTCCCTAGGGAGACAAAAATGTGATATTAACAAATTAAATGAGTCAGCATGGTTTGAACTTATCACTTCTTCCTAACATTTTGTTAATTCTGCTAAAGCTCCATATTAATCTGCAATCAGCTTTTACATTTGGATCCATTTGCCTCCATTTACAATGACTTTATCAAAAGAGGGCATTGCCCTTGTTCTCAGATAAAACACAAGGAAACACAGGATGATAAAATGTCAGAACTTACCGCATAAATTAGAAATACACGATGACCAAAAACAGATATCTTGCGAAGGTACTGCAGAAAATATGAAAGAATTATGTTAGAGACAAATAAGAGAAAAATACACATAATGATGCCATTTATGACAAGAAATGGATTTAATTAAGATGACAGGTCACTTGAAACATAATCCACTGGACTTATCTTCACTAAACTTACTAGAGAAAAAAGAATAACCAGTAAGATCTGCACTGAACCAATCTCAAGACAGGTGCCAACCCGTGGGAAACCATAGTTATAAAAGGAAAGTCCAACAGCAGCAATGGTTGGGGCAACAACCACTGGATTTATCAGCCTGAAAACAAATCATGAATAAAATAAATTCAGACAACTTATATGAAAGGAGAGACCTACTAGCCAAGTCTGAACAACATGTGATGCTGCTAAAAAAGTGATTTTCCAAATATCTATGACCAACAGGAATTGATTCGGCTTTACTTAGGCAACTAACAATAAAATAACATAATAAATCAATTTGATACAATCTACTCAAGCTACAGATTTGCACCTGCTAATTGAAATTATCAATTCTCAAGGTATTACCATTGTAGTATTTGGAATTGTACCTCAAAAATACAGACATCAGGCCAGTATATCCAAGGAATGCTTGAAAAGCTGAAGCTATAATTATTGCCCCTTGTAGCTCCTTCATAATATGCTTAAAATTCTGCAACATGCAGAAGGAATGACTGAGATGCAAAAAACAAATTCCAGACAAGTCAACATGTTTTTCTGTAACATTATGTTGAGCTTGGTTGAACAAATCTTATCGTTTTGTGAAACCCAAAGCAGAATTATGAGTCTATATACTAGTCAATGATATAGGTCTAAGTTCTTTTTCTCATCTTGTATTTGTCTTTTCTACTAGCATTGACTTCATTCATCATTTTACCCTAGCAAACTTTCCATCAGTCACACCGACCATTTTGTCTTTGACACAATTTGAGATCAAAATAACAAATCATGAAAAGCTCAGAAACAATTCTCTCAACAAGCGGACTTTTAGAAGACTCATTAGCAAATTGATATAAAAGGCAATCAATCAACCATATTTTACCATTGCTTTTCCACATTGCAACTCATTAGTGAGTTTGTAATAAGAACATAACGAGAATAAATATTGTTTTTTCAACAGACCTAACCACATGGACACACACAGGGGGAAGGGGGGCGGCACTCATGATACACCTAACTTCAAAGATTCTTCCAGATGCTATAGCCAATAAAACAAGAGTAATGCCAGAGATGCTAAAAGTTAAAAACATTTTATTTTTTCACTTAGTGATGTGGCATATTGTAAAACCAAACACGTCTTGTTAATGGCGGAACCCAGATGCAGGACAAAAAATGATTTGATCGCATCACCTTATAAAGTCTTAGTAACCCTAGCATTGCTCATTAAAAAATAGCCTTGTGAAGGCATAATTCTTATATGCCTTCTAGTTTCATTCCATTTCTATGTCTACATCCATTTTGCCTTGTCTTAATGAAAACAGGTTGATCCCTATTGTAATGATTTAGCCAGGTATTTCCTTCACTATCTGACAAATAATAGGTAACCACATCATGAGATCCCTGATTCAAAAGCTGAACAAGGTATTGTCAGAAAAGGCCAAGTGTTGGAGGCTTAGAAAAATACAACAATGAATCATCAAATCCAAAATTCACATAGAATACTATCCGAGAATTCAAAAAACTTTTATAATCTTTAAAACAAGAGGGAGGCAAAAAAACTTAGACAGCATAATATGATCTGAAATTGTATGCAATACCAATAACATTTTTCCACCAAAATGTTATACATAAAATGATCAAAGCTTCTTGTATTAGCCTTAAAAGCAAGAGAAGCATGTGAGGCAGAGGGAGTCTTTGCTTGATGACAAACTGAAAATGATAAAAACTATTGATTTAAATATTTAGTTAACCAAAATCTGAGAATAGGAATATACATTTCCATTTAGTCCTAGAAACTCTGGGGAGTTGATTATTGCCAACGCTGGAGCAAGGTAAACATATGAAGGGCCTTGTATCAGAGGCAACCTTGAACCGAAAGATGTATGCAAAAGCGTGGTCACTCCTGAAACAAATAGCACAGTTGACACCACCATTGCAGTATCCTCCTACACCAACTAAATGCATTAAGGACAAATAATAGACACACCATCCTTAATCAGGCAATAATTCATTAGAAAAAAACATCATAGCAAAGACAACATATGACTACTCACAGAACTGCCACGCATTGCAGGGACCATGACAAGTGGAATGAGAATCAATGAGCCCAACATCGAAAGATAATGCTGGAACCCATATAGACCAATGGTAACTGGAACATAGTGCAAGAAACATAAGCCCAATTAAATCATCAACAAAACCAATATAAAGGAAATGTTGTAACTTCAGAATCCCACCAACTAACAATTATTATTTGCCAGCTGGAGCAATAAAAAGATAATGTTTTCATCAAAAATCAATCTCAAAATCCAATCATGACAACCAAAGTATCAGCATATGCATCATTGGTAATATTTACTTATCGCCAAAAAATAAAAGGTTCCATAAGTACCCATCCAACATCGAAACATACAAAACAATCATTACCCAATATCTTCCAAGCCACAAATGACAAACACAATGCAACTCTCATGGTAGCTAATCAACGAGTCAAACTCCTAAAGTCACCCAAAACGAAGATAAACCCATATTTTCAAAACAGAACCTAAAAATAGAAGCAAAAAGACCTTGTCTTTACGGGTCATAAAATGATCATGGAAGCAAAACAAAACCCAGTTCAAATTAACAGTTAAAAGTAGTATTTGTCTCTCTCGAGCTCCCTAATTACCTACATTAGCCACCAAAAATTAGAAAAAAAGTTACTCACCAAGACCAGGGGAATCTCTAAGCTCATACTTCGTATTTGTGTGCTTTCCTACAAACCCATCATCCTCCACAATCTGTGGCAACACATCAACCGTTTCCTCATTCCTTGCCGCTCTTCTCGGAGCCTCAGTGGCACCCACCGGGCCTTGCGCATTGGCTCCATGATCCTTATCCTTCTTCGGAGCCCCACGACCACTGGAGTCCCTCCTCTTTTTCCCCGTCTGGTCCTTCATCTCAGGCGCCACCGGCACCTGCGTCCCATTCATCGCAGCTGTTGGTGCCGGTAGCTGTGGCGGCGACGCCAGCACCCGACCCGTCTCGAGATCCGGCTGGACATCGGGCTGCTCTCTGGGCTTCTGGGGTAGCGAAATCTGGCCGGAATCGCCGGCATTGGTCTCGCCGGAGAATTTGGGCCGAAACCCAGTTCGCTTAGCCCAAGAAGCCGGTGGCATTGGCGCAGATTTGGGAACAGGAGGCCCTGGGCCCTGTTTGGGTCGGTTTTTCGGGTCGGAGCCTGACATTCACTCCACTTCACTTTCCTCACTTCTCTCTACTAAAAATGCATCAAGAAGCCTTCAATGTCGTGCAGATCTGAGAAGAAGGGTCGAAGTTTTGTGGGGTTTAAAGAGTCGAAAATGAAGGATGAAAGGGAAAAAAAAAAAACAGCGATTTTAGAGTGAGAACGTGAAAGAAAAGAGCATGTTAGAGAGAGACGCACGAAGTGTGATGAGCAAGCTATTTTCCGGCTTAGAGAGGTGCAAGCAAGTCAAAGAAAGTGGTGGTGGACAGGCTAGAGCAACTTTTTCTATTTTCTATTTATATATTTTAACTCCAAAATAAATGGGACGATGCGATAAGGGACAAAAAAAAAATAAATTGTGGGAATTGTTTATTGATTAATGATGATTAATTAAAGTAAAGTTGGATTTTTGTTGGCTAACTGAGTTTAGAGAAGTAATTTGAATGATTATTGGTTCTAACTAATTGCCTTTGTCATTGTGTGGGCACTCCTAAGCTTTCTTACCCATTTCAATTTTTTTTTTTTTTTTTTTTTTGTCATAAGCATTACCCATCTTAGTTAGTAATTGGTTTATATGTGAAAAAAAGATCAATTTTTTTTTTATCTATTTAAATTGAAAATGAGAGTTAATTATTAGTGAAATTTAAGGAAAAAGATCCTAACTCTAAACTTTATTTTTGATAATCACTACGTCTAGTTGTTAAAATGAATTTATTAGAATTTTACTATAAAACCTTTTGGTTGAATATTCTTCTCATGCTTATAAGTCTTGTCTCCTTCATTTGACTTTTGGAGAATATTATTATGAGTCTTTTGATATACGCCTTGGTTTTCAATTTCCAATCAAATTTTGCAGTGTGAAAAGACAAATCTATTATGTTTTTTGTGTAAATGAACTCTTAACCTAATAGCAAATGGAATTATGTTTTGAGTGTATCCAAAATAATGTTTAATTAGCAAAAATGTAGCTATTAATTTTATTTATGATGATAAATTTTTTTAAGTAAATTTTGAGATATTGCATGTTTTATTTTGTGTAATAATACATTCCATGAAATTAAAAATAAAATTGTCTGTTTAACTCACATAATCTCTAATTTATTGTTATTAAACTAATTGGTTATTAAAACATAATCATCTCAACAAAAATGTTTTATATTTTTTATTATTAATCGAGTTAATACTTTAATTAATATTTCGATATATATATATATAATCTAATTGCGTCTCCTCCTCTAAATAATAAAAGAACGAAAATACTCCACGTTACGGTCCTCAAGCAAATTTCTGTTTCTCCAAAACTGTTGAAACAATAAGACCTCCTATTGATTAAAAACTTCATTGTATTGCTTTGAGAATTCTACTTTAATCTGCCTTACCCTTACGGAATCATTAGACAGAATGCCCTTTTAGATTTCATTAAGCCTATTGAGGAGATGTTGCATTTTTCCAAAAAAAAAAAGTATATATATATATATATATATATATATATATATATTCCAAATATATTCTATTTCAAGTCCAAAGTCGCATCTTTCATTTGCATAATAGCATCCGGTACTGACACAAAATTGGAATTCCAGCGTTGCTGTCCGAGGCCTTTAAACTCATGAGGAAGCAACCCCATGTCCTTTAACCAAAAAGGACAATGGTGCCTATTCTGTGGTGGCGGGGCATGGAGTCGTAATGAAAAGGGGCAATGGTTTGAATTTATACGTGGAAGATGCCTCAATTTTGCTTCAGGAAATTTCAATTGTCAACATGCAAAGATAAGAGCTTGGTTAAGGCTCTCACAAGTGATCGTTGCCCCCCCACTACTACTATTTCACCGGGTAAATTTGGTCCTGTAAAGCCGGGATCAATTGGACCACGTGAATGAATATGATTTTTCAAAACAGGGTAGCGCCTTAAGGTCTCTTGTGACCCGTCACACTTCTCTAAAATATCATAGATGTCATTAAGATCCCCAACAAGAACCCCAGGAAGGTGGATGGAATCAGCCACAAGCTCCGTACTTTTCCGCCCAAGCAAGCTTGAGTTTGCCTCATCAAAATGGCCGTAGGCTGTGAGGCCTTCTCTTCTTGACCAATGAGCTTCGAGCCTTTCTATGGGCAGACGTCTCCCTCGAGGGCCCATTAGTGACATATGTTAAGAGGACTTGAGTTTTAGGATGAAAATCAATGACACGATGGATATGTGATGAATCAGAAATTTTCGTGCCCAAAATTACTTACACGCCCGAATTCCCCTACTTGATTTGCTCTCTTGGAATCATCCTGTTGTGATCCTGAAGGACAACAGCTGGTTGGCCCATCATTAAAATTTGAAATTAAAGAATTTGCCTTTATCACATTTACCCTTCTAAATTCCTTTGATTACGCAAAACATTTAAATCAAAATTACCCTCTAAGGATCGCAAAACACAAGCCAGTAGTAGAAATAGATCGGACCAAGAGAACATTCTTTCCTTGACAATCTCTCTTTTAGGCATTTCTGCACCAGCCACCTCTTGGGCTCTTATGCCAGCATCCACGGCCCAAACCTATCCACCCTTAAGACTCAGACATTCATTCTTGAGGTGGCCTGCTTGTCCATGCTCGAAACAGATTTGACGAAGTCCCTCATATTTCAATCAATAACTTAGAAAGAAGAGGTTTGTTAAGCTCAATTTGCAAACATAGTTAAGTAAACTTGCCGCTTAATGCAGAAAGAGTAATAGTGTTTAATGCTTAACCATCAAGCTTAATGGTTCTTTTGATAAGACTACTAATAGTGTTTAGGACATTATTATTATTATTAAAGTATTTAACATGTATATCGAGAAAAGAGACAAAATTGATTGTCGCACTAGCTTTGGAGACCATTCTCTGACAATTAGATAATGACCCATGATCACTCATGGTCCACAGCAAAGAGGAGTACAACAATCCTATCAGCATGTAAACTAAATAATGAAAATTCAGTGCCCAAGTCTACAATATGTAACTCACCTTTTGGCTTCCAAGGCACCTCAATCGGTTGTACAGATGATTATAGTTAATGGAACAACCTCACAATTTCATTATGAGGGGGCTCCACCGTGCTGAACGCAAAGCTCTTCTCTTTGCATTGGAAAACTTGATATGGGGGCTGTCATCGACAAAAGATACGAAGATATCTTTCGTACTCAGTTCAAACCTTAAGGGGCAAAAGTAGGGGTGGTTCCCTGAGCTGCTTCCTTTAGGCATCTGGCAAGGCTTGCTAGGGTGGCATCAATATTATCCAACATAAGAATATTCATTACACCACTAGCATCCTTTATTTCCTTTTCTTCTTAATACTACAACCTCTTCAATCGAGATCACACGAGGGGTGCCTTCTTCCATTGAAGGGAGTGGCGAAATGGGGACTGAGGAGACTTAGAAGAGTGACATTAATTAGTCCTTTTTTTTTTTTTTTCCCTTGTGCCAAACTGGTAAAAATTTATTTTTCTTTATAAAGACCATGTAAAGGAAAAAAATAAAATCACAAAACATTCTTAAATGTGCTATAGCATAAATCACAAGAATGCAGCCAATAGCACGTGCCACAATAGAAGAAGCTTTTGGTTATCTTATTTCATGGAAGTTTGCGAACAAAAAATACCAGAATTTATCTCAATAATGCGCTCGAAATATACCTTATTTCTTGGTGGGGAGATCAGTCATTTTTAAAATGTCACACAGTCAAAGAATGTTAGGGTGATGGTGTTTAAGAATTTGTATCACCCATAGTAATTAAAAATTTAATGTTTATCTGGAGGGAGAGCTAGAGTTGCTCACTAAGAGAATAAGTAATTTATTAAATAAGGAATTTTGTCTCTAATAACAAATAAAAATAGTACCTAAGAGTTCAAACAAGTAAACTTAATTTTACATATGATTGATACACTAATTACAAGCGGTTGATTATGTCAAGAAATCATTTTTTTTCCTATAAATTCAAGCTATTAAGTGAGACTCATGATATGAATTAGATATTATATTTTAACTAGACCCTTAACACGAAAATTTGTTAGGCTAAAAGCATGAATGAAAGAAAAATGAACTTATTATACATGTAGAATATACAATTAAATGTGAGAGTAATATGATTTGAATATAAAACCACTTAGTTATGAAGGCTTTGATACCATGTCAAGAAACCATTCCACCTAAAAGGTTAAACTATTTAATGAAATCTAAAATATATATTATATATTATATTTTAATACATTCTCTTATATGAAAACTTGTTAGGTTAAAAATGTTAATAAAAGAATGATTATGTTAGAATCCTATAAATTCTAGTACAATATTATTTAATTTTGATATAAAACCCTATATAAAGTTTATATTTATTGTACAAATATATAAATGAATCATATCAAAGATATATATAAATGTCTCTTGATATGATTTAGTGGCATACAATTCTATATAGAGTGCAAATTCATTGCACACATATATTTCAATCATATTAAGGACATGCAAAAATCTCTCTTTATATGATTTGATAAATATTTTATTAATTTTTTCTAATACTCTTTTCATATTTTGTACATCCTTTCTTATATAAATAGGTGTAACCTTTTATAGTTTAATACACATATAAATTATTCTTTCATTCTTCCTTTCTCATAGTTTATAGTTTTTATTAGAGTTTTTGTCTTTGTATTAGAGTTTAATTTTGCTTTTTAAATTAGATAAAAGAAGTTTTGCTTTTTGAGAGATTAAAATAGTTTGTTAGTAGATTTCATTTTCGTTTTTCATTATTATCATTGATTTCTAGTCTTTTGAATTTATTTTGGTATGTCTTATACTCAACTCTATATATTTTTTGTATCACTATTTGACATAATGCTTGTTGCTTATATGGAGAAATTTGAAGTTTCCATGCCTATAAGCACTATTTTAGATTGGGCAAACAATATTTTTTGGTCCCAAAAGATGTATAACTTTCTTATAGGGTGAAAACTCTAACGTTATGTTAACAAAGACATTCCTAAACCAATAACATCAAAAGAAAAATCACATAAGAAATTAGTTGAATGGATTTATGAGTGGCATAGCAATGTGGTTTTGTAATACATATGTTGTAATTATCAAGCTTTAGTTTCATCAATTAGGCATAACCAATGAGGTATAGGATCTATTGGCCTTATGATACTTAATTGGGCACATCAATATCAGTTACTCAGTAACTTTTATCATTTAAAGTAACAACCAAGTTAATTCGTTAATTTCTTTCTTTCTCAAATGCATTATATATGAGACCAATTGACACTTTTTGAACCTGTATGGGAGTATCCTTCTCATGTTATTAAATTCTCATAATATAGAGTTAAACTGAGGAGTATGCAATTTCTTATGGCTTTTAATGATGATTGTTAACTTATGCAAGCCTCTTTGCTTCATCATAATCCATTAACTTCATTAGAAAGAGTGGTTACTAAATTACTTTTTGAGGAAACTTACTTGGTCATCATAAGGGATCATTACCTTATAACACCTACTGATACTGTCTCTTATCCACCTTTTCTCCTCTTATACAGTGCTAGATAAGTTGTTGATACTATCATAAATCAAGCAATCATATCTCATAATGTCATAAATTATAGGCTAAGCAACAATTGGGCCCTAATAGATAGTAGTCTAGATCTTTTAGCTTAAACCAACAAACTAATTTTAAAGGTAAGTTTCATAAGATTGCTTTTACTATTACTGATATTGTGGGTACATCCATTAACCTTGAGATTCTCCCAAGCCAAATTGACTTTGACACCCTCAAATAAATCTTAATTAAATCTAACACTTCATCTTTTGTCTTGTCAACTATTTAAAGTAAATCCAAATCTTAATTCTTTGACTTTAGATATTGTAATCATATGATCTCTGACTACACACTTTTTTAGTCAAAACATATAACTCCTTATGTACCAGTTATTCATACTACTTATAATTCCTAAATCCATGTTAGTCATATTATTCATATTTTTACTTTTAACTTAATTATATTTGATACCTTATTAATTCTTAATCTTATTTTATATCTTATCTTTATGGTCAATTATGTGATCTTGGTCTTAATTCATACTTCTATTGTATTGGTTGTCATGTATAATATTTATAGACGGGCTAAATACTTAGGATCAATTATAAAGTTTGACGCTTGTTCAAACTTGTCTCTTTAAAACTTCCTAATTGGTCACCTATTCATTGTGTCGCATCAATTTCATGTACACTTTGGCATTCTCATCTTGGTTATGTTTCTCACTTTAAATTGAGTCTTTTAATTTCTAGTGGTTTTTTAGGTTCTATTAAAAATGTTAAAATTGATTGTGTTTCATGTCAACTTGCCAAACATCATGCTTTACCTTTAAATAAAAGTGATTATATTTCCTATTCACCGTTAGAATTAATTCATTATGACACTTAAGAACCCTTTCTTATCAATACTATGGGTGGATCATAATACTTATAATATTTGTAGATGATTTGCATTATACATAACTTTATCTTATGAAGAATCATTCTTAGTTCTTTGATAATTATTCTCAATTTGTTGTTATGATCAAAATTATTTTTTTTTTCCAAACAATTAAATTGAGTGGTACTGATAATGTTATGAAATACAATGATTCAAAATTTTTGTAGCTTTTTTCCCAAATTCTTTAATGTTCATGTCCTTGTACTTCATAAAAAAATTAGCAAGTTAAACAAAAACATCTACACATTCTAAATACAATTTGAGCCCTTCCTATTTCTACTTCTTACCTTGAGCGTTTTTAAGAAGAAGATATTTTTACTATTGTACACACCATCAATCATATTTCATCTCATGTCATCAAAAATATATCTCTTTTTGAGCAAATTTATGGTACATCACCTACATATCAAACTCTTCAAGTCTTTGGTTATGCTTGTTTTATTCTTTTACAACCTTATGAATGAACCAAGTTAGAACTTCATGCATATTTATGTTACTTTCTTAGTTATGGAATTAAAAATAAAGGCTATCAATGTTAAGATCCCATATCTAAACGACTTCGAGTTTCTTGTTATGTCATTTTTAGGAACATAAGATGTTTTCTTCTTGTAGTCTTTCTTCACTAATCCTTTTATTGAATTAAAGTTAGACATTGTGAATTCTAAAGTTTCATTATAGTCTCCTTCTATATATCCTTTTTCTTCTAGCTTAAATACAAGTTCAATAGGAATAACACCAATTAATATTAAAGTATCTTCCTTGTCTATGGATCTAGTGTCTCTTTTTGAGTCTCCTTTTGAGCCTCCACATGTGCATCATTTTTCTCATGTAAGTAAACTACTCATTCACTTTCAAGACTTTGTTGTTTAGTCAACCATTACTTCCCTATATAAACCTTAAACTTATTGAGAAGTCAATATTGGCCTTTTATGGTAATGAGCAATGGTAAAAAAATTACAAGCTTTATCAAAAACTCACACTTAGAATTTGGTTACATTACCTCTTAATATATCTATTAGTGGATGCAAAAGGGTCTATAAGATTAGATGGATTTGTTAAGTGGTATAAAGCTTGATTGGTAGCTAAAGCTTTACTCAAGAGTATAAGACTGATTATGAAGACACTTTTGCTCCTATGGCTTAAATCACTTTAGTCAAGAGTTTACTCGTAATTGTTGCAATTCAACACTAGTAGCTCTTTTAGATGAACATTAGGAGTGCATTTCTTAACGATGATCTCACTAGGAAGGTTTACATATTCCCTCCACCCAATAAAGTTTGTCATCTCCATTAAGCACTCTATGGCCTTAAATAGACATCTCAGGCATGGTTTGCAATATTTATTATTATTATGTTAAATTGAGCATGCTACAAGGTGCTTTGTTATGTTGTCAGTGAGTCCCAATCCTTGAGCTACAAGGTATATCCACTTTAGCAAAATGAAGATTGGTTTATGGTTTTTAACAGTTGGACCTAAGGTTATTTGAGATGTTAAGAAGGATAAGACTTCACCTAATAATAGTTTTCTACTTTAAAATCATTATCTTTTCTAAATGGTATGTAAATAAAAAAAATGTTTAAGTTATAGTTTTGATGGATAATATTATTGTAGATATTATTATATATTTGATGTTTTATGTTTTTATATTTGATGTCAAGTATGTAAAATTTTATTTTAAATGTCTATTTTATTGTTATATGTGTTTAATTGTTATCTCTATTGCTCAACATATATACTTTGCAAACACGACAAATTAACTAAAGAATAATAATTATTAGGTTGGTAAGATTCTAAAAATCTTTACTTAAGAACTTAAATTTTGCACAATTTAAAATAAATTAAAATAATCTAGTATTAGCATGAAAGAAGATGATTGGAAATATTATGAGTTTTTAATTCTTTAGCTAATTTTAGATTATTGTTCATATATTTAAATATTAATTTAAAATGAATGGTTAAAATGCTAGCACTGATCATTGATAAATGTCTAAAGGTTGTTATGATAATGACCATAAAGAATATCATTAATGAGCTTAACATGGAGAATAAGCTGATGGTGAAAACTATGACATTTGGTATCGTAAGGTTCAATATATCCTCAAAGAGTATAAAGTGTTGAAAGTCATTAACCTTGTTGTGGTGGACCT
Source organism: Rhizophora apiculata (assembly GCA_037832385.1). Classification (NCBI taxonomy): domain Eukaryota; kingdom Viridiplantae; phylum Streptophyta; class Magnoliopsida; order Malpighiales; family Rhizophoraceae; genus Rhizophora; species Rhizophora apiculata. The sequence goes on from CM075440.1 coordinate 2,794,188, forward strand.
TAGGTAGGGTTCCTTAACTTAGCAAGGGTGAGACAAAAAGGCCTTTAAAGTTTAGAAAAGAAAGAATAATATGGCTCATATACCTTTGCATAAGAATAGGAAGAATGATCTCATCCATGAGTTTAATGAACATAAGGCTACCTAAGCAATGTGGTTGGTTTTGAAAAACAAGTTTAAGGATACTTTAACCATTAGGTTAAGAGAGTTAATAGTTAATTTTGATGTTTATATTAAGAAGCATATCATAACAAGAGATAACACCTAAGAGTGATACCTAATATGATTAAAGAGGTCAAAGAAACTAGTTATACTTTCATAGATGAGTAACAAGTTCAGGCTATCATTTGCTCCATTGCTTTAAATTAAGAGCACATGAAAATTAATATAATGCACAAAGAGACTATTAAGACCTTTAAAACTATCTCACACCATCTAATTTTAGAGAAAAGCACCTTAGGGCTGCTAAGTCTTCTAATCAAGAGAATATGGTTGAAGTTAAGACCAGTTTAAAGGCTTTTTTTGGTTTAAAATATAAATGACATTATAAGCATCATAAGAAAGAAAAAGGAATGGTCAAATACAAAAGAAGAACAAAAATGACTATCGTAGGAGATATGGCGGTAAGAAAAAGGATAAAACCAAAATGACAGGTCATAATTGTGGTAAACTAGGTCAATTGCTTATGATTGCACTAAGGTAAAAATGTATCTTTTACTCTTGCTTTTCATTATTTATCTAATGTTGCTAGCTCAATATTAATTACTAAATTTAATCCTTTATGGATTGTAGACTCAAGGGCTATATACCATGTAGCTAAACATTGAGAAGCATATGTGATGTTTTATCAAATTAGAGCTAGTTCAAGATATGTGAATGTTAAGAACAATGTAAGTAAAGAAGTCAAGGGGATTGATATTCGCTAATTAGAAATGTGAGATGGTCAAACCCTACAACTCACAATGTTCTTTATGCATATGAAATTCTATAAAATTTTCTTTCTATTTTTGTTCTTCTATGTTTAGGCTATAAACTTATTTTTAAACATTTTGTTGTAAATATTTATAATGACACTTCTTATTTTAGTCTTGGACATTTTGTCAGATGTTTTGTTTGTATTAAATATAACTATAATGTATTCAATATCTACAATAATTTTTTTTTATTATTACATCATCCAATAACAATGTTGTAGATGCAAATATCTACTATGGTAGATAAGGTCATATTGGGTAAGAGAGAACAAATAGATTAACTTAAATGAATCTTTTAAGCTCACTTACTAAAATTGAATCGACTACATGTCAGCACTATCTAGTAGTAAAACAACTAAAAAACCTTTTCATAAGGTTGTTAAAGCCAAATTTTTATTACAATTCATCTATCTTGATATATATGGTTTAATAAGTGTAGGGGCAAGGTATGATGCCTCATTTTTCATTGCTTTCATAGATGCTTATACACGTTATGGACATGTTTATTTGATCTCCCATAATTTAAAAAATATATATTTAAGTATCATGAAGAATCAGTTAAGTAAAAGAACTAAAACCTTAAAAACTAATTAAGGATGTGAACATCTCTTTAAACAATTTAAGGAATTATGTAATGAAAAGGGTATAGTTAAGCAACTAACTATTCTTGAAACACTACAACAAATTGGTGTTATAAAGAGAAAAAAACAAAATTTTATTAAAGATGGTTAGGCTCATGATGACATAAGTGATTCTCCTAAAATATTATTGGAGTGATACTTTATTAATAGTTATGTATGTACTTAAGTGCGTACTGGGTAAATTCATTACTTCCACACTATATGAATTACAATTAGAATAAATGCTTGATATAAGTAATTTATGACCATAAGAGTTAACAACTTATATTTATGATCAATCTCATAAAAATTGGAAATTAGGTTTAAGAGGAAAAAGATGTATCTTTATAAGATATTGTGAACACTCTAAAGGTTATGTATTTATTGGTGAATAACTTGATGAAAGTATTTCAAAATTAAAATCATGTGATGTCATATTCTTAAAGAATGTATTTCTTAGTGGTGGTGATATTGATAAGAAAATTCATCTTTATGAGATGAGTGATCTAGATGGTTAGAACACACTAGACCTATCAACTCAAATGGATCAGGAAATACCTTAAGCTATCAATTCAAGTTAAAGTGTTATACCATAAGTTGTGCAAGGTTTGCAAAAACCCATATTATGTAAAAGGAATTGTAAAAGCATCTTATATCATTGTTTCAAGACTAAATGGGAAGCGCTTATGATTGTCCCTTATTATGAAGAAGAGCATCAAATAGTTTCTAAGGCATTCTTATTCCTTACTAAGGAACAATAGACGAAGATAATAGAAGAAAATATGGAATCCATGAAATCTAACTAAGTCTAGGACTTTACAGATTTACCCAAGGACACAAAGCCATTGAGAATAAATAAGTTCTTAAAATAAAGTGTAAGATAAATAGATCCATAGAGAGGTATAAGGTCAACTTAGTGGTGAAAGGTTATATTCAATAAAAGGGTATAAAATATGAGAAAACTTTTTCACCGTTAATAAGGTTTATTCAATTTGCCTAATTTTAGCTATAATAACAAATATGGATTTGGAATTACAATAGATGATTGTTAAAATTGCTTTTCTTAATGTAGGTTTCATTGCTCAAGGCTAAAAGACTAAAGTTTGTAAACTCTAAAAATCAATTTATGACTTAAAACAATCATCTAGATATTGGTATGTAAGATTTTATTATGTAATAATTTCATATGATTTCGTAATGATTAATGAGAATCATTACATATATGTCAAGAGATTTGAAATTAAATTTGTAATTCTATCTTTATATGTAGATGACATTTTACTAGTTAGAAATAATATGAAGTTTATCATTACCATCAAGAAATGATTATCCTTTAATTTTAAAATGAAGGACATAAGTGAGACAGTTTACATGTTAAGAGAAAAAATCCATAGAGATTGTACCAAAAGACTTCTAGCTTTGTTATAAGAGTCTTACATTCATAAAATCCTTGAGTGATTTAAAATGAAAAGCTATAAATCCATGGATACTCTAGTTGTTGAAGGTATTAACCTAAGCCTTAAAATGTGTCCTAAAACATGTTAAGAGTATGGAGAAATGATGAATGTGCCATGTTCCAATGCAATTGGTAGTTTGATGTACGTTATGATGTGTATGCACCTTAACATTTGTTGTGTTGTGGGATTGGTAAGTCAACACCAATCAAACCTAGGAAAAGAATATTGTCAAGTTGTAAAGTGAATACTTTAGTATCTTAAGGGCACTATAAATTATTCTTTATGCTATCAAGAAAATGATTTATGACTAATCAAGTATTAAGATACAAATTGAAGAGAGACATAGGTGAGAATAAATCTACATCAAGATAAATGTTCTTACTAAATGATAATTTTATATCATATAATAGTAAGAAACAAAACTATATTGCCTTATTAATGATTTAAATGGAATTTATAATTTGCTTAGTTGTAGTGTAAAAAGCTATTTGACCTAAGAGACTTTTAGAGCATTTGGTAGTATGTGGTGATCGGCAAAAAGTTGTCATATTGCACTGTGATAGTCAGGCGACTATTGCATATACAAAAGATCGCAAGCATCATTATGGAACCAAACACATTGATACCAAGCACAATTTTGTAAGAGACATTGTGTCATAAAAGGATGTAACTTTATAGTACATAATGACACATTGGATGATAAGAGACACTCTAATTAAACCAATACCAAAAGATGTATTTCAATCATGTGTTAAGTCTTTAGGACTTTATAGAATTTAATATGTTATAATGCATTATGACTAAGTGTTATTAAATAATTAAAGAGTTTGTTTCTTGTTACAAATAGATAAGCAATATCGTCCCAAATGTTGATTGTTACACAACGAGTTTGATATAAGATCAATCTTAGCATTTTTTTTTTTTTGGTTAAGAAAAGTAAAAGTATGTAAAATGGAATGTTGAGAAAGTGTGTAAGGATTATATCATTATGTGAGTGAAATTGTATATATATAGAGATGGTTGTCTTGAGAAGATCTAAACAAAGTTATAATAAGTAAAAGTTAGTATAAAATCTCACTCTTTATATAACTTGTTGAAAGCCATATATGAGATCTTAGTTTGACATTCATGAGTAAAAGGGTCAGGTAAAGAACTCATGTTAAACACTTAAGAATGACTAAACTAAGACCTATTTAATGATGTCATAAGAAAAATGAACAAAACAATATGCTCTTTATGGAGAATGATTACCTTAACATGTCATATCAAGTATGTTATTTGACTAATAAGGAAAATAAAAGAATTAATCCCTATTTCTTTATTATGTGAGTCCCTATACTTTATGTGACTTTTAACTTTTTCTAAGATTAGAATAAGATATTTATTACTTTAATATATTACTTATGAAAGAAAATAATTTAATTTTTTAAAATATATTTGAAAAAATAATTATATTGTAATTAAGAAATATGAATGTAAAAAAAAATATTATTATCTTTTTATATATATATATATATATATATAATATAGTATTATATGATATAATAATATTATTTAGATTATAAAAGAATTTGATTTGTTGGTGACCAATTTATTATAAAGTTGTTTGAAAATAAATATGATTTTATTTTTTTTTTTATTTGATTAAATTAAAATAAAATAAAATTTTAATAATTTAATTATAATAAATTAAAATTAAATAATAAATTGTGTAAAATATTTATTTATTTATTTTTACCGTCCAACATGCATCAGTGAAATCGATAGTCAACATGCGAGGGCTACCATATAAGGAATGCTGATACATCTTACCCTGACGTGCCCAGCCGCCTTCTCGAGTATGAGATTTCCCAAAGATAAAGCCTCTTCCCTATCTACTCTACAGCAACCGCTAGCTGTCTCCAATTTCCCTTTCCAAATGCTCACCGCAATTCTTGTGGCTGCCCCCGTCTCAAGACCCCATGTCATTTCTTTTGTCCCGCCGATGATGATGCAGAGAAGTTTGTCGGGGTCGAGGTATTCTTTCGCTTCTGCTCCTATATATCAATTTCCTGGGAGTAGCCAAGATTTTTTTTATTTCCAGCAAAGATGTAAGAAATCTTGATGATGCCGTAACTTTACTTGATCGCTTGATATGCTCCCTATATCCAATTATACAATTATATGAAGAAGGGAGACTGGAAAAGCACACAAGATCTATTTTATGGATACTATCTGCAATGGATAGGCACGTATTTCATACGATCTCATAGCTCGTGTTGTCTACAAGCGATATTGAAGAATAGAACTGATCTTGAAATTATGGACAACACATAAGCGGGTACAGGCTGTCCAACCAACATCCAGATGTGTTTAAAGCTACTCAATTGCTCAAAGATTACAAAGAAAGAATTAGGCGAGTGAGCCATATCTTCCATATGTGTTTAAGGCCACTCAATTGCTACTCAAGTGCTCAATTGTGAGCCAAATGTAATGACTAATAACATTCATTCGATCTCACTTTGTCAATTGTAAACATTGCGTTTTAAGTCAATAGAAAAGCTACAAGGATGGTCTAGAAACATCATGTCTAATGTTTTCACATGTTGATGTGTTTTGCTTGGTGAAATGTTAATAACAATGTTGGATATGAAAGCATTGTGCTTCATATTCCTAGCAACCATTTTCATCAAGCAATCTTGTAGCCCTTCCATTGGCCCAAAATTGCAAACATTGACATGAACTTGAATCTTCTGTTTAGTAGATAAGTTGCTGGATTACATCTTTTAATTGTATGCATTTTCAAATAATATATCAAGCTGCACAAGCATCTTGTAGGAATAAGAACTTGATATTTTCACAGGTTCATGGGAATGAGAGACATTAAATTGGTCCAGTTGTGATTAAGACTGCTAGAAATGATAAAGTTAATTCCATCCTAATCATGCATGATTGATACAAAATTTAATTTAAGGTGGTGCATGTTCGGCTGTAAGTTTTGTGGTCCTTTACTTCTGTCATTTTGTTTCTTGTTAATATAATGTCAATGTTAAATTGATCCTTATCTTGAATTTGTTAAGTTATACTGAGGAAACATGTTAAGCTTTGGATTAAGGCTTGATTTTTGCCTTTTCTTGTAAGGCAGATCGCTTGAACCTTTGAATGATATGGTAACATGATCTGGCACTTTGAGCTACAACTAAGACACTACCATTAAAACCATTATCCCCAAAATTAACAACCGTGTCTGCAGATAAGCCTATTCTTCTGCTGCCATTTAACAAACAGAAGGAATCCAAAATGTTGTCAGGAAACCAGATCACTTGTTAACTCTCCTGCAAAGGCAAACCAGAAACTGTGAAGAAACAAACAACAAGAAGTACACCATACAGCCTACACAGCTAATAACGTAACAGATAGGACACCATGAAAAAATACTATCCTTGTGATTAGACCATGTCCTGGAGATTTGATAAAAGAAAGGTGCATTTGCGGTTTGCACATTGTAATTGCATAAGTTATGAATGTGATAGAAAGAAAGACCAAAGAAAGAGAGAAGAATATACCAAAATGCAGGTGCTGCACCAAACACTGGTGATTCTTTCTTGTTATAAGTGAATGCAATGAAAATACTTGGAAATTTTGAAGAATGAAACAATTCATATATTGACATTGAAATTAGAGGATTAGATCATAGTTTCGAACAGCCCTTAAGAGCCTGTGATAAGGAAGACTTTGACAGGTGACGTATCACAGACAAGTATGGGAAAATAGCATAAGAATATATAATGGACCCCACAAATCTAAGTGCCTGAAGATAGCACCAAACAAAAGGAGATTTTATTCAAGTATTGCTTTCCACCATACTTTTCATAACTGCATAAAAGTTTCTTAGATTACGTCAAATTAAGGCAAACAACCTAAATATTGCAAAACTACCGTTGCTAAGCTATTTACATTTTTAGGATATGAAAACCTTTGCAGTGTACTATGTCATAACTAAAGTGTTCTGACTCATATCTACAAAATCATAACAATTGCAGCAACATCATTACCACCTTCAAAAAGAGAAAAAAAAAAATATATCTTACCAGAACAGATGTCTAACATGTTAAGAAATTACTGCCTCGAAGCTGGCATTCACATGTATATGCAATTGGTCATCCACCAAACTAACTAGCCCAAAGAATCCTAGAAACCCAACCTTAGAGTGGAAGCTACAGAATGGAGATATAGATAACTCCTTTTATGGCCACTGGATTTGAGGATGAGTTATTAAGGATTATTTATCTATTTATTTTTTTGATCAGTTAAAAGGGAAAAAAAAAAAAAAAATTAACTGGTAGCATTCCCTCGTGCATGCTTAAGTTGATACCAGAACTACTCGTAGTTAATGAATAGGAAATTTTTCAAAAAACAAAAAACAATAGATTTGAAGATGAAAAATGGCACACAGATTCCATTCTAAAGGCTTTCCTCTACATCCATATCAACCTCTCTTTGTCGTACTTTATGAGATAAGTGAGCTGAAAGGAGCTTGCTTCTCATACAGTTGTACACATTGCTAGAGAACAAAACAAATTTTTTTTTGAATGAAATGGAACCTTCTCAATTTTAGGCACACCAACTTCAGAAATGCATCACATGTAATGTGGTTAATGATCCGCAGTGTAAGAATAAAATCCTTATTTTTTTTTCTGTAATTTGGTATGCATTTTAAACAGCACAAAATTAAACAGAGTTCAATTCATTTGGTTTGATTTGGTAATTACATTCATGTTTTAATATGAATCTTCCTGCATGATAGAAATCAACAAATTCTGTAATTTACCATATTCTCCATACATACAGCATTAAGATGGGTGTTCATTTGATATATGATAAGAAACTAATCATTTAACCAAATATAATTCACACCTTAATCATACCAAACAAGCTCTATGCAAATATAGAAGGCTCCAGGATACTTACCATGCATGCATTTAATAAAAAAGTCCAACTCTGGAAAGCAAATTGTCCCTTGAACCAAAGGCGATGGCTGTCGGTACTCAAAGAATGAAAAGTGATGCTGATCAGGGTCATTCCTTGGCTTTGCCATCTCAACTATTCTCAGACACCATTCTCTATCATAACAGGAGAGCATATTTACACCAGCCACCCCCAATCCTCGGTCCCAAGCAGAATTTAGAACCTGCACAATAAATGCCAATCATTTAACAACCTTTTTTTCTTTCCCCTGATGGATACAATCTATTGGCACTTTTGGATAACAAAAAATTCACAGTAAACAATGATATTAAAATTATTCATTCCACATTCTCAAATCTGCTACCAACAAATAAGGACTATATAGACTAAAATTTAAGCAGGTCATACAATATCCAAAATAGTCATCACCTGCCAACTCAAACCTTCTGGATCAGCAAGTATATCATCACTATCATGACCAGAAATTTGCAGTCCTGAGCATACAAACTTAATTATCACTGAGTATTTTTTCAACGCCTCGAACACTGAAGCATAACCATCTTGGTTTGTAGGGTTATAATACCCTGCTGTTAGCTCGGCTGCATGGCTTGTAGTTTTGTACCACCAATAAACTGCAGGAATCTGCATTTTAAGATCATTGATTTTATATAGTTTTTCTACACAGAACAAGAATATGCAGCATCACCACCATTGCACTCTGCTTGATTCTGGCTTATGATACAACAAAACAAGTTTACTTCTAAGATTCACCATTTGCAATTATTGAGCACAAGAGGCAAAAGGATGCAATGAAATGTTCCATGTATATTTATAGTAGGGAATTTCCATCCTTTTGACCATGGCTATAATAAGTAATGCCTGTTAATTTTTGCTAATTTACTTTCTAACATCATTTCTGCAGTGCACACATCAATCCATTGCAATTTTCCCTTGTAAATGGAAAAGGAACATCCATTACATGAAACACGATTCAATAATAAAACCAACTGGGGAAGCATTAATTTATCACCAAACCATGAATGCTTTTGTTCGTTGGAACAATATGTAGAATGGGCAGGTCTAATGGCTAGTGGTTACTCATAATGGGGCTCACAATGCAATTCATGTGAAACTGTGTCCTACTCTACTAGAAAGTGTCTGGTCAAAGGTTGCATCAATTTTTGAACGTCAATTGGATAAGGCTGAATTGGAAGGCAAAGTAGCCTCTGACCCAAGCATACATCTAGCTGCATTGCAATTATCTGAAGTAGTGATACTGGTAAACCCTTGAATTTGCTGTGTGGTCCTCAGGGTATATTAACTATTAGTGCACAATAATTATTCACAAGTGGAAGCATGCATGCACTTGTGTGGGAAAGAGATTAAACTAAAATAATAGTCTGTGGGGTTATCAGAGAAAGTGCAGAAATGAAAAATGTGATGGAAAAAGAAAAGGAAAGAAACAGAAAATTGAACATATCAATTGTTTAGCAGTAAAGGTATGGTGTGACTGAATGGGGAAAATTAATATACACAGATATTACAACATTAGTTTACCAAGTCCATGTTTGTTCAATGAAAGCCTAGACATTATATTTTAGATAGGTTTGTTCAACAAAGGGTGAACCTTGGTATAACAGTAAAGTTCCTTCATTGTGACTTAAAAGTCACAGGTTCAAATTACCAAAAAACCCTGTTTGTAGTAACATAGGTAAAGCTATGTACATCTGATCTTCAAATTGCCAAAAAACCCTGTTTGTAGTAACATAGGTAAAGCTATGTACATCTGATCCCACGGTGTGGGAACCTTGCTTACTGGGCCACCCTTATTTTAGATAAAAATGATATGGATGTGCATGCACACAGAGCAAAGAGAGTAGAAACAAAATTTAGATATGAGACCCACAGTTCAAGTGGCTAACTCACTCAGATCCTTTTTAAATTTAAAGTGCTAGAGACTTCTCATAGATAAGAGTACATGCTTCATATACCCAAATGAGCACAAATACCTATCCTGTGACAAATCAGACTATGTCAAGTCTCCGGGTAAGTTCCCAAATTAATTAACTTAAAAGTTCCAATTCCATATTATTGAGACTATCCTCCCTCTTTGAAAAAACAGGAAATATAAAAGTATACCAATTAAACAAAGTTTCTTTCTTTCAGTCCCTTTCTTGAAAATCCAAATATTGCATCAAGTTTTTCTTAAAAAAAGTATGATTAGATGCTTAAAATTTTAGATCATGTGTTCCTGACATAGTTGCATGTACCATAGATCTTCCACAACTGAAAACATCAACCCTAAATTCACAAAAGAATGAATTTTTGGACTTGGATACAACCAATGGATTCATAATCACATAGAAAACTTTTCACCTAGATCACAATTATAGGAACAAATTCACATTTACAATTGGTACCTGTAGTTCATAATGACCATCACATTGCATTATAAGAGGGCAAAGAACTCCAGTGAAGGGGATTGGATCAATTCTTGGATGCATACATAATTGAGTTCAAACTCAAGGCCACATTGGCATGGAAAGCTAATAGTGCTCCAGGTCATGGAAGTAGAGCAAGTAAAATAGGTGGTGCTAACACAAAATAATTCTCAGAGAGTTGAAATGGAAGTGAAAATGTTGATTTGGTGCTTGTCTACAGTGTACTTAACAACAATGCTGGGGGTGGCTACATTTCAACGGAAAAAAGTTGTCAAACACAAAGTGAAAGCAGAAAATTTCATACTGGAGTGGGTTTCTTTTGGTTGGAAGTTATTATTTTTGTTTTTTTGTTGATTTGGATGACAAATTAAGGCATTTATAAAATGACATCACATGCTTGCTGCTAGTACAAAAAATGCTGCTGGACGCTTCCATGAAATTTCACACCATTAAAATTTGATTTAAGAACCATTAAGTACCTTAACAACGATCTTTGTATCCTCAAATGCAAGGCTTGCAAGAGACAACACGTTATCAGCATGATCTATCAGGGACTGGGCATACCAGCGGAGGAAAAAGCGGCCATAGCAGCTTTCATAATGACCCCGCTCAGAGAAGAAACCAGTTTCATGTGGCCTAGAATTATATTGACCAGCATTATCAGGTCCCCTAGCCCAAAATGAATGTCCACGTAATTTAGCTGCTTTGCACAGGCTTTGCTGTAAATATTTGTCATAGCACTGCAGAAATGCAGATCAGTTTTAGTATAAATATGATAAAGATTGAAGTGAATCAAATAAAGCTAAGAACATAAAAGTTAATATGCACAGAATAAGTGTAATATAGATGAAATTCTGAGTAAGTGCATATGAATGCATGAAAAATTCATGGAAGAAACACTATAAAGCACTTTACTAGACTGGATTACCACAATATTGTTTCATCATCATAAGTTTCAACCAATTTTTTTTATCTCTTCCAATATTGCAGATCAATCATTATTTCTTGATTAAGACCATTTCTTATGTACCTTGTGGACATGAAGATATATAGGTTATGTGCCTTAAACAATGAACTGCACGGGATAACCAGGTTGTGGCTACATCTCCACAAGGAAGCAGGACATGGATCAAAGCTAGGCAAAAGTTGCACTTTAAGAACAGATGAGAAGATCAGGCAAATAATACATGAGCTAGCTAAATTTTTCTGTGTTTTTTTCTTTTTAAAATAACATGTGAAGATAAAGCAAATAAAAAGCCAAAAATAAACAAAGAAAGATGAATAAAAATTGCATTGCAGTAACCACTCAGATTTTGGACACATGACAAAATTGATGTCGAATGTGATGAAAAAGCTTTATTTACCAGATAATACAATGCAATAGACAGTCCTTCAATGTGGCACAATAAAAAAGACACAGCTTTACTTCAACAACAAATTGGGTTTTGTTTCAAAACTTTTAATGCAGCCATGACTCTAAGTAAACCATGTTCCCATACTTCTTTTCTTATTCTGCATCATATGAGTTGAATAAAACTTATGACATTGGTGTCAGACTCCAGTCAATGTGATATTAGTGGCGTGAAACCTGTCAGTACATTCAGCTAACAATATATGATGAAGCAAGAGGTGGATGCCATAAGAAGACTATCAATAAACTTATGTAAGCATTACAACAGGAAAGAAACATGACATGGTGACGTGAACTCAAACAGATACCTGAAACTCACCGATACCAGGGTACCTCCAACCAATCTTTTCAGGAAAAGATGGATACTTCAGCTCCCCAGATGGCCCTAGACCAATTTCAATTGCAGAGATCATACACTCCGATAACAAGTCATCAAATTCTGTCCGAAAGCTTCTCATGAAGTCAAAATAAACCTGCATGAAACAATACTCATAACGAGCAACACATGCAATAATTGCATAAGGACCTTTCTGCAACAGCCACATGGCTGGTACCAATAATGCATTTCCTGGGGTCAAAGCTTCCAAAACACTATTGTCACATACTAAACACAAATGCCATCTGCCTAGAACAGTTCTGTGAAACCAGGAATTGTTAAAAAAACATTTGATAAAAAAAAGCAACCTCCTGCACTGATGAGTCTACAGTACCTTGCAAAAAGAAGAAAAAAAAAAAATCTATTCAATGCAAGGTTTTGAAAACCGGACTAAAACAGTTGGTTGGACTAGTATAACCGAGAATTGGACCATGATTCAGTCTGGTTCACTCTAAAAATTGATAGTTCTAAAAACTAGTGATCAAACCAATAAACTACCCCGTTGGACCATAAACCAATGAGCTAGTCATGATTTTTCCAATTTGGTTAATTCAAAAATTTGTAAAACATTAATAAAATAATTTTTTTTCCTATATTTTTATTCTTTTAAAAATAAAAATTATATTATAAAATTTTTATATATTTAATACTAAATACTGGTTTTACCGGTTCAATCCAGGTTAAAATGATTGAACCGGTGAAACCTGAAACCTTTAAATTTTTCAATTCCATGACCAATTTAGTTCTTAAAACCTTAATTTAACAGCTTGGTCACATTCACCAATTTTCACAATAAACCCTTCAACAGCAACAAATGAGGGAAATTGAGTTTCTACCACTTAAAAGCTAGTTGCATTTTTGCAATAGATTACATGCACACATGCACGTAGACAGATGGTCAAACAAAAGGAGGGATGGGAAGGCAAGGAATGCAGATAGTAAATTATTATTAAGTTTGGTCAAAAGAAAAGCTGTGGAAGATGAACAATTCACAAATAGCATCTCCATACCTCAATACCAGTTCTTCCGGATAGAACTCGCTCTTTGTCAATGCCCCATGATAAACATTCAGTATTCCTTCTTCCATCAAGGTCTGTGAAGAATATATCCTGGTTTTGTTTGCCAATCTCTAAAACCCAATGAGGAAGGGAGATTATAACACCATTGGTGTCATTTCCTCCATACTCATGAAATGCCATTACAACCTTCAGAATTTTAAGGAGAAGGTTTCAAAATAACACCCAAAGTGAGGGGATTTCTTGTTTACGCTATGAAAAAGACAAGCCATGGCTTTTCAAGTCAGGTCAAAGTTCAATAGTGATGAATAATGTATTACTTTGCTTTCTCGAGTTCAACCACGAACATGAAAGTCACATGAAAGAGCAAATTCACTAAAAAGATTCTCAAGATGCCTTTGTCAAGTTCAGTCATGCATCTAGGAAGGAAACCCACCTAAAAGGTATCCTAACTAATTGTAATATGATCATCATTTGCAGATAATAAAGTTCATAACCCTTAGGGCAATCTAAGGTCTCTAGAATTTCTGCAAGTCTCAAGTTACAAGCAACACACTAGAAGTGTTCAATTATGTTCCAAATGACACCATCTATGTACAAATGGAACATCTGATAAGAAATTTACAGAATTGGCAATGGCTTTCTGTTGCAGCCCCAACCAAAGTAGCCAGTTCTTCCTAGGGAAAACTGTCATGCATATTCAGAGAAATGATTGCTTCTTTTTTTTTTTTCCTTCTAAATAATTGAAATAGAAAAGGCAAAGAAAGTTCAGCTTGAATTATCAGATAATATGTTGCTCAAATTGGACCATATAAACATACGGGTCAACATACCATCTAGAATTTTACTCCAGTTGGACCAGATTCACATATGGGTCAAAAAATAAATCATAAGTAGGTACCTGCAACTTCAGCTTGAATTCCCGGATAATGTTAAACAATTCCCTATAGCCAGACCATACATACTTCTGAGGGCTCCATGCTTCAACAATTCCCCACCAACAATCTACAACAACACCGTCTGCATTTAAAGACTTGATATAACTCAATTCTTCTCTTAGGCCTTGTGGATCAACCAACTGGCAGAAATTGTTGATAAACCCAGTCTGCCACAGTAGATCAAGAATTTGTTAGAATTCCAATGAGAAAACATAGACAACAGATGGAGAAACATAGATAATAACATTTAGTAAAATGTAAGCTGGGGAATATAAGGGTTTGATTTTGATACAATAAAGCATAAAGAAGCAAACAGCAAGCACTTACAGCAAGCATTATATAAACAGGAACACAAGGACTGCCACCAAAATCATTCTCATGCTCGCCAGAACGAAGATCCTGTATTAGCTGCAGCAATTATCACTCCCTCCAATCAGACATTTACAAACATTTTTTTTAAAAAGGAGTCTCCCTCTTTTTCATTCCAAAATTGATTTGCTAAATAGGTTTCACTCGAAAAAACAATAAGCACTATGAGATTACTCTAAATAAAGTGAGGGTGCTCCGGTGCACAAGGCCCCCATCATCTGTGGGGTCTAGGGAGGGGTCATATATAAGCATCGTTGCTGCTGTTTTTTATTTTTTTAATTTTTCATAAATAGCTATTTCAGTGACTCTTACCATTACTCCAGCTCTAAGTAAAAGCAGATTCAAAATTTATATAAATATGTATACCTGATCAGCATCTAAGCAATCAACAGAGTTGATAGGGCTGGAGGTGGGGTATTTGTGGCTTCCAGCAATGTCTCCCTCCGTTATGACTCCGGAATTGAGAGAGGCCGGAGACACACTCTCATCCAGTCTAAGAACAGCTGCTGCTGCTTTGGCTGAGCAGCTTCTCAATGAACTAGCCGACACTGGACTCTCAACTGATCTCACCGCTCCAAATGATGCCTTTAACGGATCCAATTTAGATAAGAGAACAATAAAATAAAGAAAATTACCAAGGCACTAACTAACCATCTGCGAAGGTGGCGGCGATTGCCTATAAGTGGTGCCGTCAGGCTCGACAGTCCAGCCAGCCTCGCGCGCCAGAGCGGCGAGGACATCGTTCATGTCGGCACGCGCGGGGAGGGGGAAATTACCGTACTGCCTAAGGCCAGCGAGCATTCGGCTGGTGATGGCACGGCGGTGGCGTTCGCGAAGCTTTGTTCTCTCTTTCTCCTTCTCCCTCTCTCTCTTGCCCTTGCCCGAGGCATTCGAGGTGCTGGCAGTGGTGGTGCTGTTAGAGGTGTCGGTTGTGGACACAACGGCGGCGAACCCACGGGGGCGGCGAGGTTGAGGGTTTGGTTGGATCGAATGTGGGTGGGGATGAGGATGGGAAATTGGGGTTTGAATTTGAGGATTGGGGTTAATTAAAAGATCATTCTGGTTGGTGGTTGTTGCGGCGGTGGAGGAGGCGGTGGCGGAGGCAGAGGCGGATGTTGGCGTGTTCATTTTATGTGGGTGGTGACTGAGCCTTATGACAAAAATGTAGAAGCTTCACCGCCCATCCTGGACATGGCTTTTAATATGTGTAATATGTTACACAAAATGTTTTAAACTTTTTTTTCTTTTTCCTTTTTTTTTTTTAAATTGCATATTTCGACAAATTCAATTGCATTTAATTTAAGTATTTAATATTATTCTAAAAAAATTAAATATTTTGATATACCCATAATCAATCGTCAATTTATCTATTAATCAATAGGATAATGATATTTTATATAATTTAATCATTTTCATCAAGAATTCGTCATGTAACATACCTTATTTACTTTACAAGTCCATTTCCATGCCCCCCAAACAGTGGAAGCAAAAATCATCGGCAACTCATCCACTCCGGGCGGACCCATGATTTGAACGTAGATTTGCTTGAACCCATTCTTGAAAATCAGATTGAAAAAACGATGCTCTGATCGTTGGCTTGAGGAAAGATAGCAAGAGTTGGCTAATGTTCCTGCAATACCACAAGAGATGTAATAAGCTTTCGTCAAAACAACTGCATACGAGGTAAGTATTGAATCTCATGAAACTATGCTTCAAGTGCCCCAGATTTGTCATTAGGCACCCATGTACCATCTGTCACAAGAAACATCTAATGCACTCTAGGACTTGAGGTTTCCTACTACACAAAGTGAGGATCCCAATTAGTGGTGAGCCACTTGGGTAATAATGTGGCATAGGTTGCCTTTACAGAGAAGACTCCATCCAGCGAACCCTCCTATTGCAGCCTATCAGGATTTCCCTCCTTCTTCCTTATTCAGCATGCAACTAGTAGCTTCTGAACGTGCAGTGGCAGCAAGGATTCCAAAACAGCCCTGCCAACTCCGATAATCCAAAACGTACCTGTTGGAATGTGCTTCGGATTATAACACTTGAAAATAATAATAAAAATAAAAAAAATAATTAAAAATAAAAAATAATAAATTTTACATAATTTAATTGATATGATCTATATATATAAAAGAGAAAGTGGAAGTAAATATTATTAAAATAAAAAATATAAAATAGATTTAAAAGTCTAGTTAACAAAATCATAGGATTATAAATTCATGAAGATAAAATTTTAATTTTCTTAATTTTTCCTTATTTTCTTATATATAACTCATAAGAGTTTGAGCTTGACTCTAGTCCGACTTTGTGAAATGACTTGAGAGGTGTAGGATAAGTGGGAGCCGGTCCCCCGGCGAAAATGAAATACCACTACTTTTAACGTTATTTTACTTATTCCGTGAATTGGAGGCGGGGCATCGCCCCTCCTTTTGGAACGAAAGGTAATTAATTATAGTCTTATTCCCAATATGAGATTTTGGTCTTCACTCTCAAAAGTCTCGATGTGGGACATGAGTCAAAAACTAACAAATCTCCATCTTGACTTAAGTTTCACATGAAGTTATAGTAACAATGCTCCACCTTTTTCACAAACTCCCAAATTATCATAACATGTCAATTAAGTTTAAGTACTATTTGAACTTAACAATTGGAAGAGACTTTGTAAGTATATTAGTAGGATTGTTTCTGATACTAATTTTCTGAATTGAAACCTTCCTTTCAGCAATTATCTTTGTAGAGATTGTAGTAGTACCCACAACTGTAGTTTCTTATAGAATATACAAATTTCCTTTACTGACTTTCAAAACTCTACCATTACCGGTGTACCTATAGCTAAGAGTCTTAAGTGTTCCCAAAAAGATGAGATTCTTCTTCAATTTTGGAACATGCAAATTACATCATTACTTATTATGACAACTCCACCTTCAACAGATTCATAAGTGGAAAACCAATCCCTATTGGGACACATATAGTACGTGTAACTAGAATCCAAGATCCGTTCATGAGCAAACCTTAATTTATCATTAGTAAAAAAAATAATTGCATCACTCTCATCTTCTGTAACACTAGCTTGAACTGATTCATTACCTTTATGCTTCTCCTTATCCTTGGCTTTCATCTTCTGTTGTTCCCACAGCCTTATATAGGTTGTAATTGTTGTCAACTAGGTTTACGTGTGCAAGAAAGTAAACCCATATGGAAGGGCAAAAAGGTAAAACCATACGGAAGGGCAAGAACGTAAAATCGCCACATAAACCCTATTAGGGTTTCATGGAGTAGAGTATATAATGGTCTTGGAAGACAAAGAACAGGGTGAGTCGGCAATATTGAGCATTCAGCAAAACTTAAACAACCGACCAACCAAAGAGAACACCAAACCCTACACGGAAGAACACCACCGGTAAGGACGAAGAGAGTGAACAGTGCCGTCGAGTGAACAGTAACCGCACAGTGAAGCCGTTGGACGAAGAGAGAGAAAGGACGTCGTCGGTGAGGAGACAGCAAGGCACACGGCAACCCTACACCATCGGTAGAAAAGAGAGACGATCAAAGCGGCTGGTGAAGGGGGCGACGGCAGAACGATACAGAAGAGAGAGAGAACCATCGGCAAAAACAGAACCGCCGAGAGAGAGAAAGAGTTGACGGGAAGGAGAGAAAAAGAAACCTGACGGCCAGAACAGAGGAGATCCGGCGACGGCGTGAGAGAGATCCGGCTGGGACAGAGGAGATCCGGCGACAGCAGATCCGGCGACAGCAGAAGGAAATCCGGCAGGGGCAGAGGAGATCTGGCGACAACAGAACTGGGATCCGGTCGACGGTGACAAATCCGGCAGACGGTGAGACAAATCCGACAGGAAGAGAGAGAAGTCCGGCGAGAAGAGAGAGAAATCCGTCGAGAAGAGAGAGAAATCCGACTAGACAGCAAGAGAGAGAAACGGACAGGCGAGCCGTGAGATAGTGAGATTGTGGGGCAAGGAGACGGGTGAGACCGTGAGATGGTAAAAGCAGGAGTTGTGTGATACAACGTAGAGAAGGAATTCGGCGAAGCATTGAACTCAACGTATTTCCAGACTTCTTCAAGAGAGGTTAAAAAGCGTTGTGGTGAACTTCTAAGCAGCAGTGGAGCAGCCTTTCAATTCAACAGAGGTAAGACAAGTTAGAAGAAGGGTAGACACAGTAAGTGACACTCTTTGTATTGTACTTACTTAGTAATTGCAATAGTGAAAGGAGCAGAGAATCAAAGACATCCATTGTAACCTGAATTCTCAAGTATAGTGGATAGTCTCGGTAAGGGAGAGTCCCTACCACCGTGGATGTACGTCACGTTGACGGAACCACGTAAATCTCGTGTGTCCTTAATTTGCTTTACATTCTGTGTTTTGAATTGACTTGTGAATGCAGCTGAAGTATCAGCCAACTCATAACCTAACGAAGACCTAAATAAGAACATCCGTATTGTCTGCTAGGCAAGGTGTCTGAAAGGTGACTTTGGGGACTATTGTGATTAGTAGGTAACAATAGATCTACCTTAGTCGAGTTTGAGAAAGAGTTTGCTTTTAAGAAGAGGTTGAAGTTGTTCACTTACCTGCGAATTACGAATTGTGATGATACTGATTCACCCCCCCTCTCAGTATCATGAACTAGTAGATCCTAGGGAGAAGTCAGGAACTTCAATTGGTATCAGAGCACAGGTTCACCAGTTTAAAACTTAACAGCTTGGTGTACTACTTTGAAGGGATTTAAAAGTTTGACTTGTTCAGCATACTGAGAAATGGAAGCCGGTACCAGCACTAGCACCACTTATAGCAAGAAGGTTCCAATCTTCAACGGAACCAACTATCATATGTGGAGAGCAAGAATGCAAGTGGTATTTGCAACCATGGGCATGAACGTGGTGAAATACGTACAGGAGGGTTTTGTGGCTCCGGAAGAAGGTAAAGACCTAACCCTAGAGGAGTTAAAGCAATTCGAGATAAATGGGAAGGCCTCAAATGTCATCATTTCAGCATTAACAGATGCTGAGTATGCTAAAGTTATGGACTGCAAATCTGCCAAGGAGATATGGGACAGATTGCAGAAAGTCTATGAAGGTGATGGCAGAATGAAGGAGGCTAAGCTTCAAGTGTTTAAGGAGAGATATGAATCTCTCAGAATGCAGAAAAATGAGACAGTTCAAGAGTTCTTCACCAGGGTTATTGACGCTGTAAATGACTTGAGAAGTCATGGAAAGAACAAGAAGGACTCATCGATTGTGAAGAAAATTATGAGAATTTTGCCTGAGAGGTTTGCTTCAAAGGTGGCAGCCATAGAGGAGAGTAGAGATCTCAACTCTATGTCTCTGCATGATCTTCAGTGCAATCTCATTGCATATGAGATGAGAATAAAGTCGACTGAGAGCTCCTCAATGTCAAGCATATCAAAGGAGGCAGCTTTCAAAGCTATGAAACACTTGAAGATAAAAGAAAAAGAAGAATCATCCAGTGAGGATAATGATGATGATGAGGGAGAAAGTGAAGGTGAAGTATTGGCTTACTTCACAAGGAAACTCAAAAGGGGGTCTAAGAAGGGAAAAGGACAGTTGTCCTTGAGATGTTATCGATGTGGGAAAACTGGACACTTTGCTTCTCGGTGCAAAGTGAAACTTGATGATGAAGATGAGGATGGTGACGATGAGCAGAATTCAAGATGGAGAAGATCATCATTCAAATCAAAGAAGTCCAATAAGAAGATTGTCAACCCACAGAGGAAGACGAGAGGCTCATTCAAGAGTTATGTGAGTCAGACAAAAGAAGCTGATGAGGAGGAAGATGAAGACTCATCAGATGAGTATGTCTTTATGGCATCAGCACAAAGTGGTAGCTCAACCTCTGAAGAGGAAGAGGAAGTTGATGAAGAAGAGCCAGATCTTGAAGCTGAGCTGGAAGCAGCATCAAAGGAGATAATCAGAAGGGGCAGAACCATAAGAAGGTTGGAGGCCCATATAAAACAAGTTGAAGCAAAGTCTGAGGAAGCTGAAAGTCAAAACGGTGAAATAAGGGTTGAGCATATTGATTTGAAGAGAAGATTTGAGGAACAGATCAAAATATGTGAAGACCTTACAGTAGAGCTTAGCTCAAGGGCCTCAAAAATTGAAGAAATGGAGAAAGAGTTGCTGAGACTTCAACAACAACTCAAAAGCAGCAAAGAGAACTTGCAGAAGCTTAAAATGATAGGAGAAACAAGTTCTGGAAAAGGAGAGAAAAATGTAGAGAACGTGCAGCAATCTGAGACTGCATTGGTTAAAGAAAATGAGAATGTGCCGCAGAAGTTAAAAGAGAAGGTTGTGACTCAGAAGAAGATAGCTGAGACTAAAGAAGATCTGAAGAAGCAACCTAGGGTGGCAAACAAGAAGGACGAAAAGAAAGTCAGCCAGCAGAGGGCTACGGTTGAACAGAAAAAGGTGACTGAAATGAAAGTCACACAAGTAAAGAAGCCAGCTACTTTGCCTACACAGCAAGTGATGAACAGAAGAAGACAAGCTATGATCAGACCCAAGAAGAGACAGTTTCAAGGTTATTGCCTTTATTGTGGAGTTTGGGGTCATAAGGCGAGTAACTGTTGGTGGAGAAGGCCAGTATATGTCTCCAACTTGAGAAGATACGATGCTGCATGCAGGGGGAGACAATACAGAATTCAGAAGAGAACACCTATCGTGAGTTCTTGCACATACTGTAAAAGGCAAGGACACGCTGACAAGGATTGTTGGTGAAAGCCCAAACCAGTGGTTTTAAAGAACAAGTTTGCTATATTGGCAGACTTGGAACAGTGTGAAAGGTGCGGGCAGGATGGCCATAATGCCAAGAGATGCATGACACTTCTCCCTGAGCAAGAGAAGGCACTTAATGGCACAGTGAAAACAAGCAGTGCAGTCAAAGGTGAGAAAAAGGAGAAAGCTATCTTCCAACCAGTTCAAAAGAAGGAATATAAAGCTAAAAGGGAGGTGGCTAATATAGCTGAAATTGCACTCAAAGCTGACTGCAAGGATAAGCAGTGGATCCTTGATAGTGGATGCACTTCGCACATGACGGGAGATAAGAGTAAATTATCCAAGCTGAGCAAATCAAGAGAAGGCAGAGTCAAGTTTGGCAATGATGATTCACTCAACATCAATGGTCAGGGGTCAGTAAAAATTGGAAGAGGAAAGCTGAAAGATGTTCTGCACGTTGAAGGACTCAAATACAATTTAGCATCTGTCAGTCAGTTATGCAACGAAGATCATAAGGTAATATTCACAAAAACAGATTGTCAGGTAAAGAGTAAAGAAGGCAATACTATTGCAGCCGGGAAGAGAACAGCTGGAAATTTATATGTGATTGACGAGGACAAGACAAGCAGCTGTCTACTCACCAAAGAAGAAGAAAATCAACTCTGGCATAGGAGGCTGGGACACTTATCACAAAAGAACATGAGGAAGCTGACCACTACTCATGCAATCAGAGATATTCCCGACCTTAGGAGAGAGAGAGAGTATGTTTGCTCAGCATGCTCTAAAGGAAAACATGTTAGAAAGCAGTATAAGACCAAAGAGTTCAGTTCTGAAGCAGTGCTTGACATTGTGCATACTGATTTGTGTGGGCCGATGAGAACAAAAGGGTTGAATAATGAGAGGTACTTCGTCCTGTTTGTCGATGATTATTCCAGAAGGACCTGCATCATGCACCTCAAACACAAGTCAGAAGTTCTGAACTGCTTCAAGAGATACAGAAGATTGGCTGAAAATGAGAGTGGAAAGAAGATCAAAGTATTGAGGTCAGATCAAGGCACTGAATTCACAAATGGAGCTTTTGAAGGTTACCTTGAGAAGCATGGAATTCACCATCAGATGGCAGCAGCAAGAACACCTCAACAGAACGGGGTGGTAGAGAGGAAGAATAGAGCTGTGGTTGAAATGGCAAGAACTCTACTGCTAGAATCCAAGCTTCACACAAGATTTTGGACAGAAGCAACATTTACAGCAGTGCACCTACTGAACAGAGTTCTACTAAAGCCCAATACTGATAAGACTCCATATGAGCTATGGAGTGGGAAGAAGACAACAGCCAAGTATCTCAGAGTCTTTGGCAGCCCATGTTTTGTGAAGAACAAGGAGCAAAACTTGGGAAAATTCAACGCTAGGTCTGATGAAGGCATCTTTGTGGGATACTCAGCAAAGACAAAAGGTTACAGAGTTTTCCTACATAAGCTGGGAAAAGTAATCACTACCAGTGATGTGAGAATAGATGAGAACTGGAAAACAATGCAGAATGGAGAAGCTGAGGACAATGAAGAAGATGACTTCAATGTAGATGAAGAATCAGACCAACCTGAAGAAAAGGAACAAGAAGTAAGTTTAGACTCGGAGAAAAGTGAGTCTGAACAGGAAGAAAGAGATCCTTTTACAACTAAGATGGTGCAAGGAAGAAGGACAAAGAAAACATGGACCAGTGCTCATCGAGGATAGGTGACCCATCAGCAGGAGTTACAACAAGAAGAAGAATGGTGGGAGCTACTGCTCTACTCTCACAAGTTGAACCTAAATCTATTGAAGAGGCTATTCAAGACCAAGCCTGGGTCAAAGCTATCAATGAGGAGCTGGATCAAATTGAAAAGAATGATACATGGGAGCTGGTTCCAAGACCCACTAATAAGAATGTCATAGGAACAAAGTGGGTGTTTAGGAATAAACACAATGAAGATGGCAAGGTAGTGAGGAACAAGGCCAGGCTGGTTTGCAAAGGCTACACTCAGATAGAAGGGGTAGATGTTGATGAAACTTTTGCACCAGTAGCAAGGTTAGAAACTATCAGAATGTTCTTAGCTTTAGCAGCACACAAGAGGTATAAAGTCTATCAGATGGATGTGAAATCTGCCTTTCTGAATGGGCTCCTGAAAGAAGAAGTGTATATTGAACAACCCGATGGAGTACAAATCAGTGAGGATGAGACACAAGTGTGCAAGCTGAAGAAAGCCTTGTATGGTCTTAAGCAAGCTCCAAGAGCATGGTACAGCAGGCTGGATGCATACTTGAGAAGGTTGAATTTCAGAAGAGGAACGGTTGATAATAACCTATATGTGTGCAATTCAGAGAAAGGCCAGCTGATAACCATAGTATATGTAGATGACATCATCTTCGGCGGGGATCACTCTGAACTATGCCAAGATTTTGCACAGAAGATGAGTGAGGAATTTGAGATGTCATTGATTGGAGAAATGACGTACTTTCTTGGATTACAGATAAAGCAGTGTGAAGAAGGTATCTTTATTTCTCAGACGAAATATGCCAAAAAGATGCTGAAAAGGTTTGGCATGGAAGATAGCAGATCTATCAGTACCCCTATGACAGTGGGCTGCAAGTTAACAAAAGATCAGGAAGGAAGGAGTGCAAGCCCTACAGAGTACAGGAAGATGATAGGGAGCCTTCTGTACCTTACGGCATCAAGGCCTGATCTTATGCAAGCTGTGTGTACTGCCAGCAGATTCCAAGCTGATCCTAAAGAGT
This sequence comes from Rhizophora apiculata, assembly GCA_037832385.1. Taxonomy (NCBI): domain Eukaryota; kingdom Viridiplantae; phylum Streptophyta; class Magnoliopsida; order Malpighiales; family Rhizophoraceae; genus Rhizophora; species Rhizophora apiculata. The sequence goes on from CM075440.1 coordinate 2,818,257, forward strand.
CTCATGTGTTGGCAGTGAAAAGAATCCTAAGGTACCTCAAAGGAACATTGGAAATGGGCTTGTGGTATCCAACTATGGATCCTGTTAAACTACAAGCATACACTGATGCAGACTGGGCAGGAAGTATAGATGATAGAAAATCAACCAGCGGCTGCAGCTTCTACTTGGGTTCAAAGTGTGTTGCATGGTTAAGTAGAAAGCAAAACAGTGTTGCTTTGAGCACAGCTGAGGCTGAGTATATGGCTGCTTGTGCAGCATGTACACAGGTGATATGGATGCTAAGACAATTGGCAGACTTGGGTGTTGAAATGAAATTACCAGTGAGTATACTTTGTGATAATCAAAGTGCTATTGATCTCAGCAAGAATCCGGTTCAACATTTGAGAAGCAAGCATATTGACATCCGATATCACTTCATCAAAGATCAAGTGGAACAGGGTACAATTCAGTTGGAGTATGTTGGCACTAGAGATCAAATTTCAGATATTCTAACTAAACCTCTGTCCACAGAGTTGTTTGAAAAGCACAGATGGAGTCTATCTGTGCAAATGCCTCCTTAAGCCTGAAGTTCAAGTAAATCCTCCATCTTCACTTTGCGAGTTTTTCAAATACGTAATTGGTTGGCAAAGGGGGAGAGAAGCAACAGTGCAGGGGGAGCTGTTAAGAAAGGAGAGTGCATATTTAGGGGAAGTTGAAACTGCTGCATAGTGGCTTTTATTATAAGTGTTGCCAACAATTACAAAGGGGGAGATTGTTGTTCCCACAGCCTTATATAGGTTGTAATTGTTGTCAACTAGGTTTACGTGTGCAAGAAAGTAAACCCACATGGAAGGGCAAAAAGGTAAAACCATACGGAAGGGCAAGAACGTAAAATCGCTACGTAAACCCTATTAGGGTTTCATGGAATAGAGTATATAATGGTCTTGGAAGACAAAGAACAGGGTGAGTCGGCAATATTGAGCATTCAGCAAAACTTAAACAACCGACCAACCAAAGAGAACACCAAACCCTACACGGAAGAACACCACCGGTAAGGACGAAGAGAGTGAACAGTGCCGTCGAGTGAACAGTAACCGCACAGTGAAGCCGTTGGACGAAGAGAGAGAAAACGCCTGGAAGAAAGAGAAAGGACGTTGTCGGCGAGGAGACAACAAGGCACACGGCAACCCTACACCATCGGTAGAAAAGAGAGACGATTAAAGCGGCTGGTAAAGGGGGCGACGGCAGAACGATACAGAAGAGAGAGAGAACCATCGGCAAAAACAGAACCGCCAAGAGAGAGAAAGAGTTGACAGGAAGGAGAGAAAAAGAAACCTGACAGCCAGAACAGAGGAGATCCGGCGACGGCGTGAGAGAGATCCGGCTGGGACAGAGGAGATCCGGCGACAACAGATCCGGCGACAGCAGAAGGAGATCCGGCGACGGCGTGAGAGAGATCCGGCTGGGACAGAGGAGATCCGGCGACAACAGATCCGGCGACAGCAGAAGGAGATCCGGCTGGGACAGAGGAGATCCGGCGACAGCAGATCCGGCGACAGCAGAAGGAGATCCGGCTGGGATAGAGGAGATCCGGCGACAGCAGAAGGAGATCCAGCTGGGACAGAGGAGATCTGGCGACAGCAGAAGGAAATCCGGCAGGGGCAGAGGAGATCCGGCGACAGCAGAACTGGGATCCGGTCGACGGTGACAAATCCGGCAGACGGTGAGACAAATCCGGCAGGAAGAGAGAGAAGTCTGGCGAGAAGAGAGAGAAATCCGTCGAGAAGAGAGAGAAATCCGACTAGACAGCAAGAGAGAGAAACGGACAGGCGAGCCGTGAGACAGTGAGATTGTGGGGCAAGGAGACGGGTGAGACCGTGAGATGGTAAAAGCAGGAGTTGTGTGATACAACGTAGAGAAGGAATTCGGCGAAGCATTGAACTCAACGTATTTCCAGACTTCTTCAAGAGAGGTTAAAAAGCGTTGTGGTGAACTTCTAAGCAGCAGTGGAGCAGCCTTTCAATTCAACAGAGGCAAGACAAGTTAGAAGAAGGGTAGACACAGTAAGTGACACTCTTTGTATTGTACTTATTTAGTAATTGCAATAGTGAAAGGAGCAGAGAATCAAAGACATCCATTGTAACCTGAATTCTCAAGTATAGTGGATAGTCTCGGTAAGGGAGAGTCCCTACCACCGTGGATGTACGTCACGTTGACGGAACGACGTAAATCTCGTGTGTCCTTAATTTGCTTTACATTCTGTGTTTTGAATTGACTTGTGAATGCAGCTGAAGTATCAGCCAACTCATAACCTAACGAAGACCTAAATAAGAACATCTGTATTGTCTGCTAGGCAAGGTGTCTGAAAGGTGACTTTGGGGACTATTGTGATTAGTAGGTAACAATAGATCTACCTTAGTCGAGTCTGAGAAAGAGTTTGCTTTTAAGAAGAGGTTGAAGTTGTTCACTTACCTGCGAATTGCGAATTGTGATGATACTGATTCACCCCCCCTCTCAGTATCATGAACTAGTAGATCTTAGGGAGAAGTCAGGAACTTCATCTTCAAACAATCAACTTTGATGTGCCCTTTTTTTTTACAATAATTGCACACCAAATTTCTATGATTAGATTTGGATCTACTGGACCTTTGACTATCTGTATCCTTTTTATTTGATCTACCCTAAACCACTAAATTGTCAACTTAAGAGTTACCACTATTCTCCCCAGTTATATCCTTGTCAATCTGTTCTTTTGACTTCAAAATGAACTTAATTTCTCTGTAAGAAACAATTTCTTTACCATAAAACATTGTTTTTATGAAATGCTTAAACGAATGAGGAAGAGAATACAATAATAACAGGGCTTGATTTTCATCCTCAATATGAACATTTATATTACTTAAATCCAAAAGCAAAGAATCAAATTTATCCAAATGTGACAATATAGATGATCCTTCAGGCATGCGAAGCATATACAAACTTTGCTTTAAATAAAGCCTATTCTTCACTGTATTCTTCATATACAAAGACTTTAATTTCTCCCATAAAACTTTAGCAATAACCTTAATAGCTACTTCTTTTAAAACCTTATTAGAAAGATTTATGATGATACCTAATCTGGCCTTTCTGTCAAGACCAACAAACTCCTCATCTGACATCTTCTTTGGCTTTTTCTACCTCCCTAGCAGCGTTATGTCAACCCCATCTTAAACTAGTATGGCCTCCATCTTCAGCTGCCACATACCAAAGTTGACACTCTAGTCGAACTTTTCAAAATAATACTTAGTTCATAATGGCTATTTTCCTGAAAAACCAAAACCAAGGCTCTGATACCAGTTTATGGGGAATGGGTTTTGAGTTGTAGCCCTTGAAGATAATAACAAAAGTAAAAAAAATAATTGAAAACAAGAGATAACAAATTTTACATGGTTCGGTCGATATGACCTATGTCCACAAATGAAAGTGAGAGCAAATATTACTAAAGTAGAGAATACAAAAGAGACTTAAGAGCCTAATTAACAAAACCCAGATACTGAGACTATAGGCTTATAGAGATGGAGTTTTAACTCCCTTAATTTTCCCTTATTCTCTTATACATAACTCATTACATGACTCCTATTTATAAGGAGTAAAGCTAGCCAACCATAGTCTTATTCTCAATATGGGATTTTGGCCTTCACCCTCAAAAGTCCTGATGTGGGACATGAGCCAAAAACTAATAGTATCCATTGTCATAGTTAAATCCTGAGGCATTAAGGGGGTGAGAAACATATTGACTAAATGGGCCATCTATTAGTCAAGCATCCTCTCTCTCATAAGCACAACATAGTAGATATTAAGTTGGTAGCTAAGGTCATACACTAGAAAATTGAGTAGAATTAACTGATTTTATTTTTAAAAATAAAAAGTAATATAATGTGTTATAAAAAAAAATAAAATGAAAATTAAACAAGTTAAAACTCCATTAACTTTTAATCCATTATTTAGACTTTTGTTAATTAGGCTCACAAAGAGTTTTTTTTTATATATTCCCTATTTTAATAATATTTGCTCTCACCTTTACCTATAGATCAAATTAATTAAACTATGTAAATTTGATGTCTTTTATTTTTAATTATTTTTTTTGTTTTTGTTATTGTTTTTAAGGACTATAACCTAGAACTTATCTCCTAACAAATTGGTATCAAAGCCTTATACATTGGAAAAATAGTCATTATGATAATAACTAAATATTATTTTGAAAAGTTCAATCGAAGTGTCAATTTTGAAAAATGGTAGTTAAAGATAAAGGTTATGCTAGTTTAAAATGACATCGACATAGCATTGCTATGGAAACAAAAAGAGTTAAAGAAGATGTCAAATAAGGAGTTTCCTAGTCTTGACAAAAAGGTCAATTCATATATTATCTTAAATTTTTCTGATAAAATTTTAAGAGAAGTAACTACTGAAATAACTATTAATGATTTGTAGGACGAATTAAAGGCTTTGTATATGAAAAAAAAAATAGTGAAGAATAGATTTTATTTAAAATAGAGTTTGTATATACTTCTTATACTTAAATGATCATTTATATTATCACATCTCAATAAATTTAATTCTTTATTTATGGATTTGAGTAATATAGATGTTAATATTAAAGACGAGGATCAAGTTTTATTATTATCATCTTCTCTTTCCCATTCATTTAAGTATTTCAGAGAAACAATGTTTTATGGTAAAAAAAAACTATTTTTTTATAAAGAAATTAAGTATATTTTGAAGTTAAAAGACTAGATTGATAGGGATATAATTAAAAAGAATAATAGTGGTCAAACTAATAATTTAGTGGTTTAAGGTAGATCAGATAAAAGGAATACAAATAGTTAGAGATCCAAAATTAGATCTAAATCCAAATATAGAAATTTGGTGTGTAATTATTGTAAAAAGAAAAGGCACATCAAAGCTAATTGTTTGAAGCTAAAAGTTAAGGATAAGGATAAGTACAAAAGTAATGAGTCAATTTAAAATAATATTATAGAAAATAAGAATAAAAAAATTATTTTCTTTGTTAATAATAAATTAAGGTCTGCCTATGAATAGATCTTAAATTCTGGTTGCATGTACCATATATGTCCTAATAAAGACTGGTTTTCCACTTATGAATCTGTTAAAGGTGAAGTTATTATGATGAGTAATAATGTGGTTTGTAAAATTACTAAGATTGGTATGGTTAAAATCAAGACTTATAATGATATTATAAGAACACTTGCACAGGTCAGATATGTTCTAGAACTAAAGAAGAATTGTATCTTTTAGGGAATACTTGAGGCTTTTAGCTATAAGTACATTAGTGAAGGTGGAGTTTTAAAAGTTAGTAAAGGTGCTTTTGTTTTCATGAAAGCCTATAAATCTAGAAATTTGTACATTCTACAGGATTTTATAGTTACGAGCACTATTACTGTCTCTACATCATTTAATTCAGAGGCAAATATTATGAAACTATGACATATGCAATTGGGGCACATGAGCGAGAAAGGTCTATATATGTTAAGTGAAAGAAGTCTTTTATGTGGATAGTATGTTGGGAAGTTGAACTTCTATGAGCATTGCATATTTAGGAAGTAAAAGCATATCAACTTCAAGTCTCTAGCAATTCATAAGACAAAAAACACTTCGAATTATATTTACTTAGATCTTTAAAGGCTATTTCTCATTTTGTCAAAAGGTGATACCAAGTATATACTAACTTTCATTGATGATTATTCAAAAAAAATTTAGGTTTTCTTTTTAAAGTATAAGAATGATGTTTTTGAAACATTCAAGAAGTGGAAAGCATTGATTGAGAAGCAAATAAGGAAGCAAATAAAGTGGTTCAAGATAAATAATGACTTGGAATTTTGTGAAGATGAATTTAAGGAATTTCATGAAAATAAAGGTATTATTTGTTATTATATAGTCAAGATGACCCCTCAGCAAAATGATGTTACTAAATGTATGAACAAAATACTTTTAGAGAGAGCTCATTATATGATTTCCAATGTTATTTTGTCAAAATACTTTTGGGTAGAGGCAATCTTTACAACTTGTCATATTATTAATCGTGTACTTTTAATATTTATAAAGTTCAAGACTCTAAAGGAAGTCTGGTCAGGTACTTTTACTAATTACCTTGATTTGAAGATATTTGGATGTTTTATATATATGCATGTTAATGATAAAAAATTGAAATATAGAGTTAAAAAGTGCATTTTCCTTGGGCATGCATATGGAGTGAAGGGATATCATTTATGATGCTGTAATCCACCAAAATTTGTGATTAACAAAAATGTTACATTTGATGAATCCTCTATATTACATCTAAAAGGAGAGTCTTATATTCCTTCTAATGCAAGTAAAGGTGACAATACACATAAATAGGTGAAGTTTGAAATTGTGAATCGAGATGTTCAACAGTAAAATCCTCACATTTAGTCAAATTCATTAGATATTATAGATTCCTTTAAAGACAAAGAGGAAGATCATTCCATAGCCAAAGATAAACTAAAAAGAGAGATTTGACTACCACAGAAATATAATGATTATGTTGCTTATATTCTTTCAATTACACAATAAACTAGTGAAAGTAGCAAACCATCTACATATTTAGAAGCAGTCTCAAGTATTAACTCATCTAGGTTATTAGTTACAATGAATGAAAAAATATAATCTCTTCATAAGAATGATACATGAGTTCTTGTAAAGTCACTTTCAGATAGAGAATCATTAGTTACAAATGAATGTTTTAAAAGAAAGAAGATATACTAGGGGTCAAAGATGTAAGGTATAAGGTACGTTTGGTTATGAAAGACTTTAATTAAGTATAAAGTGTTGATTTTAATGATATTTTTTCTCCTTTTGTTAAACACAATTCAACACGTGTCTTGCTTGTTTTAGTGGCTATGTATGATTTAGAGTTAGAGTAACTTGACGTTAAGATAACTTTCTTACATAGCAAGCTTGAAGAGCAAATATACATGAAGTAGGCCTAAGGTTTTAAAGTTGAAGGTAAAAAAGACCATATTTGTTTATTGAAAAAATCTTTGTATGGATTAAAGTAGTCTTTAAGACAGTAGTGTAAGAAATTTGATTCCTTTATGTTGGGTTATGGTTACTCTAAGAGCATGCATGATAGCTGTGTTTACTTTCAGAAGTTAAATGATGACTCATTCATTTACTTGTTGTTTTATGTCGACGACATACTCATTACTGCAAAGAATTTGTCAAAAATTCACACTTTGAAAGCGCTTTTGAATAGTAAATTTGAGATGAAAGACTTGGGGGGAGCAAAAAAGATTCTTAATATGGAAATTAGAAGGAATCGTGAAGGTGATAAGTTATATTTGACTTAGAAGAATTATGTTGAGAAAGTCTTGGAATGATTTTGTACATAAAATGCCAAACTTCTCAATACTTCCATTGCTAGTCATTTTAGATTATTAGCTACTCAGTCGCCAAAGTTTGATAAAGAGAAGAGGTATATGGAAAGAGTTTCATATTTGAGGGTTGTTGGCATTCTTATGTATATGATGGTTTGCACGTGTCCAAATAGTTCACAAGCAATTAGTGTGGTTAGTAGGTATATATTTTCTCCAAGCAAATCACATTAACAAGTTATAAAATGGATTTTCATATATTTTCAAGGTACTTCGAATACATGTTTGGAGTTTGGTAAAAATTCAAACTCATTGGTTAGTTTTGTTGATTTTGATTATGTTGCTGATTTTGATAGAAGAAAATCTCTTACAAGTTATATATTTTGGATTGGTAGTTCTACTGTTACTTAGAAAGTTACTTTGTAACATGTTGTTGTTTTATTTACTATTAAAGTAGAATACATGGCAATGACTAAGGCAATCAAAGAAGTCTTATAGTTGAAAGGTTTGTATGGTGAGTTTAGTCTATGTCAAGATATTGTTATTATCCATTGTGATAGTCAAAATGTAAAGTGTAATACACTTGACTAACGATTAGATGTATCATGAGAGGACAAACCATATTGACATGAGGTATCACTTCATTTGAGAGACAATTACCAAGAGAAAGATTTCAATCTAGAAAATTTGTATCAAAAATGATCCTACAAATATGTTTACAAAGCCTCTTCCAATTGTTAAGTTCAAGCAGTGCTTGGACTTAATTAGTGTGATATGACGATTTAGAAGTTTGTGAAAAAGGTGGAGCATTGTTATCATATTTCCATATGAGACTTAAGCCAAGGTGGAGATTTGTTAAGTTAATGGCTAAAGTCCCACACTAGGAAATTGAGTAGAGTTAACTGATTTTATTTTTTATAAATAAGGAGTAATATAATGTGCTATAAAATCATTAAAAAAAGTTGTCTAATTGTTATTATGTTTCCATGTTAGACTTAAGTTAAGGTGGAGATTTGTTAAGTTGGTGGCTAAAGTCTTACACTAGGAAATTAAGTAAAGTTGACTGATTTTATGTTGCAAAATCAATAAAAATAAAAAGAAAATTAAGGGATTTAAAACTCCATGAGTTTTTAGTTCATTATTTGAGTTTTTATAAATTGGGCTCACAAAGAGTTTTTTTTTTCTATATTCTCCATTTTAATAATATTTGCTCCTACTTTACTTGTAGATATAGGTTAAATTAATTTAATCATGTAAATTTGGTATCCCTTATTTTCAATTATTTTTTCTTTTTTTAGTTTTTGTCTTTAAGGGTTATAACTCAAAGCTCATCTCCTAACAGTATAACTTATACTCTCCATCTGTTCTCATTTCCTAAATGCTCATTTGTGTGAATTATTTCTCTCTATATGTGAAAAGCAACATGCTTGTAGTTAAAAGTAACCTCACCTACCTTACAATATTTTCCATGAAGTACCAATACCCATAAACATTCAGGCTCTATGATAAAACACTAGCATAGTTTGGTTAACATGGCTTGATTAGCTAATTTGGCACTTCAAACCCCAAACCCACTGTTTTGTTTAGGTTGGCTGATAGTTTCCTAATTAATAAGATGAATTCACTTCCTTTTCTCCATGTTCCCTAACAAGAAACTCTTATTCAACCTGCCCAATTTAATACACATAAAAGAAAGACGAATAACTATTTGCATTGTGTAAATAGGGATGGCTGAAGTTATAGACTTAATGAGTGTCAAACGCCCTGTAAACGAAAGCTATTGAGCTTTCCAACCTACTAGCTTTCATTGTACTTTGTCAATAATCTCCCTATAATTCAATGAGGATAATCTTCCATTAATGATTGGCAAGCTGAGGTATTTGACCAAGTTGTTTTTCAATGAGATGCCAGCATGTCGACTAAGTCGTCTCGCTTCATGCCTAGCAATATTGGATGACACAGGCAGCTTGGACTCTTGCAAATTAATTTATTGTTTTAAGACATCACAAAACTGATTCAAAATATGTTGCACCAACTAAACCTAACTAACATTTACTTCTGAAAGAAGGTTCATATCATTAGTCAAAAAAGGTAAGATAGACTCAGTACTTGACAAGATGAAAACACTAGCTTCCATTTGCCTACTACATCCTCATTCTTAATCAGGTGCTCTAAATGCTTTAACATAAAAAGGCATGGTAAAAGTGGATCTCCTTGACGAAGTCCACATGAAGCTTGGAAATGATTTGTAAGGCCGCCATTCCATAGTACTTGTATAGACACAGAAGAAATACAATTCATGATGAGATTGACCCAATGTGAAGGTGAATCTCTCTTTTAATGTCTCATAGACGAAATTCTAGGATAAGGGATCATAAGTCATGGTTAGATTAAGCTAAATCTTTTTTAGTAACATATTATGAACATAACATAAGAAATGAATTTTTATTAAACCAAGATATCGTTTGAGCAAGACTTTTAGGATTCCATACCATAGGTTAGAAGTGTACATGAAATTGTCCAATCTGCATAGTTTGATTGAAAATTAAAACCATAAAACTCATTGCAAATGGATTGTTTATGCTTTGTAATTTAAGCAAATTGTACTCTATGATTTGGATGCAGTTTTAAAAATCTAAAAATCATCATAACTGAATAAAACACTTTTTTTTAATGAAGTTTAAAAATAAATTTTATAGAGAAATAGACCACATAAAAAACAAAGCATTTCCAATTTAAAAAAAATCAAACCAATCAATACAAACTAATGGGTTGCTAAATATTGGAATATATTAAAATGTAAGTTTTGGTTGGGTAATGTTCTATGTAGCTTTTTTCAAACTATTCATTTTATATTTCTATTATGGATATAGAGATAATAACCATAACCAAAATTCTTGTAGTTAGGTTTTATTGAGTTCTAGATTTTCTTATATTAATCTACAAGGGATCAATTTGCCCCCTTTCTTTCAATTTTCCTTTCTAAGATGTTTAAAAGATAACCTAGAGTGTATAGTTTACATATCAAGATTCTAAGAAACTAATATTCCAAGGTACTTGCCAAAGTTTGAGCATGCATTTCATAAGAACTGCATAAGCCAGTGGTTAGCAAGTCACTTTAATCGGCACAAATTCAAACCTAATCACCATAACTACTTCACTTATTCCCAAGCATAAGATATCATCCTTATAGCATTTCTAAAACTATTTTATTTACAAGTAGACGAAATCATAAACTTTTGGATTCATTGGTTTCTTTTGGTTACTTTGTTGGTTGCTTTTTCTATTAGAATATAGACTTGTGAAAACTTTAAAATTATAGTTTAAATCATTGAACTAATCATATTAACTTATAATTGCAAATAACAAATAACAATTTAACTAGTTTCACTTCTATATTGGTTTGATTATAGTTTTAAAAATTTTTAAACATTGTTTAGTTTTAAATAAGGAATAAACTACCCCAAACCAATTTATCTACACTTTTACCATAAGTGTGAAATAAATAAAGGGAAGTGAAAGATTTTTTTTTTATTAAACCAATTGATAAAAAGAAATACCAATATGATTATTTAAGGAGAATAAATGAATGATAATTTCCAACCTCCATGATGCTCAAATATGAATATAAAGACAAAAACATAAAACCAATAATTTTTTTCAATTGATATGTGTGTGTGTGTACATATTTTAAATGAATTTAATGTTTTTCAAGATATAACTTGGAAACCTTACTATATCTTGTAATTAATATCTTGTTAAGAAGTCTAAAAGAATCTATTAAATGTACAAATAACTTGATTTTAATAAATTTTAAAGTATCAAATACAATAATTAGAATAAAATGTATTCATTCTTTATATAAACAAATTATTTATTCATAAAACAATTTTCTTTAATGTTTGGATTGCAAGAAAGTAGGTAATGAGTTATTAGTAACATCACAAACTTTAAACTCAATAACAGTAAGATTTATGGAGAGCTTGATAAGTTGTCACTTCCCTTTCTTGACTTGTGCCCTTTCAAAAGTCATTGAACTTTATAAGCTTAAGTTCATTGTGCTGTGAAATATCTTTAACGAAAGAATTAATGTTTGTGTTAGATGATGCGTCTTTTGTAATTGTTGCTTGACAAATCCCTCGAAGCTCTCTTGCCCTTTTCCTTCATTATGTGAACCTTTTTACATTAAAAAAGTAGGGTTTCTCCCATAGCTATAATTTCTATTGGCCCTAATCCTTTGCCTTGATGACAAAGTAAAGGGAGAAGAAAATAAGAAAAAGGAAATTAAGGAGAGAAATTTTTTTTATCCTCTTTTATTCAAGAAAGGGTAATGTAAGGAAAAAAAAAAAACTAAAAATTTCTTGTTTAAAAAAAGGTGGAAAGTAAAGGAAGGAAAATAATATTTGCTAAAATTTTAATTTTACTCATACTAAAATTGATAAATATTAATAAAAAAGGTTAATATAAATAAATTCATCATTTTATGAATAAAGAAAGGGATCCAATAAATTTCTTTCAAATTTTAAAAGTATAAATTTAGAAAAACAAGAAGAAAATTTAACTTTCCTCTACTCTTTCACATTTCTCAAACACAAGCATAATTTCTTCTCTCTTTTTTTTTTTTTTTTTTTCACTTTTTTTCCTTTCTCCTTCCTCTTTTTACCCTCTTTCATGTACAATGTAACATTTCATGCGTTAACCAAATAGATTTTGCATATAAGCAGTTCAAATGTGTGTTTTAAAGTTCCCAGTGAAACACCATAATTTCCTACTAGATTCAACACTAAATGCATCCCTGTACAACAAGTTTTAAAAATCTATCAACTTGTAAAAAGCAAGGGTTGAATCAAGTTTAAACAAGATAGAATTTGACTTGATTTGACTCATTGACAGTTATAGTGGTAGTTTTGCATGAAATTGAGCACCAAAGCTCAGACACTGGGCACTGACTCGGGATTTGGTGGGCCTCCGTCCCATTATAATTCTTCATTAATTATTTTAGGTATCGTTGGCTTTTAGGGCCATCTTGGATTGTTGCTGTGTTGTGTTTCAACCCCTTCTTTCTTTTACATGTGCATTATGTTGGTTTTAATGTCTTATCTTCGGTGTGTGGGCTACTTGAGTTTTGCCTTTCAATTTTATTTTTTTTTTTAATAAATGAAAGGATAGAAGTACTATCTTACAAATTAAATGGAAAAATAAAAATACTATCTTACCGGCAGGTTTTTAAAATTGCATGGGATATATATCATAAGTTAAACTGAATTATTACATTCAAATAAATAAATAAATTGATAAAAATTATTGATTACTCTAATACTTTACAGAATTAAACATAAGTTTAATTCATCAAACACTTTTACAAATACTTAAATTTATAATTTTATAGTACAAATAAATATTTTTAATTATTAGATCATAATAATTTGTAATTAATTTTTTTTTTCTACTGAATCAACGTTATATGTATGTATATTAACGTTTTTTATTTTTTTGATCAAGATGGATGTATTTGAGTTGAATGGCTAAATATGCTAACATTATGGTGATGAAATTAAGAAACTCGAATAACGTTATCTGGCAACCACATTGGAGTTTGTTTGCTCATAACCACACCAAAGAGGATTTGGAGTGAGATGTGAGAAGATATGTTGGCTATTCTTCTTCCACGTGTCGTTCTCTCAATGCCTCTGACCACCTTGTGCGCAAACAAACAAATTAGCGCGAAACCGAAATTAACGGGCGAAAGCAAAAATCACAGGGCCACCCCACCGGCGTCTTCAAAAAAAAAAAAAAAGGAAAGAAAAAAAAAAACAAAAGGAAAAATGTACTCAATCGCGCCACCGCTTCCTATCCACAGCCACCGCAGTCACCTCCTCTTTGGCCTCTCTAGCACAGTCCGATCATCCATAAGCGTCGAGGAGACGGAGGAGAAGTCCACTACGAAACCGGGGCCGCCGCAGGAGAGAGCGCTGAGCTCGGAGTTGTCATCCTTGGCGTCTTTCCCGTCGATTAAAGCCAGCAAGCGAGTGGTTATGGTGCGGCATGGGCAGAGCACGTGGAATGCTGAGGGGAGGATCCAAGGAAGCTCAAATTTCTCTGTTCTCACCAAGAAAGGCGAGGCCCAGGCCGAGACCAGCCGCCAGATGCTCATCGACGACTCTTTTGATGTTTGCTTTACCAGGTTCGTCGTCTTAAACGTCATCGTTTTACCGAATTGAACTCTTTTTGCTTGCTAATTTGCGATCTTTTTTCAAGGAAAAGAGTAATTGATTGTTTGTTTCTTTCTTTTTAGCCCCTTGATTCGATCAAAAAGGACGGCCGAAATCATATGGGGCTCCCGACAAGAGGATATGATTACCGAAATTGATTTGAGAGAGATCGATCTCTATTCATTCCAAGTAAGCTTGTGAGCATTTGTTTGGGGTAGTTTCTGTGAAAGGATTGAACTGTAATTAGGGTTGCGTTGATGAGTTGATTAGTGGGCTGCAGGGCCTTTTGAAGCACGAGGGAAAGGCCAAGTTTGGAGCGGCTTATCGTCAGTGGCAAGTAGATGCCAAGAATTTCAACATTGATGGTCATTACCCAGTAAGGGAATTGTGGGCACGCGCCAAGCACTGCTGGAACAAAATTTTAGCTCATGAAAGCAGGTCTCTTCTTGTGGTTGCTCACAATGCTGTTAATCAGGCTCTTGTTGCGACGGCCATTGGTACTCTTATCTTTCCTTGTTGGCGTTTTTACCATAATTGTGAAGATTGTCGTTTCAGATTTAATTTCTTTGCTCTCAACAAACAGGTTTGGGAACCGAGTATTTCAGGGTTTTACTTCAAAGCAATTGTGGTGTGAGTGTGCTGGATTTTACTCCACAAGCTGATGGTGGTTCACCTTTTATATGTCTCAATCGTTTGAATCAGGTAGATTGTGTGCTTGTGAGATGAAAACTTGTATAACTGCACACCATGCTACAATAATCTTGTTTCAAGATGGGACAAAGACCAGTCAATTAGACAGTATCTTGGACGATAGAATGAGATGGTTTGTCGAGTAGAGAACTTTTTGAATGCCTTTAGCACAAAATGGCTTACCATTCAAGCTGTGTGGAATACATCTGTGTGTATGTGGAAACTTATTGTTTGAAACCAGAAGGAGGAGTTAGGAGTCTTTGGCTTTTGAACATTACAACAACAACAACGAAGCCATAATCCCATATTTAATTAGGTTTGACTACATGAATGTTTTCTCACCATTCCATTCTATTAAGCACTAAGTTAGCTTTTGAGCGTTATGCAGAAATTGAAAAAATCTTTGATTTGTTTTACATTTGAGACTGTGAAGTTTTTAAGCCAACTTTATTTTGATGATCAGACATAACTTCTAGTAGGTGCACCTTCGTGTTACTGGCAAAAATGCTTACCAGAAAAATTCAGAATGTACTATGTAGCATTCACAACATATTGTTCTTTTTTCTAGCAGCTAAAAAGGTATTTTTCATATCAATTATAGGTCTGTCTTATCGGGTTTCTCTATTGCACCAATTTTTAACCTGTTATGATAACTCTAAGTTTCATTAATACCAATGCAGACACCAAATTCACCTTTTGGTGCTGGAAGCTCTGGGGGAAGAAAGACCAGCAAGCGGATCATACTTGTATGCCATGGAACCACACAGGGTGATACAGAGGTTTGAAAGCTTGCAGCATATCTAGCTTCTTCCTTTGGTCAGTTGGCTAAATTGGATATGTTGGAGTTTGATTGAGGAAGACAATTCATTTGATTTCTTTGCACTTGCCGCTGAAAGATAAAATTCAAATAGTAACCTGCCACAGGGATTTGGAACAATGAACTCCGAGATAAAGGGAAATTCACGTGCAAAATCTGATCACTCTGTATGTTATATTAGTTGTCAGATAGTTAAAGAAGCAGCCAAGCAGATACATTCCAATAGAAATATCCCCAAATAAGTCAAGCAGCTTAAAGTAATTCTCTAGTGGATAATGTAGACTGTATGTTAAAGTCAAGTCTGTTGTTAAACAAGATTAATTTAACTGTCCATGTTACTTTCAGCCATTCAATTTGCAAATGTGCAAATCATAGGGCTATAACTAAACTTCTTCAGTATTCTGCAGGGTAGTTTTCCTAACTCATGGGATCAGCCAATGAACATGCTTGGAATTATACAGGTGCATCATCTGGATATGAGTGCAAGTTAAGTTTATGGTAAAACTGTGTCTTGAAGTTCTTTTGTGATGCTTGACAGTCCCAGAAAACTGCAGAGCTGTTGCTTGACCTGAAAGTGAGCACCATAGTCAGCAGCACAAAAAATTGTTGTGTCGAGACTGCCATGGCTATATCCTGTGTAAGTATATTTATCTATCTTCACGTAAGTTTACATGATGTTAAGTGCATATGATGGGGCAAGGGCATCTGGTGCATACTTGGAACTTTGATTCTTTGTCCAAAACAATATGATGGTTCCATGCTACTTCTAATGGGAGATGGTTGACTTTTGTAGGTGCAAGAGGCTGCAGACTGCTTGGGTGCTGATTGTGTGCCACGCGATGTGGAGCTGAAACAAATGGAGGACCTTGATGTTGGGCAAATCCTTCAGCCATTAAAAAAGGCAAGTTAACAAGAGAAATCATACCTTCATGGGTTTGAATATTTGCAATTAATGTATTCATTGTATAATATCCTTTTCTTTTTCTTCATGTTCTGCTGACGGATATTATTATACATTAATGCCAAAATGTGCTTTCCTCTGTGAGTGTTTGTGGGGTTGGGGTGGGGGTGGTGAGGGATTAAAGATTGGTTTAAACCATGACCTTAGCGTATTTAGAACTTTTTATTGCAAAGCCTAACAAGGGCTGAATGGCTGGCCATTGTCTTGCTTGATATATTAAGCCCAAGTCTTCTGCGTGTTTTTTACAGGATACTACCGAGGCTCAACAAAGTCAGCCGGGCCTTTTAAGTCAATTTGAGGATGGAGCACTATCAAAACTGTGGGACCTATCTGGAAAAGCATGGCAGTTGCTGCTGAACAAATTGTCCGATGAATCCGAGGCAGAAAAGATCCTTGTTGTAGTTGGCCATCCTGCAATTCACGTAGCCCTGATGGGGCACTGTCTGAATCTGAACAAAGACTGGATGGGGTCCTTTCATCTTGATGCAGGGAGCATCAGCGTCTTGGACTTCCCTGATGGACCAACCGGAAGAGGTGTTATCCGGTGCATAAATTACACAGCTCATCTAGGAAGATGGTCAATACCCATTACAAGATCAACAGTAGATGATGAAGAATTCTATTGATGCTCGTGTATATAGTTGCAGAATGGTAAGTGTAGCACAAAATTATTCAAAGGGTAATTTTATTTGTATGTTGCTGCTGTATACAACACGTGCAACATTGCAAAAACGACACCCCAGAACAGCCTCTTATTTCTAGCTGTTACCTTTTCGCTCCGAATGATTTGTAAGCTGATGATTGG
Organism: Rhizophora apiculata; assembly: GCA_037832385.1. Taxonomy (NCBI): domain Eukaryota; kingdom Viridiplantae; phylum Streptophyta; class Magnoliopsida; order Malpighiales; family Rhizophoraceae; genus Rhizophora; species Rhizophora apiculata. Next base: position 2,835,112 of record CM075440.1, read on the forward strand.
CTCGAAGCCCAGCCTTTCCTGAGCTCCTCCCCCGGTCTCTTTCAAATGATCATCGCTCAATGCTTTTATGCTAAAAGCGTTGTATCTTCTGAAGGAGACAGTCCGAAAGACTACTAAATTACTATAACTGATAAAAATTAGTGCAAGATAGCTAAAAAATAAATATGTAATTTCTTAATTATTAAAATGTCATCACCATTCTCGGAAAAATCACCTTCGGGCCAAATTAACAAAACCATAATCCTTTAGGAAACTTCAGGCCGGGTCATGAGTAACGGGTCCAAAACTTTTATGGCCCAGAATATTATTCTCCCAGAAATGAACAAAACCCATTTGACAGTTGGGGAAGAGGAGAGGTTTTATAGAGGTTTTAGGGTTGAGGGAGAGAGATTAAGGAAAATGGCAAGTGGGTTGATTGCAGGGAGGTCCTCATCGACGTGGATGCGGGCAACATGGAAAGCGACAACAACAACAACAGCATTTGCCAGAAGATCAGCAACCAGAAATGCAACAAGGGTCTCATTGTCGCCTTCAATTCGTCCCAGTTTTACTCTCCATTCTACAAGGTTGCACGCCTACTTGCCCTCTTATACTTTCTTTGGCATTTCTCATCATTTTATGTATTTTTGTTTTGTCTCTGTTATTTTGTTAAGTTTGGCTACTTTTCATATTGCTTCCCTTGTGAATGAAAGGCTTCTGAAGCGTGAATTGAGGAGCTCAATCGTGCCCTTACATTGTGCAATCGCGTCTGCTTGTCTGGTCTCCAAGCTCCCTGCTGAGGCCACCAGTGCCTCACCCGATGTTTTCGGTCTCTCTCTCTCTCACTTGCTTGTTGTTTTTGTTGTTAATCTCCATATGCAATTGCTTCTCCCTTTTATGCACAGTGAATTGGGAAGTTGAGGAAAGTTACCATTTTGTTGATAATTATTATATTAGTAAATAATTATTATATTAGTAAACCGAACAGCCGTTTATGTTTTAGAATGTCTTTTAGTTTATTCAAGTTGATGAATGGAGATGAGTCATGGTGTTTCAATGTTGTTCCAATGCTTCCAGCCATATCTTTTGTGATTAACTCATGGATCCAGTAATAGCAAGGCCATTAATATTGTTCAATTCTATATAAATGGAAATGTCTGAAGTTTATTGCACGTGGAAGGCATGAAAAATATTGGCATCATTGATTTGTGGACCGCTTGTGGGATCCCACAAAATCTGTGATCTTCATATATTTTCATGTTCCTCAATTCTGGGAAACATAGCATTGCTGGTATGATTTTGTTAGCTAGTGTTGGGATAGCTGTTGTCATGATTTGTTGATAGCTGTGTAACAATTTTATGGCATCTATATTTTGAGTTGGAGTACTTAATAGAAAGAACCAGAGAGAATCTGGTGGTGGCAGCATAAGTGAATGTCCAATGTCAATGTTTGTGTTATATGGATAGGCAAATTGACAATGCATATGTTGTAAAAGCATACTTTAAAGAATGAATGAGCAAGATGTGTACCTTGGTTTAGGATTTAAGGATGAGTTGGTTAGTGTGTGTCGTTTTGGTGTTTTGGTGCAAGTCTTTATGGCTGCCACACAATTCTACAAGACATAAGCATAGGTTTCAACATGTCTAAGTTTATTTGGCAGCAAGGAACTGGGAGAGGAAACAAACATGGAGAAAAGCTCGGAATTGGCTTGATCCTGATAACTAGATTTTGTTTTGGAGGATTCCTAAAATCAATTATTATGGGAAATGAAAATATTACGGAAGAAAGTCTTCCAAACTTAAGGTTAATATGGTCTGCATTTACCTGTCTATATAAAGTGTACTTTGAAGGACAGATAACCTAGAAATAAAGTTTCCCATTGATAATCTCTTTTCTGTGAGCTGAATATTCTATAACAGTTTTAAATTACGCAAAATTCTTACCCTGGCATTTATGTGTATTTCTTCATTTGATGACAGGTAGATTTGCCAATTATCTCAGTCCCATCTAGTGTTGCTGTGTTTCCCTGTGATGCTGAAGAGCCTCTCTCTCTCACACACACACATGCACACTGAAGCAAATGGCTTTGGAAGATCCACTTGTCTTTAGAAACAGGTAGTCAAGTTTGCTGGAGTTGATTTACTGACCATAATATGTTTACCAATCTTCAATCTTGTAGCTCATTTTGAGCTCTTTTCAACTCTTTCTCCTCTGCATGTGATGAACAGGTCTCTTATGGATGGGGTCATGATTTTTCTTGTGAATATATTGAAAATCAAATTTGAGACAAAATGCCAGTTACGGCACTGCTTAGGCAATTTAATTATATTGGGTTACTGCATCAATAATTATTATGTGCATGTTCTGGTAGCTGGAAGCGTAGCTTCAGGGATTAATTATTGCAAACTTATCTTCATTATTGGAGAATATGGTTTCGAAAAAATCAATCTCTTTTAGAAAAAAGATGCTGCTGAATCATGTGGAGGAGGTTGCCATCACATTCTTCACTTGCACAAGTCTATTTCTGCTTAAGAAAAGTTTGACCATTCTGCCGTGAGGTTTATTGGAGAATGGAGTGATGCTTGGAGTGCAAAATTTTGTAGTTAAAGTTTCGCTTGCTTTTGACTTGTTTGACCATAAACAAGTATCTCAGTAACGAAAGCTGGGAAATCTGAATTCAGTTTCTGTTCTATGCAATAAAACAAAAGGGAAGTCTGGATTGTTTTCCAGGCCCAGCTGCGTCGATGAAAAGTGCCTCTCTGCCCCTCTGCGCGCGCATGGTGTTCACCGTGGCGCCCTTTAAAGTCAACTAGATATTTTTTCGAGTGTGTCTACACATAAACCCTGTAAAGTCTCTGCTCCCTTTGTACGTGTGATCTAGTTCACCGCCACTTTTGAAAAAGCTCTAACATAAGACAGGTTGGTTCCTCAAACCTTGCAGGCACACCAACTATTAATGAGACTGAAAATCCAGGCGAGATTCCATCACAGGTCTTGTGGAACACCCACAAGGCCTCTTAGTTCTCTTTTCATTTTTTTCTTTTTTTGGATAATTTCTTTATTTGCAATTTTTACCAGCACACACCCAGTTGGTACTAGAATCAAGAGCAAGCCTGTGTAACAACCATAAGTACCTTATTTACCCCGGACAATCTGGAGCAAAGTTTCAGTGATAGAAAAAGAAGGGAGATCTTACACTTTCCACTTTGTGAATCTACTTGATAAAAAAAAACTTTAAAGTTGGGTTCTTGCCAGGATTTTGATTGATTGGCCCGCTTCTGTCCCTTATTCTTTCATTATGCCTCGTGGACCAGGGAATTGACAATGATGGAAATAAATTACTCATCGCAGACACCATTTGAGCTCTCATAATTGTGTCGTGTAATTGCTGTCCCATTTTGTTGTTTTCTTGTTCTCTCACCTGCATCACCCTTTTCCTTTCCCTTTCATTCTTCTTATTGTTTATTTATTTATTGTACCGATGTTTACGTTGATTTACTTGTGCTTGGAGGAACATTATCTCAATTATTTAGAATGGTTGTTCTGTTATCTGAGTAGAAGTTAGATGAAAGACATTATCCACTCTATTGTCAACACTTACTCTTCGTAATGAATCCCCACAAAAAAAAAAAAAGAAAAGAAAAAAGATACACTTGTAGCTTAACTTAAACTGCGATGGGTAAATTCAATTTTAAGCTAACAGTTAACTCATTCACGTAAGGCCCCATTTTATAATGTGGATGGTCTCCTCATCCCTCGTCATTGAAAATAAAAAATTTAACATGATACTAGAGCATGACACTGGTTCAAACTCCAAGGAGGGCCTAACAAGAATAAAATAAAGGGATATTAGCATATCCAATTGCAAACAGATTACAAGAGTTTACAAGTTCAAGGGTCTAAACCAATAAACTAAGAGCTTGTTTGGTCATACTATCACTAATAATTTTTTATGACTAGTATTCTAATTTTGTTGTTTGTTGTCCATCTTACCATACTTGTTACCTACTTAAAATTTTATTTTTGTTCCAATTGATAATAGTGTAGATGCATGTAATTTTGTGATTGAATACAAAAAGAGAAGACTTAAGGTAGAGAGAGAAATATAATTTATAGAGTCCAAGGACAATCTAGAGAGAGAAGAAGAATGTAGAGAGAGAATGTTAATGTAGAAAGAGAAAGACAAAATAGAGAGAAAATGATTGAATAGAGAAAAAATTAATATGAGAGAGAGAGAGAAAAAAAAAAGGAGTATTGTAACTTGTGCAATTTGTGTTGTCCAAATAAAAAAAAAAATTAAAAAGACCACAGCTATACTAAATAAGCCTTAAATTAACCCAGATCACTCGGAAGCCCAAAATCTTCATAAATTAAGTTTTAATCTTTACATATAACTCATACATTTAAGGTTCAATAATTTATCATTAATCAATCATTTGGATAACTTCCTCCTTCATGGTTATTAAAAACAAAAAGTTAAAACGTTTTGTGTATGCTACTTGACAGGATTGTACTTAAATTAATTACCATTTTCAGGGTTCCAAAGAATTTTCTCAGCAACCACGATGCTTCCACTGAGTTGGCCACCCATCGTTTTGCATGTGATTTTAAGCAAACACTTGGCCTAGGGTTCTAATTAGGGATGTTTCTATCTAGACCGAAACCCACCTAATGCGTTGTTCTATGGATACCAATAATGGATGCAATGCAATTGACTCACGCAGCTTCTAATCAGGTTTATAAGTATTCATTTCTATTACGTGTATAATTCAAGGCACGCATAATATGTCAGCATGTAAGCAATCTGTTTTTTTTTTTTTAAATTCTTTTTTTAACCTTAAAAAAAAAAAAAAAGATGCATTGCAAATATATTAGATATTATATCTGCAAATTGAAGTCAAATTTTGCTCGTTGCATGACCTCATTTAATTTCTTTTAAAGGAAAGATTCACCATTCAAGTACCATGGAGTATGAATAAATTTTCTTCACAATCCATCATATTGGTGATGAATTTAAAATCCTTTACATTGCGCTTCAAATCACTTAAATTTATTGATTATGTTAAGATGAACATCAATCTGAAAACTTAAACATAAATTAATAATAATAAAAAAATACTAAATTATTATATCGGGGAGTGCATGTAAGCAATGAGGTGAAGTTACGACATAAAAAAATGATGCAAGCGGAAAAAAAGAAGGAATTTTAGCTGTCACTTGGTTTCTTTTTTTGCGGTGCAATTGGATTTCATCAACATTGCAGAAGCAACCAACTAGGAGAAGACTGCCTGTTCCTGCAATAAATTACAATATCATTGACTTGATTAATTTATTTTCTTGGGATCAAACATTGCAACCCTTAATGTAAGGGAATGGTCTGCAGTCGAGAGGTGTAAGTCAACCATCAATGCACGCCATGTTTCTATTGTTTAGAAAAAAGTCCAGTAATACTTGCAATAATTCCAAGGTCAAAAATACGTGTCCCTCGGTGATCCGTAGATTCCATTTAGGATTATATCTCCAAAGCATATGCTTTTGCAACCGAAAATCATTTAGTTAGAAACCATGAACGGCAACACCCAGGACCGTGATTCCCCTCGATCTGGTTGATTTGTTCAGAATTCCTAGCAGCCATGCGTCCTAATCATCCTTGCTCACAGTTGAAAATTTTTTTTATTGATACCCAGCTCATTTTTTATTTTTTAATTTTTAATAGAAGTAAGGGGATTTGACGTTTTGGCAGTTTTTGAAGGAGAGATCGAACTACGTGTCCCCCACCACGGAGGCCATTTACCAGGCGAGGCCACCGGCTGAGACATGTAGATATTTTTTCTTTAAGGATTTAAAAAAAAAGAAAAGTAGTGGTGTATTTTGCAGAGTTAATAGAAATGATTGTACCTTCAATCACACACAGTAGACTGAGTTTTAACACAATTCATTAAAAGCAGCGCACTCTATGGCCAAGAGAGGAAGGAGTGACCAATTATCTCCACAAATTTGCATATTTAGATGTTTTAATAAAAAAATGAAACTCATTACTTCATATGCAAAGAATGATTTTCTTTATTATTAGACCACAACAACATTGAGTGGTAGACATGTAAAATTTACGGGAGGCATTTAACCCCACTAAAAAAAAATTGAATTGTTCTCATTTTATTTTATTGTTATTATTTATGTTTGTTCCCATTAAAAATTTTATTTTGTCGCAACTCAAATTTTTTACCCCTATTTTTTTATTTGCCCAAACTCCCAGAAATTTCTATCTCCACTACCGGGTAGGGCTCTTATGCTTTTTCATTTGACTTCGTGTAAATGTGTTGCTTGCTACATAATACTTTTCTTGGAGATTGTGGATGCAATATTAAATTACATATAAATAAATAAATAAAATTGTCTGCATCCTGTGCCATTCTATGTTTACAGAGGCTACACAGTCTAGGATTAAATCACTTTTCATTTTTTACTCTCTCTCTCTTCCTAGGTTTTATATAACTTTAGCTCTTTAGTATCCTAATTGTATGCTTTTTTTCTTAACAAGAGTATATTCTTGTCCTGTAAAGGCCTCCCTACCTTGACTAGCATGAGCAGATATGCTGACACGGGTGAAAATTACAATCTAGTGTTTTTTCTTTGAAGGGTTGAACGAAGCATCCAATATCAAAGCTGTAATGGCATGTGAAGAAAAGCTCATGGTAGTTTTTTTGTGCATTTGAATGGAACTAATTGTTTGCATGTCAGGGAAAGATGCCAAAAGGTCTGGCTGTGCTGGTGAGAATTTCTCGGATTCATGTAAAGCCAAAAGTGAAGGATTTCATTTCAGCAGGATTCCCTTTCTTTATGATAGTTGGTTCTCAGTCTGGGCACTTTGGAGCTAACTTTTGAATATCGTCCTGCTTCATCTTGATTGTAATGTCATTGGCATAACTAAAGACGATTTATAATCCATCATCTCCAAGGCAACCGAGAAAAAACGAGAAAAGAAAAACAGCAACAACTTGAACCATTACCAAGAATAACCAAAAAAAAAATCACAATTATTAGGTAATAATGACAGATCGATAAACTTTCTGTACTAATTAACCACCAGGCCTTTTTAGTTTTTGTGTTGGGAACATAAAATGGAGCAATATCGTCCATTAATAGGTTTAGTCACTTCTTTTTTTCTTTGGCTGTTGTGTTTATAATTTTTTTGGCAATTTAATAACAGTTCCGTGTTTCAAAAATGGTCCAGGGCATGCATAGTGAAAATTACAAGCTATATGCTAAAATGGTTAAATTCATAGTGTCTTATTAACAGTATATTATGTATATGCAAGCAACAAACAATGTAGAAACAATACGCTTTTATTAACTATACACTTATTTTTGTAGACTTTATCGTATTTTAATCAACTATACGTACATTATATTTTTTAATTTTTTTAAAAAAATGCATGCAAAGCTCGTACGGAAGCATGTCATCATGTCATTGGGGTGAGATCCCGTCAATTGGGCCAGCCATCTAAGTTTTTTCTTAACACTCGAACCTTTGCTGGCATTTTGTATGAGCGGATGCAGTCCCCTTAAACAACTCGCTCAGCAACGGTGGGGAACATGAATAATAGGACCAGACCATTCCGGGTCCATGGCACAAAAATATGTCATCCTCTACCGGAAGAGGCATAATGATTACCAACTAGAATAGCTTTTTTTCAAGTTTTCTGGACAGATTTCTTCATGCCCAGTTAGTGCTTCACTCGAAAGTTTCCTCTTTCCCTTTGCAGTTATAATAGTTTTATTGCATTAATGACAGTGTTTGCTTGTAAATAATCCTGTTATTTTGCTCTTATTTCTGTTCTTTTGAAGGGAGTGCAACTTCAATCCCACGTTTCAATTTGCACTTTGTTTAGTGTTTTTTAGCTCAATTGTACAAGAATCATCAATGACCCTGAAAAATTTGAATTTGAGTAGCCAATTAACGTAAAAGAAAAAGAAAAAGAACAACAATTTATTAGTATATAATTATCTTCATTGACAACTGAATGAGGAAGGTAGGAGGGACTACCGAATCAAGTGATGTTAGCAAGACTTGCTAATAAGAATAACATTGTCGTACAAAGATTTGTGGTACTTGAATCGATTGTAATGTTCATTCTTGCCAGCTGCAGCCACATGGACGATGCTCATATTACAGGATGTAAGATGTAGACCCTCACCAACTATAAAACAAAAACCGGCATTTCATAACTAGAAGGGTATTTTTAATTTTCCATCTCATGGTGTGAGTCAATAATAGAAGTAACAAAACCCAACCGTCTAGCTCGTAACATGCCTTGGTTTGGAAGTAGGAGCTTGGTGGGTCTACAGAATAAATATATTTTGTGGGGAAACACTCACTGTCATCATCATGCCACAGCCCATGTACCGTCTCCTGTGGCAATTCACACCGCAATAATTTCAATCTCACCATCCAAAGTATCTTTCCATTTTCTTCTTGACTTTCACTGCCCACAAAGAACTTGCCCGAGCCTCTTTTTTTTTTTTTTTTTTTATTTTTCTACCGTGCCCATTAATTAATTCCACTTCCCATACTTAAAAAGGCTTTAATCGATAGAAAATCCCCACTAAACGTTCTTCAATTGTTTGTATTATTTTAGTATAAACTTGAGTCTTTAAATTAGTTATTGAAGCCAAAGATTGAGTTTGGTGTGCAAAGCACCCTCTCGTGGTATATCCACATGCCCTTTTTTCCACTAACATCTAACAATTAACTACTAATCATTTTCACAAGTAAAATAAAAAAAATAAAAAAAGCCAGGGATTGGAACTAAGAGCAAACAATGATCATGTCACCACTTAGAACAATTGCAAATTCTTTTATGCCTTTGCTTTCTTTCCTTTTTATTTTTCAGTATTATGTCATGTGAACTGGCAGAGGGGACTAAAGAAAGGCATTGAAGACGTGTGCCTCAATCTTCTTCTTCTTTTTTTTATTATTGTTTAAATTTTTCTTTTTGGGGTAATGTCAATCTTCTGTATGAGAATGAGATGCAGACTCTAGGGTGAGAGAAAATACTATTAAACTGGCCTGTCAGAGCCTGAATTCCTTTGTCTGCCTTTTTATTTAACTCTCTATGTTGTGATTTATGGGTTTTCCTCAGACAAAAATGTAATGGGGAGGCAGTGCAAATGCAACTACCTTTGCCTTAATAGTTCAATATATTCATTTTCTTCCTGGTATAAGCCAAAATGAAAATCTCTCAAACTTGCAGATCTCCTCTCTCTCTCTCTCTCTCTCTCTCTCTCTCCCATCCACATTGAAGAATCCAATTTGAACAGCATCGTAAGAAATTGATTTTTATTTTTGTTATCAACAATGAGAGATATAGTTTCTTGTTTTAGTGAAAATGCTATAGATGTCTCTCATTCTTCATGTTCTTATTCCAACAATGCTTGCATCTCACCAAGCCTAATCCCATCAGTACAAAATGCAGTCACTTGCCTGTATAAAATCACCCTCTCTACCCAAAAGCAAATCTTGGTCTCAGTCACTTGGTGCAAAAGCCAGACTTCTCAAGGCCTTAGCATAAACATTGGTAATGACCCTTCAACATCTTTCAAGCTCAACACCAATGCCAGGCTATTCAGGAAGATGAAAGGCAACAAAGTGATTGACTTTGATAAATTAAAGGCGGAAATCTTCTGGGATCTCTCTTCTGCTAAATATGACAGAGGACCTGAACCTGTTGATGGGTTTTATGTTCTGATCATGGTTGATTCAGAAATAGGCCTTATAATGGGTGATACAGGAGATGAAACAATCACCAGGAGGTTCAAAACAAGCACCCCAGTTGCCAAGTCCATTCTCATTTCAAGGCAAGAGCATTGCTCAGGCAATACTCTATATGCCACCAAAGCTCGGTTTTGTGATGCAGGTGTTCAACATGATATCCTGATCAAATGTAGTGGAGAAAATGAAGGCCTAACGCATCCGGTTTTATCTGTTTGTATCGATAAGAAGACGGTGATTCGCGTAAAGAGGCTGCAATGGAATTTTAGGGGCAACCAGTCCATTTTTGTTGATGGGTTGCTTGTTGATCTGATGTGGGATGTCCATGACTGGTTTTTTAATCCTGCTTCTGGTTATGCTGTGTTCATGTTCAGGACAAGAAGTGGAATGGATAGCAGGCTGTGGTTGGAGGAAAAGTTTGTGCAGAAAGAGCAAGAAAGACTTGAATTCTCTTTGTTGATCTATGCCTGTAAGATCCCTTGAAGAAAATACTGACTCTTCCCTTTTTTTTCCGCTCTTTTTTTTTTTTTTTTTTCACCGGGGGTTTCTTGCCAAACTCTCTGTATGTCTTTGATTTTTTTAGACTTTTCATTCTTCTTTTCTTTCTGGGCTTTCTTTTCTTCTTGAAAGGCATAAATACTCGAATTCTTTCTATCATATCAGACATTACTTTAGCTGTGAAATGTAGTAATGTGGATTATGACATGACTCTTAGTTGGTTATTAAATCCGATCGCTGTGTCTGTTTTCCTCTGCTTCTTTTAACCAATAGCTCTGTTTTTATTGAAACAGCTGATGTTAATTTTAGGACACTCCTGATTTATGTATGGGAATGAAAAAGACACCCAAAAGGAGCTTCAGGGGATTTTGAAAAGTATCAATGGGGATTTGCCAAAGGGGTGTTAGGGACTGGTAATATGTTGAAAGACATGAATTGAGAATTCTTTTGGCTTCGAAAGAGATAAACCGATTTTCCTGTTTACTTTGTGGGTGCATTTCCCTGGAAATTACTGGTGGATATATTAGTGCAAACCAATGCAGTTTGACTTTCTGGCACTTGGATGGATATCTTCTTTACATACCATTTTTAAGTAGCATGTTCTTTTCTTTTCATCTTATTGCTTTTTCACCCTAAGCGATTAATCCATGAAATTGATTTGATGATTTAAGAAAGACACTGCAGAACAGCTTGACTGCTTAACACTGGCAAAGAACAAATACTTGTATGGTTGGATTAGCTCATTTTAGAAGGCCTAACGCACATGAGGAGGGCTGTCAAGATTGTGTCCCCTGCCTTCCATGTACCACTCTCCTTGTAAGGCCACGATCCCCAAATTATTTTATGGCCCACAATTAAACCGATAACTAAAATTTTCATTCATTCAACCATAAATTCTTACGATCCAATGGTGAAAAGCTATGGATACATTACCCTTTTGCTTACAACAAGCTATTGCTATTCGGATTGTTGCTCCACATGTGGCTATTGTGATTTCTACTGTGAGATCCCATTTTGGCTAACTAACCCAAGTGTCATTGTCTTGCCACCAAGCTAAGTTAGGCCATTACTGGCATTGCAGAGTAAATGATGGGATCTAGAATCTGCAACGAACAACGTTGGTAATTTCCTTCATGCCATTGCTGTATTAGATTAGTAGTTGGGTACTGAAAACGACGCTAAACTGGTTATAAGGGTTCAATGAATGCACCCTAAATTCTTGGATTTCACCTTCTTTTGGTCAACCCTGTCACGCTTGTCAAAAGTTGTCATTATGCATTTTTAGGTCCTGCAACTCTAACAGCATGTGAGGAGCAGTCCATTCGGAAAGCTTTCTTTTTCTCCAACTTTGACGAGAAAGTGAAATTCATCATGGGGACTACTGATAAGCGGAAAGTAAACCTAAAACGTCCCTACTTTTTTACGAAGGATGTATGCCTTTTGCCATTGTGGACGGAAAAACTGAAGAGGGTCTGTGACGTTACACATTATGGTCTCAAGGCCTTCCCCAAGCAATTGGCTTTTCTCTTTAGGAACACCGTAAGCCACCATGATTTAAATATATCTTTAAAGCACAAGCAATTATGCAAGTGTATGTTTTGGCTGCCCCTTCGTTGTTATTTTTCCTTGGTCAACCTTATCCCATTATCTCATTATTATTATTTGGCTATTTGGTTGATCCTTTTACATCTTTTGATTTTCTAGATAGGAAAAAATTAAATAAATAAATTACGGACATAAAAAAAATAGACACACTCGAAAACGCAATAATAAAAAATATAAAACAACATTGAATGGATGCTTAACTTGACGTGTGGACTTTACAATGCAATTTTATTTCAATAATATGTATATATTTTTTAATTGTCTCCATGGTCTCCATGTCCCTAATTCCCTGTACTGAACCTCGTCTGGAAACTCATCTCGAGTCCACTTATGCTTGATGGCTATATGCAGTTATGCAGCTCTTTAAAAGTTTGGCGTCGAGTTGACAATTAGCAAAATGTAGACTTTACACAAAACTAGGTTAGGCAAACCCAACTACCTAAGGCACGATTTTAGAATTGGTTTTCTTTCTTTTTTTTTGCAACCAGTTCCTTTCTTCAGTGGAACTCTAAAGCCATTCAATAGACAGCACATGCGGCATATCTTTGAAACTGGGATATCTACATAACTTGATTTTAGCGGAAAGGGGGTCACTTCTCTCCAATTTCTTCAGTCGCCCACAAAAACAAGAGTCATGGTAGTGAGTGCAATATTTTAAGTGACTACATAATAATAATAATAATAATAATAATAATAATGACAACGATGATGGCTTAGATTCCACAATACTTCAATAAATTTAGATTTATTTTCACGAGATCCGTTCTTATATTGTCATTATGATTGTGTACAGATGACGTTCAGCAAACAGCAGACAAATGACAGTAATATTAAACGCAAAATGGGATGGCAAGTGCAAGAGTTGTACGAAACAATTTTTTTTTTTTCTTTTTAATGTCAGTTAAAAGACTTATGATATAACAGGGTATGCTTCCTTATTTCTTTAAAGTCCAATTAAAATTTGAGATATCAAAAATAAAAATTTAAACTCTTAATATGCTTTTATTAATATTTGGTTCAGAATTGATAGGCACCAACTCAACTTTGTCAAAAGGTTCTTTTTTTCTCGCCGTTTTCGGCCCATGGGAGCGGGGCGGACAAGCAAGACCAGTAGTAGAGAGACCATTTTGTTTTTTTTTTTTTTAATGCACGTATTGGTTATTGATTCGGCCGAAAGCCCATATGATAGAATCACATGTCCAAGGGAGAGTGCGGCAGCCATGTCCAAGGAATTCTCAAGTCTTTATTCATGATTCTACGTTAAGGAAGTCATAAGGATTTGTTAATTCCTTAGTTTGCCGATTAAAGAAGGCGACTTTTACGTGAGAAATAAATAAATAAATTGTAGTGCCCACATGCCAAAGTTGCAAAATTACGCGTCCAATCCAAGCACGCATAAGCCGCGTGCATTATTGAAATTTAAAGGTCTGCAGTTAACGATCTATCAGCTCGTATGCTGTGGTTCGCAATTTTAATGAATAATGCGCTGTATTACTTAGAATGCATGTAAAGCTTAAAGAATAATTTTGCGTAAAATTAATGTCATATTAAGTATTTTATATTTAATTGCTATTCTTGATACAATTCAATTTATGATGATTTGTTATGAATATTTTTATTGTCTTGTTATGTAGGTATTGTTATTGTAGTTTTTTGGTTACTAAGGTGACTAAATAAAATGCTTTTACGGCATGCATAAATAATTAATTATGAGCAGATTGATCATGGTATCAAAAAGGAAAAATGGGCTCTATGTGAAAATTCTAATGATGTGAATATTTGTGATAGCCTCCATGCTATTCCAAAAGGCTCCAAGGTATTCTCTAAGGAAAAGGTCATCGGTTCTCCCTCGGTCGCTTGCCCGCGCCATCAAGTTGATAATGCTATTGCCGAAGGTAATGCTCCTGGGGCTCGACAGGATTCATTACGGTAATCTTTGAGGATGGTTGTCCTCACATTCGATTGTCCAAAAAGAAAAAGAAAGCTATACGGTAACAATTGTGGATACTTTCATGGAGGGCACTCTCTTGGATACTTTCATCTCTGCCAAGCATAAGTATATTTTTAGTTTTAAACTTTTTAATATAATATTAAATATCTATTTTGTTTTAATTTAATTTTAAATATTATAATTTATTTTATTAAAAATAATTATCGATAAAAAATAATTTAATTATTATGTTTATATATTAATTAAATTAAAAAAATTTATAAAAAAATTTAAAAAATATATAAATAGAGTATTTGATACTAAAATTTAAATATTAATATTTTATTATTTCATTGAAATTTTTTATTTTCATAATATTTTTATTTTTAAATTATTAAATTATTTATTTAATATTTAAATTATTTTTTCTTAATAATTATATTTAACAAAAATCAAATTATAACATTCAAAATTAAATTAAAATTTTAAAACGATTAGCATTATATTAAAAAGAAAAAGAAAAAGAAAAAATTTAACATTAAAAATATGATTATACCCATTGTCTCAAAATTTTATGAAAACTTAAAAAAAAATTAAAGATTGTTGATTTAAGAAAGAATTATTTCAATATCAAGTCTATGTATGCAAAGGATTATTACATGGCCTATTGAATCCTTAAGAAAAAAAATTGGTATGTAATGTATCAATTTCAAAAAGGAGTGAAAAAGATTGAACCATAACATTGCAACTTTGTAGTGAAGTTAAATTTGCTACTCACAATGATAATTATGACAATTATAAGTTTTTTAAAAATATTTTTTTATTTTTTTTTCAATCTTTAAGCATGCTTCTTTATATGTATTCTTTTGTTTTTCAATAAATATGTAAACTTAGTGCTTATCTAGGTAGCACTTTTTTTGCTCATACATCAACTAAATTTGTCAAGTAAGGAATTATATAACTACTACCCTAGGGAGGCTAATCTCTCAATGTCTTCTAGCATAATTTAAAGCAACCTAAAAGGTGGTTGGCCAAGGAATTGTAATTTAAGGGGTTAAGCAAGTGCAAAACTAGCAAGCCAATCAGTAGCTCAATTAGCTTATCTATAAACATATCTAATCCTAACCTCGTAAGCACATGTAAGGACATGACTACATTCCAAAACAAGGTTAGCTCAAGGGTGGGATTATTGGACTCACTTAGTGAGAAATTCCAAAGTCACTTAAGAATCGACTTTTAGTAAGAATCTTATGAATTTAAGGGTACAAGCTTAACTAAGCCATTGTAATATTATCTAAACTTTTATTGTTACTGTCAAGGCAAATCTCATGAAAAAAGCCCTAATCCAAGATCCTTGGGGATCAAAAAAAATACCACCAACACCAATATAGCTAGGATTACCCTGGGCATTATTGTTTGAATTAAGCTTTACTTATCCTTTTAAGGCAAATTTCCAACTAAAACCTCATGCTCATGAGTTGGTGCTTGCTTTTGAATTTAAGAGTCCTATGTTACCAAGTACTCTTACATTGTTGACAAAATAAAACTCAAGGAGTAGCTTATCACTTCCTTACCACTAAGAACAATACTATTTCCTTCATTTCTATACCCACTTGTAAGTTACTATGAATCTAGTTGACTAGCTTTATACATAACTATTACCAAAGTTCTAGTTAAGATTATCTAGTAGTCACAACATCTCTTTAGCATTAAAAAAGATGCCCTATAGAAGGACCTAACAAGTTGTTTCCAAAGAGATGCTATTTGCCAATAATAACAAAGGAACATAGATTAGTTTCTACATAGCAATGATAAATTGGACATAAGGAAGAATTGTTTATTCCCCTTCCACATCACTCTTAATTAGACATTAACACACCATGACTCAATTTTGACAAAAAGCATCAAATGCTTTTAGGAAACAAAACCCTCCAGAGACTACCACACATAACATGCCAATTAAAATCCCTTAACATGCCCTCATATGCTTATTTGGCAGAAAATTGCCCATTAAAAGAAGGCATCCACCCAACACCATCCTTTACATTAATCTCATCTAGTAAATGATATACTACTAAGTTGGCAAGCATTGGGGGTTCCAAATTTCTTCATAACATAGTCCAATTCCACTTTCTTTCTAGTTTCCAATAACAATTGACAAATCTTTGCTATTCCTCATGTGAAATAACCCCTTTTGTATACTATAACATGACTTTGGGTGTAACTATTTGTCTAGCCAGTAGTTACTTTGCCATTCCACATCCCGAGAACTATCCCTTATTTTTCCATTCCTCAAGTGAAATAACCTCCTGTAAGACTCTTTAACCAAACATGGCTAACATAGCCTAATTCATTTTCTTTGTTTCTCATATCCTTAATCCCCCACCAATTTTAAGTTAGCAAAAATTGAACTAGTAGATTGAGTTGACTCTCCTTTCATCTTTTGAATTGCCCATAAGAAAGTCTAGATAATAACAATCAGTCAAACCATAAACATAGGTTTGCAAGGTAGCTATTTAAATTATATAAATCATAATTGCATTACTAATTAATTTAATGAGTGTTGTTAGGCTAGTTACCTTGCAAGGCTCAATTACACTTAATCAAGTACAACCTTTTTAGTAGACCAGTAACTTTGCCATGTAGGACTAATACATTGAGGTGTTTGCCAAGATCCTTGGTAATACGAAGACTCACCTTATTCGTAATCCTACGAGCCAAAGCCTTAGAGACATTACTTGTCCAAAAGGCATCCAAGTAGCCCTTAATAATTTTAATTTATTGAACATTCCCTTCCCTAAATAAAATGACATCATCTGTAAAAAATAAATTTAATAATAATGGCATATACTTGGAAAAAGCAATAGGCTTCCATGTATTTTCATCAATTGCTTGGTTAATG
Organism: Rhizophora apiculata; assembly: GCA_037832385.1. Lineage (NCBI taxonomy): Eukaryota > Viridiplantae > Streptophyta > Magnoliopsida > Malpighiales > Rhizophoraceae > Rhizophora > Rhizophora apiculata. Next base: position 2,851,799 of record CM075440.1, read on the forward strand.
AGATTTGATAGTTACTTAATCCAAAGAACAAAGTGATAAGGAGACAATAGACCTCCTTGTTGAATGCAACAAGAAGGGGTGAATTTGGGTAACCCATTCCAAAGAACCTACATACTAGTAAAAGTGATACATTATACAATAAGAATTATTGGAGTATAATATATAATCTATATTTTAAGTCTTATCTAACAACTTAAACTTTTAGGTAGAATGGTTTCTTAACAAGATCCACCAAATCACTAGGAATACTTAGTTCCTATAAAGTTCCACCAATGAAATCCCAATGTAGTCTATCATAGTCCTTAGCAAGTTTTAATTTGAGGACCATGCCTACCTTTTTTCCATGATATCATCTTAAAGTGTAAACTACCTCTTATATAATTACTATGTTATTAGTGATTTGCTTGCTTGACATAAAGTTAGTTTGCATGGGACCAATCCACTAAGGAAGTGGGATTTTTGGTTGAAAAATAATCATTTTTGTAATAACTTTGTGGGAGACATTGCCAAGACTTATCGACCTTAGATTCGAGATTTTTTTAGGAACTTTAACTTGAGGAACTAGAGTAATATTTGTATCATTATTGCATAGGAAGAGTTTCCTTTCACGAGAAACTTGTAGCACAAACTTGGTGAGTAAAGGTCATATTGTCTTCCAAAATTGGCATAAAATAGAGCTTGATAACCATCAAGTCTTAGGGCTTTATAATACCTAATATCAAATACTACATTATTGACTTCCTTTATTGTGAAGGGCTTAGCCATATACTCAATTTGTCTAATATCTAGTACTAGAAAGCACCCTCTCAAAGGTAGATTTTGGAATTCCATTAATTCGGCTTTGTATAGATAGCAAACAAAGTCACAAATGCCTTGTTGCAAAATACTTCATTCGATTTTCAAATGTATCCCTGAATTTGTAACGCATAAAAAAAAATAAACATATGAAAAATTGTGTGTTTCAATTACCTCCCAATAATCTAATTGACTCTTGACTTTTGATACTAAACATCTTTTCTTTATGAAGAACTTTATCTAATTCATCTCAAAGTTGTCATTCTAATCCCAAGTGGCCTGGGCTGAATTTGGCCTTTAGCCATTTTGGCATCCATTTATCTGAGCAAGCAAACATTTCTTATGATAAAAGATAGTGCCAAAACACACTTTGTTCCATCTATACAAGATTTTTGCAAGTTGTTGTTAGGTATCAAGAAAATCAACTAACTTACTCCAAGTTTGCTTAACCACGTGTTGAAAGTTTTGATGCATCGTTTAAGTCCCTTAAAAACAAAATAGTTGCTACACCAAAAAGGATCACTTTGTCTATATACTTCAATAAGTATTGGGCAGTGATCAAAACGACGTCAAGGCAAATGTGAAAGCAACATATTTAGCCACCTTTGCTACCAAGGGACATTATCTAGAGAGTGTTCCAATCTATAAGAGATTATTTTGCTTATTGTAAGGCCTCGAGTATAGGTAAACTTTGGCCAAACAAATCCTAAGTCCATTAACATTAGCTCATTTATCAAAGTAGCAAAGGGCACCCATACATTTAGATGTAAGTTAACACTACTCATTTTCTCATTCGGTGGCAGAATGACACTCAAATGACCTATTAAAAGCCACAATTCACTTATTGCAATATGCAATTAGTGCAAGCTTTCAAATAACTTCCATCACTTAAAAGTATCAAGAGTAGCATATATAACAATAAAAAACTATTGGTCAACCTTAAGCACCAAAACCCAAACATGGTAGAATTGAGAATCTTTCTTAACAATGTTTAAATGCGCTTGGTCATATTTTTACAAAACCTTTATTTCACACCTAAACCCATGTGCCTCTTCCTTATAAACACTAGAAAATTCATTAGACGTGCAAATATCTACAGCCTTCTGATCGCTAATTTGGGGCTCCATAAGTACCATTATAAATAATTCATGTAGTCGAGGTAACAGCTTAAAAGCTTATAAAAACTCATCATTTGCAATATCATCATAAATGTTACTAATAAATTTATAAAATAATATAATCTAAAGAAAATAAAGTAACTTTCAACATAAAAGTGTTATTAAAATTCCCAACAATTACGACATTTGATATTTATGGTAGAGAGCTATCACAAGTATTTACTAAGCCACTTATGTAAAGTAACATAAACTATTTAGATATGTCTTAACCTCTATAAGGAAGCCCATGTTAGGAGTCTTTAGAGGCATCTCAAAAGGGGTTGGATCCATGGATAAGGGGCACTCTACAAGGGTAGCACTCATGGTAGCTGGTGGGCATGATTCTTGCGCCTTAGGCCTAATCGCAACTAAAAGTGGAGACCATGAAGCAATAAGTGGGCCTTAATTCTCAAGTGGAGCTCCATCCAAAGTCTTACTAGTATTTAAACCCAATTCATGTTTTAAGCCCTGCTAATTGATGGTCCATTTTTGAAGACAATTTTCTCTAACATTACATTCTATTTGCCCATTATAGGATGGCCACCTATATTCCTTAGATGAGCTTGCCTTGCTATATGTCATCTCCATTTTATTATTTTTCTTATTCCCTAATTGATCGTCACTAAGTGTCCTTAAATTAATGCTTACCATAGAGACAATGGCAATAGAGTAGTTACACTTTGATTCGTAGGCATTCACTTAGCAACCATCTCCACTTCTTCATTTTGGTGCCCTAACATCTTAAAGCAAAAGCCTTGTCCTTTCCCTCGTATGCTAGCAATGTTTTCCTTATTGCAACCTGACACTGCATGTCACTATCCTTTTTTGAAATCCCCACTACATTTGATAGCCTTTTACACAATCATCCATTCGCCATAGACTGTCATCTTATTTGAAATTGCTTTCTCTATCTCTGGTCAAAGCTCCATTTGAGCATCTAATTGTTGATTCTTTATAACTAGATTCCTTACACTTTAATTCTTCATGGAATGCCTATAACAACCACAGTGAGAACTGATGAGGCGTATACCCTTATAGGAAGTACAATACTTAGAGGCCAACAATAGAGCAATAAGATCTCAACAGCTTGGAAAAGTCCACTTCCACATATTCACACATAAAATTAGCTTTAGCCACTCCTCAGTAGTGGTATCTACCTTGATGTTCTGGACCAAATGATTACTGATATACCACGATAGCCTTGAATGATAAAATTTAATAGGAAGATAAAGAATCCAATCTTAGACTACAACCTTATAAATATCAACAATATCTGGATTATACAATGGACTTCATTTCCTAACCATAAGATAATGACTAGACACAATCTAAGGGCCTTTATGCAAGACAAAGTTATAATCATCCTTGTGCTCAAGCTTAATAAGATATAAATTATTACCAAAGTTAATCAAATTAAGATTACCTTCAAGCACCATATTTGAGAAGGCCTTTTGAACATAAATGTGTAGCCCACACACTTCCCTATGAGCTTTACAATCAACATTTCATACTGAGGGTCTCAGAGTTACCTTTTCTTAGCCACAGATAACAAAACAATGGGATAGTCATGATTACCTAGGTCATCTTTGTCTTCATAAATCAAGTCATCTTCCTTTAAAGAAGGCAAGTCTTCCTCTCCCATGGCAAAAGGTACCTTCATTGCCTAATTTAGAACCATCTCCTTTTTAAATGCCTTCCATTTCCCAGCTTCTTTAGTGACCATATCCATATCTTCACACTAGTTTTTGAGGTCCTCTTCTAGGGCATGTATGCTACCACCCACAATCTTCACTTTTTTATTACTATTAGCTAACAGAGTAGACTTTACAATAGATTACGATAAAGCATTTTTAGTATCCATTACTTAAAATTTTTTTTGCTCTTATTCTTTAATTATGTAAGCAAACCAACAAATGTGCTCTGTGTTGCTTAACTCGGTCCAGTTGGACAATTGTACACTTTAGAAATTGGCCAAAGCATATATTTATAGGTCAGATGTAGATCTTAGTGCTATAAACTAATCCTATAGATGGGCCTTTGAAACCAACTCATGACCAACCAAGTGCTCGGCCTAAAACAATGATTAGCTTGAGCGTTTAATCTCTACCAATTTTATTTTTTAAAAGTCATATCTTTGTAATAAGGCATACTCTAAGATTTTGTTTAGATGATTAGTTGAGTGTATTTCTAGAATCTTGAGACGAGTAATCCTTGAATGCACCAAACCAATGTGTAAACTAGGTAGAGAATGAAAAAGAGAGAAAAATATTAAAGCTCAACTTAAAATTATAACAAAGACGTGTCATAATAGAAATGAGAAAAAAAAAAAAGAAAGAATATTTTGGTTTGTACGACCTTCAATGAAGTTTCTATGCTAAAAAATTAGTAAAGAGGGCTATAAACAAAATGGCTATAAAAACCATAGATTTGAGGACATTATAGGAAGGCTTTATTAATTAAGCAATAGAAAATGATCTTATCTTCTACATAGAACACGTAGAACCATTAAAACTTAGATCTTATAGAGAAATAAAATTGATCAAACAAAAAATACTAAGGTTTTAAGGCATTAAGTATGCTTTAGAGGGTGCCTAATGCCATAATTTCCATTAGGCTTTTGGCATGTTCATTATAGATATTTGGCATATGATCATAAATGTCAAATGAAATTCAAATTATTTGATTTATGACACTTGCCAAGCTTTCCAAGATTGTTAACAAGTACATATCAATAAGAGCCTTAAGGTTCTTCTTGCTCTTGAGGTTTATTAGAAGTTACACATTTATTCAAATGACTTTGGTAGCTACAACTTAAGTAATTGAAGGGAAGAAATGAATTGGTCTTTGGAGGAGGATCACGCATCTAATGTAAGGTTTTGAAAATCAGACCAGATTGGTAAGCTAAATTGATAAAACTAGAAATATAACTTTGGTCAATTTAATTTATTTTAAAAACTATTAGTTCTAAAAATTGGGAACCAAATCAACGAACCAATTAGTTGGATTATAAACTGGTAAATCGGTTATAATTTTTTCAGTTTAGTTAATTTCAAAAAAATGTAAAAAAAAATTAAATAAATAATTTTTTTTCTATATTTTGATTTTTTTAAAAAATAAAAGTCACATTATTAAAATTTTTTTTATATATTTAACATTAAATACCAATTTTATTGGTTTAACCACAGTTAAAACAATTTAATCGGTTAAATCTTAAATCTCTAAATTGTTCGATTCAATAATCGATTTAGTTCTTAAAACTTTGGTCTAATAAGGATGAAACAATTGAGTTTAGTATTGGAACTTTGGCACAAGAGCTTGTAAAATTAGTATGTGACAGACAAGTGGAGGGAAAGATAATGATAAGAGGATGTAAAAGCTTGAGTTTCTTGAATGTTTACATTTTTTTTTCATCTTTCTTTTTGTTCTTACAAATGAGGGAAGTCTTAGCCTTGGTGGTTAAATGGAAATATTTAATAGAGAATATGCTTCTAATATTGTGTGTGTGTGTGTGTGTGTGTGTAGTGTGTGGATTCTTGATACCTAATAAAAAAATTCAAGTTATATTATAATAATAATTAACTATTCCCTTAAAAAGAGAAATAATAACAATCACCTAAACTAATTTTCTTTTAATTTAGATTTTTAGAAAATAATTAAATAAAATTAAAATTAATTGGGTTATTAAGTATGATTAATATCTTAATTAATTTAGAAATTTTTAAATTTAAACTTGCATTGAATAGATTAAATAAAATTAAAATTGAATAATTGATTAAAAGGTATAATAAATTTTATTATTGCATATCTATTATAACAAAATTTATAATTTAAACTTTAATTAATAATATTATTATGATTAATTATGGACATCAATCTTAGAGAAAAATTACAAAGGTAAAAAAATTTATATTTAAAATTGAATAATTTAATTGTAAAAAAATAGAAAAATAATAATATAAATTAAATATATTTTATTTTATAGTGTGAAAAAAAGAATTATGTGTATATTGAAATACTAATTTTATTAAAATATTAAAAATAATTTATAAACTAACTATTAAATTAATAATAAATACTAAAAAAATATAAAAATTTATTAAGAAAACTTTGAAATTAAGTAAATGTCAATGTACAAGTTTATAATATTTATTGATAAATATATTTTTATTTATATTTTATTTAAATAAAAGAATTAAAAAAAATTAAATTATAACTATTTTAAAAAAAATAAAAAAAATGTAAGATTAAATTTTTCTTTTTTAAAAAAAAAATCAAAAAAAATAAATTATGAGTATTTCTTTTTTAGATAAAAAAGTAAATTCAAATTTTTATTCCTCCCTAAACAAATAAAAGAAAAATTTCAGATTATATTTTTTTTTATTAATTAACATTTTTTTATTTTTTTAATTATAAATATTTATAAATTTAGATATATATAAAAATTATTAACAAAAATTAGATAAATTATAATATATATTAAATTATAATTAAAAAAATTTAATAAATTAAATATAAATTAAAATTTTAATTTTATAAAAAATATTAAATAATACTATAATCTAATAAATTAATTTTAAATATTTTAAATAGTAAAAATTCATTTTAAAAAAATTAAAATTAAAATTAATAATTTATATATTATTAAAATTAAATAAATATCATAATATAAATATTTTACTAATTTTTCTCCATTTTATCATATATATATATATATATATATTATTGTCGTGTCCTTCTCGTAACCATAATTTTAGCTTTTGAAGAGGATATGTGTTTTTATATGTATATCGTGTCGCATCATAGGTGAGGAGGCCAGGAAAATGGAATAATTTTATAATTTTTTAGTTAACTAATGTTTTGTAATTAAATATTATGGTCACCATGTTATCATTAAAATATAAGTATGTATTTTTAATCAAAAGTTCTTTCGTCTCATGATTAGTTACAAGTGTGACTTTCACATGTCGTATTTCTGCACATGATCGCCATCATCTTCTCTCTCTCATATTTTCGAGAGATATAGAGCGAGAGAGAGAGAGAAAGGTGGGGAGGGGGGTGGAGTGGGGGGCAATGACAATGTTTATTTTGTAAGGATTTCCTTGGATAGCTGTACACACACGTAATAAGACGAACAACCCAATGGACGTATCCAGATGCTTTGTTGTAAAATGAATTGGCAGTGACGCATCATCATGATAATTATCATTATAATTTTTAAAATATTATTTTAATTTTTGATTGAATCTATGTAAAATAATATAATTTTAAAAATATATATTTAATAAAAAATATATATGAATATGAAAATTTATATATTTTTAAAAAATTAAAATTTTGATTAAGAGATAAATATAACAATAAAATATATATTAGATATACTACATATAAATAAATGTCTTAAATAAATTTAAAATTTTTTTTCAACATATAATTTAAAAAATTATTATTTTATTTTACATTATAAATAATTTTTTTATTTAAAAATTGTAAATGAATATATTATGTCTAAATGTAAGGTGATAATAAAAAAATATATATAAATTAAAAAATTTAATATTATTACTTAAATAAAAAATATTTATTGATTAAAAATTTTGGCATTGACTTTATGGGGTTAAGAAGCCAATAAAATTTTGCACTCAATGCCGACGTATTCTCTTTCATGTTTCGGAGATGTAAATACTCCATCCCTCGTCTAGAACCCAACAACCCGATTGTCTTCCTCATCTTATGCATATGTTTATCATGTCTTGTTTACTATACCTTTTTTCTATATATATATATATTTGATAAATTGGATCGATTTTATTGAAATAAAAAAAAAAAAAACAGGAAAATACAATATTAATACATTAAAAGTTAATAGACCAAACAATGACTACAATCAAACAATAAAATTAGTTTGCTTACTAACACTTGTTTCCCTAAATCATCAGCAATAAAATTTAGGCTTCAATTAATGTGTTTAAACCACCAAGTAGCGCCAAAATATAAGAATTTAGAGTCTTTGTTAAAAATTTCTCACAATCTCCTGGCTCTTTTCTCTCGCAGTATTTCTCTCAAGCATTCCTCGAACAAGGGAAAAACTTCTCAAACGTACCTTGGGGGACACCCAAATTAGCACAACGCAAAGATGACAGGCACAAAAGATATAAATTCTCTCTCTCTGTTTTTCTTTTTTTTAAAACAATTTTCTCATTTCTCTCTTTGGATTATCTATATATTATCATGTAGTTGATATGGTATAAGAATATGACAAATTTGCACGGAACAAAAGCAAAATTATCTTAATTTTATTTGACATGTTTATCTTCTACGTATCTCTCCAAGGGGTCAAGTTGGACCACCGTGCATGGACCATACATTGCAAACGTTTTCCATGTCTCTGGACGTAGATGGACCATTCACAGTAGTTTATAAGTCATTTTCATAAATCTACGTCATGATTTATAGACGATCAACAAAGAAAGATTATCCGCACGTTTACCATCTCTTTGTTATCGGCATCCGCATGTTTACATCGACAAAGAGAATCGTTCTTCGACTTGTATCGGAGGTATTGGATAAAATTAAAATTAAATAATTAATTAAAAATTAAAATAAATATTATTAATATATATAAATTATAATTAAATTTATAATTAAAATTTTAATTAATAATATTATTATAATTAATAAAGAAAAGTTAATACTCGATTAATTTAAAAAATAATAATTTCTAAAAGAGATAAATAGAGATAAAATTAATATTTTTATTTAAATATTTATTTATTTAAATTAATTTAAAATTGAGTTCAATTGAATTGAATTGTTAAATTTTTTAAATTATATATATTTATAAGTAAAATTATTTAATTAAGTAAAAAAATATTTTAATTTAAATAAAAAATATTTAATAATTAATTAATTTTTTTAAAAAAATATATAAATAATTTATATACATTTTAAATAAATAAATTAAAAATTTTAATTATATTAATATACTATAAAATAAATAAATAAATTATAAAATAATTTATAAAAAAATAAAAAATAATTACTTTAACATGTTAGGTTAGGGTAATTTTTGAGTTAACTAATGATTTGTAATTAAATATTATAATCACCGTCTTCTTATTGTTAAAATATAAATATATATTTTTAATCGAAGTTGTCATGACTAGCTACGAGTGTGATTTTCACGTGGCGTCGTCAATGACAATGTTTATTACATAAGGATTTGCTTTTATCGCTGTAGACATGTAATAAGACAAACAATCTGATGGACATTGAATTTCTTGCGGGGAGTCAGATGCAGCCTTCGTTCCATTATTGGTTTTTAAATTGATTGGGTACAAGTATCAACCAAACGAATCTCTTCTACTGGTTGACATCTCTTCAACATATGGATCCATAATTGGTAAAGAATCCATATCCAGATGCTTTGTTGTAAAATTAATTGGCAGTGAGGCATCATGATAATTATCCCTACAATTTTTAAAATATAAATTTAATTTTTAATTGAATCTACACAAAATCTTATTATAATAATTAGGCTTGAACAATATAATCTTAAGAACACATATTTGATAAAATATATACACCAATATAAAAACATGTATACTCTTAAAAAATTAAAATTATGGGTAAGAGATGAATATGACAATAAAATATATATTAGATACAATACACACACATATAAATATTTAAATAAATTAAAAATTTTTTCATATATAATATACAAAAATTATTAGCTTATTATATGTTGTAAACAGTTTTTTTTGTTGAAAACTTTAAAAGAATAAATTATGGCTAAATGCAACTTGATTAATAAAAAATATATATTTGAGTATCTAATTAATATAATTACTTAAATAAAAGATACTTATTTATTAAAAATTTTGATGTGTGCTTATTGGGTTACAAAGCCAATAAAATTTAGCACTCAACACTGACATATTCTCCTTATGTTTCTAATAAGCAAATACTCCATCCCTCTTCGAGAACCCAGCAACCCGATAATTATGCCTTTGTTCCGTTCAAATTTGTCATATTCTTATACTATATAAACTGCCTAATAATATATAGATGAGGGATGGTGTATTTACTTACGAGAGACATGAGGAGAATATGTTAGGGTTGGCTGCAAAATTATATTGGCTTTGTAACCCAATAAGCCCAATGGCAAAATTTTCAATGTCAAAATCACTCTAACGACACAATTAATTCACGTTACCTTGAGTTAATCACTCTTGGCAAGAGTATTCAAAAGAAAGAACAAAAAAATCAAAAACTTTTCTAGGATGTATATTCAACATTCTATATACTCAATTGTTGTCATTAATTGATTGATTGATGATTGTATTAATTTTCTTAATTACATGTTCTATAAATTTTAGAGATATATATAAATTATTTATAAAAATTTAATAAATTATAATATATATTAAATTATAATTAAAAAAATTATATAAATTAGATATATATTAAAATTCTAATTTTACTAAAATATTAATAAAAAATTACTAACTACTATAAAATTGATTTTAAATACTATAAATAATAAAAATTTACTAAAATGTTAAAATTTGAATCAAAAACTTATATATTTAAAAATTTAAATAAATATTATATATAAATATTTTATTAATTTTCTCTTAATTTCAATGTATTTAATATATATTTTATTGTTATGTTATTCTCTTAAATGTAATTTAAATTTTTTAAGAACATATGTGTTTTCATATCTATGTTGTATTGCATCAATACTCATGCCCATGCATCATAGCTAAGGATACAAGGAAAATGGAAGAAATTTATAATTTTTGGGTTAACTAAAGATTTGTAATCAATATTAAAATATAAGTACGTAATTTTAATTGAAAGCTCTTTGGTCACAGGATTAGTTACGGGTATGATTTTCACAAGTCATATGTCTAAATATGATCACCATCATCTTCTCTCTCACTCAGATTTGAGAGAGTGAGAGACAGAGAGGCGGGGTGGGCGGCGTCAAAGACAATGTTTATTATGATATAGGGATTTGCTTTTATCTCTGTATTGCTTTTATCACCGTCAACAACTTGATGGACATTGAATTTCTTGCCGCAGGTCGCATCCAAATTCGGTGGCCTTCAAATTACTTGAACAATTCAAGGTCACGATACCCACACTTCCCTTTAGACAAATATGCTAAGCAAAAAAATACTAAAATTCTGTTGGATTTATGTGATTAACATTCCTTAATTAATTAAATCACGACCTTTTGATTTTGATGAGAAAAAAGAAAAGTACACTGTGTATATGTTGATCATCATTTCTCTATGCTGATTATAAAGATTACTTGTTAATATATTCTTTTAACCTTCTTATAATAAAAAACTTATCACCCAATGAATGTTGAATTCAAGTGGGTATTCTTTACACCCAACCTTGATGTCAACGAATTTGAAACCTAACAGTACGATAAAAGTTGATATACCTAATAATGACTATAGTCAAACAATAAGATTTGTTTGCTTTCTAGTACTTGTTTCGCTAAATCAATAACAATAAAATTTGAGCACCTGTTAATGTGTTTAAAACACCAACTATCGCTAAAATGTAAGAATTTAGAGGCCTTATTAAAGACTGCTCTCAATCTCCTGGGTCTTTTCTCTCGTAGGATTTCTCCCAAGCTTTCTCAAACAAGTGAAGAACTTCTTAAAACATATCTTAGGAGACATTCAAACTAAAAAAGGCTTACAAATTAACTATTAAATTAATTTTAAATACTACAAATAATAAAAATTTATTAAAATATCAAAACCTCAATTAAAGACTTTAATATTTTTAGAATCAACTAAACGTGAACACTGTTTATTATGGGATAAGGATTTGCTTTTATCATTGTAGTTACACGTAATAAGAAGAACAACTTGATGGACTTTGATTCTCAAGAATATGACAAATTTGAACGGAACAAAAGCAAGATTATCCGCACGTTAACCATCTTTTTTTCACCATTATCCGCAAGTTTAACGTTCGCAATGAATGGTCCATGCACAGTGGTCCAACTTGATTAGTTTCTTGGAATGAATTTCACTTTTGAATAAGGTATAGTTAACAAGACAATGGTAAACAGGTGCATGAGATGGAGAAGAAAATGGGGTTGCTAGGTTCTAGATGAGGGATGGAGTATTTACTTATCAGAAATATGAGGAGAATATTTTCAATTTTGAGTGCAAAACAGGGATGGATTAAATTCCCTTTTTATTTTGGGTAGGGAAGTGACAATAGGGATTCAAACCCAGGCTGAATTACCTCTAAGCTTCCACTATTGAAGTTTCCCTACACACGGATGCATGAATAGAATTTTGATGCCTATACATGAATTCAAATATTACTTTAATATTATTTGATAAGTATTAGTGACTTATCAAACATATATATATAAAGAACATCAAACTGCGTACCGAGGGAAAGGAAAGGCTTGATTGTTCAGCAGATTTTTTTTTTTTTTTTTTTTAAAAAATGTCTTTAGTATGCCAAAATGTGTCTAATAAAAAAAATAAACATTGTTGTTGGAAATTTCTAAGATGTATGACAGATACTTGTTAAACACATATCAAACATTTCTCATATATATGTTATACACTTTTAATTAACGTGTTTTGAAGGTTGTACAAATAATGAATTTTCATTATAAACACAATTAATTTGCTGATAAAAATTATAATTAATAATATCTTTAATTCAACTCAATATATTAAATACTTTAATTTATATTTGTTTAATTATCTTGTTACATTTAATTATAATATATTTTATAAAATTCTTAACAAAAATATTATTTACAATATAAAATAACATAATAAGTTTTGTAAAACATACGTTAAAAAATTTTTAAATTTATTTAATATATATATTGTATCTAATATATATTTTTCTGCTGCATATTTTACTGTCGTGACATGCTAATGTTCGTGCCCATGCATCATTGCTGATGAGGAAAAGAAAAATGGAACAAATTTATAATTTTTGAGTTAATTAATGTTTTGTAAATAAATATTAGGATCACCGTGTTATTATTAAAATATAAGTATGTATTTCTAATTAAAAGCTCTTTGGTCTCGCGATTAGTTACGAGTGCGATTTTCACATGTCGTACGTCTGCATATGTCCAGTGCTATCAACAGCATGCCTCTACGCCTACCATAGTCTCCTATAAATTCGACCCCTCAGCTCAGGGATCATCATCTTCATCTTCAACAACATTCCATCTCTCACACACTCACAGAGGCAGATACATAATACCTATGGCAAAGGTACGATGTTATCTTTATCTCATAAATTCTCAACTAGGCTTTTTGGTGTGTGTGTGTGTGTGTGTAAGAGAGAGAGAGAGATTCCAATAAGATATTTAATTTGGTGCAAGTGCACCTATACATAATTTTATACTGCAGGTGCAGGCTAACGTGGAACCTGTCATCAAGCTAGGGCCATGGGGCAGAGATCTTGACGAAAGCAATTGGAGCTTTAAGATTCCAAAAGATGGGGACATTAGGGCAATTACAATTGCCACCGGGGCTGTTCTTGATTCACTTGTCTTCACCGTCCAAGACGCAAGTGGGGCAAACGAGATCCTTACATATGGCGGTCCCGGCGGTACTGGTTCTCCTTCTCAGGTGATGAAGGCAGTATTATATACAATTCTCATACATGCCATAATGTTAACGTGCCTTTAACTCAATCTTTGCACATAATTTACTACTTTTCCAGACTTAACCACATTATGAGTCTCATGGATGGAACTTCGTTATCCTTTTCTACAAAACCCACACAGAGTTCGTTTCATACTCTACTAATTGTATTCTATTGTGCTCCATGCTTTTGTTTTAAAGTAGGCAGTGGAAAGCATGCAGTAGAATTTGTTTGATTTTGAGAATATTTGAGAATTTGATTTAAGTTTTAATTTTTTTTAATTAAATTTTTATATTTGATATTAACTTAATATTTGATTTATAATTTTTTTAATATTTAATAAAATTAAAATTTTAATATTTATTTAATTTATTTAATTACTATTTAACTTAACTTATAATTTATTTAATTTATATTAATAAAATTTTTAATATATTTAAAATTCACACGATATAAACACCTATAACTAAAAAAAATAAAAAAAATAATTTTTAATTTTTTTAAAAAATAGTTTTTAAATTTATCTTTATTTAAAAAAAAACTTATAATTAAATTTTTTTTTCAGTTTTTTTTAAAAAAATTATTTTTAAATTTATTTTTAAAAAAAACTTATTATTTATTTTTATTTTTTATTTAAATAAAAAAAATTAATTTATTTTAAAAATATAATAAATCCACAAATGCAGTAACTCTAATATTAATATAAATATATTTGCAGCTGGAGTTCGCTGCCAACGAGTATTTGACATCAATCGCCGGAGCATATGGGACATGGAAAGATACCGTTTATGTCACATCTCTGACATTTATTACGAATTTGGGAACATATGGACCTTATGGCTACGACTACGATAGAGAATATGGGGCCACTGGCGTTGTCAAGTTCTCTTTTCCAGTACTGGAGAATGCTAAAGTCGCTGGCTTTTATGGATATGCTGATAGCTATATTGACCGTATTGGATTTTATGCAAAGCCGGTATCATCCTTAGCCCGATCCTTGAATCCCTTTCAGGGTTCAGATTTTAAGATTTTAATAGAGTCAGTATATAAATACATGTATCTCCTATACATATTGCAGGTGCAGGATGGCGGTGTCATTAGTCTCGGACCATGGGGCAGAGAAACTTCATCGAGCAATGGGACCTTCGAAACTCCAATAGGTAGCAACATTAAGGAGATTATAGTTGGTCATGGTGTTGTCATTGATTCCCTTACTTTCACCGTGCAAGACGCCAATGGCGATGAGGAGGAGGTAAAGTTTGGCGGCAACGGCGGCGGTCCTTCTAAGGTGAAGGCATTTTTTACTAATAAGCGATTTTTATTTGTTTCCGGATGTTCCATGCCGTGCTTCGCACCCACCACTTATCGAGTGCAAATATATGTATCCAGGTGGAGTTTGCTTCCGGTGAATATATAACAGCAATTTCTGGAGCATATGGGAATTGGGATAAATATAATGGCATTTATGTCACAGCAATAGCATTTACCACAAATTTGGGAACTACTTATGGACCTTACGGCCACGAGGAAGATAATCCAAGTGGGGTCACTACGGGCACCGTGAAATTCTCTAGCCCTCCAATGGAGAATGCTGAAATCGCTGGGTTTTTTGCATATTCTGATAACTATATTCAGAATATAGGGATTAAAATAAGGCCCAAATCATCAACTGATGCTTGAAGTTGAGCGTGCCAGATTAAATAGAATAAGGGTCCAAGTCAATAAGTCTATGTTGGGTTAATTTATTACCAAATAAGGACTCTGATGTAATGTGCAAGGAGTGAATTGAAACAGGGAGTGTGCTTGTGTTCTGGTGATTTTACATTTGAATAAATGTTGTCTGCGTTAGAAAAATGTACAAGGCCGTGTACTATGAGTATCTATGAATCCATGTTATTAACTTTGTATCTTTTGTACTTGTTGCCCTCTAATGCCACTCAAGAGCAATGTGAACAAGATCTCTAAAGGAAAATGACAATTTTTAACTTTTTATGACAAACAAATTCAACCGATCGAATTGCTCAATCCAAATAAAGAGATTATTATGCATGAAAAGGAAAATTGTTTAGGAGAAGGAGAAATCAAAAGCATCATTTTACAGGGGATTGGAGCCAACTTTCTCCCTTCATGACGTTACCTTCGACAGTTGAATTTACTATTTAACAATATTCTTTAACTGGAAGAAGATTGATCTGGTAGGCTTTTCAATTCAACAACCTTGATCCTTACAAGTTCTTACATATCATTCTTCTTCCTTTTCCTAGGGTTGTTCGTTAAAAAATAACTAGGTAAAATATTTACAGAGAAATTTTTTTTAGTGTAAATAAATTATTTTCTGTGGTTTGACTATGATACTGAAATCTTTTTTTTTTTTTTTTTTCATTTGGTGCACATATAAGAAACCTGTAATTTTTCTAAAATAGTGCAAAAAATGATTTATGGTAAAACTAAATATGATAATATGTAAATGAGGGTTCATCTATTTCATTAGACAACAAAAAAATTACAATTGTTTGCCCACTTCAACTAGAAAAATATGCTGCAGTTTATTAGAATCCACCTATAGCACTTGGCATAACAACATCACACTCTTTTTTTTTTTTTTAAATGGTCAAAAATTATTTCCTTCAAAATGAGCCACAAAAAGCGGTCACCGAGGAACATGTACAAAGTACCCAATATCGAACCTGCAACTCAAGTAACAAAATTTGTATACTATACACCCAAAATCAAGAGCCGGTGTTCTGGAGGTTGTATTACTTAACCAAAACCACTTAATCTAACAAACAAAACTATACGTTGGAAACCCTGTACCCGAAAACTAATATATGGGAAAACCACAACCAAGAAGTGAAACAACACATCACACTGGCCCTGTAATTCAGATTTGCACCCAAAAGCCATCCTACATACAAGTTCTAGGACCATTAATTTGGGAGTTGTGTCTGCATCATAATTGATGTACAAGAAAGCGCCAAACACTGAAAAAGCATATAATATCTCCAATTTTGTTCAACCTCTCAGCTTCCCCCAGCAATCCAGATCTTCATGAACTGTCCTGCACTCCCATTGTTCATAATCAGCAGGCCTTTGTAAGGAAAATTCTCAAAAATTAAAAAAAAAAAAAAAAAAAAAGGCACATTCCAAGGACCCAATTCCAAGGCTACTTCATCCAATCTAACCTGCACATTAGAACCCAAAACAAGCTGAAATTAGAGTCTTGGTTCCAACTATTCCACAGCTGTGGTATAAACAATACTACAATCATAACCAAGCAAGGAAGGCCTCAAGTCTACTTGTACCCATTTTAGTCAATTTATCTGCAAAACCTCTGGAACATCACAATATCTAAAGTGAAAATCCGCTTGGAAGAAAAACTTGAAAGAAGTCGGCGAGCGACGGGTTTGGTAGGCAAGAATGTATGGCGTTGGACATTTTGCTGTAATGCGAGCAATAAGTGCATAGAATGCATAGACTTTAATAGAATGCCGATAAATAGCATCCTAGGGCAGTAAGCTAGGATTAAGGGCACAACAAGCTTGAAGTGGAGGGGTAAAACTGCAATT
The DNA here is from genome assembly GCA_037832385.1 of Rhizophora apiculata. Lineage (NCBI taxonomy): Eukaryota > Viridiplantae > Streptophyta > Magnoliopsida > Malpighiales > Rhizophoraceae > Rhizophora > Rhizophora apiculata. The sequence continues at coordinate 2,868,978 of CM075440.1, forward strand.
GTAGCTTTGTAAAATATCTTTTGTTTGCAAGTTCCTTGTTTAAAAAAAAAAAAAATCTGCAGTGGCGTTTGACTCATGTTGATTTGCATTGTGTTGGACGTTAATAGTATATGTTTAATTGATGGTTTGCAGGTGGTATTCAAGGGAAGGATGATGATGGCCAAGGTGAAGGGGCTTGTGTTGTGGAAGTGGGGAGTAATGGTCACGGATATAATGGAATGCACGATGACTAGGCAAACAATGCGAAAAATAGTAACCAAGGTGCGGTAGAGGTGCCAACTATTGGAATGGTATGCGAGAACATTGATGAGTTATTTGAATTTGACAAGAATTATGCAAAAGCAATTGAGTTTTGCATTGCCGAGCGTGATGTTGAAGCTATTCACTAGCTCTTCGCAAAGATGCAAAGGGAAAACAAATATTTCTATATAACAAAACCAGAGAAAATTGGTAGATTGAAACAAGTATTTGACACAACGTGTAGGGCATGATATAAAGAGTTTGGAGATGTAATTACATTTGACACAACCTATTTCGTGAACAAGTATGATATGCCATTTCTCGTGAATGCGGGGGTAAATCACCATGGGCAACCAATTCTTCTTGTATGTGCCCTTTTAAATAATGATAAGGAGATCCCATATACTTGGCTCTTTGAGAAGTGGTTTAGTTGCATGGGAAGCAAGCATACAAATGCCATGATCATTGATCGGTGCAGTGGGGGATGCCATTAAATCAGTATTTCAAGATACGAGACATAGGTGGTGCTTGTGGAGGTCTTCATAGGAGCAGTCTTTGATTCTTTTTCAACTAATAAGTTGCAGGAAAGAATGGAGACAAGGGTTTGGAATCTTCATTTTGACAGGAATGAGTGGCTAAGTGCATTGTTTAAAAACAAGGAACAATGGGTGCCAGTTTATGTGAAGCGTTTTTGTTTTGTTTTTTTTTTTTTTTTTTTTCTTATGGCCAGAATGTCTTCTACGCATCGGAGTGAAAGCCTACGTTCCTTCTGTGATAGATTTGTGCATTCTTGATGCATGCTATGAGGAATTGTTTACAAATATCTTATGGCTGTACAAAATAAGATTGAAAAGAAGATTGAATTGGTTTTCAATCAAGTCATTCTCTAGTGCCTTTTGTGACTCGATGGGCTTTTGAGTTACAACTAGGTCAAGCTTATATAAATAGTATTTTCAAGATAGTTAAAAAATAGTTAGTAGATACAATGTATTGTCATGTTAAAGAATAAGAGATATAAGGGACTCAAATATATCTTGAGGCGGTAAAGATGGTCAACATCTGTGGTGTCAAGCATGTGAAGTATGTCATTGACTTCGATGTATAGACTCATTAAGTTAATTTCAGTTGTCAATTATTTGTTTTTCGGGGAATACTATGTGCACTTACTTTTAAGGTTTTAATTGCAAAGGATATGGTGGTTTTTTCTGAGAGGTACATATTGCGATGGTGGAGGGAAGGCGTGAGTAGATGTGTCAGCAAGATTATGGAAGGAAGGAGTAAAGCAATAAATGAATTGCGGAAGGCAAAAGTGTTTGAAACGATTTTTTATTCTTCAGTTGACCTTGCTGTTGATGATTTAGAATGAATTGATTTTTCTTTTTTTGATGAATGCTTATAGTAATTTAGAGAATTGGACTAACAATTCTCAAACTGTTGAGGCTAATAATATTGGGGCTGGCGGTGGTAGTGAAACAGTTGAAAGTCATGTTAAGCAAGGTGTCTGATTCAAAGATCTAATTTGTGTTAAATGAGGAGGTCGTCCCAAGTCAAGAAGGATGGAGTCCACAATAGAGAAAAGTAGAGCCAAAAGGCCTATTACTAGAAGCCAATTAAGTCTACCCAAGGTATTCATGCAGTGGTCTATGCGCACCTAAGTGATGTTATTCGTGATAATTTGTGAAAAGCCTTTAAAGCAGCTTCGGAGGATATATCTGTGTCGTGGATGCTTGTTGGGGATTTTAATGATATTGTTGATCTCTCTGAAAAGAAAGGGGAGGCTTTTATGGCCCTAACTTCACTTGGTGGAATAGCTCTCAAGGGAACCAAGCGATCAAAGAAAGGATTGATAGGGTGCTTGAGATTGAATCCTGGCATAATAAGTTCCCACAAGCCAAGTTGCATCACCTACCTCGTGCTAATTCAGATCATTGTTCATTACTTTTACAATTTTTTTGATGTTTCGCCATGCAACAAGGGACTATGGTCATTCCGTCTCGAGGCTATGCGGTTGCTCCGTAAAGTCTATGAAAGACTTGCGCGTGAGAATCGGGACAAAAGCTACAGCAACAGAAGGCTCAATTAACTTTAGAGAATAATGTCATTCTAGGAATGGAAAAGCTCTACTGGATCCAAAAGCCAAGAAGAGCGCTAGGTAACTAATACTGTAAGGTGAAATGGTTGAAGAAAGTCGTCTTAGTTGAAAATCCTTTTGGATTCATTACTATTAGGAAAATAAAGGAAACAAGATAACGACTGGCATAAGAGAGAAAACAAGACGTATTGAATGATATTCCATGGTTGTTGTACTGCAAACAATAGGTGCATAGAATGCATAAAGACTTTAATCGAATGCCGATGAATAACGTCCCAGGGTAGTGAGCAGGGAATAAGAACACAACATGTGTCAAGCTTAAAGTGGGCGGGTAAAAATGCTGGTAACATTGTAGCTTAGTTAGATATCATTTTATTGCATTTTATTTTTCTTACTAGTTCCTTGTAAAAAGAAAGAAAAAGAAAACTACAATGGCATTTGTGTCCTATTGATTTGCATTGTGTTTGATGTTAATAGTATATATTCAATGGATGGTTTGCCAGGGGTATTCAAGGAATGGATGATGATGGCCAAGGCGAAGGGGCTTGTGCTGTGAAGGTGGGGAGTGATGGTGATGGATCTAATGGAATGCACGATGACCAAGCAAACAATGCAGGAAACAGTAACCAAGGTGTATTAGAGGTGCCAACTACAGGAATGGTATTCAAGAACATCGATGAGTTACTAGAATTCTACGAGAATTATGCAAAAGCAATTGGGTTTTGGATTGCTGAGCATGGTTTTTGAAAGGATAATCAAACAGGGGAAAATAGGAGGTAGACTATAATGTGTAGGAAACAGCGGAACCACAAGGCAAGAGGAAGCAATCATGAGGTGGCACCGTCGCAAGCTGAATTCATTAGACAACACCGAGTAAGTGATTGTCACACAAAGAAGTGAATAGAAGCCAATGATAGGGCTAGAATTCCACCAGCTCAAAATGTGAGAATAGTGGTATTTCAGGGAAGCAAGCACGAGGAGGTGTCACGTTTGAGGGGTGATACGATTCATCATGTGCACAAAATTGGAAGGCTCCATTTAAAAGCAAGTAATATTGAAGCTATTCACCAGTTATTTGCAAAGATGCAGAGGGAAAGCAATGGTTTCTTTTATTTAATAAAGCTAGACAAACAAGGTTGGTAGAAACATGTATTTTGGGCGGACGCTAAGTGTAGGGTTGCTTAGGAAAAGTTTGGAGATGTGATTACATTTAGCACAACCTATCTTATGAACAAGTATGATATACAATTTGGAATGCTTGTGCGTGTGAATCACTATGGGTAATCAATTCTTCTTAGATGTGCTCTATTGAGCAATGAAAAGAAGCCACCATATACTTGACTCTTTGAGACGTGGTTGAGTTGCATGGGGAGCAAGAATCCAAATGCCATGATCACTAACTAGTGCAATGCCTTTGGGAATGCCATTAAGTCAGTATTTCTAAATACTAAACATGGCTGGTGCTTATGGCGTATTATAGGTAAATTTCCATCTAAACTAGCAAGAAACGAAAACTACGACAATTCAATTTTATTTTAATAATATTTTATTCTTTTTTTTTTATTATTATTATTGTCTCCATGATCTCTTTGTCCCTAATTCCCTATACTGAAGCTCATCTAGAAATTCATCATAAGTCCACTTATGCTTGATGGCTTAATGCAATTGTGCAGTTCTTTAAAAGTTTGGCGTCGAGTTGACAATCAGCAAAATGTAGACTTTACACATCTAGGTTAGGCAAACCCAACTACCTAAGGCACGATACAAGTCGGTCCCTTTTCTTTTTTTATGTTTTTGTTTTTTAGCAACTAGTTCTTGTCTTCAGTTGAACTCAAAAGCCATACAATAGACAACACATGCGGCATATCTTTGAAACTTGGATATCTGCATAACTTGATTTCAACCGAAAGGGGTTACTTCTCTCCAATTACTTCAGTCACATGTAAAAGCAAGAGTTATGTAATGAGTGCAATATTTTAAGTTATTAAATAATAATAATAATAATAATAATAATAATAATAATAATAATAATAATAATTTAATTTTCACAATATTTCAATAAATTTAAATTAATTTTACGAAATTCATTCTTATATTGTCATTTTGAACGAGAATAAATAATATTCATCAAATATCATACAATGGTTAGTAATATTAAAAACAAAATGGGATTGTAAGTGCAAGGTCTTTGCAAAACTTTTATAAGACATTAAAAATAAGACATTAAATTCTTATGCATTGAGAGCATGTACATGCTTTTATAAAAATTTAGTTCAAAATTTATAGGCACCAATTCGATTTTGTCAAAGGTTCTTCGGTTTTCTCGTCGCTTTGGGCCTATGGGGGCCCGCTGGACAATCTAGCCCAGTAGTGGAGATTGCTTTTTATTTTTCTAATGCACATATTACTTGCCCTGAAAAAATTAACATCGTTGGGCTAGGGGGACGATCCTTACCGCTACATAATCACCGAATGCTTGAGATTTCACAACAGTGGTGGGAGTGTTGCCTCCAACATGCATTGCGAGAAGGAAATTTCGGTGCGGATTTTATGCATAATTTAGGGCGAAACAATGAAAGTCCATCTACTTGTTGGAATAACAACCGCTTGGAATTGAAGCTTTAGTTTGGGCTAATCTTGTCAGGGTTGCTACCCCCAGGGGAGGCTAGCCTGATTTTCTTTTGTTCTTTGTTTTTTCTTTTTAACTGATATTTGACTAAAGAAAAAAAAATATATAAATTGGCTTTAGTAATAAATGTAATCAGTATATTAAATGATTTGGTGTTAATAAAAAAGAATTTTGTTGCTATTTTGAATTTAAGTAGTGAGAAACATTATAAAGCATGATAAAGAGGGAACATATTGAGACTCTTTTTTTCAAAAATAAAAAAAAAAAAATTATTGTTGTCAATGGTATTAAAATAATAATTTCTTAAATAAAGAGTGTAAAAATATATACATACAATACGTAAAAAGAAAAAAACATATTTTTATTTTGTAATTAAATCACCTGCAAGTACTCTGATGACATAACTCATGATCATGATGCTTATTGGGTTGTAGACTATGCCAAACATATTATTAAAATAACTGACGTTGCAACAAGATTAAAGTACTTGGAATTAAAATGGACTAAGCTTTCTGGTGGAATTTATATAAATAATGAGTGCGGAATTAATAAATTGTTTTTAGCATGTTGTGTAGTAAGAAACAAGATTGAAAATTCAAGGGACCCACTCAATAAGTCCCATAGGAAAAAATACTGGAAATAGAAAGTGAAAGCTAACCATTTCAAGGAAGTGAATGAATCTACCAATGCTCTTTAGGATAATAAGAAATAACAAGAAAAAAAAAATTGATAAATGTCACTTCTGCATGAAAACAGAATACTATCAAAAAGATTGTCTAACATGCAAGGCTTAGTTAAAAAGAAAAAAGATAAATTTAGTGTTACGTTTCAAATCAAACTCAGTTGAAGTTTCTCGTAATGCTTGGTAACTGAACTTTAATGCTACTAGTCATTTATCCAATTTCATTCATGGGTTCATTATGATCTTGACCATAGACCCAACTTAATTTTTTCTTTCTTCTATCTTTTTTTTTTTTTTTTTTTATCTGTGGAAAATTGTATGAAGACTTTAATTGAAGGCATGACGCTTTTATCATTTGGTCTTGGATATTGGTCATCGTTTAAACCTATTATAAACATTTTATGTACCTTCAGATTTTTTATGAACATTATTTCAATTTTTAAACTGAAAGGTTCGGGGGATTAATGTTAAGTTTGGATTTGGTAATTTCAGTATATATAAGAACAATAACATTATAGCTACAAGTATTCTTATTGATAAATGAGTTTGTGGCTTAAATGATTAGGTCATATATCTAAAAAAAATTTATTGAAATTAGTGAGTAACGATCTTCTTGAAACTCTACATACAAATATTTGTCGATCTTATGACTATATAATCCTTAACAAAGAAAAATATTTTATCATTTTAATAGATAAATTTTTACATTGCAGTTATGACTATTTTCTTCACGGAAAAACTCATTCAGCAAGTGTAGTGTCCTACACGTGCCTTTGACATAAGCACACATCCTTTAAAAAATGTTCGTATTACATAGGACACAACATGCCCAACAATATAGTCATATTTGTGCTTTTCAATTAAATAAGGATATGCACAATAATTTAGGAAAGTAAATATCTTTGAGAGTCAGTTATCATTCTTGGCCGATGATGTCAATGAAAACGGACAGGTCGACATTATAGAAAATAATCAAAATTTATTGTCCTATTAATAGACCTAAAACTAAACAAAGCAAATTAGTTGATCACCCTTTTCATTTGTACTTTACCAAACTTTTCTTTTTCTCCCGTCAAAGGTTTTGAAAATGATAAGGGAAAGGCTGGATAGAGCCAGAAACAAAAAGGACAGAAGATAAACACGGCATTTTTATTATTTTCTCCGATTGTAGATCTGGCGTATACAAAATGACAAATGGGTTAATCACCCTAACTAGTGTTGAAATTGCCTTTATGACATATTCTCTGACAGGTAAACTCTTTTCATTTGGTTATCCTTCTATAGATGCAGTTGCTAATTGCTTTCTTGGCCATGAACCAAATCCCAATGATCAAAACACACAACCCATAATTGAGGCATATCGACAAGCAAGGATTGAAGAGTGAACACACACAATACAATGAGCTAATTTGCAAGTGAGACAAGCTCAAGGAAAAGGAAAAGGAACTTGAATGAAAAATAAGTGATGAAGAAACAAAGGGTTGGTGAAGTGCTAATGTCGAAGAGTTCAATGCACAAGAGCTTCTTTAATTCGGGCAAGCTTTTGAGGATCTCCAAAAAAAAGTCTAAAGAAAGGTATATTTAAAAGGGCCAATGGTGCTTCAACCTCGGCGGATCATCTTATGGTCCTTGCCAAAATGGTCAATTCATTTGCTTCCAATGTAAAGAAGGCAAATCCTCTGTGTTCTAACTATATTCATGATTAATAAATTGGGTGTCATGTCTAGAACTGCACAAGAAATTGTGGAATAACATCTGTATGTATTAAGTGTGCATGCATCCTTGTGCCAAATTCTTATCACAAAAGATTATTAAGTCTATTGGAGTGTGTGCATATGCACAAGATTACGATTTGAGATGGGTGTCTTTTTTTGGTTGTTCTCTAGAGACTACCATATAGAACATGCTAATTAGAATCACTCAGCATGTCGTAGTTCAGTAAATGATATGCTGCTAACTTGGCAAGCACTACGGGCTCCAAATTTCCTCACAACATAACCTAATCCCACTCTCTTTCCGGCTTCTAGTAACAAGTAACAAATCCATGATATTCCTTAGGCAGAATAACCCCTCCTGCATGCTCTAACAACTGCTCTAGGAGCAACCATCTATCCAATCAAAATCTAGTTGCTCTGCCATTCCACACCCTGACAACTATCCCCTATTCTACGTAGGGCTTAGCTTGTACCAAGCCTCTTTAAGTATGAGAGACATTCCTTTTATACTGAAGAGAGGCCAATCCTACATCCTAGGAGAAGTGACACATTTTATAATAAGAACTATTGGAGTATAATATATGATCCATTTCTTAAACTTTATGTAACAACACAAGTTTTTAATTTGAATGATTTCTTGACAAGACCCACCAAATCACTAGGAATACCAACTCTTATAATGTGTCGCCAATGAAATCCTAGTGTAGTCTATTATAGTCCTTAGCAAGGCCAATGTAAGGACCAAGCACATCTTTTTTTCTATTATATCCTCTTAAAGTGTGAACTACCTCCAATAGAATTACTATGTTATCAATGATCTGCTTGGTTGACACAAAGTTGGTTTGCATGAGATCAATCCACCGAGGAAGTAGTAGTTTTGGCTGAGAGACAATCATTTTTGTAATAACATTGTGGGAGACATTGCAAAGACTTATTTGTCATAGATTCATGATTTTTTGAGGAACTTTAACTCTAGGAACTAGGGTAATATAAGTATCATTACTGCCTAAGGGGAGTTTCTTCTCACAAGAAACTTGTAGCACAAATTCAGTGAGTGAAGACCCCACAATCTTCAAAAATTTGGCATAAAATAAGGTCTGATAACCATCAGGTCTCAGGGCTTCGTTTGACCCAATATCAAATAATGCATTCTTGACTTCCTTCATTATGAAAGGTTTAGCCAAACCCTCAAGTTGTCCAATAACTAGTGCTAGAAAGCACCCTTCGATAGTAGATTTTGGGATTCCACTAATTCAATTATGCATAGATTGCAAATAAAGTTATACATGTCCTATTGCAAGATAGCTTGATCCGATTTTTACACATATCCTTGAATTTACAATGCAACAATCATATTTTGGCATTTTTAAAAAAATAGAAAATAGACACGTGAAAAAATTGTGTGTTTCGATCACCCCCAATAAGCTAGTTGACTTTTGACTTTTGATACCAGAACATCTCTTCTTCATGAAAAGCTTTATCTAATTTATTTTGAAGCCATTGTTCTAATCTCAAGAGGCCTAGGTTGAATTGTGCCTCCAGCCAATTTGCATCTATTAATCTGCGTAAGCAAACATTTCCTACAATAACAAATATTGCCAAAAACCACTTTGTTCCATTTGCGCAAGATTTCTAGAAGTTGTTATTGGGCATCATGAAAATCAACCAACTTACTCCAAGTTTGCTCAACCACATGTTGACAGTTTTGATGCAACATCCAAGCCCTTAAAAACAAAACAAACACTACATATGAAAAAGGCTTACTGTATCTAGATAGTTGAATAAGTAATGGCCAATAATCAAAATGGAGTCAGGGTAAATGTGAAACCAACACATCTAGCCACCTTTATTACCAAGGGATATTGGCAAGAGAGTGGTCCAATCTACAGGAGATGTATTTCTTATTGTAAGGCCTCAAATACAAGTAAACTTTGGTCCAACAAATCCAAGTCCATTAGCACCAGCTCATTTATCAAACTAGCAAAGGGTACCCATATGTCTAGACATAGGTTAGCATTGCTCATTTTCTCATCTAGTAAAGAAATAATAATATAAATCAAATATACTTGATTTTAAGTGTGAAAAAGAAAATTAAATATATATTAAAATTTTAATTCTATTAAAATAAAAATTATAAACTAACTATTGATATGATGTCAAATACTATCAATTATAAAAATTTATTAAGAAAATTTTAAAATTACATAAATATTAATATGTAAATTTATCATATTTATTAATAAATATATTTTTACTTATATTTTATTTAATTAAAAAATAAAAAGATATTTAAATTATGTGTATTTTTTTTCTTTTCAAAAAAACAAAGAAAAAGTGAATTTAAAATTATTTTTTTCTCTCTTTCTAAGTAAACAAAAAGAAAAATTTAAAATTATTTCATTTCTTAAAAAAAATTAATTTTTTTTATATTTTTTAATTATAAGTATTTGTATTATATGAATTTTAAACATATATAAAAATTAGATAAATTATAATATATAATTAGATTATAATTGAAAAAATTAAATAAATCAGATATTTATCAAAATTTTAATTTTATTAAAATACTAAAAGAAACTATAAATTAATTATTAGGTTGATTTTAAATACTATAAATACTAAAAATTCACTAAAAAAATTAAAATTTCAATAAAAAACTTATATATTGTTCAAATTAAAAAAATTATTGCTATATAAATATTTCATCAATTCTTTTTTCATCTTCAACAATATATATACCCACCACTTCACTTTCACCTAGGCCCGGGCCAAGTCAGTGGGGGGATATATATATATATATATATATATTACTATCATGTTTATCTTTTAACTATAAACTTTTTTTTTTTTAAGAATATATGAACTTTCATATTTGTGTCATGTTGCACTAATATTCGCGCTCCTCATCATAGCTAAAGAGGCAAGGAGAAAGAACCAATTGTTGTGTTAACTAAAGTTTTGTAATTAGTTATTATGATCACCATGTTATTATTAAAATATAAGTATGTATTTTTAATTGGAAGCCCTGGAGTCTCATGATTAGACTTACATGTCGTATGTCTGCATATAATGACCATCATCTTATATAATAAACATTATCATTGATGACGACATGTGAAAATCACTATTTATAATATTGGATGGGTTACCCCTGAAGGTGTCCCAATAGTCCAGAAGCTAAAAAAAAGGAATCCTATCACTATAGAAGGACGTGAACTGATATTGAATTCACTTCTGTAAAAGTGAAGACTTTCCCTGTTATAGCCTCCAAGCTTGATTGAAGGACGACTTCCCCCATCACTACCAGAGTTGGAGTAGAAAGCGGTCCAACTTGACGCCTTGGAGAGATATGTAGAAGATAAACATAAAATTAAGATAATTTTGCTTTTGTTCCGTTCAAATTTGTCATATTCTTATACTATATACACTGCATAATAATACATAGATGAGGGATGCTGTATTTACTTACGAGAGACATGAGGAGAATATGTCAGGGTTGACTGCAAAATTTTATTTGCCTTGTAACCCAATAAGACCAATGCCAAAATCACTCTAACGACACAATTAATTCATAATCACTCTTGGCAAGAGTATTCAAAAGAAAGAATAAAAAAAAATCAAAGACTTTTCTAGGATGCATATTCGACGTTTTATACAATTAATTGTTGTGATTAATTCATTGATTGATGATTGTATTAATTTTATTAGTGACAGGAATGGTCCGTCCACGCCCAAAGACGTGGAAAACGTTTGTAATGAAAGGCCCATTCACGGTGGTCCAACTTGATCCTTGGAGGGATATGTACAAGATAAACATGACATATAAAATTCACATAATTTGGCTTTTGCACCGACCAAACTTGTCATATTGAGATAATTTTGATTTTGTACCGTACAAATATGTCATCTTCTTAGGCTTTATAAATTGCATGATAATATATATATATTAATTTACATTTCTAATATAAATTATAAAAATCTATTTCTTTTCCATCTCTTATCAATAAAGACATCTAAAACCACCGATATCTCATGTAATTCAGGTGATATCACAAACATTGTATGAGGCTGATGCTGAGTCACTCTTTCTCGCGAGAAGTTGTTATTAAAATATAAGTACGTATTTCTAATTGAAAGCTCTTTGGTTCCATGATTAGTTACGAGTGTGATTTTGAAATGTCGTATGCTGGCATACGTTTCAGTGCTATCGACAGCATGACTCCACGCCTCCCATAGTCGCCTATAAATTCGACTCCTCGGGTCAGGGATCTTCACCTTCAACAACATATCACCTCTCTCACACTCACAGAGGCAGATATACAATACCTATGGCACAGGTACGATGTTGTCTTTAACTCATAAAGTCTTAATTAAGCTTTTTTGAGAGAGAGATTGTAATAATATCCTTACATCCCCTTAAGGGTTCAGATTTTAATATTTTAAGAGTCAGTATATAAATATATGTATCTCCTATATATTGCGTGCAGGTTGGCGATGTCATCCGTCTCGGACCTTGGGCCAGAAAACTATTGAGGATACCGCGTCCTTCGTAATTCCACCCGATTACGAGTTAAAGAAGATTAAAGTTTGCTATGGTACTGTCATTAATTCCATTACCTTCACGTCGACCGATGCCCTAGGCAGGAAAATCGAAAAAATATTCGGCAGCGACGGCGGCGACCATACTAAGGAGGTGAAGTTACTTTTCGTGCGTGAATATATTGCTTATGCATAATGTGGTAGACACTGTATGTGGGACACAAACCCATGAGTTGTGTCTCTTATTTGAATTCTCAATTGAAGTCTTTCCATGGGAAAAAAACAAAAAGATTAGTGGAGCTCGTTGCTTATTAGGGTCATTTTGGACTTCATATTTTACTAATAATTGAATTTTATTTGTTTATGGATATTCCATTGTGTGCTTCGTACCCATCACTTATCGAGTGCAAATACATGTATCCAGATGCATTTTACTTCCGGTGAATATATAACAACAATTTCTGGAGTACATAATGGCATTCATGTCACAGCAATAGCATTTACCACAAATGGGGGAGACACTTATGGACCTTACGGCCACACTGAGGGAACCGGGAAATTCCGTAGCCCTCCAAGGGCTGCTGGAGCTGTTGGCTTTTATGCATCTGTTGATAACTATATTCAGAATATAGGGATTTATATGAAGACCAAATCATCAACTGGTGCTTGAAGTTGGGCTTGCCAAATTAAATAGATCAAGAGTCCAAGTCAACACATCTCTGTTGAGTTAAAATATTACTAAATAAGGACTCTGATGTAATGTAAAACGAGTGAATTGGTATGGCAGTGTGCTTGTGTTCTGGTCGTTATATATTTGAATAAATGTTGTTTGTGTTTGTAAAATGTACAAGACCGTGTACTATGAGTTTCTATGAATCCATATTATTATCTTTGTATCTTTTGTACTTGTTGCCCTCTAACGCAACTCAAGAGTAACGTGAATAAGGTCTCTAAAGTAAAATGACAATTTTAAACTTTTTATGACAGACAGACTCAATCTAACGCATTGTTCAATCTAAATAAGGAGATTACGTTATGCAAGAAAAGAGAACGATATAAACAAGGAGAGTCCAAGAGATTGAGGTATCAAAAACAGCATTTTACAGAGGATTGGAGCCAACTTTCTCTCCCCAAGACGTTACCTTTGAGAGTGGAATGTACTAATTAACAATATTCTTTAACAGGAAGAAGATTGATCTGGTACATTTTTCAATTGAATCAACCTTGATTCTCACATGTTGTTTTACTTCCTTTTCTTAAGGTCAATTATTTGTTTAAAAATTATCTTATTTGTCTAAAATATTGATTTAGAATTTTTTAATGAATATATAAATTATTTTTTGTTGTCCGACTATAATATTGAAATATATATATATATATATATTTTTTTTTTTTAATATTTACTGCACATATAAAAAATTTGTGAATTTTTCTAAAATTATGCAAATAATAATTTATGGTAAAACTAAAGAAGATAATATATACATGAAAGTTTATCTATTTCATTAGACAACAAAAAATTACAATTGTTTTACCCACTTCAACTAGAAAAATATTCTGCAGTTCACTAGAATCCACCCAAAGCGCATGGCATATAACAACATCACACTCCTTTTTCTTTTCTTTTTTTTTTTTTTATGGTAAAAAATTATTTTATTCAAAACGAGCCACAAGAAGGGGTCACTGAAGGACAGAGTACCCAATATCAAACTCGCAGCTCAAGTCACAAAATTTGTATACACCCAAAATCAGGAGTCAGTTTTGGAGGTTGTATTAGTTAACCAAAACCACTCAATCCAGAAAACAAAATTATACGTCAGAACCCATATACCCCAAAACAGATATACGGGACAACCACAATCAAGAAGTGAAACAACACAACATCACTTTAGCCCCATAATTTAGATCTCACCCAAAAGCCATCCTAGATAAAAGTTCTAGGACCATTAATCTGGGAGTTGTGTCCGTTGTCCAACAAAACAACAAAGCATAGTCTGCCTAATTAGTGCTGCATCATAATTAATGTACGAGAAATCACCAAACACGGAAAAAAGAAGATAATAACTCCAATTTTGTTCAACATCTCAACTTCGCCAGCAATGTAGATCTTCAGGAATTGTCCTGTACTCCCATTGCTCAAAATCAGCAGGCCTTTGTAAGGAAAATTTAAAGAAAAAAAAAAGACGCATTTCATTTCGAGGACCCAATTCCAAATCTTTCTCATCCAATCAAACCTGCACATCAGAGCCCAAAAAAAAAAACAACAATATGAATTGTTTACTTCCACCCCAACCTCAATAAGGAAGCCCATCGCAAGAGGGTTTAGAAACGTCTCAATAGGGACTAGACCTGTGGAAGGGGGGCGCTCTACACAGGTAGCACTCATAATAACTAGTGGGTTGGACACTTGCACCTCAGGCCCAGTAGCAACTAAAAGTGGAGGTTGTCTTATCTGGCGTCGCCTTCTCCATCTCCTAGGGAAGCTTTGGTCGGGCATCTGACAATTGATTCTCCCTATCCAAATTCCCTACTCTACAATTCCTAGTGAAATGCCCTTAACAACCACAGTAAAAACGGATGAAGTGTATACCCTGGTAGGCAATACAGTAATGGTTGTCACCCTCAGCAGCTAGGAAAGGTCCACTACCATACACACACAAGCAAAATTAGCCCGAGCTACCTTCTTAATGGTGGTATCCATCTTAGTCGCCCAGCCCAAACGATTATCAATCTGCCATAACAGCCTCAAATAATAGAACTCAATAGGCAGATGAAGAATCTGAACCCATACTGCACCCTTACAAATGCCAGCAGTATTTCCTAACTGTGAGATAATGACCATATACACCCAAGGGGCTTCCATGCAAGAAAAAGTCATAATCATCCTTGTACTCAAGCTTAACCAGGTAGAAATCATTACTAAGGTTAATCAGAGTAAGATTAGCCTTCAAGCACCACATCTAAGAAATCCTTATGAACAAAAATGTGTAGACCTGATGCTTCCCTTAAAGCTTCACAATCAACGCTTTATGCTAGGGGTTTCAAATTTCCTTTTTCTCAGTCGCAAACAACAGAATGTTGGGACAACCAACATTACCCAGTTCATCTTCATCATCGGAAATCAAGTTGTCTTCGTCTAAAGAAGGCAAGTGTTCATCTCTCATGGCAAAAGGCATCTTCCTCACTTGTTTTAGAACCGTATCCCTGTACGATGCCTTCTGTTTCCCAACTTGTGTAGCTGCCATATCCACATCTTCACACTAATTTGTGAGGATCTCTTATAAAGAATAACTATTAGATTTTTTCAGAATTTTTCTTTATAAAATTTTTATTTTTATAATATAAAAATTTTTTTTATACGAATATTAGTAATAAAATTATAATAAAATTAACATACCATTATTTATTATAATGATATCTCGTAGCGAAAATGAAAATCCTCTTTACATTTTGTTTTTGAACGCTTTTCTCTTTTCTCCTACTCTTCTCTTTTTATTCTTTACGTTTTCTCTCTAATGTTTAAGAGTAAGAAAAATCCGTAATAGTATATATATATATATTCCGGTAACCGTTACCTTAAATAAGAAGATCCTCCTTTTCTGTAATAGTTATATTAAATGGGAAGATACTTCTCTTCTTGTAACGGTTATTCTTAATAGAGAGAGTGGAGGGATTTTAAATCCAATGACATTATGTCTAACCGACCATCATATTAGGCCTTTTATTTTGAATCATATTTTAAATAATAAAGGCCACTCATGTTAATTAATTTAACAATCTCCCACTTGGCCCATATTATGACTTGATGAATCAATAACAAATAAGTGCGCACTATCCTTAAAGATCATCAAATCACAATACTTGATTGAATTAAAATGATTGGATCATGGCGATCACATATCTTTTAGCGACATGATTCCTTCCATGTATCACATAATCATCATAATTCACAATAACCTTACTAAGAAACATTAAAACTTTAAATTGTCATTTCCACATATACTATTAGTTATCTCACAAACTATAATTATATACAACTAAATGGAGATAACAAAGTACAAGCAAAACCATGACCTTAATTGAATTCATGAGTGTCACAATAATATGAGCAGTACAAAATATTGACTTTCAAGAGAATGAGGACCTGTCCAAAATGCCCATCCGATCAACATGTCCAGTAAATGTTTTCGGTGGCAAACCTTTAGTTAACGGGTCCGCTATCATCAACTCAGTGCCAATATGCTCAATGGATACTCTTTGGTTTTGCACTTCTTCTTTAACAGATAGATATGTCAAATCCATATGTTTCGCACATTTAGAATACCTATCATTCTTAGTGAAGAAAACAGTTGTGGAATTATCACAGTAAATTCTTAACGGCTTTTCTATACTGTCGACCAAACTAAACCTTAAGATAAAATTCCGTAACCATAATGTATGAATAGTAGCCTCAAAGCATGCTACAAATTCGGCCTCCATAGTGGAAGTAGCAATGATAGACTGCTTTCCACTTTTCCAGGAAACTGCTCCTCCGGCTAGGAGAAACATGTAACCAAATATAGATTTTCTTGAGTCTATACATCCAGTATAATTTGAATCCGAGTAGCTTACTACTTCAAGATGACTTGATCTTTTATAAATAAGCATATAATCTTTGGTGCCTTGTAAGTACCTAAGTACTTTTTTTCTGGCTTTCCAATGATCTATTCCAGGATTACTTTGACATCGGCCTAACATTCCAACAGCGAAACTAATGTCTAGCCGAGTACATGTTTGCGCATACATCAGGCTTCTAACCATTGATGCATAGGGAATTGATTTTATTGTTTTCCGTTCCAAATCATTCTTTGGACATTGCAATTCACTGAACTTGTCCCCTTTCTGAATTGGAACTATTCTTATTGAGCAATTTTTCATTCTAAATCTCTCTAATACTTTATCGATATAGCCTTTTTGAGACAATCCTAATAATCCTTGTGATCTATCACGGAATATCTCTATTCCTATCACATAGGATGCCTCATTCATATCTTTCATTTCAAAAGTTTCAGAGAGAAATTTCTTTACATCATGTAACAAACCTATGTCATTAGCAGCCAAAAGAATATCATCGACATATAGGACTAATATAATGAACTTACTCCCACTGACCTTCATATAGATGCACCGATCAACGGTGTTCTCTACAAAGCCGTATGATGTAATGGTATTATTGAATTTAATATAACATTGTTGGGAGGCTTGTTTTAGTCCATATATTAATTTCTTTAATTTACACACCAAATTTTCTTGCTCAGTGGTGATGAAACCTTCAGGTTGGTCCATATACACTTCCTCTTCTAAGTCACCATTCAGAAAGGTGATCTTTACATCCATTTGGTGAAGCTCTAGATCATGATGAGCCACTAAAGCCATAATAATTCTTAAGGAATCTTTCTTAGAGACTGGAGAGAAAGTCTCCTTATAGTCAATACCATCCCTTTAAGTGAAACCTTTGGCAATAAGTCTAGCCTTATACATTTCGATGTTACCTTTCGAGTTTCGCTTGGTCTTGAAGACCCACTTACAACCAACTCGTTTTGATCCTTTAGATAATTCTACTAGTTCCCAGACTTGGTTTACATCCATCGGTTTTATCTCTTCCTTCATGGCATTGAACCACTTTTCAGAATCATTACATTCCATGGCTTGTTTAAATGAGACTGGATCTTTATCAATGCTCAATTCCAATTCATGCTCAAGTGAGTAAACCACATAATCATTAGATACAGCTGGCTTTTTCAGTCTCGTAGACCTCCGTAATGTCATTTCTTGTGGTATCACTTGTTCATTTGTAAATTGCACATTGTCACTTGGTTCATCTCTTATGCGTTCACTTTGTGTGTTTCGAGTATCAATTTGTTGTCCTTGCATGTCACGTGACTGTAACGCAACAAAAGGAACAACAATTTGAATAGAAACACTGGGTGTGGGGATACCAACTTGAGTAGGAGTACTCACTGTGGATCTTTCATTTTTTAATTCTCTAATATCCACCTTTCGTGATTCCCCACTCCCACTGAACTGGCCATTTTTCAATGAACCAAGTATTACCAGACTCGACTATTCTAGTACTATGGTTAGGACAATAGAACCTATACCCTTTCGACTTTTCATGATAGCCAATGAAGTAACCACTAATGGTTCTTGCATCAAACTTTCCTTCATGTGGATTATATATCCTTACTTCTACTGAATAACCCCAAATATGAAGGTGTCTCAAACTGGGTTTCCTTCCTGTCCATAACTCATAAGGAGTCTTAGGGACAGCCTTACTAGGAACCCTGTTCAGCAGATATGTAGCAGTTTTTAATACATGCATCCACAATGATAAAGGTACAGTATTGTAACTTAACATGCTCGTAACCATATTCATAAGTGTGCGATTCCGCCTTTCCGCTACACCATTCTGTTATGGTGTACTAGGTATTGTGTACTGTGCACATATGCCTCGACTTTCAAGAAGTTTTGCAAATGGACCAGGATATTGTCCACTTTTATTGAATTTTTCATAATATTGACCACCTCTGTCTAACTTAATTACTTTTACTTTTCTATCTAACTGTCTTTCCACTTCATTAATAAACACCTCTAGGGTGTTTACTGAATGAGACTTTTCATGCAGTAGATATAAGTAACAATACCATGAGTAGTCATCTATAAATGTGATGAAATATTTCTCACCACCCCATGTTGGGATATCAAATGGGCCATAAATATCAGTGTGTATCAATTCTAAAAGCTCATTACTTCTCATGGCTGGGTTCTTTGATGTATGTCTTGTTTGTTTCCCTTTTATACAGTCAACACATACATCCCAATCAATAAAATCCAATTGAGGCAGGACATCACCTTTCACCAACCTCAATATCCTTTCTTTGGATATATGACCTAATCTTTGATGCCATAAGAAAGCAGAACTATCATCATACACATTGCGTTTGTTACTTATACTATGCTCAATAAGGAATATGGAATCAGCATGTATAGCATCAATATTAAAACAGTACAAATCATCAATCAAAGTATCAGATCCATAATAGTACGAATGTCTATACAATGAAAATGTACCGTTTCTAATCTTAAGGTTAAATCCCACTTCATCCAACTTTGCAACAGAAACTAAATTTCTAGCACATTCAGGAATATAGAGACACTTTTCTAGATCTAGATGACACTCAGTGTCAAAGATCAATCTATACGTCCCAATTCCTTCTATTCGTGCCTTTATTCTATTTCCCATATAAAGGAACTTCTCAGTTCCTGTTATGGGCTGGATTGAAAGGAATCCCTGCATAATATGTGACACATGAATAGTAGCTTCAGAGTCTAACCACCAAGTATTATTAGGCACTTCAATTATATTTGATTCAAAACATACTGATATACAGTACATACCTTTCTTTTCGAACCAAGCCTTTCTTTTTGGGCAATCTTTCTTGAAGTGACCCATCCTTTTACAGAAGAAGCATTTCTGATCCTTTTGGATCTAACCTCCAATGACTTTTATAGAGGCTTTGTCCTTCTTCTTATTTTTCTTGTATGGTTTAGACTTGCTACCACTAGTATCATTATGAACAGTGAGATGAATAGAGTGATCCTTCATCTTCTTTAATCTTCCTTCTTCCTGAACTAACATAACCTTAATTTCCTGAAAGTTCCATTTCTCTTTAATAGTGTTATAATTCACTTGGAACTGACCAAATTCAGGAGGCAGTGAGTTAATGATGAATTGAACCAAAAGGATTCACTCACATCCATGCCCATTGTTTTGAAACAGCTGGCGTTTCAGCGGTGCAGATTCTCCATGGCCGGCGTTTCCTCTTTCAATGCCAGCCGTCGTCCGTTAAGCACAGCAAATAACAAAAATAGAGAAAAACCAATTTTATATTGCCCCGTTATTGTTGTCTATTATATGCCAGTTTTAGTGCAAATAAATAAAATAAAATACTGTGCGGCGCAAATAAATAAAAAGAAAACAAATTGCAGTATTCGCTGACCTGACTCTGATACCAATTGTTAGATTTTTCTAGAATTTCTCTTTATAAAATTCTTATTTCTATAATGCAGGATCTTTTCTTTATGCGAATACTAGCAATAAAACTGTAATAAAATCAATATACCGTTGTCCATTATACTGATGTCCCGTAGCGAAGATGAGAATCCTCTTTACATTTTGTTCCTGAACGCTTTTCTCTTTTCTCCTACTCTTCCCTTTCTATTCTTTATGTTTTCTCTCTAATGGTTAAGAGTAGGAAAAATCCGTAATAGTATATATATATATTCCTGTAACCGTTACCTTAAATAGGAAGATCCTCCCTTTTTGTAACAGTTATCTTAAATAGGAAGATACTCCTCTTCCTGTAACGGTTATTCTTAATAGGGAGAGTGGAGAGATTTTAAACCCAATGACCTAAATTACCGTTATGCCTAACTTACTATCATATTAGGCCTTTTATTTTGGGTCATATTTTAAATAACAAGGGCCACTCGTGTTAATTAATTTATAACTTCCACTTTTTCATTACTACCGACCAGGAGATCAGACTCTTCAGTAGACAGGGGGAAAGCATTTTTAGTATTCATTGCTTTATTTCTTTTTTGATCTTATACTTTGACTGTGTAAGCAAACCAACAAAGGTGCTTTGTTTTGCTAACTTGGTCTAGATGGACGATTGCACATCTTGGAAATAGGCCAAGGCACATATTTATAAGTTAGATGTAGGTCTCAGTGCTGCAAACTAATCCTATAAATGGGTCTTCGAAACTAATTCATGATCAACCAAGTGCTCTGCTAGAATATTGATTAGGTCAAGTGTTTAATCTCTCCCAATGTTAATTTTTCAAAGTCATGTCTTTGTGATAAGAGATATTCTAAGAATTGGTTTGGATGTTTAGCTAAGTGTATTTTCATAGTCCTGAGACAGCCCTTGAATGCACTAAACCGATTTTTAAACAAGGTAGAGAACGAAAAGGAGATAGACTTATTAAAGCTCATCTCAAAATTATTAATGTTTACTAATATAGAAATTTATTTGGAGTCAACTACATCGTAATGAAGTTTGTTAGTGCAAATCTCACCTTTTTTTTTTTCCTTCATTGATATTATAGAACTCAAAATAAATTTCAAGTCTTACAAACAATCTCAAAATCTTTTAGGAGAAAGGAATTCCTTTAAATTTGGGAATATAGCTACCAATAGATGAATTATAAGCAAAATCTCCAATACAAGATTTATTGTAATCATGATCACAATAGAACACTTTTGGATAAAGTGTTCTCTTCACAATTATCATTGTTGGAGAAATTATTTTGAATTTTGTAAGACAACATTAACACGTGTCTAACCTGCCCTGATACCCACCAACGCAAAATAGAAGGGCGGAAAAAGGGAACAAAAAAGTTGACTCTAAATTGAACCTTTTTAAGATTTCTAAAATTTATAAGAGAAAATAAATTCTTATAAAATAAAAAATAATAAATTTTTAATAATTCATTTAATAACTTTTATGATTAGATTGTTAATATAGAATTCTATTTATAATGTTTTCTAGCCCTAGAAGACACGGACTAATAAGCAAGCAAATAAACATCAATATTAAAAGTCAAAATTTACATTACTAAAACTCCTAGACAAGCTAAAATATTCTATAGAAGTAAATAAATTATAAAATTAGAATAATTAAAATTACAACATTAATTGTGAAATAATAAAAAATAATTTCTATTACATACCCTATGTTAGGTACCCAAGACTTGGTCGCTCGCCTCTCTCTAGATCTTCCCCTAACTTGACTTGTCCATTCATTTTTTAATTTCTTTTTGCAATTCGTCTTTTCTAGTGGATTGTTATTTTTTCCATTCTTTATCTACAATCTGCACATTGCTATATTTTCATCTCAAATTTCTTTACGGTTTTATCATATACAAATGTAGGTCATCAGCTCATAAATTATAAGTTCAACCACCTTCCACTCATCTCGCCTATCCACGAACCTCACATTATATATGGTAGACATGGAGCCCATATAACTAAGTACAAATTGCACTCATTTTCTCATTAGCCATATCAAATGGAGGACGAACTAAAGTAGCATGTGAGAAAATATGGGATGTTTAGGATTAAGGCTAATCCAATGTTTAGATTAAGGTTTAATACATTTATTCTTTTTCTAAACCTAGGGAGCATAGTCGTTATGAGACTTTTGTGATTATAGTGATCATGCCAATCATATAAAGGGCATTAATATGTGATCAGAGTATTATAAACAATGGACCAACAAAGAGACATGAGAAATGCAATTGACATAAAAGAAAATAATAAAAGAGAGTCGTTGTGTTGCCAGAGTAATTTTGACAGAGGAGAGCCAGAATTTGCTTACAAGTGGAACCCCACACCAAGGAAATATTAAAACATTCAAAAAGTTTCAATTGTAACTGTTCATCTTTCCTTTAAAAAAAAAAAAAAAAGGGCTAAAAAAAAGTAGACTAAGAGAGAGCGCATAATGGGCATAATCTACTAGACAAATTGGAAAATATAAATCATTTTATTCCAAGGTTTCAAACATTATATTCAAACTATTATTCGTACAGTCTCTGGCCACTAAAACTCTCCGTCGTGAAAAATAAGGGTAGAAAGTGGTAGCGTGTTGGTGAACTACAAACTTATCAGACATTGATTTATATGGGACCTCAAAAATTGAATGTTTGGGAGGAATTCGTGTGGTATACGTGGAATATAGAAATATGCATGTGACATTAAAATTGCCAATTGTGTCATAAAAATTTTGAAAAGTGTACAAAATCTCTAAAGTGGCATAAAACATAATGAATCTTTTGGCCAGCTTGTCTTCGTCTACTAGTATCTAGCTACAAATATTTTTGATAATTAATCTTTAAGTTTCCCTCCATTTTATTCATACTTGCTTAATGCATGGTTAGGAAGGAATTTGGACAATGTGAATCCATCTACTGTCCTCACATTATGACGTTTGTAGCTTCTCCGCTCTAATTTCTCCCTTCGCTACCCTACACATGGAAGCTTTCTAATCTACATGATACAGAATGCAAGGCACCTTATACGACACCCCATTGAAATGATTTCTCTTTTCTTTTATTTTATTTTAACCATTGAGTCAATAAAAAAAAGGGGGGGGAGACACATTCAATTATTTTCTTTAGTAATTCACATGGGCTCTTATAACGAAAAGCTAAACATATAAAAACTTGCTAATGCATAAATATAGAGTTTATGTCCTTTATATAACTCATATAGTAGGAGTAGAGTTTGATTAATATTATATAAAAAAATAAACATATAATTTGTTTCTATATAAAAGTTGTCTTATCTCCTTGTTTAAAAGATCATGCTTATTATGTAATTTGTAACTCATGAATTAGTGAAACTTTAGTGCAATTGTAGATGTAGAAATACTTAGATTTCGAACCACATAAATTTCCTATATTCTTTTTTACTTTTATTCTTTCTTGAATATTTCATTTCCTAATAACTAGCTTTGTTTCTAAGGAGGCCAAAGCGATAGTGGAGCGATGGTATTTGAATAAGGAAAGGTGATGATTAACAAATTTGATGGTACTGATTTTAGTATCTAGAAGATATAGATGGAAGATTATTTGTTCTCAAAAAAATTGCTTTAATCTCTTTCAAGAATGAAACCAAAATTGTTAAGCAATAAATATTAGGAGTTGTTAGATAGATAAGCCTTGGGAGTTATTTAATTAACGCTAACCCGAAACATTACTTTCAATGTTCAAATGGATAAGACTATTGTAGGACTAATGAGGGTGTCAACTCATACATACAAGAAACCTTATGTTTCCAACACGATGTATTTGATAAGAAAATTAGTTAATTTAAAGATGAAAGTCGGTACATTTGGTACAAACAACATAAACAAGTTCAATAGGATTTTTAGTCATTTGAGCCTAGTGAATAAAAATTTTGATGAAAAAGTTAGGGCTTTGATTTTATTGTCTTTATTACCATGAAGTTGAAACTTCATTGTAACAACAATAAGTAATTCATTTGGTTTACAACAATTACAATTCAACATAATTTGAGAACTCATTCTAAGTGAAAAAATTCACATGAGAGAATTGGATATATCAAGTAACTCTACTTTTATCTTATTTATTGAAGAACAACTCAACGTGATGACAACAAATGTAGATCAAAATCCAAGAAAAATAGTAAATCAAGATCTAGCACTATGTGTAAGAATTATAGTCATAGGAATCACTTAAAGAGGGACTATAAGTAGCCAAAGAAGAAAAGTCATTATAAAGATTCTATGGATATAACAATTCAAGATACATTAGATGCTTTAATTTTAAGTATTGATAATTTAATAGAGTCATGGATTATAAACTTTAGGTGTCTTTTCACTCAACCTCACATCAAAATTGCATGTAAATTAATGTTGCTGGTAATTTCAAAAAAGTTCATCATGTTGATGATGAATATTGAATATAATAGGTAAAGGTAGTGTTCATGTCAATACATTAAACAAATATGCATGAAAGTTGAAAGACATCAAGCACACTTCAAAATTGAAAAAAAAATTGATCTTTGTTGGTCAAATTAATGAAGAGTGACATTCTATAATTTTTGCTAGTGGGTCATGGAAAATCACTAGAGGTGTAATAATGATATCAAAGAAAAACAAGATTCAGACACTTTATACAACCTCAAGCATTAAGGATTCAATGGAAATTGTTGAGTTGGGGATTGATTATAGGATGTAGTGTTGTAGGCTTAGACATATGAGTGAAAAAATGACAAAGGTACTTGTAGTAAAGGGTAAGTTATATGACATTAAAATTGTGGATGTCAAAAAGCAAAAAAATTTTAGTTTCTCCAAAGCCAAAAGGACACCCAAGATGCAAAAGTTAGAGTTTATGGACACTAATGTTTAAGGTCTCTTCCTAGTAGCATCCTTAGGTGGCTCACTCTATTGTGTCATCTTTATTAATGATTCAACTCAGAAGGTATGATTTAATTTTCAAAAAATAAGCTTAATGTGTTTTTTACTCTTAAAAAGTGAAAAAATAAGTACAAAATGAATATAGCATGAAAATCAAATGCTTAACATTGGATAATAGTGATGAGTATGATAGTAAAGAATTCAAAAATTTTTATATAACTAATGGCATTTTGATAGAGAAAATAGTCTTAAGATGTCATAACAAAATGGTATCACTTAATATATGGATCTCAAGAACATGAGAATAAATGTTGAATTATCAAAGACATTCTAGGTTGATATTGTCAACACTACAACCTATTTGATTAATCTAGGACCTTCTTTTTCCTTAGATAAAAAACTATCAAAAGAGACTTAATTAAGTAAAGAGGTAAATTTTTTATACCTAAAAATCTTTAATTATGTTTATTATGTGTAAAGAAATTCTAATGAAAAAGATAAATTAAATTTTAAATTTTCCTAGTGTTGTTTCAATTGGTATGAAATTAATAAATTCATATATTTTATATGAGATAATTGAAATAGAAAAATTATTAGAAATAAAGATGTTATGCGCAATAAAAATGTTGTTTATAAAATTAAACATGTTGAAGAACTGATAGTATTAGGAAACATGCTAAGAAAGGAAAACATAGTGAGAGGAAATTTTAAAAAATAATATGGGTAGAAAAGTGTCAGAAAATTCTAAAAACATTATAGTATAGTCATGGCCTTTTAAACCGCACAAGTAACAAAATTTAATAAAGCATTTAAGCCTTGATAACGGTTCTTTCCTTCCTTGTAATGCTTTGATGAAATAATGTCAATTGAACATTCTACTAATTGGAAGTTAACCGTGAAAGAATGGATTTTACTATAGAAAAATTATACGTGGAAGTTAACTTAGTTACCAAAAGGTAAAAAACCACTAAATAACAAGTGAGTTTACTAAGTTAAAGAAGAAAATAATGACAGTAAAAGATATAGGGCAACATTGTTTGTGATAGGATTTCTACAAAAAAAAAAAAGGTAGACTACACTAGTATTTTCTCTTCAGTTATGATGATATCAATAATTTGGTTAGTATTGACCATTATTACATCAAAAAATTTGCATCTAGAACAATTTGATGTAAAAACAATTTTCCTTCGTAGTGATTTAGCAATTTAGAGAAATATATTTACATGATGTAGCTGAAAGGATTTTCAATTTCCAAAAATGAAAATCTTATGTGCCAATTTAGTAAAAGAAATATCCTTCTAAGTAATGGTATAAGAAGTTTGATGTATTTATATGTTATTCCAGTTTTGAGATATGTGACATAGATCATTGTTGTTAATTTAATAAATTTGATAATTATTATATTATTTTGCTCTTACATATAGATGATATGTTCATTGTTGATCATAGTATTTAAAAAATTAATAACATGAAGTAAAAATTGTTAAATTAATTTGCAATGAAAAATCTCAGAGTTGTAAAGCAAACTCTTATGATGAGAATTGTGAGGGATAAAAAAGTTGATATCTTGATATTATTCCCACAGCCTTATATGAGTTGTAATTGTTATTAATTAAGTTTAAGTGTACAAGAAAGTAAAGCCACATGGAAGGGCAAGAAGGTAAAAGCCACATTGAGGGATAAGAAAGTAAAAGCCACATGGAAGGGCAAGACAGTAAATTTGCCGTAAGTAAGCCCTATTAGGATTTCATGGAGGAGTATATAAAGGTCATTGGAAGACAACAAAAAAAAGCGACGAGTCGGGCAATTGAGCAAAACGGACAGAAAACCTAGACAACCAGCTGACCAAAGAGAGAAGCCATTGGAAGAGGGAGAAAAATTATACATGGCAGAACAGTGGCCGGACGAAAAAATAGACACCACTGGCAAGAGAGAGAAACCGGTGAGGAACAGCACACCATCAGCAAGAGAGAGAAACCAGTGAGGAACAGCACACCACCGGTAAGAGAGAGAAGTCAGCATAGGAACGGCACACCACCGACAAGAGAGAGAAACCCATGAGGAATAGACACCACCGGCACATCAGTGGACAGCAAGGAGACCAGAACGTGCGATGGCTTGATCTGGCTGGACGGTGAGAGATCCGACTGGACGGCGAGGGGACCAGAACATGCAACGGCATGATCTAGCTGGACAGTGAAAGATCTGACTGGACGGCGAGGAGACCAGAATGTGCAACGACTTGATCTGGCTGGACAGTGAGAGAGATCCAACTGGATGGTGAGAGATCTGGCTGGACGGTGAGAGAGATCCGACTAGACGGTAAGAGATCTGGCTGGATGGTGAGAGAGATCCAGCTGGACGGTGAGAGATATCCGGCTGGACGGTGAGAGAGACCAGAACGTGCGTCGGCATCGACGTGAGACCAGAAACGTGCGTGAGGCGTGAAACCAGCAAAGGGTGCAAACCAGAAACGTGCGTGAGACGTAGAACGACAAACCAAAAACGTGAGGCGAGCCGTGAGACAAGGAGACGGGTGAGACCATAAGATGGTGAAAGTAAGAGCTGTGTGAGACAACCTAGAGAACGAATTCGGTGAAGTATCAGAAAGAACTCAACATATTTCCAGATTTCTTCAAGAGAGGTTAGAGAGCATTGCGGTAAACTTCTAAGTGGCAGTGGAGCAGCCTTTCAATTCAACAGAGGCAAGACAAGTTAGAAGAAGGGTAGACACAGTAAGTGACACTCTTTGTATTGTACTTGCTTAGTATTTGTAATAGTGAAAGGAGCAGAGGATTAAGACACCTATTGTAACTAGAATTCTCAAATATAGTGGATAGTCTCGGTAAGGGAGAGTCCCTACCACCATGGATGTACGTCACGTTGACGGAACCACGTAAATCTCGTATGTCTTTAATTTGTTTTACGTTATGTATTTTGAATTGAGTTGTGAACGCAGCTAAAGTATCAGCCAACCTATAACCTAATAAAGGCCTAAACAAGAACATCTGAATTGTCTATTAGGCAAGGTGTCTGAAAGGTAACTTTGGGGACTATTGTGATTAATAGGTAGCAATAGATCTACCTTAGTCGAGTCTGAGAAAGAGTTCACTTTTAAGAAAAGGTTAAAGTTATTTATATACCTGCGAATTGCAAATTGTGGTGATACTGATTCGCCCTCACCTCTTAGTATCACAAACTAGTAGATCTTAGGGAGAAGTCAAGAATTTCAATTGGTATCAGAGCCTGGTTCACCAGTTTGAAGCTTAATAGCTTGGTGTACTAGTTTGAAGGGATCTAGAAATTTGACTTATTCAGTATACTGAGAAATGGAAGTCGGTACCAACACCAGCACCACTTACAGCAAGAAGGTTCCAATCTTCAATGGAACCAACTATCATATGTGGAAAAGCAAGAATGCAAGTGGTATTTGCAACCATGGGCATGAACGTGGTGAAATGCATACAGGAGGGTTTTGTGGCTTCAAAAGAAGGTAAAGACCCAACCCCAGAGGAGTTAAGGTAGTTTAAGATAAATGGAAAGGCCTCAAATGTCATCATTTTAGCATTGACAAATGCTGAGTATGCTAAAGTTATGGACTACAAATCTGCCAAGGAGATATGGGACAGATTGCAAAATGTCTATGAAAGTGATGACAGAATGAAGAAGGCTAAGCTTCAAGTGTTCAAGGAGAGATATGAATCTCTCAGAATGCAGAAGAATGAGATAGTTCAAGAGTTTTTCATTAGGGTTATTGACGTTGTAAATGACCTGAGAAGTCATGAGAAGAAAAAGGACTCATCGATTGTAAAGAAAATTCTGAGAATTCTGCTTAAGAGGTTTGCCTCAAAAGTGGCAACCATAAAGGAGAGTAGAGATCTCAATTCTAAGTCTCTGCATGGTCTTCAGTGCAATCTCATTGCATATGAGATGAGAATAAAGTCAACTGAGAGCTCCTCAACATCAAAGGTATCAAAGGAGGCAGCTTTCAAAGTTATGAAACACTTGAAGATAAAAGAAGAGAAAGAATCATCTAGTAAGGATAATGATGATGATGAGGAAGAAAGTGAAGGTGAAGTATTGGCTTACTTCACAAGGAAATTCAAAAAGGGGTTCAAGAAAGGAAAAGGACAGTTGTCCTTGAGATATTATCGTTGTGGGCAGACTGGACACTTTGCTTCTCAGTGCAAAGTGAAACTTGATGATGAAGATGAGGATGGTGATGATGAGAAGAATTCAAGATGGAGAAGATCATCATTCAAATCAAAGAAATCCAATAAGAAGATTGCCAACCCAAAGAAGAAGATAAGATGCTCATTCAAGAGTTATGTGAGTTAGACAAAAGAAACTGATGAAGGGGAAGATGAAGACTCATCAGATGAGTATGTCTTTATGGCATCAGCACAAGGTGGTAGTTCAACCTCTGAAGAGGAAGAGGAAGTTGATGAACAAGAGTCAGATCTTGAAGCTGAGCTGGAAGCAGCTTCAAAGGAGATAATCAAAAGGGGTAGAACCATAAGAAGGTTGGAGGCCCATATAAAACAAGTTGAAGTAAAGTCTGAGGAAGTTAAAAGTCAAAATGATGAAATAAGGGCTGAGCATATTGACTTGAAGAGAAGATTTGAGCAACAGATCAAAATATATGAAAACTTTATAGTAGAGCTTGGCTCTAGGGCTTCAAAAATTGAAAAAATGGAGAAAGAGTTGCTAAGACTTCAGCAACAACTCAAAAGTAGCAAAGAGAACTTGCAGAAACTTGAAATGATAAGAGAAACAAGTTTTGAAAAAGGAGAGAAGAATGTAGAGAAAGTGTAGCAATCTGAGGCTGCATTGGTTAAAGAAAATAAGAATGTGCCACAGAAGTTGAAAGAGAAGGTTGTGACTCTGAAAAAGATAGCTGAGAATAAAGAAGATCTGAAGAAACAACCTAGGGTAGCAAATGAGAAAGAAGAAAAGAAAGTCGGCCAGCAAAGGGCTACGGTTGAACAGAAGAAGCAAAAGAAGGTGACTGAAATGAAAGTCACACAAGTAAAGAAACCAGCTACTTTGCCTACACAGCAAGTGATGAATAGAATAAGACAAGCAGTGATCAGACTCAAGAAGAGGCAGTTTCAAGGTCATTACCTTTATTGTGGAGTTTGGGGTTATAAAGTGAGTAACTGCTGGTAGAGAAGGCCAGTATATGTCTCCAACTTAAGAAGATACGATACTGTATATATGAGGAGACAATACAGAATTCAGAAGAGAACGCGAGTTCTTACACATACTGTAAAAGAGAAGGACACGCTGACAAAAATTGTTGGTGGAAGCCCAAACCAGTGGTTTCAAAGAACAAGTTTGCTATATTGGCAAATTTGGAACAGTGTGAAAGGTGCAGGCAGGATGGCTATAATGCCAAGGGATGCATGATACTTTTTCCTGAATAAGAGAAGGCACTTAATGATGTAGTGAAAACAAGTGGTGCAATCAAAACTGAGAATGCTAAAGTCACTAGCTTTTATGGATATGCTGACAGCTATATTGAGCGCATTGGATTTTATGCAAAGCCGGTATCATCCTTAGCCTGATCCTTAAATCCCCTTGGGGGTTCAGATTTTAAGATTTTAATAGTGTCAGTATATAAATATATGTATCTCCTATATATTGCAGGCGCAGGCTGGCCGTCTCATTAGTGTGGGACCTTGGGGCAAAGAAACTTGGTCGAGCAATGGGAGCTTCGAAACTCCAATAGGTAGCAACATTAAGGAGATTATAGTTGGTCATGGTGTTGTCATTGATTCCCTTACCTTCACCGTGCAAGACGCCAATGGCATAGAGAAGAAGGTAAAGTTTGGCGGCAGCGGTGGCTCTCCGTCTAAGGTGAAGGCATTTTTCGTGCGCGAATATATTGCTTTTGTATATAATGGTAGATACTAGATATACGACACAAACCCATGAGTTGTGTCTAAGCGCAGGAATTATTCTAAAATTGAGTCTCTTATTTGAATTCTCAATTGAAGTCTTTCCACGGAAAAAAAAAAGAGATTATTGGAGCTCGTTGCTTATTTGGGACATTTTGTTCTTCATATTTTACTAATAAGCGGTTTTTATTTGTTTCTGGATATTCCATGGTGTGCTTCGTAACCATCACTTATTGAGTGCAAATATATGAATCCAGGTGGAGTTGGCTTCCGGTGAATATATAACAACTATTTCTGGAGCATATGGGAATTGGCTTAATGAAAAGGACATTTATCTCACAGCAATAGCATTTACCACAAATTTGGGAACTACTTATGGACCCTACGGCCACGAGGAAGATAATCCGAATGGGGTCACTACGGACACCGTGAAATTCTCCAGCCCTCCGATAGAGAATGCTGAAATCGCTGGGTTTTTTGCAAATTCGGTTCGTGTGTATTCTGGTCACTATATTCAGAATATAGGGATTTATATAAAGCCCCAATCATCAACTGATGCTTGAAGTAGAGCGAGCCAAATTAATGAAGTAGTTTTGTAATGATCAGCTCTTCAATAATTCCCGAGCATCATGAACTTTGGAATTTTTATGGAATACTAGAAATATGGACAGTTTTGTAGGTTTATGGGGAGGGGATTTGGAGTAAAATTTGAAGGAAAATGTAAAACGAAGAAAAAAAAATCAATTGGCATTGGAATCGGTTCCATGTCCAGCAACTGATTCTAACCCTTTAGTTTATTTTTTTGTTACATTTTTCTTTTTAAAGAAAGTGTGATAGCATTTTGACGTGCGAGTTAATTTAAATCTTAAAAAACGGAGTGAAATTAGAAATTCCTGACAACAAAACAAATTTTTTCTAATTGTTCAAATCTCTTGAACACAAAGATCTATAGTTGGTGAAGAATCCATATCCACATGCATTGTGGTAAAATTAATTGGCTGAGACTCATCATAATAATTATCATCACAATTTTCAAAATATCACTTTAAATTTTGATTGAATTGACATAAAATCTCCTCACAATAATTAGGTTTGAATGATATAATATTAAAAAATATTAGATAAAATATATAAACAAATCAAAAATTGTATATATTCTTAAAAAGTTAAGATTACGGTTAAGAGGTAAATGAAACAGTAAAATATATATTTGATGCAATTCACACGTATACATATATATATTTTAAGAAAATTAATTTTTTTTCAACATATAATTTTAAAAAAATTATTATGTTATTTTATGTTGTAAATATTATTTTTGTTATGAACTTGAAAAGCATATATTGTAGCAAAATGCAACGTCATATTTTAAAAAAAAATATGAATTAAAGTATTAAATATAATTATTTGAATAAAAGATATTTATTGATTAAAAATTTTGGCAATTGGGCTTATTGGGTTACAAAGCCAGTAAAATTTTGTACTAAATACGACATAATCTCCTCACTTTTCTCATAAGTAAATACGTACTTACTTATGCATTTGTTCATCTTATTAATGTTTATGATAAGATCAAATTTAATGTTTCTCAATCTTATGCACTTGTTCACACCTTGAGTGATTTTCCTGGAGGGAACTTGACATTTGAATAAGGTAGGTAAGACGCGTATAAGACGGAGATAAAAATGGGGTTGTCGGGTTTTATACGAGGAATCGAATTTAATGTGCACATATATAAATATTCCACACATGTATAAATATTTTTAAAAAATTTAAAATTTTTTCAACATATAATCTACAAAAAAATTATTATGTTATTTTATGTTGTAAAGAGCATTTTTGTTGAAAACTTTAAAAGAATATATTATAGCAAAATTCAATGTGATAATTAAAAAAAAAACATGAATTAAAATATCAAATATAATTACTTGAGTAAAAGATATTTATGGATTAAAAATTTTGGCGTTGGGCTTATTGGGTTACAAAGCCAATAAAATTTTGCGCTCAACACGGAAACATTTTCCTCATGTTTCTTATAAGTAAATATGTATTTACTTATACGTGGGTTCATCTTATTAATGTTTCTGATAAGATCGAATTTAATGTTTCTCCCTCGTGTGCATGTGTTCACACCTTGAGTGATTTCCTTAGAGTGAATTTGACAGTTGAATAAGGTAGGTAAGACGAGTATGAGATGAAGACAAAAATGGAGTTGTTGGGTTCTAGACGAGGGGATCAAATTTAATGCCCACATATAAAAATATTACACACGTACATAGAGGAATAGAATTTTGTTGTCTATACTAAGCTTTCCAAATATTACTTTAATATTATTTAATAAAATTTTATTTGCATGGTCTATTTCTGCCATTATTTCTTGTGTCCACTAAGCTTTCCAAAAATTTATATCTTTGTTTTTGACTTTGCACTACACATTGACGCTGTACGTTAAGAATTTACCTGCAGATTCGTTGCATAGATCTACACGGAGAATATACACAATCAAATATGCTGGAATAGAAAAATTAGTAAAATTGAGTGAAATTGATGATTTAAAATATCAAATAGTTAACTTATCAATTAGTTTAATACCTTTTTATTCTTGTATCCATTAATGTGCCTATTTTTGTATCGGGAAAATCTTCTCACCGCACCTTCACATGTGTAATAAACTTATTGTGATAAACATTAAATTCGATCGTACAATTAATATAGTAAGCACCTGAATAGGACGAAGGTGAAACGGCCATTAATGTAGCTTAACTTTGAGTCCGGTTGATTTGCATTGTGTTGGATGTTAATGGTGTATGTTTAATTGATGGTTTGAAGGTGGTAATCAAGGGATGGATGATGATGGCCAAGGCAAAGGGACTTGGGTTGTAGAGGTGAGGATTCTTGGTAATGGATCCAATGGAATGTACGATGACCAGGCAAACAATGCAGAAAACGGTAACCAGAGTGTAGGGGAGGTGCCAACTATTGGAATAGTATTCAAGAAGATCGACGAGTTATTTGAATTTTACAAGAGTTGTGCAAAAGCAGTTGGGTTTCAGACTGCCAAGCCTGGTTTGCGAAAGGATGATATAACAGGGGAAATAGGTAGCAGACTATAATGTGTACGAAACCGCGAACCACAAGACAAGCGGAAGCAATAGTTTGTCCAATAGGTCGAGTGTGAGGTCAAGCTGTAAGGCTCGGGTTTGTTGTGTGAAAGTCGATGGGATGTGGATAATTACAAGGGTTGAGTTATGCAAAAATTTTGGCTTGTTTCTCAACTCCAAGATAGGGCTTCTCTCAAGTGTAAAATTCATTATCTACTTCCGTTTTACTCAGAGTTACCTATCCCATATCCAAACATCCGTCGGTTTTGGAACAATAGGTATTGCTCAAAAACATATCTTTTCTTTTTTTGGGGAGGGGGGTATGCACTGGTAACGCTTGTAGTTAATGAGAAGGTAATGGTCGGGTGAGAAAAAAAAAAAAAAAAAGGAATTTTAAT
This sequence comes from Rhizophora apiculata, assembly GCA_037832385.1. NCBI lineage: Eukaryota > Viridiplantae > Streptophyta > Magnoliopsida > Malpighiales > Rhizophoraceae > Rhizophora > Rhizophora apiculata. Next base: position 2,903,257 of record CM075440.1, read on the forward strand.
CACGATATACCATCCGAGACAGTAATTTAGTTGATTATTTAGTGGCACTTCTTTTTGCTTTGGTATGAGTTCGACACTTCTAACCACCGCTCTTATCATAATAGATAGAAATTTATGTAAATAACACAATATTGAATTCTATATTCATTTACACTAAAGTTAACCGAAGGTAAAATTCACTTCAACTCAACTTTTTTCTTGTTGCAGTAAAAAAGAAAAAAATGTTAATCACATAAATCTAACAGAATTTCGGTATTTTCTGCTTTGTAGTCGCCTAATATATTTGTCTATAGGGCCGTGTGGAAATCGTGGCCTTGAATTGGTCAAGTACATTGAAAGCCACCTAATTTGAAGTCACTTCCAGCGAGAAATTCAATGTCCGTTAATGTGAGTGAGATTGAGCATATGATGGGCAATTCGTTGATTTTCGTCAATAATCTTCTGGCAGCTGTGGACGCAAGAGGACCGTGTAGGATCTTTCAGAGATGGGGCTTGTGTTGTCAAGGTGGGGAGTAATGGTAACGGTTCCCATGGAATGCAAGACGACCAGGCAAATAAGGGCGTTATGGACTTGCGGATAATCTTTCTTTGTCGGTCGTCCAAAGACACGGAAAATGTTCGCAATGTATGGTCCATTCCCGGTGGTCCAACTCGATCTTTGGAGAGATATGTACAAGATAGACATGACACATAAAAGTAAGATAATTTTGCTTTTGTACCATACAAATTTATCATATTAAGATAATCTTGCTTTTGTACCGAATAAATTCTTTATGGTTGCTCCGTAAAGTCTTTGAAAGACTTTCCCATAAAAGTAATGTCATTCTAGAAATGGAAAAGCTCTACTGGATCCAAAAGCCAAGAAGAGCGCTAGGTAATTAATACTGTAAGGTGAAATGGTTGAAGAAAGTCGTTCTAGTTGAAAATCCTTTTGGATTCATTACTACTAGGAAAATAAAGGAAACAAGATAACGAATGGCATAAGAGAGAAAACAAGACGTATTGAATGATATTCGATGGTTGTTGTACTGCAAGCAATAGGTGCATAGAATGCATAAAGACTTTAATAGAATGCCGATGAATAACGTCCCAGGGTAGTGAGCTGGGAATAGAAGCACAACATTGTAGCTTAGTTGGATATCATTTGATTGCATTTATTTTTTTTTTTTTACTAGTTGCTTGTAAAAAGAAAGAAAGAAAGAAAAAAATACAATGGCATTTGTGTCCTATTGATTTGCATTGTGTTTGATGTTAATAGTATATGTTCAATGGATGGTTTGCCAGTGGTATTCGAGGAATATATGATGATGGCCAAGCCGAAGGGGCTTGTGCTGTGAAGGTGGGGAGTGATGGTGATGGATCTAATGGAATGCACAATGACCAAGCAAACAATGCAGGAAACAGTAACCAAGGTGTATTAGAGGTGCCAACTACTGGAATGGTATTCAAGAACATCGATGAGTTACTAGAATTCTACAAGAATTATGCAAAAGCAATTGGGTTTTGGATTGCTGAGCATGGTTTTTGAAAGGATAATCAAACAGGGGAAAATAGGAGGTAGACTATAATGTGTAGGAAACAGCGGAACCACAAGGCAAGAGGAAGCAATCATCAGGTGGCACCGTCGCAAGCTGAATTCATTAGACAACACCGAGCAAGTGATTGTCACACAAAGAAGTGAATAGAAGCCAATGATAGGGCTAGAATTCCACCAACTCAAAATGTGAGAATAGTGGTATTTCAGGGAAGCAAGCACGAGGAGGTGTCATGTTTGAGGGGTGATACGATTCATCATGTGAACAAAATTGGAAGGCTCCATTTAAAAGCAAGTAATATTGAAGCTATTCACCAGTTATTTGCAAAGATGCAGAGGGAAAGCAATGATTTATTTAATAAAACTAGACAAACAAGGTTAGTTAAAACATGTATTTTGCGAGGACGCCAAGTGCAGGGTTGCTTAGGAAGAGTTTGGAGATGTAATTACATTTAGCACAACCTATCTTATGAACAAGTATGATATACAATTTGGAATGCTTGTGCGTGTGAATCACTATGGGCAATCAATTGATTGGGTACAAAGTGAGTTTTTGATTGGGTACAAAAATCAACAAAACAATTTTTTTTACTGGTTGACATCTCTTGAACACATGGATCTATGGTCGGTTAAGAATCCATATCCACATCCTTTGTGGTAAAATTAATTGGCTGGCACGTTTCATGATAATTATCACCACAATTTTAAAAATATCAATTTATGTCTCCATTGAATCAATATAAAATCTCCTTACAATAATTAGGCCTCAACCATCTAATTTTAAAAAAATTAGGTAAAATATATACACAAATATGAAATCAACTATTCTCTTAAAAAGTTAAGATTACAATTAAGGGGTGAAGGTGACAGTAAAATATATATTAGATATAATATACACACACATAAATATTTTTAAAAGAAAAATTAAAAACTTTTCATCACATAAGTTACTAAGAGTTATTGTGTTATTTTATGTTGTAAATAGTACTTTTATTAGAAACTTTAAAAGAATATATTACAACAATATGCAACATAATAGTTAAAAAAATAAAAATAAAAATATCAAATATAATTACATAAATAAAATATAAGTATTGATTAAAAATTTTGTCACTGGGTTTATTGGGTTACAAAGCCAATAAAATTTTGCACACTGGCATATTCTCCTCTTGTTTCTTATAAGTAAATAAGTGTTTAGTCATGCATGTGTTTATCTTATTAATGTCTTTAATAAAATGGAATTTAACCTTTCTCCATCTTTTGCACGTGTTCACACCTTGAGTGATTTTCTTGAAGTGAATTTGACATTTGAATAATAAGGAAGGTAAGATGTTTATAAGATGGAAGCAAAAATGGGGTTGTTGGGTCCTAGAGGAATTGAATTTAATGTGCACATATATAAATATTACACTATATAATTTACACATAATTATTATGTTACTTCATGTTGTAAATAGTATTTATGTTAAAAACTTTAAAAGAATATATTATAACAAAATGTAGAGTGATAATTATAAAAATATAAATTAAAGTATAAAATATAATTAGTTGAATAAAAGATATTTATTGATTAAAAATTTTGCTATTGGACTTATTGGGTTACAAAGCCAATAAAATTTTATTTAACATTGACATATTCTTCTCATATTTCTTATAAGTAAATACATATTTATTTATGCATATGTTCATCTTATTAATATTTATGATAAAACAGAATTTGACGTTTCATGGAGACCCAAATGTGGTTGATAGGTTATGGAGGGATCAAATTTAATGTGCATATATATAAATATTACAATATATAATTTACATATAATTATTGTGTTATTTTATATTGTAAATAATATTTTTGTTAAAAATTTTAAAAAAATATATTATAGTAAAATAAAACTTGATAATTATAAAATCAAAAATTAAAGTACTAAATATAATTATTTGAATAAAAAATATTTATTAATTTAAAATTTTGTCGTTGGGCTTGTTGGGTTACAAACCCAATAAAATTTTGCACTCAACACTGGCATATTATCATCACATTTCTTGTGGGTAAATTCATATTTACTTATGCATGTTTTCATCATATTAATGTTTTTGACAAAATGGAATTCAATGTTTCTCCACCTTACGCACTAGTTCACACCTTGAGTGATTTTCCTGGAGTGAATTTGACATTTCAATAATATGGAAGGTGAGATGTGTATAAGATTGAGACAAATACGGGGTTGTTGGGTAGTAGAGGAATGGAATTTAATGTGCACATATATAAATATTACAATGTATAATTTATACATAATTAGTATGTTATTTGATGTTGTAAATAATATTCATGTTAAAAATTTTAAAAATATATATATATTATAACAAAATACAATATGATAATTATAAAAATATAAATTAAAGTATAAAATATAATTACTTAAATAAAAAATATTTATTAATTAAAAATTTTGTCATGGGACTTATTGGGTTACAACGCCAATAAAATTTTGCTCAAAATTGACACATTCTTCTCATTTTTCTTATAAGTAAATATGTATTTACTTATGCATGTGTTCATTGCATTAGTCTAGGTTCGATTATCTTCACAACTACTCTTATTCTAATAAACAGAGACCTAAGTAAAGAGCACAATATTGGGTTTTATACTTATTATTACTAAGGTTAAGTTTAGGAAAAGATCTATTTAGACCTAATAGTACTCAAGTCACGAGTTTTCTTCCTAAAAAAAGGTTGAAAGAGAATATTATAATGCAATTTTTTAAAAAAATTTTCTCTCAAAAAATTAAGAAATCGTGATATAAGTAATCGAGAAATGTTAATCACATAAATCTAACAGAATTTCATTATTCTCTACTTGGTAGTCGTCTAATATATTTGTCTAGGGAAGTGTGGATATCGTGGCCTTGAATTGGTCAAGTATATTGAAAGCCATCCAATTTGAAGGTGACTTCCGGCAAGAAATTCAATGTCCATTAAGTTGTTGGTTGCATTATATATCATATCAAACGTTGTCTGTGATCTCTCTCTTATCTCTCTCACGTGAAAATGTGAGTGAGATTGAGGATGGTGGGCGAGACGTCGATTTTCGTCAATAATCTTCTGGCAGCAGTGGATGCTGTTGTCACTTGTGTGGAGAACCAAGAAAAGATATGAGTCCCTGGTTCCAGAAGGAAATTACTTGCAACAAAAACAAGAAGCAGGAGATGCCATAGAAGCAGGGCAGAAGAGAATATAAGGCCAAGGCTTTGCGATAATCACTTGGGTTGTAATTGCATTTATCTTTGATCCTCATTATATAGGAGGATTTCAAATTACATGATTTGAAAGATTCGGTGTTGCATTGATAGCCTTTTACCATTTGAAATTGAAATTGAATTTTGAACTAATCATGACCTCAATGCATGATTGATCAAAAGTACATACAAAAAGGATATTTGAATTACAAATCAAGCCATTCAAAACATGAGCTTTGGTACAAAATGGTGGCAGCTTGAGCTAAGCAACTCCAGAGATGTTGAAGTGCAACTGTCATAACTACTTTTTGAATGCTGAAAAATAGAGATTGCAGCTTCCATGGATCTGCAAAAGGGAAGCACCACTGGGACTTCGGATGCAAGAGGAGTGTGGAGGATCTTTCAGAGATGGGGCTTGTGTTGTGAAGGTGGGGAGTATCGGTAACGGTTCCAGTGGAATGCAGTAAACAGTAACCAGGGCGTTGTAGATACTGGCAACAAAGAGAGGGTGAACGTGCGGACAGTGGTAACAAAGAGATGGTACACTTGCGGATAATCTTTCTTTGTCGGTCGTCCATAAATCATAATAATGTATATTCATGGAAATGACTAATAAACTACTGTGAATGGTCCATCCACGTCTAAAGACCTGGAAAACGTTCGTAATGAATGGTCCATTCACGGTGATCCAACTTGATCCTTGGAGAGATGTCTACAAGATAAACATGACATAAAAATTTTGTTGCTTGCTAATTACCTTGAGTGATTTTCTTGGAGTGAATTTGACATTTGAATGATAAGGAAGGTAAGACGTGTATAAGATGCATGCTGTAAATAGTAATTTTGTTAAGAATTTTAAAAGAATATATTATAGCAAAATGTAGGGTGATATTTATAAAAGTATAAATTAAAGTATTAAATATAATTATTGGAATAAAAAACATTTATTGATTAAAAATTTTTCTGTTGAGCTTACTAGGTTACAAAGTCAACCAAAATTTTCACTCAACAGTCACATATTCTCCTCCTGTTTCTTATAAATAAATACATATTTACTTATGCATGTCTTCATCTTATTAATGTTTCTCATTAAAGGGAATTAGATGTTTCTCCATCTTATGCATGAGTTCACACCTTGAGTGATTTTCTTGGAATGAATTTGACATTTTAATAATAAGGAAGGTAAGACGTGCATGGAGACAAAAATGGGGTTGTTGGGTTGTAGTCAAGGGATTGAATTTAATACGCACATATATAATATTATGATATATAATTTACACATAATTATTATATTATTTTGTATTTTAAATAATATTTTTTGGAGTATTAAAAGAATATATTATAATATAATGTAGTATAAAAATTATAAAAATATAAATTAAAGTATCAATTGAATAAAAGATATTTATTAATTAAAAATTTTTCCGTTGGGTTTATTGGGTTACAAAGCCAATAAAATTTGGCACTCAACACTGACATATTCACCTCTTGTTTGTTATAAATAAATACGTATTTATTTATGCACGGGTTCATCTTATTAATGTTTCTGATAAGATCGAATTTAATGTTTCTCCATCGTATCCTTGTGGTCACCCCTTGAGCGATTTCCCTGCAGTGAACTTGACAGTTGAGTATGGTAGCTAAGCCGTGTACAAGATGGGGACAAAAATGGAGTTGTTGGGTTCTAGACCAGGAGATCGAATATAATGCCCGCACATGTAAATATTCCACACGTATATAAAGGAATAGAATTTTGATGTTTATACATTAAATCAAATATTACTTTAATAAACTTTTATCTCCATGGTCTATGATTGCCTTCATTTCTTGTGTCCATTAAGCTTTCCAAAAATTTATATCTCTGCTTATGACTTTGCACTACACATTGACGCTTTACGTTAATAATTTACCTGCAGATTCATTGCATAGATCTACACGGAGAATGGACACGATCAATTACGCTGGAATAAGAAAAAACAATTAGTAAAATTAAGTGAAATTGATGATTTTAAACATCAAATAAGTAGTCTACCTTTTTGTTCTGGTAACACAGAGATGGTAAACTTGCGGATAATCTTTCTTTGTCAGTCGTCCATAGATCATGATGTATATTTATGGAAAGGACTAATAAACTACTGTTAATGGTCCATCCACGCCCAAAGACGTGGAAAACGTTCGTAATTAATGTTCCACTCACGGTGGTCCAATTTGATCCTTGGAGAGATGTACGACATAAACATGACATAAAAATAAAAAAAGAATTAGTTGCTTGCTAATTAAAAAAAGTTAATTTGACTCGTATCATTCAAATATCGAGACTTTTATATAGTTTTTATAAATTAAATAATAAATTAATAAAAATATTTAAAAAAATATAATAAATTATATTTAAATAAAAAATTTATTTAAATAAATTTTAATATTATTTAAATTTAAAATTTTTTTATATAATTTACTTAAACTAATGATAAATTACAAAAAAATTTAAGAAAAAGTAAATTAGATAAAATTTGAATTAAAATATTTTATTAGAATAATTATTTAAATGAAATTTAATATTATTAAAATTTACAAATATTTTAAATTATTTTTGTAAATTAAAAAAATCAATTATTAAAAATTTAATAAAATGTAAAATATATCAATTTTAAATAAAAAATATTTAATTTGATTAATTGTTTAGGTAAACTTAATGTTGTTTAAATTTAAAATTTTTTTATGTAATTAGAGAATTAATTTGATTCTTATAAAAAAGGTGTCAAATTAGAAATCTCCATAAAAATCAACGTAAATTTGCTTTTGTAGCATACAAATTTGTCATATGCTTAGATCATATAAACTGCATAATAATATATAGACGAGGGAGGAGTATTTACTTATGAGAAACATGAGGAGAATATGGCATTGTTGACTCAAAATTTTATTGGCCTCGTAATCCAATAAGCCCAACGGCAAGATCTTTAATGTCAAAATCACCCTGAGAACACAATTCATTGACGTAACCTTTGAGATAATCACTCAAGGTAAAAGTATTCAAAATTGCAAAAAAAAAAAAAAAAATCAAAATATTTTCTCATATATATATTCAAAATTTTTATTTTTAAATTGACTTTATTAATTTATAGATTGATGATTGTATTAATTTTATTAGTTAAAAGTTATATAACCAAATTTTTTTACTTTGAATTATTTTGATTTTTTATATATTTTATCGTTAAAAGGACATGAGAACACCTAAGCCCATCTCGTGTTTTATTTATGAATTCATTTTACTTTGCTTTGATATGATGTGTATAATTTTATATCCATAATCTATGATTTTCTTTATTTCTTGTGTCCACTAAGCTTTCCAAAAATTTATATCTTTGCACTACACATTGACGCTTTATGTTAAGAATTTACCTGCAGATTTATTGCATGGATCAACAGGGAAAATAGACGCTATCAAATATGGCGGAATAAAAAAATTAATAAAAAAAAGTTAGTAAAATGTTGCAATTGATGATTTTAAACATCAAATAAGTGACTTAAAAAGAAAAAAACATAAAATAAGTATTACTTTAATTCTATTTAATACCCTTTTTATTGTGGTATCCATTAATGGGCCTATTTTTGTATCAGGCAAATCTTTTCATTGCATTAAATTCGATCGTCGTAAACAGGTGAAATGGCCATTAATGTAGCTTTCCTTTTCCTCTCAAAGCCATCAAATTGGATCGCAAAATTCATAATTTTTATTTATATTTATATTCTGACTTAATTACTTAACTTAAATTGCTAAGCTGCTAAATAATAAAAAGATCAAATTATGTGTGTCAAAGAAACAGCTTAACGAGGGAGAGGAAAGGCTTGATTGTTCAGCAGAATTAAAAGAAAAAGAAAGGCAGAAAGAAAATAGTAGGAATTGGTAAGACAAAAACAGATGTAACCTGCTTTGTCCCTGGAAAAACAGGGGAAAAAAAAAAAATCTAAAGTCCACTATAAAAGAGCTAATAAACCAAACATAAAAATTGGACGGCAGAGGAGTCAATATTAGGAACATATATTAGATATAATATTCATCACACATATTTTAAATATATCTAAAATGCATAACAAACACTAATATATATATATATATATATAATATTTCTAATTTACATTTCTAATAGAAATTCTTCTAATTAGTGTATTTTTCAGGTAATATAAATAATAATTTTTCTTAATAAATAAATAATTTTAGTGATAAAAATTATAATTAATAAATTTTTTCTATTCAAATAATTATACTAAATATTTTAATTTATATTTTTTAATTATCATGTTGCATTTATTTATAATATATTCTTTTAAAATTTTTAACAAAAATATTACTTATAATATAAAATATATATATATTTTTTTACAAATTATATATTAAAAATGTTTGAATTTATTTAAAATATTTAGATATATATGTGTGTGTGTATTGTATCTAATATAAATTTATTGTTTTGTAATTAAATATTAAGATCACCGTGTTGTTATTAAAATATAAGTACGTATTTCTAATTGAAAGCAATTTGGTCTCATGATTAGTTACGAGTGTGATTTTGAAATGTCGTATGCCTGCATACGTCTCAGTGCTATCGACAGCATGACTCCGCGCCTCCCATAGTCGCCTATAAATTCGACCCCTCAGGTCAGGGATCTTCAACTTCAACAACATATCACCTCTCTCGCACTCACAGAGGCAGATATACAATACCTATGGCACAGGTACCATGTTGTCTCTAACTCATAAAGTCTTAATTAAGCCCTTTTCTTTCTTTTTTTTTTATTAGAGAGAGAGAGATTGTAATAAGATCCTTACATCCCCTTGAGGGTTCAGATTTTAACATTTTAAGAGTCAGTATATAAATATACGTATCTCCTATATATATTGCTGGTGCAGGCTTGCGGTGTCATCCGTCTCGGACCTTGGGGCAGGGAAACTCCTACAGAAAATAGGCGCTTCGTAGGCAAGATTGAGGAGATTGTAGTTTGTCATGATGTTGTCATTAATTCCATTACCTTCTTCGGGAGAGATGGCAATGACAAACCTTTCGTAATTAAGTTTGGCGGCGACGGCGGCACTCCTCACAAGGTGAAGGCATTTTTCTTGCGTGAATATATTACTTATGCATATTATGGTAGACACCATATATACGACACAAACCCATGAGTTGTGTCTCAGTTGAAGGAATTATCTTAAAATTGAGTGTCACTTATTTGAATTCTCAATTGAAGTCTTTCCATGGGTGAAAAAACAAAACAATTAGTGGAGCTCTATGCTTGTTAGGGACATTTTGGACTTCATATTTTACTAATAAGCGATTTTTATTCGCTTCTGCATATTCCATGGTGTGCTTCGTACCCGTCACTTATCGAGTGCCAATGTATGTATCCAGGTGGGGTTTGCTTGCGATGAATATATAACAAATATTGCAGGAGCATATGGGTATTGGCTCAACAAAAAGGGCACTTATGTCACAGCAATAACATTTATCACAAATCTGGGAAAGACTTATGGACCTTTCGGCAACTTGGAAGATGAACCCGCTGGAGTCACTAAGGACACCGTGAAATTCTGTGGTCCTCTAATGGATAATGCTACAATCGCTGGGTTTTTTGCATATTGTGATCACTATGTCCAGAACATAGGGATGAACGTAAGATCAACTGCTTGAAGTTGGGCGTGCCGAATTAAATAGATCAAGAGTCCAAGTCAATAAATCTATGTTGTGTTAATGTATCACTAAATAAGGACTCTGATGTAATGTACAACGAGTGAATTGGTATGGGAGTGTGCTTGTGTTCTGGTCATTATCTATTTGAATAAATGTTGTTCGTGTTTGAATAATGTACTATGTGTATCTATGAATCCATATTATTATCCTTGTATCTTTTGTACTTGTTGCCCTCTAACGCAACTCAAGAGTAATATGAATAAGGTCTCTAAAGTAAAATGACAATTTTAAACTTTTATGACAAGCAGACTCAATTTAATTTTTCAATCTAAATAAGGAGATTACGTTATGCAAGAAAAGAGAACGATATAAACAAGGAGAGTCCAAGAGATAGAGGTATCAAAAACAGCATTTTACAGAGGATTGGAGCCAACTTTCTCTCCCCAAAGCGTTACCTTTGAGAGTGGAATGTACTAATTAACAATATTCTTTAACTGGAAGAAGATTGATCTGGTACACTTTTCAATTGAATCAACCTTGATTCTCACAGGTTGTTCTTCTTCCTTTTTATTAAGGTCAATTATTTGCTCAAAAAATATCTTGTTTGTGTAAAATATTTACTAAAAATTTTTTAGAAAGTAAAAAAATTATTTTTTTTAGTGTTTGACTATAATATTGAAATCTATTTAAATTTATTATTTTTTCTTTAATATTTGGTGCACATATAAGAAATTTGTGAATTTTTGTAAAATTATGCAAATAATAATTTATGGTAAAACTAAAAAAGATAATATGTACATGAAAGTTTATCTATTTCATTAGACAACAAAAAAGTTACAATTGTAATGCCCACTTCAACTAGAAAAATATTCTGCAGTTCATTAGAATCTACCCAAAGCACATGGCATAACAACGTCACACTCCTTTCTTTCTTTCTTTTATTTCTTTATTTTTTTATCGTCAAAAATTATTTTATTCAAAATGAGCCACAAAAAGTGATCACTGAAGAACAGAGTACCCAATATCAAACTTGCAGCTCAAGTAACAAAATTTGTATACACCCAAAATCAAGAGTCAGTTTTGGAGGTTGTATTAGTTAACCAATACCACTTGATCCAATAAACAAAATTATACGTCAGAATCCCTATACCCCAAAACTGATATATGGGACAACCACAACCAAGAAGTGAAACAACACACCCCTTTAGCCCTATAATTTAGATCTGCACCCAAAAGCCATCCTACATAAAAGCTCTAGGACCATTAATCTGGGAGTTGTGTCCGTTGTCCAATAATCCAACAAAACATAGTCTACCTAATTACCACTGCATCATAATTGATGTACAAGAAAGAACCAAACACGTAAAAAAGCAGATCATAACTCCAATTTTGTTCAACATCTCAACTTCGCCAGCAATGCAGATTTTCAGGAATTGTCCTGTACTCCCATTGCTCAAAATCAGCAGGCCTTTGTAAGGAAAATTTAAAGAAAAAAAAAGACACATTTTGGAGGACCCAATTCCGAGGCTTTCTCATCCAATATAACCTACACATCAGAACCCAAAAAAAGAAAACAATATGAATTGTTTACATCCACCTCAACCTCAATAAGGAAGCCCATCGGAGGAGGGTTTAGAAACGTCTCAAAAGGGGCCAGGTCTGTGGAAGGGGGCCACTCTACACAGGTAGCACTCATAGCAACTAGTGGGCTGGATACTTGCACCTCAGGCCCAGTAGCAACTGAAAGTGGAGATTGTCTTATCTGGCGTCGCCTTCTCCATCTCCTAGGGAAGCTTTGTTCGGGCATCTCCATATCCAAATTCCCAACTCAACAATTCTTAGTGAAATGCCTATAGCAACCACAGTAAAAACAGATAAAGTGTATACCCTGGCAGGCAATACAGTAATGGTTGCCACCCTCAGCAGCTAGGAAAGGTCTACTACCATACACACACAAGCAAAATGAGCCCGAGCTACCTTCTTAATGGTGGTACCCACCTTAATCGTCCAGCCCAAACGATTATCAATCTGCCATAACAGCCTCAAATAATAGAACTCAATAGGAAGATGAAGGATCTGAACCCATACTGTACCCTTATAAATGCCAGCAGTATTTCCTAACTATGAGATAATGACCATATACACTCAAGGGGCTTCCATGCAAGAAAAAGTCATAATCATCCTTGTGCTCAAGCTTAACCAGATGGAAATCATTACTAAGGTTAATCAGAGTAAGATTAGCCTTCAAGCACCACATCTAAGAAAGCCTTCTGAACAAAAATTTGTAGACCTGATGCTTCCCTAAAAGCTTCACGATCAACGCTTTATGCTAGGGGTTTCAAAGTTCCTTTTTCTCAGACGCAAACAATAGAACATTGGGACAATCAACATTACCCAGGTCATCTTCATCATCAGAAATCAAGTTGTCTTCCTCTAATGAAGGCAAGTGTTCATCTCTGATGGCAAAAGACATCTTCCTCGCTTGTTTAGAACCATATCCGTGTAAGATGCCTTCTGTTTCCCAACTTCTGTAGCTGCCATATCCACGTCTTCACACCGGTTTGTGAGGATCTCTTACAAGGAATGCAGACTACCACCCACAACTCTCACTTTTTCATCACTACCGAGCAGGAGATCAGACTTTTCAGTAGACAGGGGGAAAGCATTTTTGGTATTGATTACTTTGTTTCTTTTTCGGTCTTATACTTTGACTGTGTAAGCAAACCAACAGAGGTGCTTCGTGTTGCTTAACTTGGTCCAGATGGACGATTGCACACTTTGGAAATGGGCCAAGGCACATATTTATAAGTTAGATGTAGATCTCAGTGCTACAAACTAATCCTATAAATGGGTCTTCGAAACTAATTCATGATCAACCAAGTGCTCCGCCTAGAATATTGATCAGCGCAAGTGTTTAATCTCCCACAATGTTAATTTTCCAAAGTCATGTCTCTGTGACAAGAGATATTCTGAGAATTGGTTTGGATGTTTAGCTAAGCGTATTTTCGTAGTCCTGAGACAAGTAACCCTTGAATGCACTAAATCGATTTCTAAACAAGGTAGAGAACGAAAAGGAGATAGACTTATTAAAGCGCATCTCAAAATTATTAATGTTTACTAATATAGAAATTTATTTGGAGTTAATTATATCATAACGAAGTTTGTTAGCTGCAAATATCACCTTTTTTTTCCTTCATTAATATTATAGAACTCAAAATAAATTTCAAATCTTGCCAACAATCTCAAAATCTTTCAGGAGAAAATTCTTCCCAAAGAAAGGAATTCCTTTAAATTATAAGTAAAATCTCCAAATGTAAGATTTATTGTAATTATGATCACAATAGATAAAGTGTTCTCTTCACAATTATCATTGTTGAAGAAGTTATTTTGAATTTTGTAAAACAACATTAACACGTGTCTAACCTGCCCTGATACCTACTAATGCAAAATAAAAGTGCGAAAAAAGGAACAAAAAAGTTGACCTTAAATTTAACCTTTTAAGATTTTCAAAATTTACTAGAGAAAATAAATATCTTATAAAATAAAAAATAATAAATTTTTAGTAATTCAGTTAATAACTTTTATGATTAGACTGTTAATATAGGATTTTATTTATAATGATTTTAGAAGACAGAAACTAATAAGCAAGTAAATAAACATTAATATTAAAAACTAAGATTTACATCACTAAAATTTTTAAATAAGTTAAAATATTTTATATAAGTAAATAAATTATAAAATTAAAATAATTAAAATTATAATATTAATTATAAAATAATAAAAAATAATTTCTATTACATACCCTACGTTAGTTACCCAAGACTTGGTCCCTCGCCTCTCTCTAGATCTTCCCCTAACTTGACTTGTCCATTCATTTTTTAATTTCTTTTTGCAATTTGTCTTTTCTAGTGGAATGTTATTTTTTCCATTCTTTATCTACAATCTGCATATTGCTATATTTTCATCTCAAATTTCTTTACAGTTTTATCATATACAAGTGACTTATAGGTTATCAGCTAATAAATCATAAGTTCAACTACCTTCCTCTCATCCCGCCTATCCATGAACCTCACTTTATATATGGTAGACATGGAGCCCATATACCTAAGTACAAATTGCACTCATTTTCTCACTAGCCATATCAAATGAAGGACAAACTAAGGCGGCATATGAGAAAATATGGGATGTTTAGGATTAAGGCTAATCCAATGTTTAGATTAAGGTTTAATACATTTATTCTTTTTCTAAACCCAGGGAGCCTAGTCGTTATGAGACTTTTGTGATTATAGTGATCATGCCAATCATATAAAGGGCATTAATATGTGATCAGAGTGTTGTAAACAATGGACAAACAGAGCGACATGACAATTGCATTCGACATAAAAGAAATTAATAAAAGAGTCGTTGTGTAGCCAGAGTAAATTTGACAGAGGAGAGCCAGAATTTGCTTACAAGTGGAGCCCCACACCAAGGAAATATTAAAACATTCAAAAAGTTTTAATTGCAACTGTTCATCTTTCCTTTAAAAAAAAAAAAAATTTGGGGGCTAAAAAACAGTAGATTAAGGGAGAGAGCATAATGGGTATAATCTACTAGACAAATTGGAAAATATAAATCATTTTATTCAAAGGTTTCAAACATTATATTCAAACTATTATTTGTACAGTCTCTGGCCACTACAACTCTCCGTCGTGAAAAATAAGGGTAGAAAGTGGTAGTGTGTTGGTGAACTACAAACTTATCTGACAGTGATTTATATGGGACCTCAAAAATTGAATGTTTGGGAGGATTTTGTGTGGTATACGTGGAATATAGAAACATGCATGTGACATTAAAATTGCCAAATGTGTCATTTAAAATTTGAAAATTGTAAAAAATCTCTAAAGTGGCATAAAACATAAATATCATTGAATTAGGGAAATATGCTGCATAATTTTAGAAAAGTATTGAATAAAATACTTAAAGTGACATGAAAAAAGAAAAAAAAAAAAGCATTCATTCATCTTCTAAGTAATGCATTCTTAGTGGTCTCATAGGCAAGATGATAGTGAGATAATTGCTCCTTTACAGTGGTCTAAAGTATAGTAGACTAGATCTTGCAAATCAATAATAGGTTTCTCTTTAGATTCCACGAGCTCCAAATCTAATTCCTCCTCTACAATAGTTTCCTCGTATGGTCTCTTCTTTGTGGACATTTGTTGTTTCCTCAAAATTTCCCTTTCTACAACTCTGGTGCACATATTCCTTTTTACCCTTTTTAGATAATTTTATGACACTCTTTTTACTCTTTTGGCTAGCTCACTATTTAGCTTGTCTTCATCAACTAGTATCTAGCTACAAATATTTTTTGATAATTAATCTTTAAGTTTCTCTCCATTTTATTCATACTTGCTTAATCCACGGTTACGAAGGAATTTGCACAATGTGAATCCATCTACTGTCCTCACACTATGACGTTTGTAGCTTCTCCGCCCTAATTTCTCGCCTTCTCTACCCTACACAAGGTAGCTTGCTAATCCACATGATATAGAATGCAAGGCACTTTATACGAAACCCCATTGAAATGATTTCTCTTTTCTCTTATTTTATTTTAACCATTGAGTCAATAAAAATAAAGGGACACATTCAATTATTTTCTTTAATAATTCACATGAGCTCTTATAACAAAATCTAAACACATGAAAACTCGCTAAGGCATAAATATAGAGTTTATGCCCTATATATATGAACTCAACGTAATGACAACAAATGTAGATCAAAATCCAAGAAAAAGTAAACCAAGATCTAGCGCTATGTGCAAGAATTATAGTTTTAGAAATCACTTAAAGAGGGACTACAAGTAGCCAAAGAAGAAAAATTATTATAAAGATTCCATTGATATAATAATTCAAGATATCTTGGATGCTTTAATTTTAAGTATTGATAATTTAATGGAGTCATGGATGATAAACTTTGGGTGTCTTTTCACTCAACTTCACAAAAAAATTGCATGTAAAACAATATTGGTGGTAATTTCAAAAATATTCACCATGCTAATGATGAATATTGAATATAGTTGGGTAAGGTAGTGTTCATGTCAATACATTAAATAGATATGCATAGAAGCAGAAAGACATTAGGCACATTTCAAAATTGAAAAAGAATTTGATCTTTGTAGGTCAAATTAATAAAGAAGGACATTCTATAACTTTTATTAATGGGTCATGGAAAATCATTAAAAGTGCAATAATGATAGCAAAAGAAAACAAGATTCAGACACACAATACAACCTCAAACATTAAGTATTCAATGGAAATTGTTGAGTTAGGGATTGATTCTAAGATGTAGCATTGTAGGCTTAGACATATGAGTGAAAAAAATGATGAAGGTACTTATAGTAAAGGGCAAGTTATCTAGTATTAAAATTATAGACGTCAAAAACTAGAAAAATTTTAGTTTCTCCAAAGTTAAAACGACGCCCAAGATGCAAAAGTTAAAACTTATGGACACTAATGTTTAAGGTCCCTACCTAATAGCATCCTTAGGTGACTCACTCTATTATGTCACCTTTATTAATGATTCAACTTAGAAGGTATGATTTAATTTTCAAAAAATAAATTTAGTGTTATTTTGACTCTTAAAAAGGGAAAAAATAAGTGCAAAATGAATTTGACATGAAAATCAAATACTTAACATTGGATAATGGTGGTAAGTATGACAGTAAAGAATTCAAAGTTTTTTATATAACTAATGAGATTTAAATAGAGAAAATAGTTATAAGAAGTCATAACAAAATGATATCACTTAATATATGGATAGCATCTCAGGAACATAAGAATAAATGTTGAATTATCAAAGACATTTTGGGTTAATACTATTAACACTACAACCTATTTGATTAATCGAGGACGATCTTTTTCCTTAAATAAAGAATTACCAAAAGAGACTTAGTTAAGTAAAGAGGTAAATTTTTTATACCTAAAAGTCTTTAGTTATATATATTATGTGTAAGGAAATTCTGATGAAAGTGATAAACTAAATTTTAAATCTCATAGTGTTGTTTTAATGGGTATGGAATTAATAAATTCATATATTATCTATAGGATAATCAAAATAGAAAAATTATTAGAAATAGAAATATCATATTTAATAAAAATATTTTCTATAGAAATAAACATGTTGAAAAATCTGATAATATTAGGAAACATGCCAAGAAAGGAAAACATAGTCAATTAGAGAAAATTTCATAATATAATATAGGTAGAAGAGTGTCTGAAAATTCTAAAAGCATCATAGTATAATCATAGCCTTTTAAACTGATAGCATAAGCGACAAAATTTAGTAAAACATCTAAGTCTCGATAGTGGTTCTTTTCTTCTTTGTATTATTTATTGTTAACTAATAAAAGTGAGTCAGAATGCTTTGATGAAATAATGTAAGTTAAAGATTCTGCCAATTGGAAGTTAACCATGAAAGAATGGATTTTAATATACAAAAATTATACATGGGAGTTAACTTAATTACCAAAAAGTAGAAAACCATAAAACAACAAATGAGTTTACTAAGTCAAATAAGAAAATTGCTTGTAAGGCAACATTGTTTGTAAAGGGATTTATGCAAAAAAAAAAAAAGGGTAAACGACATTGACATTTTCTCTTTAATTGTGAAGATATCAATAATTTGGTTAGTGTTGACCATTGTTACATCTAAAAATTTGCATTTAGAAGAATTTGATGTAAAAACAACTTTCCTTCATAGTAATTTAGCAATTTAAAGAAATATATTTATATGATGTAGCCGAAAGGATTTTCAATTTCCAAAAATGAACATCTTATATGCAAACTTAATAAAAGAAATAGGTTTCTAAGTGATGGTACAAGAAATTTGATATCTTTATATGCTATCACAGTTTTGAGAGATGTAACATGGATCATTGTTATTAATTTAAGAAATTTAATAATTGTTATATTATTTTACTCTTACAAATAAATGACATGTTCATTGTAGATTATTCTAATATTTAAGAAATTAATAATGTGAAGTAAAAATTGTTAAATTAATTTGTAATGAAAAGTCTCTTAGTTATAAAGCAAACTCTTAGGATGAGAATTGTGAGGAACAAAAAAAGTTGATACCTTGAAATTACTATAAACTACATATATTAAAAAGTTGTTAAATTGATTTAAGATGCAGGCAACAAAGCTAATTAGCACTTTTTTGGTAAGTCATTTTAGGATTTCAAAAGAAAAATCACCAAACATAGATAAGAAATGTAAGTACATGTTAAGAATTTCTTATATTTAAGTAGTTGGTAATCTCATATATATTATGATTTGTACCAAACCTAGTATAGCACATCTAGTAGGACCTATAGGTAAGTACATGACTAATCTAGGTAAACAACATTATAAGAATGTCAAATGTATTTTTTACTATCTAAGAGGTATCATAAATGTAGCATTGTGTTTTAAAAAGAGTAGTATAAACATGTAAGATTTTGTTAATGCAAATCTTAGTAGAGATATTGATAATAGAAGGAGAACAACAAGTTATGTTTACATATTAGGTGGTAAAATTGTGAGTTAATATCTCAACTATTAAAGATTGTGGTCCTGTCAATTATTGAAGCTAACTATGTTATAATCACTGAAGCTAATAAGGATTTGATTTAATTGAAGAACTAAACAAGTCTTAAGAAAGAAATATTATTTTTTGTCATATTGAAAGTGCAATTCATCTCACTATAACTCTTATTTTTTATACAAGAATGAAGCACATTCAATTGAAACATCACTCTATACGTAGTCATGTATCTCAACTATTAAAGATTGTAACTTTATCAATTAGTGAAACTAAATATGTTACAATCACTAAAGTTAATAAGGAATTAATTTAGTTGAAAATTTGTATAACCTTAGGGAAGAAATATTTTTTTTTTGTGATATTCAAAATATAATTCATCTTGTTAAGAATCTTATATTCCATATAAGAATAAAACACATCGAATTGAAATATCACTTTATACATGATTATGAGATGTTGACTATTTTTTTGTTGACATGTTAACTAAAACAATGATATGGAACCTTCATGATTAATTGTTAATTTATATTAAAATTATAAATTATAAAAGAAGTTTAACTACATTGTGACGGTTGATTCTCCAAACAAAAAATTATTGTAAAGGTAAATTTTGATTAATTTTATATAAAAAAATAAATATATAATTTATTTTAATATTAAAATTATTATATTTTTTTATATAAAAAGAGTTATTATTATATAATTTATAATTTTTAAATTAGTGAAATTATAGTGAATCATGAATATAAAAATATTAAAATTTTAAATTCTATAAATTTTTATATTACTTTTAAAAATATTTTGTTTTTAACCAACCATTACACATATTGACTACATCTTTATTTGTAATGCGTGAATTACAAAGTTACGAGGCCACCATCGTCTGTTGATTCCATAAACTATTATTTTATTTAATCCACGTCACTCCATTTTTGACTCTCAGTTTGTGCCTGTTTATCCATCTTTTTCATTAACACAAATTTATTAGTGTCTACTATCGATGTCTAACTAATTTTAGTGATTTTGACCCCAAGGCTAAGGGATTGACTCTTGAGAAAATGTTTATTGAGAAGATATTGATCTGGTGCACATGTTTGAAGGTGGGAACGTGCGCAGTAGGTATCGGGTCGGCATTTATACTGTGCAGACACTTGTTTTGATGGCTGTAGTGGGCGTTTCGAATAAGAACACTAAATCATTTTTTCCTCTCGTATGTTTACTAAAAAGTAAATTTCCCCCCACACCCCTAAAAAAAAAAAAGAAAAAACAAGAGAAGACAGAGTGTTATGTGTTATGTCACGTAAACACGAAACATAAACGCAACATTTAACACAGACCCATCATAAAAGTGAAATTGCTTGGAAAGCTACAGGCAATAGCCACCGGCACTTGTACAAATCAAGCACATATTGGAACTCACCATCATCACACGAATACAATACCATTTTCTTTTCGTTAGCACTTCATTGTGCTGAGATTTTATGGTTCAAATAGTAGGTGGCTTAACCCGGACGGTTGGGAAATTAAGCACCACAATTTTCTCAATAGCTACTGAAAATGCAGCAGAGTATTCCACATGACTCGGATGGGTCTGAAATGCAGAGAAATCTTCCTCCTTTTCAAATGTCATGGAGAAGGCATGAGTAAAGCCTTGTGTAAGCATCTCTTTGCCCTTCATTTCATGTCCCCTGTCAATGCAAAAATATACAACATATTGTGTAAAGGGATGCCTTCTTTTTTGTTTCAAAACTGTTATACCACAAACTTTCAATCAAAATAAAGCTTGCTTAAACAATGGATACGTACTAGCAAAAGTCTTCAGAAGGGCAAAACAAGCTGAGGCTACCAATTTGGCATAGATTTGCAACTTATGGGGTATGAGCAGATTATTCCTAGGCTCTTTCTTCATGTCACTTTCAAAAGATGTAAAAATATAATACCAAATAGCATTGTTAAACTCCATAATTGTTTTGTTGCTTAAACCAAAAGATGAGTTGTCATGCTCCTTAATCTCCTGAACCTCTCTCTACCATAACAAGGTTTTAACTCTAAGTTCATCTTCTAGCTCATAGTTTAGAATCATAGAGCTTAAATAAGGACTAACCATTCAAAGGACTTGATAAGATCGATATCAGAAGCCAGTTTCTCCATTCCTTTGATAATCTCCTCCACCACAACACATTCCTTAAACTTAACAATCACCAAGTGCTTGAACTCTCCCATTGCTATTGCACCCATGACAGCAAATTATATCCTCAAAAGCCTGTTATTTATACACAGACCCAACCACACATTTTGTTATTCACATGTCAAATTCCACAGTCTATTTATCCACTGTCGCACTCACCCCAGTGACAGATTTCACCCCATCTGGTGAGAATTGGGAAAAACATCACTCTTTTCCTTGGACAGAATTTGCGGCTAAATATATGGGAAGGTACAATATAGGTTGACTGGTCTATTGACAAACTAGTCAACAACTCCTTTTGCCACATCTTACAGTAAAAATTGTCCCCTCCTCTTTTGTCCTGCCTTTTGGCTTTTGCTTTTGCACATGAATGGGGGTCCTGAGTAGCTACTGCCACAGATTTTCTTGAAACTTGAATTTTGGTGTGATCTTTATTTCCATACGCGTTATCATCACATGGACAGGCCTTTGTTTTTTTTTTTACAGGGTTCAATTATTTAACTTTAGGGGAGGACAGGGTTCGTTGCGGGTCTCTTCTCCAATTTTTCAATTATAACTTTAGGGGAGGACAAACCTAGTGGTCATCTTTAAAGAATCTTTATTTAAGCCTTTTTGACCAAAGGAGGGAAGTTGCATTGTTATTATTTTCACGACATTAACATCATTGTTTTGTGTTGCTTACTTTTGATTTTTCTTGCACACAGATGCATGGTTTTATTTCTGTCTATACAAAGCTGTAGTAGATGAATCATGTTTAGATAGGAAGGTACTCAAGCTGTTGCAAAGGAGAAGATTGGACACGGAGGTGTATATTTTATTGCGCTGATATTGAAGATATTGCATCCTGCCTATGTATATGCGATAGTACGTTTAAGAATCTTATAAACATAGCTACGACTTTTCACATAGAGTACACATGTGACTGACATGTGAATGTAGGGAGAAAAATACCAACAGTCGCCGGCTCCCACAAAAGTTCAGACAGCTTCATTGTATATCAAAATTTGGCAAGGGTCCAATTACATCCACCGGACGAGAAAGACGGGTCATAGATAGGTCCTCTGGGTACCGTGCTTAAAAAGTTACTTACTTATTTATATATATATTTTTTTTTTTTACAAAATGTATGGGATATAACAAAATCAGATGGAATGTACAATAATTACATGCAAATATGCAACAAGTAGAATTATAAATTGTATAATTGGTATTATACATTTTACATTGAATTATAATTGTTATATATTTTACACTATTTGTGACACATCTTACAATACTTATTGCATATCATACATTTTTTTTTTTCAAAATAAAAATTTAAAAAATTTCTGTGCGTGAGACTCACATGCCCCGTCTACCTGACGTTTATGTCTCTCTGTCCCCTATGCTTTTCGTTTTGGCAAATAGCGTTTGGCTAACACTGGATTGGATCAATTCAAAGGATTTGCCTTGTTCCTCAAATAAAGATGCAAACAAGATAACCGTGGACAATTAGGAAACAATTTTACTGCAATGAATTTGTGGCTTAAGTTCTTCAATTTAAATATTTATTATTTTTTGTTAGATTAGATCTTTCAATTACGAGGTCCAACTAAATAAATGTGGTCCAAACACGTATAAAGCAAAAAATAAAAAAAAAAATAAAAAACAAGGCAACGTTTAGAAGGCTAAAGCTTAGCCTCGGCTTCCGTGCGCAATTCAAAAGAAAAGAAAGCCGCGGCAGAAAGTGAGATTGGCGGAAGAGAGAGGAGAGGGAAAAGATTCTACTTGGGGGTTTTATACAATGCATTATGTTATTATTAATTTTATTTTCTCCCACAACATTTTTGTTGTTCGCAAGATGAGATTTTTCAAGTGCTCGGGATCATCAAGGGCCATCTAATTCCCCAATGTAAGGGTTCTACCAAGAACTATCTACAAGTAGAAACGCTAGCGAGAAATAATGGCCATTTGCCTCAAATTAAAAAGAGTAAGATTGCACGTATATATAATGTTTTTTTTTTTTTTTTAACTTATAATGTGAGATTTTCGTACATTAAAATATTGTTTTGATGGCTAATATTCTTGTAGTTCTTGCCGGCCCTTTCAACAACAGACATTGGACAATCCAAACTTCTGATCCACGTTTCGAGTCCTTTATGGGAACTTGAAACATTGTCTAAATCCTTTTTTGGGTTACCAACAAAGAAAGTAGGGTTGAGGCTATATATTCGTGAGACATCTTATTAAATCGGCCTAATAATTCACGAAAATTTCATATTGTGATGAGTTATAAATCTGTCTAAACCTATCTTTATTTTAACAAACAAATAGATTCGTCACCAAATACTTGACCAAAATGCTGTCATGAGAACGAGCACATCAATTTGAATGCATGCCAACTATTTAATCAATCTACTAACATTTTGTTAACTGGAAAAAGCATACATTTTATTTACCAATTTATTTTTGGTGTCAATCCCATTTTCATTCATCCTACCCTTTACCATGGGGCAACACCTCCTGCAAGGCACAATCTATTGAGTATACGTTTTATCTGACAGTGGGGTGTGCCCCAAACATTGACAACATTGTTTGGCGGTGCACTCAACGTTTTGTGTCAATTCCATTTTCATCCTATCCTTTACCATGGGGCAAACCCTCGTGCAAGGAATAATCTATTGAGTATACGTTTTTTCTGACAGTGGGGTGTGCCCAAACATTAACACTGTTTGGTGGTGTCCTCAACGTTTTAAAATAGATATATATATATATAAATGAAAAAGCATAGGGGCCCGGATCTGCATCATTGGGCTGACTAGTCCTGCTACTTGCTGCCTCGTTTGGACCTGAATGGGGACACTATGATTATGGCACAAGGAATTAGAGGACAACATATTCGTCAGGACAGTGGTACAACCTGCATGCCCTCGTTTGGGTTCTCGCAGCTAGCATCTTCTATGTTAGCAAATTCACATCTGTTCAAAAGAAAAAAAAAAAAAAAATTGCATTTGTTCTGCTGCAATTTGAAAAATTTTTATAGTTTTTGCCCCCTTACGTCAGTCAAATTTCTTTAGTTAATTTTTGGATGTTTAAGTTTTTTTTTTTTTTTTTTTTTGTCTTTTAATCAATTGACTGCAACAGCTACATAGAAATCATAGTTTGAAGTTTGTAGATGGAAGAGAATAAAAAAATTCAAGTTGATTGAGTAGATTGATGAAACGAGAATTTGCAAGATATGAAATTATTGTCTCCGTGGTCTAATGCACGATTTTATAAGTCTCTTAATGAATAAAACGAGTAAAAAAAAAAACTTACGTAAAACCTGTTGTGCGGAGAATAAAAATGAAATCCTCCTGCAAGTGAAGTTTGTATGAAAACTCCAAAACATCGAGAAGGATATCTTACTTTTGTGTGAATGAAATTGGTCTGCTACGATTTAATCTAGCAGGTTCTATTTGGATCTTGCAGCTTTTTCTTAGCTACGTAGTATTTTTTGCTGTTCCCACAAAAAAAAAAAAAGTATGAATGAAATTTGGACAAAAAAGAAAAACCCTCGTTTACAGTTTTTTCCTTAGAAATCAAAAAACAATCTGACTGGTTATAAATCCTATAGAATAATCAGTTAATTCTCAGCTAAATCAGCAATAAAAGAGCCAAGGAGATTTAGTACCAACTTATTGACAACAAAAATAATTAAGTATAGTAACAATAAAAAATTTAAACTAATCACATCTCACTTGGCTTTATAAACAAATAAAAGTAAATATGGACATAGTATTACTTTTTTATTATTCTCATGTTATTTCTCATGTATTGCTACGTAATAGAATAGTACTCAATTGACAATTTATAATAAAAACCAATAATTAGCAGTTTATGAATTCCAATTACTAAAAGTTAAAGTGTGTTCCCTGTTGGGACAATCAATGATATTTGACAAGACAGCTAATGACCGTTGAACAACTTTTCACCCATCAGTAACTAAAGTGGACTCTTAAGCCCAAAAGCAAAACCCGAAAACGAGAGAAAGATGGATGAAGGTGTGTGTAAACATTAAAAAAATAATAATTTAAAAAAGAAAAGGGAACTGCGTCTTGTGGTCATCGCACGTATCTTAAATATGAGCCAGGGGACGGGAGCACAAATCTTTTTCATCCTGCGGCATCCCATAGACGGCAAAAAGATCATGTCGGGAAGCTTCTCAATGAGCGGGGGCTAGCGCAACTCATGGATTGCAGTATTGCCGCGGCCTTCACTCCATATTATCGTCAAATTTTCTGCCCCTAAGGCTCATGTCTTGCACATCCAGTATTGGATTTAATGGATAGCTAAGTGAAATACTTATTACAACAAAGCATTATTTTTAAATACTTTTAATTGATATTTTGTTGAGGTTGGACTTTAATTGAATCATAAGATTAATATATGTCATGTTTCTTTTTTATGAAAAAAACAATTGTTCTCATAAATTAAAGTATGAAAATACTTAAATAAATATGTTAATATTTGTTAAATGAATAAATTTAATGTATTGACCTTAATTCTTAAATAAAACATTATTGATTTATCTACAAAAATTTTTATGTAACAATTGTATAAATAATTTTTAAAGTTAAAATCACCAAAGTATCCTATATAAAAATTGACATATTTTGATCTCACAATCATAACTAAGGATCACCAAAGTATCTTATATAAAAAGTTTTTTTGGTGTAAAGTCATTATAAAAAATTTGTCTCACTATTCTCAATGATATTAATTCAAGAAATCTTTGTGCATAAAAAAATAAGGATCAAAGAATATTGATCTCATTTATGGAATTAATGGTCATATCATTATTTGAGAACAAAACATAATTAGATAATATATAGTAGAAATTAATTTTAATTCAATGACTAATTAGAAGATTAATACAATGAAAGGATTGAATTACATTAAGAAACTACACATTAAAGGGATTAGTGAAGCCACTTTGACAAACCTAACATTCAAATTATTATAACACATTTTTAGATAGCAATCTTAATCAATAGATATAAATTAATTAATTAGAGAAATTAATGATAAATTAAATGAGTTTAATTTATATGATATTTTGGGATTTTAATTTATATTTATTTATAATATGTCAAGATTTTAATGGGTTGCACATTAGTGAAAAATATAAAATAAGATCGAGTTGGATTTAATTAAAATGTTTGAAAAACTTTTAAAATTGAATATATAATATTTAAATTTATAGAAATTAAATTTTAATTTATTAAAAATTGATATTAAGACTTTTAAAGCCAAAATTCTCTGTAAATAGAACCTCATATGACCAATCAAATTGATTTTTAAAGCTAACACTCTTTTAACATATCTTCATCTCTCTCTCTTATAAAAGAGTTTAGCTTTCTGATAATTCACTCATTTGTTTTTTGTGTGGATACTATTAAATGTGAACATTCAAATGATGGTGATTTGCAATAATATGCCAATTATGCTTAAAAGAGAAAAGAAGTCTTGATTCATTTGTAATAATTTATTCTTTTAGTTTACTAATTTGTAAGTACTAATCTATTCTTGAAAGTTAAAAAATTTTAATTATCTATTCCACTATGTATTTATGTAATCGTCAACCATTCAATTATCAACAAATTTTGCATCAATTAATTATATAACCTTTTTAAACTTTTATAGTTATTCCATAAAAAATAAGTTAAAATTCTTTTAACTAATGCCCCACAACTATGACTAACAATTATCTATCCCATAACCAAGCATCTATCACCATTGTAATATAAGTAATTAAGTAATGTTAATCACTACAATCTAATAGAATCTCATTATCTTTTACTTGATACTCGCTTGATACATTATTGTAACCTTGATTAAAGAGGGAGAACCCTAGTATTATGAAGAAATTATTGAAAGTGAGTATGAGCATTAATAAATTGATGACATGAATGATGAAATGAAACCCTTTGATGACTATTTCACTTATGAGTTGGTGAAATTACTTAAAGGTAAAGATTGAAACATTAATAGGTTCACAAGTTAAAGCAAGGAAAGAATTCTTTAGATCCATGGTATAAAACTAAGTTGATTATTGAGGGATTTAGTAAAAGAAAAAAAGGGTGTTGCTTTTGAAAAATCTTCTTAACAATGGTAAATATCCCTCTCATAAGAGTTAGGTTAGGTTATAATTTGTAAGTTAGGATTGAAAGATCAAAAAGATGACTATAAAACTATTTTTCTTCATGGCAACTTAAACAATGGATCTATATATGAAGCAATCAAAGAACTTTGAAGGAAAAGGAAAAGAGGATTCTGTTACAAATCAAAGAAGAGCTTGTATGACTTAAAGCAAACACCTAGACAAATGTAAAAGAATCTTAAGTTTTTTATGAAGATGCAAGGCTAGAAGAAAACTACTTCTAACCATTTGTTCTTTATAAAAATTTGTTGATTTTGATTTTATTATCTTATTGCTTCATTTATTAGAATTAAAAAATTAAAGTATAAGTTAAATAAGTCCTTTGCAACAAAAGGTTTGGAACTAGCAAAGAAGTCTTTTACTATACCAAGTATCTACAATAAGAAAATAAGATGGTGTGTTTGTCCCAAAAGTAGTACCTTGAAAAAGTATTTCAAAGATTTAACATGAATATAGCTCAAGTAGTAAGTATTATGTTCACTACAAACTTTAGACTATTTGTTCGGCAATGTTGTTCCATAAAGAAAGTGAATGAAGAGATGCAAAGAATTATGTTGTGGGCAATTCACTTTACGTAGTACCTTATATTGTTTAGTTGATTCCTTTAAATTCCAAGAAAAGAGCACTGGAATGCAATAAAATAGATAATGAGATATCTATAAAACTCTACTAACTTAAATTTTTTCTTTGGAAATGATGAGTTCACTCTCACTAGCTATACAAACTCGACTATGGTAAGTAACCTCAACTCTAGAAAATATACTTCACATTATTCCATTACTCTGGCTAAAAAAGTAGATATTTAGCAATCTCAATTACAAAAAATTAGTTGTATTGATAATTACAAAAGCATTGTTCATTACAATAAGGCATTACATTGAATAATAAGATTTCTTGTAAGAGTTTAGTTTTATTTTAAAAAAAGCATATTTTGTTTTGTGACATTTAAATTGTAATTTGTTTTAATAAAATTTGACTTTTTATACTGTGTCAATAATATTGATATGTGATATCATTAAATAAGAGACATACTTGATTTTAAATAGATACTTAAAAAGATTCAAACAAATAATAATGATTTTAAATACTAACAAAAGTTTTACTATGAGGGAAGCTTTAGTTATTTACATATCAAATTGAGGAATTAAATTTAGCAGAAGCAAATTTATATTTAGTTAATAAAATTATTTTTAAAATAATATAAAAATTATTACATTAAATTTTTTCATAATTCTTTTGACATGTCAATAATGCAAACTTTAAATAAATATTATATAATTAATTGAGAAAAAATTACATATATATTACCTATCTCTCATATATACAACTTTTTATTTTATGAAGACTAAGAGATAATTTACATTTTCTTACATTTTGTAGAAAAAAGAGAACTTTAAATATATATGTTTTAATATTACACTTTTTAAAATTATTATATGTGTAAAAATTTTATCATACATATATATTACCTACCTCTAATATATAAAAATATTTTATTTTATGAAGACTAAGAGATGACTTACACTTTCTTACATTTTTTTAAAATACTTTAAAATCTGCATATCATTAAAAATATGTTTTATTTTGCCACCTTTCAAAATTATTATATATGCATAAAGTATATCTTATCACCAACTCACAGTCAAAGAATGATCCAAATTGTGAATATGATAAATATTGACTACTTCATTCATTTCAAAGTAAAGACTTGAGTGATATTTTTTAAACTATTTGTGACCCAAATTATTTTTTTTATGATAAAGTAAATTATTTGAGAAATTATAGAGAACTAATGACAATTCTAACATTTTATATTAGTCAAAGTTTTTCAAATAAATCAATCCAATATTTCAAAATTTAGAGTGGGGGAAAGAATAAAGTTTAAGTAGGAGACAAACTTTTTCATGTATACACATTGTATGAAAAATTTTGTTTTGAATGCTATAACATGGATTTATCAATGGTTATGTTGTTTAATAGTTGGAATAGTGAATATAATCACATAATTGGGAGGGATAGATTTGTTGAAATTTAGGCCCTTTCTCATGTAAAGAAAGTCCAAATTGTACATTAGAGCTATAGTGTAGCTTATTTGCAAGAGACCTTATAGGGTTTTAAACCTCATTTTTATTGCTAGTTGATAACACTATACCATAAAACACTTATAATAATAGTCAAAAATTGCTAGTTAAATGTGTTAAACCACTACTTAATATCTAAGGTAATAGTTTTATGAACATGACTTTTGATAGGTGCTACAATAATCTTTAAGCAACCATTTTAAAGGTTATTATGACAAAAAAAATAAATTGTTGCACTAAAGGTTTAACCTAGTAATTCTTGACATCAATAACATTGATTTTCGAGAACTTTACATAATGCTTCATAAGTGAATACACAATGGTTGGTGAGCCAATGACAACGGTTTAAAATTGATAATGCAATAGTTTTAAGTTATAAAAGTAGTGAAGTCAATACCAAAAAGTAGTATTTTTGAGACAAAATAGTAGTATGTTTGAAATTTGAAGGTAACAATTTTAAGACATAATGGTAATGGTTTTGATACTTGAAAATAGAAGTTATGAAGTATAAAGATAGTGATTATAAGTAATAATGGCAACAATTTTGAGTAATAAAGGTAGCAATTGAAGACCTAAAGACAGTAATTTAAGAGTTGAAAATAATGATTTTAAACCAAATAGCAATAGTTTTAAGTAATGAGTACGTCAATTAGCATACAATTTTTAAAATAATAAATACTTTATCAATTTACTAATCATCCAAACAAATATAAAAGTCTACAAGGATAAATTTTGTAAAAATAGTATTTCAATATACATATCTTTAATAAGTCTACATGATAATGAATTCCCTTAATATATGGTCAAATAAAAGGTTTAGTCTATCACATCTGCTCTATAAGTATTAGTATCACTAACATTATAATCATCTTATAAAAAAAAAATGAGTGAATATATTAAACATGTGCACTCATTGAGGATTAAAGATATGAGTGCCAACAATTAAATATAACCATCCATCCAATTAAAATTGAGTAAGCAAGATTCACAAATCAAATAAACAAATGACATATGTCTCTAGGCATATCAGGTTCAATGGACTATGAGTACCCACTAAAGATTGGTGATTCTTTTGCTAGTTTAAATGTATTTTAGCAAAAAGATCAATTTTAAGGGGAGTTAGATCTTGCAACCAGAGCTAAATCTTAAAATTGATTAGCCAAGAGAGATAAGGAAGGATTAAGATATACATGGAAACTAAATTATTAACAAAATTCATGAATATTAAGAAAAAAGAAACTCTATAGAGGAGTGAAGGTACAAACTTACAACTCAAGATTAACAAAGTCAAAATGTAAGTAGTTAGGGTTTAAAACTGAGTAAAGAATATGAGAGCACAAGGACAAATGGAGAGCAATAGTTAGAGTTTCATATCATTTATGGTTTCAAACTAAGTGGAAAGGAGCAAATCAAGATATCATTTAAGGAAAGAGACATCATTTTATGGGGAGCTCAAAGCAAAAGGAGCTATCGAGAGATCGTTTAAGGCTAAATAGATCATTTTAGATTATTTGCTAACTCCATGATAAAACAGAGGGTTTTAGAACATAAGGGTCAATTGGGAAGAGATTAAAAGTCATAGTTTGGTGGTTTTAAAAACTGCGACATTATCCATTTAAAATCGCTACAAAATCTTGGTTTAAGAATTGCTAGTAAAGCCTTTCAACACTACTACATTTAAATGCATGAGATAGTGGTTTGGTATCACTACATTAAAACTCATGTTTCAAATTGGCATAGGGTATAAGTTGCTACTTAACTCATTTAAAATCATTGTATAAAAACAAAAAAAAAAATGGCATCAACTTTGTTCCATTACCTTAAAATTGTTGCTCATAAGTAGTATAGGTTAGAAACTGCTATTACAAACCATTACCTTTTCCATTTATCAAGTTCGTTTATAATCAACACTAAAAAACTATTAAATAAAGTTTACTATTATCACACTTTATAAAAATAAATTTATGCGATGGTTATAGTTATTGCCTTATGTTATTTTAACAATAGATTTAAGCAGCTGTAAAATAATAACTATTATAAATACTTTATAGTATAATGTAAGAAACAAGAGAGAGGCAAGGAAGTGAAAGAGAGAATGTGTGCATGCATAAGCCTCTTGATGAAGGCAATCCTTTTCATCCTCACCATTAAAAGGTATTTGTATTTATTTGGACATATATAATGTAATTTTACATATAATATGAATAACTAATTTTATATGCAAATAATAGGTGAAGAATTAGAGGATGACCTAAGTTTACTTTAAAAGCTTGCTTTAGTTATGAAGCATTTAGAACAATATAATTCTCACTAAATTTAATTCATAATAAAAAGAAAAAAAATATGAAAATTTTGATATAATTAATTTTAATTAAAATTAATTTATTCGCATGTATTTTTATACAAAATTATTTAAAATATTTAGGTTGTTATTTAATTTTTAAAAATGTTAAATAAATTAGATTATAATTAAAATAGTATAACCTTATTCTAAGTTGTTATATTTTATGTTATAAAGTAATGTCTATTTTAATTATACGGGGAATGCAATCAAGCCTGACAATATTGCAAGTCCACCTGTACCCATTATAAATGCTCCCAACACCACCTGATTGATTGCACAAGAACCATCAACATTAACTTTTATTCACGAACGGTGTTGAACAATTTGTAAGTGCTTCATTATCCTCTGTCTTGACATCTCAACTAGCCATTGTTTGTCTTACTAAGATAATTTAGATACATCAAAATGTGCAGGAGCATGGAAAATGCAACTCATCCCTTGTGTCCACACTTCCAATATGTTCTTTCTTTTAACCATTTTGACATATGTTATACAGCCACAATGAGAAAGTTAAAAGTAACTTTGTTATTAGGGAATAAGGGAGAAGAAGAGACCACACAATTAACATATAATAATCAAAATTTTTTATCTTCTAACCTAGAAGAATTAAATCACAATAAAAGTTCAGCTATAAGAATATAAAAAGTTGTAACTTAAGAATAAATATTTTTTTCTTGGAAAAATAAAACTAAAAGTAATGAGAGGATATAAAAAGTTATTGCTCAAAATGAATTAAAAAGAAAGAAAAGATATATCATCTGGTATGACTTTGAAATGAAAATAATATCATATATTTGTTCATTTGTCATTACGGTGATGTAAGGATATTTTTGTACACCGGCAACCCGTGTGTCATGCTAAAATTTTATTTATGGGAGACCGACTATCTATATAATATAATTACATCGTATCTACTTGACAATGCCTCTACCTAATATTTGTCATTTGTTATTCGGAGCCTTGCACACGCCTTTATGTTCAAAAGTTCGTTGGACAGATGCATTCTGCACCGTTGAATTCCTATTTTAACCGTTTGTTCGGTTCCTACGCTATTAACTATTTGAAATTAAGCAAGTGCTCATATTTTATCG
Organism: Rhizophora apiculata; assembly: GCA_037832385.1. NCBI lineage: Eukaryota > Viridiplantae > Streptophyta > Magnoliopsida > Malpighiales > Rhizophoraceae > Rhizophora > Rhizophora apiculata. The sequence goes on from CM075440.1 coordinate 2,936,158, forward strand.
TGAAATATGCGTTGACTTGGTCGCTAAACAACCTAGTTGACGATGGTGTACAATAGAGCTAACGACTATACTTGCGATTTGACTCACTAATGGGAGCGATTATAAAGTAAATCTTCTTCATCGTGCAGTTATGAACCCATCAATGATTTTGTAGATAAATATACATCCATGAGAGCGAGCTGAGTCATAATTGTTCGAGAAAAATCACAAACTTGAATGGAAGATTAAAACTATCAAAAAAAAAAAAAAAAGAGTAAACTACATAATTTATTATTGAATTGATCCCTTATTTTTATTTTCATCATCTAACCTTTATTTATTATATTTATATCACTCAAATTCAATTTTATTTTAATATAATCATTTTTCACTTTATTAAATTAAAAGTTATAAAATTATCTATTAACAAATATATTTTTATAAGATTAAATTCATTATATTTATCTTTATTTAATTAATATATTTATATATTAAAATTATTTAAATCATTCCAAATTACTTAATCCAAATTACATGCTTAGGCGTATTATGAGACTAAACGTATATATTATATCGCTATACAATTTTGGGAGTGATTGGTAACTTTTAGTGAATGTCACAGACTTTGATCTTCTGTGAGTTCAGTATAATAGTCCAATTTAGTGTACAGTGTAAAAGCAACACAGTCCTCTTACGTGAAACTATGGGCACGACCTACTTTTCCATTTTTCTAACAAAAATAAATTTGAAATGATTTAAATAATTTTAGTATATAAATATGTTAATTAAATAAAAATAAATGTAACAAAATTAATTATATAAAAATATTTTTTATTAAATATATTTTATAATTTTTAATATAATAGAATGATAAAATAATTAAATTAAAATAAAATTAAAAATAAGTAATTTAATTATAATAAATTAAAATTAGATGATAAAAATAAAATTAATGTAACTTATCTTTAAAAGTAAAAAAAGTTTCAACTCTTGGAGTAATTTACATAATTTATTGTTGAACTTATTGCTAGTTTTCATTGTTATTATTTAATTTTATTTATTACAAATTAATTACTCAACTTCTATTTTATTTTAATTTAATCATTCATTCACTCTATTAAATAAAAATTTATTAAATTTAATTGCTAAAAAATTATACAATTAAGTCTATTATATTTCCATTTATTTAATTGGTATGTTCATAAGCTAAAATCATTTAGATTATTGCAAATTATGCAATACCGTGGTAATGAAAACAATTGAAGAAAACCAAAATGTATACTTAAGTATACATTGAAGAAATAAGTTGAGTTAAGTATACATGGAAATTTTCTACGTTAAGTATAAGTTAAGTATACATCTTCTATTTATTAGCCCAATAAGTATACATTAAAGGGATAAATTTCATTGATAAACCATAATCCTTTTATGGTATTGTATTTCCATTTGGATTACGTAAATGGTTTACCGAAGTTATTTTTAGTAGCATTATTATTTGAGTTCGAGAACAACAATAATATTTATAAAAATTAAGAAAATTATTTTTATTATATAATTCATTGTCCTAATAATATCATAATAAATTTAAAAAATATAAAAATTTAATCATAAATTTAACTGGGGTCATTCATATATATATCTCTCTCGAAGCTCGTCGGAGATTTGACTTAATGGGCTGCTGCTTGTAGGCTTATCCTTGTGTATTTTTCTCAATTAATAAAAGATTTCATCAATTTATCCAAAAAAAAAAAAATCTTTTCTTTGTCATTTCATTTCTCTTAGAATAACACATATCGTTTATACAAAGGCAGCTTTATTATTATTATTATTATTATTATTATTATTATTATTATTATTAGTTCTCTTGGTACCTCATACAAAGATAGTTTCATAATTGAAAAGGCATACTTACATTTTAATACAAGAATGGAAAAGGCCTGAAGACGACGTGGACATTAGTCTGGTACCAAACCTGGTTGGTGGGTAATTTTCTATAATCACTTGTAACAATAAAATATGAAGATAGAAACAAATCACAACATATACAACAAAACTCAACAAGAACATTGATTCTAGTTACAGAAAACATCACATAGCTGGTGGTCCTTGTTTTTGTAGGTAGCGCTGCTGCTGTTGTCATGTTAGAAAATTCAGCCAACAGTTTCAATACTTTTGCTCAACTCTTCCAGCTTCTTCATCCTCAAATTCTCACTTTCACTCGCCAGCTGACAAAAGCATTTCATGCAGAACAGCGGGCAAGAAAAAAAAAGAAACGTTAAAATTAAAACATCATAAAAGCATAAATGCATTACCAATGCTAATCTGAAGGTCTAACTACAGAAAAATGATGCAAGCAATTAGTCACCTCCATTAGTTTGGAAACTAGTTGAGCTTTTTCCTTGTTCTTCTCATTAAATGTTTCCAGGGCTTCTTTGTATTCTCTTTCCTGCAATCATATTGTAGAGCCTTGAGGGCCTGCTATGGTGGGATGTGGATTTGAGGAGCAATCAAAGACAGCAAGCAATCAAATGTCCCATGAAACTTTAAACCATCCATTTGATTATAGCTATAGTAATTTGAACATTTGAAAATTCTCTCAATCCTATCTGCTTGCCCTGCTATTTTTCTCAAATATCATAATCTCATAACAATAATTCAGATGGAAGCTCTACTTTTTCACCTTTTTCTGGCAACTTTGCCCCAGTGGCTTCAGTTCTCTGTTGACAGTGTCAATTTTCTTACGCACCATAGAAACTTCCTTCCTCATCGGATCTGTGAGAGCTTCAAGCTCCTTGAAAATTGTTGTGCGTTGGCCAAAAAGCGAATTAAAAAGAAAGAAAAAACAAAAAAGGAGCATCATCTGCATGAACAGAAATCTAAATGGATTATAGAATAGATTATCATCTTTGAATTCCTAAATATCTAACTGGCGGAACAAATATTGAGCAGTATTAACTCAACAAAGTGATTGGCCTCTGTTTGCTTCTCTGTTCTCCAGATCATTTATAGGCTAAAGTGCATGTTCAAGCAGCAGAACTTGTCAACTTACTTCTCGAATCTCTTCTAAGTGCTTAGTGGCCTCTTCCACACGTCCCATATGAGCTTGAACCTTCTCTCTCACCTCCATCTTCCTCCTTTCTATCTCTTCTTCCTTTGCACGAAACAAAGCCAATGCGGATTTGGACATCTCTTCTTCCTTGTCATCCTGTACTGGGCTTCCGTTGGAGCAGATTAGACCAGAGTTCTTCACTTTCTGCATCTGTGGCTGTTGTTGCTCTGATATCTGATTTTGTGTTGCCATCGCTCCTTATAGGTGACACTTTTGCTTCCTCCCCTTCAATTCTTTGTTATCTTCTCTTTGTGTTTTTGCTCTTTTCTTTGAAATGAATGATTGCCCTCTTTCTGTTGCTGTAGGCTTTTATAAAGTAAGCTGGCCTTAAGGTATCATACCAACTTCTTTACTCAGCAAAAAAAAATTACCCATTACCTTACTGCTATGAGGCAAAGTTTTTCCAATTAAGAATTTGACTTTAATGTCCCCTAACTTCCCTTAATTTACTCAATATGAACACAACAGTGGTGTGCAATCTTAAAACTTTTACCTTGCTGCTTACAGTCTTAACAGTAAATTGTCTTTGCATTTTGGTTTTTCATTAAATCTGGGTCAACTTCTCATTCAATCCATTGCATTAGATAAGGAGTGGTCTAAATGGCCCTCCTTCGGTTAGAAGGTTATTTTCTGAAGTTAGTATGGTGACACATTCAGCTAACTACTTCAATTACTCGTACAATAGTTATGCAAAGAGAACCACATGATTCTTGCATTTCTTAAAGAGGACTGACAAATAATATCGTATTATTTCTCATAATACAAACAAGTGTACATTAGAAGAAACCCGGTACTATTTGTGCAATCCATAGTTTTCATCAAAAAAAAAAAAAAAAAATGGTGTCCATTACACATTCTCCCACACTATAGATCTAAAAATAATCGTATATACGCAATTTTAATTAGCTTTGCTTTTGAAGAAAAAAAAAAAAAGATTGCTGTTCTAATTGTTGCACATAATTAATCCTAATTATGTTGGCATCAGCGAAAAAAGGGTAACTTTGGTTGAGGGGTAAGTAGTGGTAAATCTTCTTTTTCCTTGGAAAAGGGTCGTGGGAAGATCTGTTTGTGAAGCTTACATGAAGGGCTCACCAATACGAAATATTGAGAGCCTTGGGGGACAAGACTGAGTAGGAGAGACCCGGGGCATGGCTGTCTAGGCTTCATCACATACCATTATCCTTTCATTTTGAAGTTTCAACTAAGAATTTCCAGCTTTAATCTTTTAATCTTGGTATCTTATTTTTCCTAGCAAATCAAGTGGTAAAACACTACTTTTGGATTTTGGCTTCTAAATTTTCCTCAAACTCTAGCAGGGGCAGGGGGCAGGGGCAGGTTCAGATGATTTTTCACCCTTTTTCTGCTAAAGAAGATAACATAGAGAGATCAAAGAAAAAAAAAAAAGGGGGGGAGGTGGGGGAAGATAACATTGATATTGGCAACGCTGCCCTCAAGAGTAACCCAGGATGGTTAAGAATTTAAATTTTTAGTTTTAAATTTTCAGTTTTTAATACCATAAAAGGATTTGAAATTTATAAAAAAATTATTTTTATTATGTAACTTATGACTAATAAATCTCTTAATGGCCATAAAAAAAATAAAATGGCAATGCTGGCCTTTTGCTTTGGCAGGCAGCTTGGGTTATATTGGATACAACGGAACTTTCAGAATATGATTAGTCCGCATCCTGAAATGTCACTTTATGCTTTAGTTCATATCTAATTATTTAGAGGAAACTCAAAATTGTATACAATAAGACCCGGCTGCTATATTCTTTTAGTTTATCTATGATCTAAGCTTACGTGACATTCAAAGGCATAATTTCTTAAAATAAAAAATAACTAGATAAAAATAGAAATGAACATGAAATCAAGCTCTTAGTCTTAAAACAAAAATGGAAGAGTTAGATGCAAGCGTAAATTGGGCACACGTAAACGCCGATACATATATTAGATTATCATTCTCTTTAATTATCTATTTTTAATTATTTTAATAAATAAATATTTATCTAAATCTTATCTAAACAAACAAAACTTTCTTGTTTTTGTCTTCATTTGGGCTATTGAAATTGTTGACTTTAGTGAAATTACATATTATTTTTTATTTCTCTATGATGGGTCATCTTTTTTTTATTAATGTAATTATTTATTAAATAAGTATTATCATTATTTGAGTAATTGTTATTTGAAAAAAATTTTACTAAAATTAAAGTGGACAATACTCTTTTTAGAAAATCTAAAAATAAAGATTTATTGAACATATAAATTTATAGTAATGACATTATATTCAGTATTATTAATTAATTATTATACAATGAGTTTATTAGTAATGTAGAAATAAAATTTGAGATAAAAATGATGGGAGAATTAAATTTTTTTTTAGAACCCTAAATCAAAAAAATAATAATAATAATAAAATAAAATTTTCATTAATCAAACTAAATATGCTATGAAGCAATTGAAAAGGTTTGGCATAAATGATTTTAAATCTTGCGGAACTCTAATAACCATTTTCACAAAGTTAGACAACAATATAAAAATGGTAAAAATTGTGAATGAAAAGTAGTATAATGGTATAATAAATAGTCTTCTCTATCTTACTGCTAGTAGACCAGTTTGATATTTGCTATATCTTTGTGAGCAAGTTTCAATTCAACTTAAGGGAGTCAAATCTACTTGCCCTTAAAAAAGTGGTTAGGAATGTAAAGAGAACCACGAGTTTGGGACTATGGTACCTAGAGGATCAATTTTTCATTGGATGGTTCTTTAGACTCAAACATTATAAGAAATAAAATCTGAAGGAAAGGTATTATAAGTATATGTTAGTTCTTTAACCAAGCCTTAATTTTACAGTGTAGTAGAAAGTAATATTTAGTTACACTTTATACAACAAAAGCATAGTACATGGCAGTATGAACTTTTTATACTCAATTGTTTTGAATGAAACAAATCTTAAAGGACTTTAAATTGTATTACTCTCATGTGTTTATCAAGAGTGATAACACAAAAGCAATTAATATGATCAAGAATCTTATACACCATGCTTAGATCCATCATATTGACTGAAGACACCATTTCATTAAGGATCATGTGTTCATGGAAGATATATTCCCAGAGTTTGCGAATACTGATGATCAATTAGTTGATAACTTTACCAAACTGTTAAGTGAAGAGAGATTTATGATCATTAGAGAGAGATTAGACATGATTGTGTTGGTTTGATGCCTCGATTATATATTTGTTGTGATTTTACATGTTTTTTTTTTTGTATTTTGTGGCATTATTATATATATTTACATAATTGTTACATATGTTGCATGATGATTTGGATGCTTTGTACTTAAAATATGAAAATTAATTTTTCCTATTCAAAAAGGATTAATCAATCAAACTAAAAGTATAGGTTGACCAATGTAAGCAGTTGACCTATGGCTTACTCTAATAAATTGTTGTTATTTTTCAAATTGCCCCTTCAAGTTTCCTTTATAGATTAAAAAATTCCTCTTTTTCAAAATCTCTTTTCATTTTCCAAATCCAAACCTTGGATCATTAAATTTCTTAAAATATACCTTTGAAAACATTAATCTCTTAATTCTATCAACTATGACACTAAAATCTACATTGATCTCAAAGAAAAAGAAGATAAATATGAAGAAATTAACTTTGGTGTCCATAAGGATGTGCAGCACCATCACCTTTCCTCCTCCTACTTTTGTGCTATCGATGACCTTAACACTAAGGTTGATACTCACTATTAAGTACACAACATCACTAACACCACTTAAACCCTTACTGTTGTCAATTTCTCCTCCTCTTTCTCCTCCTTCTCTAGTTGTCAAGCCTCTAAAAAGAGACTCAAATCAACCATTAGCCAAAAGGAATAAACTTGTGCCAAATAAGAGAATGGGTGAGAAATCAAAGAATGTGAGGTTAACACTAACCTTATTGAAGCCACCCTTGATACCTTCATTATCTCTAACAACACCATCCATGGCACTACCTTCTAATTCATCACCACAAACAACAACATACAAAGTCAATTATCTTTTTAACTATATAATTCATCAAAGTTTTATTATTTCTATTTTAGAACTTTTTAAACTAAGGATGATTTTTACAAATCCAAGAAGAGGATTGCATATCCTAGTAAATCATATTATGTTGCTACCTGAATGGTTTCTTGGATAGGTTTGCATTTTACAAATAGATTAGGTTCATTACTTTTAGATGTGATTTTTATACTGAGATGATGAAGTATTTCTTCACAAATATAGAAGTGAAAAGAATTTCATTGTGATTACTTTATGTATGTATTGGAAGAAGTAAAAATATGGTGATTTCCAATTACTTAAATTTGTTAAAAGGTGTTTATGTTAACAAGACTAATTTATGGAATTTGGGCAAATTTAGTGCTCAAGAGTGGATAGAAAATGTGTTTAAATGTCAAGCTGAGCTTTAAGAAGAATGTGATAACATTAAAAAGTCCTTCCAAGCATCTTTCTTTCCATTTAAGTCAAGGATAATTCAAAGAAATGTAGCTTGCCACATCAATCCCAAAAGTAGTCATTATTACTACTTAACCTTTTAAAGAATGAAAAATTTGACTTATTAAAGCATGTGATGAAAATTATTGAGAAAGCTCAAAAAGAGACAATCAAAAGTTTCCCTTTAGAATGCATTTGTGTTACTTGCTTCAATAGTTAGGTGTACATATAGTTAAAAAGATCCATTCTCATGTTAATTTGGGTCAATTTATCAGTCCCATCACCTTAAACTAGAGGCATTTGGTGCAAAGTGAAGGAAAATAGTTGACACTACTTATAGTCATTCTAAGATTGTGGAAACTTTTTGATGAGATAGCTTGTTACATATTCCTTTAGTATTTTGATGTTCTCATTCTTCAAGTCATCCAGCAGCTTATGATATTCATTAATTTGATCTTGAACACTCCTTTCATCAAACATCTGAAAATGCAAATGGTTAGTTATAGTAAACTTTTATGTACCAACATCCTTCACTATCTATTTTTTTTTGTTCATTTTTTTCCCATATCTCTTTTATTTCTTTTAAAGAACAATAGATATAAAAAAAATTATTAGATAATATATTGAGAATAGTGTGACGACAAACTTTATTGGCTTATTCCCATACATAAAATATTTTATCATAATTCTCAGAGCCAAGCATTGGTTTGGATTCTGAAAAGAAAAAGACAAAACCTAATATATCTAAAGCTTAAAAAAAAAAAAAAAACAAAATACATTCTTACTAATGTTTAAAATAGGAACGAGTAAAAGTTTAAATTTTGGAGGTATCTAATAAGAACTTGGAAGCATATGGAATTGATTGATTTTGTGAAAGAATAGAAGTTGAATTATTAGCAACAGAAGTTGGAGCAAATTAACTAGTGTTTACATCCATAATAACAAACGTAAAAATTTATCATTAAAATTGTTAATAATAGAAGATAATATATAAAAAATAAATATAATAAAAATCAAGTTCAATAGAAAAATTTGATGTCTAAGTCGTGCCTGACATTGTCCTTAAGGACAATTTTTGCCCTCATAGACAATGTCTCAATTTAGTAGGTTACAGCAACAAAATACAATAGACATTCCTACTAATATACACTTCAAATAGTAAGGTAACAGAAAAAGTATTAATCTACTTAACCTAACAATTTTTAGAGAGTAACTGAATGTAATATAAAAAATGTGATTTATATATATTAAAAAGAAGAGAAAATACCTTTTTATATTTTTTTTAATTTAATTTTTCATAAAAATAAATTTTAAATATAAAGATAATGACTTGTTGTTATAAATGTTTTATTACTGTAATAAGTAGTTTATTAATGAACAAAAAAGAGTTAATTTTTTAATATGAAATATAAATTTTTTAAAATATATTTACTTTCTTTCAATAATAAATTTGTCTCAAAAATTCAAAAATATTATATGATTTCTTTTTCACATTCAAACTCATATAAGTCTTTTAAATCCTTTTCATATTATTATTTTATATTGTAACATTTCTATATTAATATTTTATATATGATATAAATAAATTTTAAATTTTTATATATTAATTATTAACTATTAATTTAACAATTATCTCTTTATTTTTTAATTTTTTAAATTGGATAATCATTTAAATTTGAAAACATAATGTCCAATACATTATATCACATGGTAAACTTGAATGTATCAATGAGGATATTTTCAGTTGAAAATTTTTTAGTTTAAAAAGATTTTGTGACTTTTCAATTAAAATTTTAAATTTTATTTAATTTAAAATAAATTAAAATAATTAAAAATTAGTGTAATAGAAGATGATTTGATATATAATGAATTTTCAATTCTTTAAATGTAACGGATATTTTCAGTTGGAATATTTTTTTTCTAATTCTTAGTCCCACGTGAATACGTTTAATTTACTCGGTCTTTGTTTTCTATTTTTTTGTCAAATCTCCCTTCTATTTCTTGCGAGCGAATAGAATAGGATTCTTGCGAACGGATAGAATAGGATTACTGCCCCCTTCAATATGTATTTTTTTAGTAATTCAGATGTAGAAACTTAATGACAAGAGTCGCCAATTTTGCATACTAACTCCCTGTTGATAGGGATAGAAACCTACTAGATCATTAGAGCAATGGCCCTTTTGCGGCATCTACATAATCTAGAAATCTTAAGAAATTGTTCGTAATAATCTTAACAGGTATTTAGGCTGTCGAACATCAACCACATTCAAGAACTGAGTTGGTTGATATCATAATTTCTTTCACAACATTACCATTTCTTCCCTGCAATCAGGAAAAAATATGACCAGCCAGAATTGAACTGCAAGAGGTAAAAGCTGCTCGAATATGGAATTGCTAAGGTTTGTGTTTGGTTAAGGTAGTCAATGGCTGACCTTGTGCAGCGTATTAGACCAAAAAAGCCATGTCTCCCCAGTTTTGAAGGAAAAGTCCCAATAACTCTTGGTTTTCATCATCAGCATTCTTAGCTCTAAAAGCCATAGAATAGCATATCTATTCAAACATCGCCAATTGGCCTCTCTCCCTCCCCCACTCCCACTGACTTGAAAAAAGAAGAATCAAAAGACCCTCCAAGGCTGCAGGCTTTAGATAATCTGCCATGTTTTTAATAACAGGGAGCTTCTAAAGAGGTTAATCCAACAGCTTATCTAGCTTGCTCATGGAACACCTTGACTCTAGAGCCTTTATCATGTATTCAAAAATTCATTGAAAAGTAAAAACTAAAACAGACCCAACTCTTAACTTTAAAAACATCCTAGCACATAAGACTCTCATTGTGGGATCTGAATCAAATAACATAGGATGACTCTTGTTTTCACAAAAAGCATGTTTGTGCAACTCAAAGCAATGACCTTCAAACCTCACACCTAACTCTCAACTTTTAAGAAATAAAAATCCCATTTGAGGCATCTGGCCATGCACAAATCTTTTCATAATCTCTAATAGAAACTTGTCTATCTATAGCATTTTTCATTGCAATGTTTAAGAAAAGTGCATGCAAAACAATAAACACCAATTCACTTGCCAACGTAATTTCCAGTGTGTTATCTCCCATAACACAAAATCATAGAATATCAAGCAGTATGCAGATGAGATTTATTGAACTTGCAAAATCAATGGCCAGTCTCGCCATTTGACCATAAATTGAGCATTGAAACAATAAACAGAAAGTTGGAGCTATCAGCAGTGAAGTTTCTGCTTCCTTCCATGGCTAAAGACAGCAGGTCTACGATTATTTAGGGTACTAAATCTTGAAAACAAAACTAGTCCAAGTGCAAAAGCATATAATCCTTTAAAACTTGAGCAACAGACTTGATGAGTAGACTGCCTCCTCATTCTTTCTTACCAATGCCATGCGACATATTATAGATCCCTCGCCCCTAAAAAGCACAATTTGACCAAAATAAAAAGTCACACTACCGGAAGCCAACAACGTGTGAAGCTAATTTTGCTCACAGGTAGAAATCATTGCAGGTTGGCAGGTAGAAAAGACTTACAATAAGATATAGTGAGCTGGCTGCCAATGCGAAAGGAATGGCAACAGATGTGAGTTTATCATAAGGTCCTTTTAGGTGAGTGTGTTTGTGGATGTTTTGAAAATATTTCTGCTTCTCAATGAGCTTTTCTCGGGGATAAAACGGTAGTTCTGACATCCTGCACAGAGAGTTCAACACAAGCAAAAGATCATCCCAGTATGAACACAGCATTGAATTCCATTGCTGATCATCAGAAATAACTAAAGGAACATTCAAGAAGACAGTGAAAGTAAAACATAGGCCTAGTAAACAAAAACTGATGCAATCACATAGAAAGATTCAAAGTGAGAAACAGAATTCCCCACTAATTTGATAACTGATTATAAACAACAGAGGGTTATTGAACAAAGATTGAGTGATCCCTCCTCATGTCACGCAAACTGGTTTTCTGGTCCCCTAACAACTGTATTTTTTCATTACTTCTTTAGCCCATGTCCGGCCACCATTGTGGTTCTATACTAAATTCCATTCCTTAATTTCAGCATCAGATAAATTAACAAACTACCATTAATAAAAAAAAAAAAAAAAAACTACAAGCTTGAACCATCTGTATTCCATAAACTATCCATCCGAATGACCCCATTCTATACGGGAATTACAGAACCCCCAAAAACATATAAATTTGAAACGAAGCAAGCCCACAACACAAGGCAAAGATGCGTTTTCCTCCGGCAGGTCCCAACAACAATCCAAGAAACAAAAGAGACGAACGCAACATGAAATTGCATACACGCGAGAACTAAAAAGAAAAAAAAAAAAAAAAACACAATGAATTCGTTCAAACAGCCAAAACCTAATAGCTACGTTTTCGGGGAGTTTAAGGATTGAGAACCCAGCTATGACGGATGGTGTGACTAACCTAGTACGGGCCAACCATGATCATCCTAACACTGTCGGATCCGAGGTTGGTTCTGGCCATCAGCATCGTATACATCATTTTTGCACTAATTACTTTCATTCCCAAACTGAAATACAGAAGCAGAAATAGAGAGAGAAAGTGAGAGAGAGAGAGAAAGCAAACCTTAACAAAGCTAAGCCTGAAAATGATACACAGCCAAGATGATCCGATACGACCCGCCGCCGCCACCAATTTGCACCGTTGACGGGAATTTATGGAAGCTTTTTCGGCAGACGACGTCAAAATCCTTCATAACCAAATGTTCTCGACTATTCTGTTTTTCTCTTAAGGAGAAATTACAGCTGCGTCCTGATTTTCTACTTAATTACAACTGGGGACAGGTTTTCCTGATTTGCTTCAACCAAGATTTAACGCTCTTCATTTACCTGTTATTGGAATTATGTTCACTTTTTCTTTTTTTTTTCAATTTTAAAATCGATCCTTCGTGTTATTTTCATTACATGACTAAGTTCTTTTCCGTCAATTTTTCTTTAAGTGACGCCACATGATCATCATGTCAATAAGTATTGGTTGAGTGAGCTCTTATGCCATCAAATATAATGATGTTATAATTTTTAAAATATTTAAAAATTATTTAAAATTTTATATTTAATTTATTATATTTTTAATTTTAATAATATTTATATTTTATAATTTTAAATATAATAAAAAATATATTAATATTTAAATTTATAATAATTAACGTATTTAGTTAAAATTTATTAAAAAATTTAAAATAATTATAAAATATCATTATAAATATTGTAAAAAAAATTAAATTATCCTTAACTTAATAAGATAAAAATACAATTATTTTTAGTTAAATTTTAATTATTTTCATGTTAATTTTTTTCATAACAGTTACTAAAAATTTTAATCCAATAAACTTTTTTTCTCTTTTTTTTTAACATTTTGTTAATTGTTAGAGTTACTTTTTTAAAATATTATAAATTTTATTAGAAGAAATAAAAAATTGTTTCTTTTTACTATTTTCATTATGATTGATTAATTGTTGTTAGTAATAATATATTTTTTTTATATTTTAAAATACAAGGTATGAATTATTATAGGGTGTAAAATAAAGTATATTATATAACAACTAACTCAAGGAAAATTTACTGACATGATAATTACATGATGTTACTTAAAAATAAGCAAAAAGGATTAAATTATGTAATGAAAACAACATAAAAAAAAAATCAATTTCAAAAATTAAGATAATAATAATAATAAGTAGACATAATTTAAAAAACAAAAAAAACAAAACATAAAGCATCAAATCCTAATTTAATTCTAAATTTTATCAATATACATGTCTCTTATAATGTAAAGGCCAAAACATTTAAGGTAGCAAATTAACAAATCATGTAATATTTGGGTTAGATTTTTTCGATTTTTAAATCCTTTAGATGTTAAATCATTTGGATTTTAAGTTTATTTTTATTTAATTACATTCTATTATCCAATCTAACAACTTGATGTGAGCACATGAGAAGAGATTGAGCTCTAAGACCATAGGGCTAAGTCAATTCATGCCCAAAAGACTGGAGCTTATTTAGGCCCAGGGACGGATGTCCATATTTGAATTTAATTCTCTCTCTCTTCGACTAACATTTATAGTCTACTAAGGGGGCAAGGAAACTTCGCTAATTGTGCAAAGAAGTGTGGAGCGCTCCGCCACCATCAATCATGTAGTTTTTTGATAAAGTAATTGGACTCTTAATTCTAATAATCAAAGTTTAAATCAGGTATTGACATATGAACAAGTAAAAAATTTAAAGCTGCCTAGCCCTGTCTATGTGGAAATAGAAAGCCTAACACACAAAAAATTAAAAAAAAAAAAAAAGCTAACTCTAACTATATGGGAAACATTCTCCTCAATTATCATTCCTTAACATATTTTAATGAGTATATAAATTGATGTTGCAACATTAGTTATGTCCCTTCCTGAAGTTGGGGCATGTGAGAGAAATGGATAAGTTAGAAAAAAGAAAAAAAATTGTCCTAAGCCTTTTAAATTTTGTCAATATAATTCTAAAAATTTCAGTTTTTTTAATTTAGTCATAAATGTTATAGATCCTTATCAATGTAGTCCAATCAAAAACAAAAGGAGAATCTATCGTAATAGTTGCTGGTCAGCATACGAAAATATATCTAAAAATAGTTCCTTTATAATTTTTTTTTTTAACAAAATACATAAAACAAAACAGACAAACATACAACAAAATAAAAATATTTAGTTAAACATATTGTGGTCTTCTATTTTTTATTTATTCTATAAATTAGGATTTTTTCTAACATAAGCCAAAACAATAGCCATCAATATTTTTGGCCTCTTTCTTTGATGCGCATGCTTATCCCTTACCACCTACAAAAAAAAGACACTTGGATAATTGCTGGAACTCTTTATCAAAAGTTTAAGTTTATTTTGTTGCAATTGAGTTTTATGACTCAAAAATGATACAAAAGTTTTTTTTTTTTCTAATTTTCTTTACTTCCAATTATTAACCTTTCTTTATGTCTAATTATTACATTAAGACATTATGTAATTGTTTTTTTAATTATGATTCTCCTTATATTCCTAAATTCATGAGTATTTGGCTTTCTAAAAAAGGCATTGAGTGTTTGTATTTAGTTAAATGATTTTCTTTGTTCTTCATGTGTTGGTGTGTGTATTTGTATATATTTGATATTTGTCATATTCAAAGTGTTATCCTAATAGTCATTGATACAAGACTCTCATAGTCAAGTTGTAATTTAACAATTGAAAATCTATAAATGTAAGACTAAGTATATATATAGTTGTTAATTTAATAGAACTATTCTAATGGTCATTATTCATAGGAAGGGCAATTTAAGACATGATGTTGGTGGAGATAGTAGGTCAGTTGAAGGTGTTGGAGTCCACATAGCTACAGAAAATGAAGATGTGGGGCAACAAAATGAAAAGCAATAAGGGTAGATGGGTGTTGAGGGATTGCACAAAAATATAGATTAGATCAATGATGATGTGTTGGCTAGTATTAATTAGGACAATATGGTAGTCTCCAAAGTTCAAGGAATGCCATATGGGGAGAGCAACACAAAATTTAATAATGATAGTTCTAAGGAAGAAGAATACAATAGAAGCACAATAAAGGTAAATATGTTATCTAATGATGATTTTATACTAAAAGAAATTAGAGTTTATGTAAGGAAATTTAAACTAGTCAAGGAACCAAGAGAGAAAACACTTTTATGGCTAATGTTAGAGTTAGGGGGGAAGGTTTTGAGGGTGACAATGAGGCTCATATGAATCATTTTAATAATGGAGAGGGTTATAAAAATGTCACTAACTATTATGATAGTAGTTTTAAAACTAGTGACAGTGAAGATCAAGATTATATGGTGCAGAGAAAAAAAAAAAAAAATCTAATCCATAACTTAAAACGAGAAAAATTAGGGTTTGAACTATCAATTTTAGTCAAAAATGTGAATACTTTTAAAATGACACTAGTAAAAAATATACATTAAAGAAAAGGATCCAATTGTATTACATAAAAAATTACAAACAATTTGTTAGGGTTAAGTGTAAAATGTCATTGTCTTTGGAAAATAATAGCTAGGAATATGAACGACTTAAATAGTGTGCGAGTGAAAACTTCGTAAACACACGTGATTTCATTCTTCTATTTAATAATAACAAAAATTTTAGTGATAAAAACTTAACCTCAATTTTTAAACTACCTGTAGAATATATAAAAAAAAATTGGTCAAGAAGAAATAGTTATAGTAATGGGTGAACTTTTACAAATGCCATGGACAAAGAGAATTAGTGATAAAAAATATAAGAGGTCATGCTAATGGACCACGAAACAAAAATTGAGATGAGCAGCAACCTACGTACAACTGTGGGTGATCTGTAGGTGAGGCTGACACTTAGAAAAGGACCACAGAGTTCGCGGCATAAAATACCACATCGAAAGCAAGTAACATAAACAACGACAGAAGAACAGAATAAAAGACAGTCCTAGGCGTGCTCGAAGTCAAGCAGCTGCGCGGTGAGCACAAAGCGAACTATTCTTTCGCCTTTTACTAAAGAATACCGTGTGCTCGCCACAGAAGGCAGCATACGCCAATTTTTGAAGGGCTGTTCCTTTATTAGGGAAAAGCCCCAACAAGTCCTGACGTGAAAATTGTGGAGAGGCTTCTCTTGGTTGAAGAACAAAGACTTGCTGCAGGATATTTTAAATTAACGCAAAAATAAGGATAGTGTTGTACTCTGTGAGTATAGCAACATGAATAAGTTACTACAGCTGCCACACTCCAATAGGTGTACGAACTAGCAGGCTAGGCATTCTTGCAGATCAAGCATTTTTCGTAACCATCAGAGGAAAGAAAAAGATCATGTATGATTTGGAGGCTGTTCGGGTCAACAGTCACGCCGTCTTTTGCTGTTATCACTACTTCAGAACTTTGGTGTGATGAATGTTACGGAAATGGATTTACCCATGACAAGTCAACAATGCTGTGGGAAGAAAGAATGAAAATTATGAAAAATTGTTTTCCAAACGTAAGTTAAATTTCAGGTATTTAATCAGCCAAGGTATTGGAGGAATGCATAATTGATAGGCAAAACCAATGCAAACCTGGAATTGCATATCAATGCAGAGCTGGGTTATTTAAGCGGATCCAATCCAATATACCAATTGATAGTTTGCAGCCACAAACATAGATATCATATCATTTAAAGCATTTATTCATCAATTTTCAAAATAATGTTCAATTTCCAATTTCTGTGCAGCAACATAATAGGTGTATCGGTAGAACAGAGAAACGACAACAGACCCCCAACAAGTGACAACACTATATCAGACTATGCCTCATCAATATACAAGAAGTACCTTGCAACTGCATAAAGAAAAATGTAGGATCTTCCAGGACTCAAAACTACAAGAATTTTGGAATTTCAATATTCTCTGTCTGTTTAAATGTCACTGTTCTCCGCTAGGATGCTGTCCAACAATGATTCACAAGCATCTTCAAGCAGATCCAAAACCTGTTGTACAGAGAAACGGGATAAGATGCCTATAGACTAAAACAACATTCCCTTAATAACAAGATGCTAACTTAAAAATTTGGAGATTCAGAGAATCTGCAATGATCCAGACATCTTGCATTGAAAAATTTGCACCCATGCACACATTTTAAGCATAAAATATTCGAATTATATCCTGAAGAATGATAAATAAAGGCAGTTGTAAGCTGAGCTAATGTGTCTATCATAAGGAAATTGAAGTTACAAACAGCATTTGTAAATAAGCACAAGTGAAGACTCAACAAGAACAACACAATTGAAAGGAGACTTCATATTTAAAACAATATAAGGGCAGGCAACACATGCAAAGAGCATCAACTTAATAAAAAGATGAAAAGAAAAAGAACAAATGAAATGTCTGAACCAACTTAGAAAACAAAGTTATGCAGAGTCTTGATATTTGACAACCAGCGTGCCCTTGGAAAATCGAATTGCATGACATTTGCTATTGCAATGCTTGGAAGTTCAAGCAATGACACAAATGTTTAGCTAATCGACCCTCTAACCAAAAATTTTCATCCATACCTTCTCAAAACCCTGTGGTCCACCATAGTAGGGATCTGGAACTTCAGTTTCATCATGTTTTTTGCAATAGGAGCACATTAATCTAACCTGAAAAACAGAAGAAACGTTAAGACTCAAACAAAACATGCATCATAAAAACATGCAAACCCTATCGCTAAGTTTACTTACCTTCTTGTGTGCATCATCAGGCAGTGGCTCTCTAAATTTCCACTTATTATAAGCCTCCAATATATCCACTACAAAGAGAACCAAAACCCATAACTAAAGACAAAGACATGTGTAATACACATTTAACCATGCAACTGTTACCAATTTCAATACTATTGAAGTGTTCCCTCAAGATGCCTTCGTGAGTGAGTATTGGGTGTGTGTTCTCTGTTGCCTTGTTCAAAACTAGGCAATTGTGCCAACAAATCCAATTCTATTGTAGCCACAAATTGTTAAAATGAAGGAAGGAAGAACAAAAACAAAAACAAAAACAAAACAAAACAAAAAAAGAGAGAGAGAGAAGGCAAATCTAGCCAATAATATGTATATTTCTCTAAATGCTATCCTACCTCTATTTTGCTTATCCATTGCAAGAATAAGATCAAAATCCATAAAATCAGAAGATCGAATTGGCCTAGAAATTGATGTTATTTCAATTCCACGCTTCTTGGAGGCTGCCCTCATTCTTGGGTCTGCTGGATTACCCTTCATAATCAAAATGAACAAAACAGAAAAACGAAAAGTCACAATCTTTCCAGGTCACTGGCTATGCGAGACATATATCTTGACACTGAGTTCCTTTCTGATCAATTTTTTCCCCCTATTTCAATTTCTAAGTAACCAAACAACGGGATTGTACATAAAACATACCTCATGGTAATTAATGGTGCCAGCAGAGTCTATATTGAATTTGGAGTCAAGGTCTCTGTTCTTGACAACGTTCCTAAAGACACCCTCGGCAGCTGGGCTCCTACAGATGTTGCCCAAACAAACAAAAAGAACAGAGAAAGGTTTGTTGGTCTTCTTTGTATCTGTGGATGATGATGAAATAGGTGTTGGGGAAGATGCCATTGAAGATGCCTTGATCACCACAGACCTCGGAGCGAACGAAAAAGTGACAATCTTTGTGGGTTTTTTCTGAAGATGGAAATCCTGGGAACGGCTCCTGGAAAGTGTGTACTTTGGTAGGTGCCGAGTCTCTTGAGAGAGAAGCTTGGTGACGGAGTGGCAAGATTGCAAATTTGAACATGGGACTGGCAACCTTATCATCCCTCTCGACTCTTTCAGTGTTGAAAGGTTGGGAGTTGCCAATATGTTATGCGTCGGTCCCAATTCTTAAATACTAATATATAAAAATAATATAATAAAATTATATATATATATATATATATATATAATTTTAAATAAGATATAATTAATTTATTATATTTATTATTACTATATTACTTTTTAAATATTAATACTTAATTTTTCTCCTTGGGTAATGAAATCTGAAAAGGGTATGTGAATCGAACTTGTGGTATTCTTTGGCTAGTTACAGCCCAAGTGCTCTTCAGACAAAGACATCTTATTATGGTTGAAGCGTGTTAAATTAACTTCATAGGGATAATAAAGCTTAATAGATTATAAGTTGATAAATTTCTTAATTTTTTATTTAAAAATTACAAATGAAAAATCACATTTTCTAATCAAAATTTCATCAATTTCACTTTTATATTTTTCTCAAAAAAAAAAAAGAAAATTCACTTTATATTTAGATGATCAATAAGTATATACTTTAAAATTTATTGTTCAAAAACGACAAAAATATTTATACTCCTTAAAATTACACCTATTTAATTAAAAGTATTTGTTTTTTTACATTGGAAAATGAGTGTTACATTTTTTCTTTTCGCTTGATGTTGCTTAAAATATTTAATCTTATGATTAACACTTTGCTTATTGTCAATATTCTTCTCGCAGTGCTTCTCCACTTTTAAATCCAATTTTATTGGCTAATAATCATTCATATTTGCCCACAAATAATTTATGCCTTCAGTGGCTTGATGATAAGAAGAAGCAACTCAAAGGTCAACCATTGGTGAAACAGAATCTAAAATCATCGTCAAGGCATCATCTTTTAGTCCTATATTTTTATCCAGTACAACAAAAATACTCCTGTCTTTCCTTTTGGAATGGGGAATGCTATTTGGCTTTTCTATAGAAGAATGCAAATGGAATCCATGCTTCTACGTATGTTGGTAAAATGATTGTCTTGGTGGTCAAACAC
Organism: Rhizophora apiculata; assembly: GCA_037832385.1. Taxonomy (NCBI): domain Eukaryota; kingdom Viridiplantae; phylum Streptophyta; class Magnoliopsida; order Malpighiales; family Rhizophoraceae; genus Rhizophora; species Rhizophora apiculata. The sequence continues at coordinate 2,956,079 of CM075440.1, forward strand.
AGAGAAAAAGTCTCAGGGAGGCTCATATGTTTATGTGTTGATCTCTTCCTCGTAATGTTGGTTAGATTATTCATTAATTGTTCTCCTGTAAGTCATGTTAATCACTTAATTTTCTAGAAAAACCTTGCTCGAATCAATGTAAGTTTAATCTTCCTTAAATGTATTTATCTTTCACTTACAGATTTCTACCTAACCACCAAACATGTTAGGAAAGAAGTGGGAAAGAACCACGTAGTTCATTGGGTTGGGCTATTGACACAAACTTCGGTTCTTTGGAGGCACTGATTCAAAAATGAATGCAGAAGGTGCTACTCTGCAGGGCTTTGGATGGGTGGTGAGTTACTTCGTTTGTCAAATTTGGAATGGCAGTTTTCAATCCTTTTCCTTCTTTGTTGTTTAGGAGCAAGGGTTGCATTATAGCCTAACGAATGATTTTGCAGTTATTTACCTTCTCTTAAACATCTTATTATATGATTAATGGCTTGCATATGACTCAAAATTGAACAAGCTTTAAGGTCGAGACTACTGCAAACCAGGTATCTTCGTAAAATTTCTTCCAAAGTCAACTCAAAATGAGTGTTGGGGTTTTCTTAGGTAGCTTAACTCTTTCTGCATCTAAATTGTTTCTTTTCATCATTCCTCTAAGAAAGCTTTTACGAGAACAGAGGACGCAAGATAAGCGCTATAAGTTGGTTTCTATTGTTCCCTTTAGAGTTAGAGCTATTCATTGCCATGTTAGGTGGGATTATGAGTTGTAAGTTGGGTAAATGTACACCTTTTGTCATATTTTGTTTGGAATGTTACCTGATTATCACAAAATTCTAGGAGTTTTAGGAAGGGCTTATTCATGACTAGTGCTAGACTTGCTTACCCATTTTATTTACTCTCTATGCCAGATGTCTTGAAAAATAAATCCCTTTAGACTAATACTCTTTGGTATTTTGTTATTGAAATAACTTGTGCTCCTTGACACAAGATCCATTGGTAACTTAAGGAAAACAGTTAGTCCCTTTGCTTGGGATTCATGCTTAAGAGCACATGTACTACTTATAGGTAAATTTATTATCTTCAAGTTGTGAAATGTGATTATGTGATTTTAAGGTTCAGTATCTTTATATTCTATTAAGAATCTAATTACATTTAATATAATCTCACTAGAGACATACAAGCAATTTTATTTTTTTTTTTAAATTCATGATGCTCCCTGATTTTAAAGTATCTTTCCCTTGTTAAAATGGTAATCTTGAACCACAATAGAGTTGAAGTCCTTTAAGCTATCTCAGATGCATAATCCTTATCCATGGTCTTGCATTTTGCAAAATGGGCATTAGGACTTTGTAATTCGTAGTATTAAAGCTAATCCTCCTATGCCTCTTCTTCTTATGTTCTCCATTGTCATTGTATTATGACCAGTGAAGGCTTTTTTTTTTTTTTTTTCTTTTTAAATCCGTAAATGTAACTGGAAACAGGTCATTAGGTGCAGCCATGATGGCATAGCACGAATAAGCGAGAAACTTTTGGTTTAGAAATTAACATATTAAAAGCTACAACACCAGTTAATACTGCAATACATACTTGGACATGATGCCTTAAAGTTGCTACCAACCAATTGTTGTCCGTCTGAAGCTTATGATTGTAAAATAAAACTTTATAGAGGCTGATACGATGGTGACAACTTTTCTACTTAAATCTCCTCGCAAACTTGTTGTCTATTTTGCCTTTTTTTTACTCTTCTTTTATAGATCCCTTAGTACCAATTATAAGTTCATAATTTCCTTGTTTAGAAATTTGCTTTCATACCTTGGAAGTTTCTTCTTTTTTCGTGCAGTACAAGAATGTTAGGTCAAGTTATTTGAAGAATATATGGAAGGTAATTAATTGGATGTATGCTAGTAAAGTGTGTAAAAAAGCAGCTCCTTGATCTCAGATAATATTGTTGTTTGGCATTTAGGAGCACATTGGCTTTTTTAGCCTACCAAGTGAGAACTACAATAAAGTTTTGTGCAAGTGTAGTAATCTACGAGTAACCCATTTGAGTTTGAACTTAAGATCATGAAATTTTCTTAATTAAAAAATTATTATTATTATTAATTATATTATTTTTATTATTTATAAATTAATAGATATAATTACTTTTATAATAATAAATTAAAAGTATATCTATATATTTGTAATACTTTATAGGTTTTTAAAATTTAATTAAAAATATTAATTAAAATTTTTAACGTCAATTCTCTCAAAACGATCATTTAATCTCCTCGAAAAAGTCAATTATGTCATTTATTTCCAAAAATTTTTTATTTTCAATCCTTAATTCTCAATCCCTAATTTTCAATACCTAGTTTCTCATTATTTAATATCATAGTGGGGTTCTTAGCAATTTCACTTTTGCTCCATCTTCTATAACCTAAAAAAAAATTATGTCCCTTACCCAACGACAAAGGTAAAATCTAGGCATCACTGACTTGCAATCCTACATCATTTCTTCACACCACTTATTTGATTCTAATGCTAGACTATCCTAAGTTAAAAAATCATTGTCACTCATACAAGAGTTTTTTAAGAGACTTAAATAGGTATAAGAGTTTTTTTAAGAGATTTGAATGGATGGTTCTTTCTAAAGTACAAAATCAAACAAACAATACTTTCAAATCTACCAACAAACAAAGAAAACTAATGGAGTCTTGTAGAGGCACCAATTGTGACTATAGACAACTACACTTAAAGGTGGACTTTTCTCATTAGGATGAAAGTGACTCTGTGATAACAACAAAATTTTGCATAATATTTTACCTCATACTTAATATTTTATACATGTTTGATAGTTTAGATGATATAATTTGATTAGTTTCTCACTTAGTTGTCCATATGCCCAATTATTAGAAAACTTGGGCAAAATTTAGTTTTTGCGAAGTTTACGTACTTTGATTAAGTTTTTTTTTTTTTAATGAAACCAATTTTTATGGATAGCTAAAAGACTGAGTTATGACTTCTACCAAAAAACCACGTGCAAATTCTGAATCAATTAGATAAGGCAAAATATTGAACTCTGATTATGAGAGGGGTGCTGGACAGAGCAGATCAACCACACACTACTTAGTTTTTCGGTCATATCTCATAAATGGGAAGGAGTTTAGCTACCAAATTTGAGTCCTTAGAAAGTTACCTCAAGAAGCTACAACTTTTGTGAAGGAAACAAAAGAAGATAAGTCCATCTGAATGGAGTATGCACGGGTGAAGTTCAGCAAGCTTCTATGGAGTTGGAAATTGAGCTAATTTGTATGTTTTGAGCCATGATACTCCACCATCCAAATTTAAGGCCTAGAATCATGTCCAAACCACTTAGGATTAATGTCCAAGTTGAGGAATAATCCATTCTAGAAGGTAGGAAGATGAAGAGGCAAGCATGAACAACCAATGGAGCATTAAGGACAAGGAAGATAAAGAGAGAAGAATGAATATAGATAAAAAGGGGGGAAGGACAATCAGAAAGAGGGGATTCTTCTTATTTTTGCATTTCTCTTTCCTTTGTTCCATGATTATGTAAATCATTTCAACTTTAGGGTTTTTGAACTCATATACCTAGAGATCATGTTCTATCATTGAATGAATGTATTTTGGTTTTCTTATTCTAACCTTATTCTCATTTGGTCACTTAACAGGATTCCTTAGGTGATAATACCGATTGGTATTGGGTAAGTTGAGGAGTGTCTTAAGAGCTACTGATCGAAGACTTGAGTTATGCTTAGAATGAGATTGAGGGGCAGATTTGCTATTTAGATTAGTAAACTTTGGTGCTTAGACTAATTAGATTGCATGATAATTACACGATAACAGATTTTTCATGAGTCATAATTAGTCAAATCTAGGTGATTGTCTAAAGATTTTAGGGAGTGTAAAGTTGTCTAATGTGAGATCTCAGCTAAAATTAGGGCTAACCAACTAAACATACATTTATATATCCTTAGGAATCAAGGATAAGTCATTAAGGTTCAAGAATTATTAGAGTTAGTTTCATATTAAATAGTTAAAAAAATATATTGGTTCATTGAGAGATGACTAGAGTCTTGTCACTAACTACAAGTCTTTAGGTCACCCTAAAAATTAATTTGACCAACGTGATAATCAAATTTGTCACCCTACAGAATGGATTTCCAAAGCTAAAAAATATTTTCATTTTCATTGTATAGCATAAGATTCTAAGGTAAAAATTACCTCTATTCAATTAAAGAGTAACGTTATCTAATGGTATAATTGGTTTAAAACATGTATTGGAGTTCCAACTTGGATTGATTTCACCAAAGGTCTTCTTTTACACTTTAGGCCTTTAAAATACCATAATGATGATGGAGAGCTCACAAAAATTGGTCAAACATTTACCATCTTAGAATATCAAAGTTGATTCAAACAACTTGCCAATCAAGCTAAAGATTGGTCTGAAGGGCAATTGGTGGGAACGTTCATTGAAGGACTTACTCTTGACATTCAACATGAAGTCAAAGCTTACCAACCACAAACAATAGTAATGGGTATCTCCTTTGCTCACTTATAAGAGGAGAAGCTAGACGTTGAAATTCATTGTCCAATTGCTAAAATAGCCAACAAACCTATTAAGGGTAACACAAACTCATCCTCTCTTATTCGCCCTTCTAACACTAGATGTCTAAATCAAGAACAATTGAAAGAGTGGATGGCAAGGGGACTATGTTGGCACTATGACAAAAAGTGGCATAAAAAGCATTAATGTAAGTAAGGGAAGGTTTTAATGATTGAGTCAATAGAGGAAGCTGAAAGGTTGCACATGAAAGAAAATTAACATGTCAAAAAAAGTGCACAAAGGTAAAATTCTTATTATAAGGTCAAATTATTTCTATCAATCTCTTCTTATTAATTTTAGAAAATTATGAAATTGTTATTAATATTAATTGGTTGTGGACTTTGAGAGATATTAATTGGAATTTCTCTAAATTAAAAATGAAATTTTTATTAAATGAGCATGCAATAGAGTTACAAGGAAGATGCAGTGATAAAATAACTACTGTTATTAATCATCAGATGAAGCAAGTTCTACCGAAAGCAAGTCACAGGCTCCTTATGCTGGTCATAGTTAGTAAAGATTTGTTATTATAAGATAATACTTTTTATTCAAAATTACTTTTATTACTTATAGAGAACTAAAAAATTATTCTTAACATTAATTCCTTATTAATTTTAAGAAATATTTTATGAAAACTTTTCAAAGAGAAATTATGGTATTAAAATCAATGTAATACTTAAACATCATATGGAAAAAGTTATATGAAAGAAGGTTAAATTGAAAAAAATAGTTGATTAAGATAAACTTTAAAGATAAGACTAATTTGAAAAGTGGGAGAATGATGAGATTTTATTAATTAAAAAATTATTATTATTATTAATTATATTATTTAATATTTTTATTATTTTTAAATTAATATATATAATTATTTTTATAACAGTAAATCAAAAATATATCTATATAGTTATAATGTATTATGTCTTTTTTAAATTTAACTAAAAATATTAAATAAAATTTTTAATTTATTAAAAATTAACCTTTTAAAAAAATATTAATCTTTAAAAAAATTAATTTTATTTTTTATTTTTATAAATTTTTTATTTTAAATTCTTAATTCTCAATTCTTATTTTTAATTTTTAGTTCCTCGTTGCAAGGTTAGCATATAGGATATAAAACTAGAATAAAAGTTCTATTTTCTTCTGCCTTTGACTGCTGCTCCTGTGCAAGTTGTTAGCTGATCATTGTTTTGTGGCATCTCTCTTTTCGCTAGAATTTGTGGTTAAATGACGAGAAAAATGTTTGGCTCAGCTAATTGTTGACAAGCAATGACCTAAGACTAATAAGAACGTGCTTATAAACCGTCAAATTGTAAGTATGCTCCCAGGCCGTTTACATGGTTTTAGGTCACAACGAAATAACTTTATCGTCATGTTAAAATTCACCTTTCGACTATAAAGTATCGACTAATCTGGTGGACAATTTTTGATGTTGCAAGTGTTTGGTAAAATTTTCAGTTCTTAACAAAATATAAAACGAATAGCTATTCATTCATTATGAAATATGGATCAGTCCTTTTTATGCATAGTTACAAATGCTAAAAATAAAAAGTAGTTAATAACGTGAAATGTCACTAAATAAAAATGGTTTTAAATTGATTACAAAAAGGGTTACACTGCTTCCCTGTGTAGGATTTTTTAAAAAAAAAAAGGAGCTTAAAAGAAAAAAAAAAAAAACACTTGAAATAATTCTTGTCAAGAAAGAATAGAAATTTAGCTTTCAGGCTCTTAAAAACTGAACCAAATGTCCTGTTAATTATAATTTTATGTGTACTTATTTTTACATCCAACTCACAGAAACAATGTTACAGGTTAAACCACACAAATCATTTTTTTTATTTTTTCTTTTTCGGGGAGAAAAAATTATACGATCTTGAAAAAAAAAAAAAAGATTCCAAAAGAAAGACGGGTAATATGTAGAGAAAGAAAAAGTTGAGGGGGTTGAATGAAAATAACCGAAAAAAATAAAAAAATAAAAAACCAAGTCCCACGTGTGCAGCGGTGCTCGTACTGGCTATAAAAACCTCATTTGATCCCCGTAAGTGTCTTCCGAAACCCTCAGCCGCGGTCGCCGAGCTGTGAAGCTTCAGAGCTCTCTGTCTCAGCTAGCTGCAAAAGTCGAATTAACCACCACGATCAGCAGCAACAATCATGGTGGATCATATTTTCCACCTGCCATTATCATCTCCTTCTTCTTCTTCCGCTTCATCTTGACATTATGCGTGTTTGTTTGATATGGACAGACTTTCAAGCGAAGGAATGGCGGACGCAACAAGCACGGCCGCGGCCACGTCAAGTTCATACGTTGCTCCAACTGCGGCAAGTCCTGCCCCAAAGTTAGTTTTATCTGCTTTCGATCTCTCTAATTTTTTGTGCATTATTATCTTTTTTTATTAATTCGTTATGTGGATTTGTTTGAAAAAACTTAAAAAAAAAAAATAAAATTAAAGGACAAGGCGATCAAGAGATTTCTTGTGAGGAACATCGTCGAGCAGGCCGCCGTTAGGGATGTTCAAGAGGCTTGCGTTTATGACGGTCTCTCTCTCTCTCTCTCTCTATATATATATATGGATATATGTATATATAATTTCCTGGTTCTTTTTTGGTGTTTGTGATTAAAATTTTGTTTCTTTCTGTTGGATGTGTTGTGTTTAGGATATGTTCTGCCTAAGCTGTACGTGAAGATGCAGTACTGTGTGTCGTGTGCCATCCACTCCCGTGTAGTGAGGGTTCGCTCTCGCACTGACCGTAGGAACCGGCAGCCTCCACAGCGTTTTCTCAGGCGCAGGGTACTCTGTTCTTGCTCCTTTTTAGTCAACTTTAAATACAATTTATAAGCAATTTCGCTGCTATTTGCATCCTTCTCATGATTCTTGTTGTTGTGCTCCTTATTTGACGAAGTCACCGAGTTGAGTGGTCAGGTAGTGGTTTACATTGCATTTTAGGAGTATAGTTGCTTCATGTTTCCTTATATGCTTGGAATTGTGGAACTGTCTGGGGAAATTTTAGGTGTATTTTCTATGGATTTATTATCTCTTAGACTGGAAATTTTTTTATGGCGAGATTTGTCAATGTTGGGTGGTTTGATTATGGCTTGGAAGGTTTAGTTTGTGTTTTTTCTATGCATGGTGAATGATGTGCTTGGCTTCTCACTTTTCCCTATGGGGAAGATGAACCACACTAAACAAATGTATGATCCTGTTGCATCGGTGGGTGTGAGTCTATTGATCACACAATAGACACAACAGATTTTCTTATTGAGAGCTTTTGACAATGGTGGGGTCTGAACCTTCTACCAATGCCTCAAAAGCTCTCTTAAGAGAGGCTTGGTGGCCAACTTGGCCTATCCAAGTTGGTCAAGATTGTTCATTTGTTCACTGGGTTTCTGACTTTTTGTATCTCAGGATGACTTGGGAAAGCCTGGGCAGGCTGGTCAGCCTGGTCAAGCATCTCGTCCTGGTGGAGTTGGGATTGCTGCTCGTTCTTGAAGAATTACGGGTTTCAACCATCTGCTGAGTTGCTTTCAAATGGCTATTCATATTTCTTGCACTCTGGGTTTTGTGCAGGATCATTTGGCTACTTTGCTCTATGAATTGTTTGCATTTACCTCTTGAACGTTTTTGATAGATGATGAAACTTTCTAAAACTATCACTGTTATATTTTTTTTGCCTGATCAGTTTTGTGTTTCTTAGCATTGACGTAATGGTAACATGCGTGGATTATAATACCCATGGTTTGGTTCACCTTGTTAAATTTGTATGTAGCCGGGCTTATGGTTCTCTTTGGCGACCTGGTGCTTATGTCGGTCCATCTGATACACTGGCTGAATGTAGGGGGGTCTTTTGTGACACTACCTTGAAATCACCCTTTGACAAAAATGCAGATGTCATTCTTAATCTTGAGTATTTTAATGATATTCAACTTGTTTTCTTTTGCCCACGTATACCGTGCAATGCATGATACTTGTTTTGATACGACTTGGGTGCTGCTGATAGTGCTTATGTTAACGATGTTGGAATGAGTAAAAATGACTGTGTAGTACGGTGAAATTTACGCTGTGCTCTTCCTTAGTGATTGATTATTTCTGTCAATGCCAATTACTTGAACGCTTATTCTGGGAGTGAAGCCACAAATAAACCTGTTTCATCATTAGGCTGTAGTACATCAAGACGGTTGAGGTCATTGGAAAAGGCAAACTGGAGCAGCTTGCCTTGTGAGTAGAGCAGATTCTGCCTTTCCAACAAATGGTGACTGAATTATCTTGCAGAAGGTGAATTGTGTATTTTAAAAAAAAATCAAAATGATTGAAAGATTTATACATAATGGACTCTTAGATAATTGTCACAAAAATAATGAAAAAAAAAAAAAGAAAATGAAAACCAGTTCAGAAAGAAAAATGATCAATATTACTTTTAGCTAGAGCCTGCAAATGTTGACTCAAGTAAGTAATTTGGATTAGTTTTCTTGAAATTTAACTTGAAAACCGACTTGTTTCTTGTGTCGTAAAATACAAACATTTGTATTTAAAACATTTCAAACATTTCAAAATTCAAATTACCTCAAATGCAAATAGCTTCAATTTTAAAGGCCGTAATTCAGATTTAAATAACTTGAAATTTACAATAATTTAAATATATTTATACTAAATTTAATTGATAATTTAAATTTATTTTAATAAAAATTAATTTTTTTAATATCTGTTAATTAAATTATTTTTATTAAATTAATTCTCATTTATGAATAATAATTATTTTTAAAATTATTTTTTATTTAATTTAAAATATATTTATTTAAATATATTAAATAACAGTTATTCAATTTAATTTTTTTAATAATAAATATAAAGTATAATTTAAAATTTATAATATTAATATTAATTAAAATCATTATAATTAAAATAAATTTATAAAAATATTTTTATAATATTCATACATTTTGTTTGATATTTTAAAAATATAATATTTTTATTTATTTTTTAAATTTAAATTTTTTTATTCTTTTTAATATACTATAATATATTATTTTTTGATTTTAAAAATATAATATTTTTATTTATTTTTTAAGTTCAAAAATTTTATTTTTTTATAAATTATAGCATATTATTTAAAAAAAAACGTCTTACTATTTAATTTTTTTATTTGTATAATAATAATAATTTAATCCTATATATATATATGTGTGTGTATGTATAATCTCCACTTCTATGAAAGAATAAATATTTTTTTTGTATTAGCCAAGTAATGATGAGAGAATGCTCGTAAATTGATTTGGTTTGAGTAATTTCATTTTATTTATCTAAAATTGATTTGGTTAAAATTATTTTAATTTGATTGGATGTACTAAAATGTTCTCCAAAAAGAACATGGGGGGTCCTCCATTTCACCTCCAAAACCGTGCTTCTGAACATCACATATAGATGAGCAAAGTTGAGACTCATTTTGCCCCAGGAGCTCTGAAACATAAGCCTGGCAGAAACGGGCTCAAAAGTCCAATCAGTGTACTATTTATCATCCAGGACAATATGAAATATAAGCCCACACATTACAACAATCCATGTATTGAGTATTGACCAAGGCTCTTCCAAATGTTGGCAATGTGCAAACCTGCAATGGTATTAGCGGCCCAAACAGTTTGTTTTTATGATTGATGAACTCAGCAGAAGCCGGCTTTCCTGTTTTTTTTTTTTTTTCTTCTGCTTCTTGTTGGCACCATCTAGGTTCTGGGGAGCTTCATCCGTATCTTCCACATCCATCATTTCTTCGGATTCACTGGCTAATGGCCCTTGCAGCTGTTGATTTCCTATCACATATTATCTGATACTGCCATCTGAAATATCTGTCCATAGTCTGCAACCAGAGGAGAAATATGCAATGCCCCCAAAAGCAGCAAAAAAGAAAAAAGATTTACTGTCAAGATTAGATGACTGCAGTGGCTGTTAGCCCACAACAAGGATAACAAGAAACCTATCAATCAGTCGCGTGTTTATCAGAAGCCAACCAAAGGAATAAATCTAAGATTGGACTGTGGAAGTCTGTGCTCTTAACACAAAAAGGGGAACAACAAATGAATTCCAACCAGGGTGATACACAACATGAGGTGCGGACTTTCTGAAATGATTTATTGAGTATAAAATCCATTTGCATGAGTTTGCAAGGTGGCCAACCAAAAAAAAAAAAAAAGGTGATTGCTTTCATCAACAGAGAAAAACAATTTATGTATAGTAAAATAATTCAAATGCATGTCAGAAAGCAAAATAAATAAGTCGGTTTAAAAAAATTCAGAGGTCCGAACAAACAATTGGAGCACCGAGCAGAGGAAAGCGTGCCATGTGAAACCATCCAAAAGTAGGTTGGCTAATGTTAAGGTTTGAAGCATTGCAGTGCCTGCACTTCTTGAGTTTTGGTTTCAAAAACTTGTTCAAGAGGGATATTGCTTCGGTGAGCCGAAGGGATGTCCATCTTAGCTGCACGGCAGAATCAAGGCAATGGACACCTCAATGAATTGTGGAGCAAAGATTCATGACTTCCTTCCTTCCTTCCTTCCTTCCTTCACTCTTTGCAGGACGTGAGATTTCATCTCCAAGCATTGAAATCTAAACTCTTAGCTCCCACAATATCACCTTTAACAATGAACTCCAGCTGAGCAACACATCTCTCGAGCTTATCTCAAATAATTGCAATCAAGCACTAAGCACTAACAATAAGTCAACGTTAACGCTACAAAGTGAAATGACAAAAGAAACATGTTTTTTGAAGGATTTTGTACAGGAGATTGAAGAGAAGGGGATTGTGGACCGGATAAATAGGTTGCACACCGGCACAGTGACCTGGGCAGGAAGTCAAATGCTGGCCATAATGTTTGGCAACTGCATCACTCGGAAAAAATCACTACAACAGCCCTTAGCCATAAGCCACAACGACAATGTCACGCATTTGTTCGACACACAAATTAATAGAGTTACTGTAAAAAAAAAAAAAAGAGTAATATCAATTAATTTTATAAAACTAGAAATTAATTTAATGAATTCTCTAATTAAGTTACTAGACAAAAATTAGTGAAAATTATATTAAAAAAAATAAAATTAGTGTTTATAAAATATGATCAAAAGTGATGAAAATTAAATTTTTTTAATAAAAAACTTTTAAAAATATATTCATATAGGTAATAACAAGTAATTTATTAATTTTATATTTTTTTTATAATGTAAATAGTATAATAATTTTAATATTAAAAATTAAATTATACAAGATAGTGTATAAATATAATATAAATTTGATAAATTTAATTATATAAAAGTAAAATAAAATCATTTTTATGAGATACTAAACAAAATTTATAAAATTCTCAAGAAAATAAATTAAATAAATACAAATTGTTATAGTATTAAACTGAATCAAATAATATAATTTTAAAAAATATGATATAAAGAGAAATTCATTATTATTTATAAAAAAAATTTAATTTTATTATTTTTAAATATCAAAAATTATACATTATATTTTTTTATAATAAAAAATATTAAAAAAATACTTAATATAATTTTATATTTTAAAATATATAAAAAAATAAATATATTCTTAAAAAAATTACATTTTTCATAAAAATAAAAATATTTATTATATTTACTTATAAAACAACCTCAATTTTATATGTTATAAATAAATCTAAGTCACTATCTTACTCTAAATACTGTAGCCTGAAATACAGTGTCAATTTCTCTTACTTGTCATCTCTATGTTTTTTCTCCGTTAATTTAACCGAAAAAAAGGAAGGTTTCTTTAATGGCAAATTTGTTTGTATCTTCGAATCTCTTAGATTGATCTGAGCAGCCCAACAAGTGAGCTGGAGGTTTCTGGTTTGGTTCCGTTAAAACTTTCGAGTCGACCAAACCGAACACGTCACCGCCGTCACAGCCGCGAGGGTTAAAAGCAGCAGAGCACCAGCACAAACTCGCGGTTCAGCATCCGAATCCGAACCGGATATCTCCTGCTCCGCCTGTAAATTTCAGTCTTGCCGATATTTTCTTCTCTCGGTATTAACCCCAGAAATCGACAACGATGGAGGAGCCCCAGAACGGCAGCGCGAACGCAAGCTCAAACCCGGAACCTCCGGCGACGGCGGAGGAGGAGAACGAGGAAGCGCGGATGATTGGACCTGGCCCGGCCCCTAAGGCTCGCCGCAAGCGTCCTCTCCAGTTCGAGCAAGCCTACCTCGATGCACTTCCCTCTGCGAACATGTATTTTGCAAATTGCTGCCATCTACTCTACTCTCTCTCTCTTCTCCCGCGTGCGTTTCTAGGGTTTTGCCATGTTCTGAGGACTTCTAATCATTTTTAGGGTTTTTCATGAGCTTCATTTTTAAACAAAAAACTGTGTCTTTCTTTACTTTGGGGCTTTGTAAATGTAGAAGAATTGCTTTCTGCTACTTTGCAGGTATGAGAATAGCTATATGCACAGGGACGTGGTTACCCATGTTGCTGTTTCTGCTGCGGAGTATTTCATGACAGGAAGTCTTGATGGTAATCGATTTTGCTTAATTTCATTGTAATGTATGCAATATCCGTATCCTGTTGTGCACACTTAACTCTTTATTTGCATACATATTATGATAGTTTCCTGCTTAGATGCTTTGCCTAGACATCTGAGAATGCTAATGTTAAAACTATTCTGTTGGAAAATAACAAAAAGCAATAAAGAAAGAGATTCAACAATAGTTGGTGAGATGCCATTGTCATTATCAGCCCAGTAATTGCCCATTTAGTGTCTCCATGCGCATCATTGATGGAGTCTTTGCATAAAACCATTTTCAGCTTGTTCAATGTTAGTATTCATGAGTTAGCCACTAAAAACAGAGCTTCACTGGATTTATGTGGTTTCTCTTCAAATCCAAGGGTTTGATGCAATGGATATTTGTTAAACCGTCAATTGGTGTTAGAAGCAACCTGAATGTCCATATTCCATTGGTTAGGAGCTGTTTATATTTGTCTAAAAAATAGATTTTGCTATATGAGTTTGTCTCATTGATGAAATTGTTTTAGGTATTTTGCTCACTGTGTGATCTATTCATAACTTTCCCTCTTGGCAATATGAATCAGGGCATTTGAAGTTTTGGAAGAAAAAAGCTACTGGCATTGAGTTTGCAAAACATTTTAGATCCCATCTTGGTCCCATAGAAGGGCTGGCGGTGAGCTCATCCTTCATCCTCCCTTGCATTGCATTCATATCATGTCAAATAAACTCTCAGGTGGCTTCTGTTTCAATTAACTCTATCTCCCTCAAGAACATTTGTTTCTCAAATATGCTACGTTTCTCTTCCATGCTCTTGCATGTTTGGGCACTGTTCTTGTGTCTTAAGTGACAAAGGGGCATTTTTATCAAGTACTTGTGTTGTATTGTTTAGTTTTGGTCCTGCCATTTGGTTTGCTTTTTTTTGGCTCATCATTGTTTCTTCATTGAGGCAGCATGTAAATTGCCATATGGCTTTTTAGCTTTCCATATATCCTTTGCCAAATTCTTATTGTTGGTGCAACCATCAACCATGACTTTGTTCAGTCATGCAGATTAGTGTGGATGGCTTGCTTTGTTCCACAATTTCAAATGATCAATCTGTTAAGATATATGATGTAGTCAATTATGACATGATGGCGATGATTCGGCTACCTTTCGTTCCTGGTTGTGTCGAATGGGTTTATAAGCAAGGAGATGCCAGGGCTAGGATTGCCATTAGTGAACGAAGCTCCTCATCTGTTCACATATACGATGCACGAGATGGTTCAAATGAGCCTATTATATCTAGAGAGGTAATCAGAACTTTCTGCAGTTTGTAAAGCTCAAGAATTTTCCATCCTTCTCTGTTATTATTATGATTGTTATTTTCAATGAAGATACTTACCTACAGGGTTTTAACATCCATTCCTCCAGGTGCACTTGGGACCTGTTAAGGTTATGAAGTATAACCATGCCTTTGACACTGTGATATCTGCTGATGAAAAGGGAATCATTGAATACTGGAAGCCTGCTACCCTTCAGTTTCCTGAGGGCGAGTATGTGCAATGTACACTTTGACCCATAGTTATTGCCCCATATATCTAAGAGAGACTCTTCCTGAGTTCCAGTCTTAGGGTATTCATTTTGGCATGTAATGACACACTTTAGTTCCAAGGATTAAACCCCTTTTCCATTTCCTTACAATATTCATTGCTTGGGAACTGGTAGCATATTTCATTCCTTCCTAAACAACATATGAACATTGTCCCTAACAGGACACTTTAGTGGTTAAGAACTTAGATATTTATCTTAAAGGTCTCAAGTTCTAATCCTAGGATGAGGGGGTATAGGGTTTACGGGAATGAGGAAAGCTATCCTTATTGTGTAGCTCATGGCCCAATGGGCTTCCCGATGGAACACCCCCCCCCCCAAAAAAAGGACGAACATTTGGTTGTTGTCCCTTACTGACTGTGCAATACAGCTCTTTGCAGCTAAATGAAAATTGAAAAATGAATATCATGCTTCATTACATCATAATTTTGGCTGTTTTATATTACTTTAGCTCCTTTAGGTGTTCAATACAATTAAGCAAATGGGTTAATTGACATCTACATGATATTATAAATATAAATATCTTGTCTTTTGGACCTACACATATTATATTTTTAGAAATTGTGTAAATGTGTCTATTAGTGGCTCTCTAGTTGAGCAAAATCGGACTTTGGATGGTGTAGAATAGTTTTTCACTTTATGCTGAGACTCATTGCTAGATTTGTATAAGCTTATAGTGGTTTTCCTTTCCTTGCTATTGGTCCTGATAGCGTTGTTTTTGTCTTGTGCATTCAGGGTGAACTTCAAATTGAAAAGTGATACCAATCTGTTTGAGATTTTGAAATGCAAAACAAGTGTTTCCACAATTGAGGTATACAATATTTCATACAAGCATGATATACAAACAAATGCTATGATAATTTTCCATTTGGTATCGTGCATCAGTATTAGTGTTGTCTTTGATTGGTTAATCTTTTATGGTGGTTGCTCCCAATACGTGACACAGAGTACTCTGAAAAGGAAAAATTGATTGCTAACATTATGAATATTGCCCTTCAGGTAAGCCCAGATGGTAAGCAGTTTTCTATTACATCCCCTGATCGTAGGATACGTGTATTTTGGTTCAGAACAGGTAAACTAAGACGGGTGTATGATGAATCTCTTGAGGTAATTATAATTCTCATTAGGCTACATTTAAAACTTATTTGCTGCTGGATTTGTATATGCTGATCAAATATCTTTTGGGTTTAGGTGGCCCAAGATCTCCAGAGAAGTGGTTCTCCCTTGTACCAGTTGGAAGCTATTGATTTTGGGAGAAGAATGGCTGTTGAGAAAGAAATTGAAAAGACTGAAATGGCACCACAGCCCAATGCCATTTTTGATGAGAGTTCTAATTTCCTCATATATGCAACACTTCTTGGGATAAAAGTAAGTTGCTATAATTATTTGCTATTTATACCAGCATGAAACATCCTACGTGCCTTATGTTTCTATTATTACCACTAAACATAAATTCATGTTTTTTGTACTCTACATTTCCTTACACTTTTTCATCTTTTTCATTTTTCTGGCTTCACATTTATAGATTGTAAATCTACACACAAACAAAGTTTCCAGAATTCTTGGAAAGGTGGAAAGCAATGAAAGATTCTTGCAAATTGCTTTGTATCAAGGTGATCGTGGAAGTAAAAAAGTTAGAAAAATACCTTCAGCTGCAGTAAATGTCAATGAGAGCAAAGATCCATTGACAGATCCCACCCTGTTATGCTGTGCTTTCAAGAAACACAGGATTTATTTGTTCAGGTACTATTACCACTTGGCTTGTTATGTGAAGTGTTTTATGAATTCATTATTTTTGTCTATCTTTCTTCATTGACGTCATTGTGGATTGTGTGCAATTCATTAACTTTTTGTGTTTGTGTCTAGTTGAACAAATTGACAAATAAATTCTCCTTCCAAGACTTGCTTACACTCATAGTTTGTGATAGAAAATCAGCATCTATAAGTTGCTTGCTGCGTGAACAACTGTAGATGTCCTGTATGGATATCGTATGATACAGTCTTGCAAGGGGACAAGATTGTCATGGTGGAATAAATTGGTATTAAAGGTTGTCTTATTTTACATAAAGTGAGAAAATGAGAATGGAGACTGACCAGGAAGCTGAACGAATTCTAACTTTTATGCAACTTCTATAATTTAAATGATGAATTCAAAGGATCCTCCAAAGACAACCTTAGAAGTCTTGCATTAAAAATTAGTTAATTTGTAATTCTTCTGTATATTTGAAGGTCTGTTTTGATTTTTGGGATGTGTTGACATTTGATGTAACTTGTTAGATTTTAGTGATGTAGATGGCTTAATAGGAGTTGTTTTTATCTTATTCCATCGGGAGTGGTTTTTAATTTTTTTTGTATTGCCTGTTATTCTGTGATTTGACGTTGTTTCTGATTTCCTTTCTAATGTTCAAATAGCCGGAGAGAACCAGAGGAACCTGAGGATCCAACTAAGGGAAGGGATGTTTTCAATGAAAAACCTCCACCAGATGAACTTTTGGCTGCGTCAGATATTGGAAAAGCGGCCACCACATCTCTTCCTGACAATGTGGTGAGTATTCTGTATTGTTTATTCCATATGCAACATGTATGGGTGTAAATTGCAAGTCTTCAAGTCTGATTAATACAGTGAAATCAGCTAAATAGTGGGGCTTGATGCAATTTTTTTAGTCACAAAATATCATCAGAGTGAATACTCTTTGCTTGCTCTTTCATTATAAAAGCAGCAGCTCAAATAACAGTGAGAAGAGAAGTACTACCTATTAGCATTGTGCTATGCAGAATTTTGCATGGCACACTTTGAGGATTAAGTCTGGTTGGTACAGTAAGGAAGTCCTAATATTTTGTCATTGTTAAATTGAACAAGCTGAATGATGGAACTCTGGAAGCTAAGGAGGCCCTCCTGGCAGCAGAGGGAATACTTGTTATTTTTAAACATTGTGAGATCTGAATTGTTAGAGGTATCGAAATGGAGTTTTTCTGCTATTCTATTTCAAGAGATTTGGATAGGAGTTCTATTTATATCCTTTAGATTTGTGAAGTCAGTTTAATATACCAGATTTAGAGCAGAAGTTGATTTTTTGCCTATAATGGAACCTAATCTTGTTTGTTGTAGAGCACAATGTTAGTTTCTGTATCAACATATTTTTTGGATTTAACTTTCTGCTGGTTTATGTAGGGTTTTGCTCTCTCTCTCTCTCTCTCTGTGTTTTATTTTTTAGATGAATAACATGATGAAATAAGTATGTTCCATTAGGTAGTTCATTTTCTAGATGATTCTAATGTTCACTTATGATGGGAAGAGAATCTAAGATGAGCTACAATCACTTATATTTTTTTGGGATAAGCTAACGTCATTTTATTTTTCATTATCTCTTCTAATCTCTACTCATTTATTCAGATTCTGCACACCACCATGGGCGACGTTCACATGAAATTGTATCCTGAAGAATGTCCAAAAACTGTGGAAAACTTTACCACACACTGCCGGAATGGCTATTATGATAATCTCATCTTTCATCGGGTCATCAAAGGTTTCATGATACAGACAGGAGATCCTTTGGGAGATGGCACTGGTGGACAGTCTATTTGGGGAAGGGAGTTTGAGGACGAGTTTCACAAAAGGTTATTTGTTTAGTTCAGTTGCATCATATGTATCTGCTTAGATTCTTTTCCCTTTTACTCCTACTTAAAGTTTTGCCAGATGTTATTGCTTCATTCATTTCCTGGCTTTGTAACTTGCTATTGCCTAGTGTATAACTAACAGGGAGAGAACATTCTGTGTTTGCAGTTTACGACATGACAGGCCTTTCACAGTGTCAATGGCAAATGCAGGGCCTAACACAAATGGCTCTCAGTTCTTTATCACCACAGTGGCCACTCCATGGCTGGACAATAAGCACACGGTTTTTGGCAGAGTTATAAAGGGAATGGATGTTGTCCAGGTAAAACTTGAGTTTGCACTTTTAGCCATTGTCAGGAGATTTCTATTTATATTTGGGTAATTGGCTTGAGAGTATGTTGTGCTCTCTAGATTGTGGACATCTTAAGCACACATTCACTGTCTTGATGAATTTCATTTGGGTTTTTTTGACAGGCTATTGAGAAGGTGAAGACAGACAGGGCAGACAAGCCATATCAAGATGTAAAAATTTTAAACATAACTGTTCCCAAGTCCTAGTAGAATCTTCCTTCTTTGCTTGATATGGTTGGTTTTGCTGCTACAAATCATTGACTCAAGTAAGTGCTTCATTTTGCATATTCCAAGTCATTTACCTGCAGTGTATCTCAGGCTATTGTTGAGCTCCTTTTTCTCTGATTATCTGTTTTTTTTTTTTTTTTTTTATCTCTCTATCTTTTTCTTTCTCTCTGGCATGCGCACACGAACTATGGAGATCCCTGATCAATAGTAATACTTAGAGTAACTTGCCTAGAAAAATAGAACTCTCTCAAGGCTTGAACCATAAACTAGTACTCAGAACTTTTGTTTCTGTCACTATGAATTCTTTTCTTCTTTCTCCTTTCTTCTCTTCTTTCTGAGTTTCTTTTTTTTTTTTTCTCTCTTTCTTGTCTGCCCCTCTTGCTAAAATCCACAATATTGAGCATCAGGTAGCTTTGGTTTCCACAACAACAGGAGAAAGAGTGCATATGTGTCAGTCTTCCTAGGTTGTATGAGACCAAAATTTGTCCAATATTTGTTTTAAACTTATGAAAGGGAAACATATTATTTTTTGAGACATGTTCTTGGCAAGAAAAAAAAGAACAAGATAGATGTAATATCCTCCAATTTGAGAAATGAATTCCAGGTACCCAAAGGCTAAACTTAGCATTTAGTAGTTCTAAAAAGAGAAAAACTGGGGTCAAAGGAGGATTATTCCTTCCCTTTATGGTAAAAATAGTTCTTAGCATGGTCAAATGGTGGTTAGTTGCAAAACAATCTTCTATAGTTTTAATGGTTATTAAAAAGTTTAATCACATAGACACTCTGTATGTCTCAACTCTCTCTTTGTTTTTTCCCAAACGCCATGTATGATTTCCATTACTCTTTTCAAAATTTTCAATCAACTCCATTGAAGGTCTGTTTGGTTTTAATGTGTAAAATCCTATATTGTATAGATTGCTTGAAAAAGAGGAGATATTTTCAAATTTTTTAGGACCAAATGTACGATAGGAAAACAATCATAAAGTGTTACGGTTTTTTTGTTACAAATTAGAGTTATAGCCTATAGAGGGAGCTTATTGAACAAAAGGTTGAAGGCTTAAAGATCTACCATCCCAAATTGAAATCGAATGCATTGTGCTTTGAAACGTGCTAAACCACCATATATGTCTGCATGTTTCTCTCTTGTAGGAAAATGACATGTAAATTGTTTCCAACAAGTGTTACCACGGGCTTCTCAGGCCATATTTTTTATTTGTCTTAGTTTGGCCATAAAAGTATTTTGTTTTTGGATTGTCTTGTTAATCGTTATATTGTTGGATTTAGGTACCCATGTAAGACATCTGACGAGCATGACTTTACATCCTGATGGTCTACTTTCAATTCTCCCTTCGAACTTTCAAGTGTCCGCTGAATTCTGAACCCTGTTCTTGGTGGCTTTGTTTCACTTAAGGCTCTTTCATATTTGCTTCCTGGATGCGAGTAATAATGCTCTCTAGTCACTTACCTCCTGAAATTCCAAACGTAGGGTTTTAAATTATATGATAGGCCTTTGGAAATCGCTGGAAGATTGAGTTTCTCAATTGAATTTTATTTGGTTTCATGCCTATAAACGGAAGCAGGATAGTTCTCTCATTTTCATGAACCGTTCCTTCTTAGGATGTGGGTCATGTTTGAACTCAGGTTCTCTCATTTCCATTTTACTCACTTAGAGTTTGAATGGAAAACCTGCTTCCATGCCCTTTTTCTTTTTCTGGGGTGAATTTATTTTATTTCAGGATATTATCACGAGTGACCAAACCGCAACCTCTCTTTTTGTTATATCCGAATTAAAATTCATGTTCTGTTGGAATTTGAGAAAGCTGCTCTTCAAATAGTAAATTGTACCAGAAAAAGTTGAAATGGCATTGTACCAATAAATGATCAGAGATAGTAAATAGTTAAAGTACTAGATCATTGTAATTCATTTTTCCATTCTAATTTTCATTATTAACTAAATCGAAAAATGGATGAATTAATGATAATGATGTTTGGAAGTGGCGTTGTTAAGGTTAGCCTAAGAAACAACTATTCTCACTCCATTTGAAATTTAAATTTTCACCTTTTATTCTTCTGTTTTGGTTTCAGCTCTCAATAACTTTTTTGACCGTGCAGGTGACCCGATTGTATCCATGCTCGATGGGGCAACTACAAAATACTTTAAATAAACAAATAAATAAAAGGAGATGTGAGTCTAAACCCGAGCAACTATAAAATTCAAAAACCAGAATAACAAAACAAAAATAAATTTTGTAAATTTAATATCATATTTTGACTTAAAATTTTAAAATATTAAATACATGAATCATTTTTATCTATATACTATTTATTATTTATTATTTTAAATTTTTTTAACTGTATAACTCATATATTTACACTTTAAATTCTGTCAATACAATAATTATCACTCTTATAGAATTAATTGGTATACTCATAGAATTAAATGGTGAATTATCTGTCAAATGTTTTAATTTAATACCATTCGGAGTATTAATGGGTTCAGACAACCTCCTTCGTACCTAACATGCAAATGAGACAACACCGAACTCTGTTCTCATGAGGCGCCGCCATACTTTTTCTAGGAGTTAGAACAAGCTGTTACATGCGGGAATTCGAACCCTATTGAGTGCATAACTACGCAGTTGGGAGCGTAACACCTACCTCGGGTGGCAAGAGAAGCACTCTTTCTGGCACCGTATTACATCCTACCAAAACTGCTTTAGAATTAAAGGCCACAGGAAGGAAAACAAGAATCCAACGTAAATGCCGAAAAGTATTTTCCTCCAGACCCCAGAAAAAAGAAAAAAAAAAAAAAAGAAGAAAGAATTCCAACTTCATATCAAATTTAAAGAACATTTTCCTACGGATAAGCATCGCTAAAAAAGGGGGGAAGCAACTCCTCCAATATTTATGACAAACATTTGGTCACTCCACAGTCTACACCAACCGCGTGGGTTTCCAGCGCCTGACATGGGAGCGCGTGGACATATGCTGACCCTCTTGTCTGTTCTTGCAACTGCCCTTGCATAAACTGGTTTCCACGTATCGCTCAGTGCATGGCTTCCACTGCCTAACAGGATGACACTGCCAGCATTGCAAACGATGATTCTCCGTCTCTCTCTTTTTTGAGTAATGGTCAAATTTATAAATAAATGCATTTGTAACGTACGCATATGGTGAATAAATTGGTCTGCTCTATTTGGGTTGCTATCATCAGTTCTCTTCTGTGCTTTTGCTTTCAGCAATAAAATGGCTGCCGACAATCTTGAGCAGGAGCAGCTGACCTTCGTCAGAAACTTGGTTGAACAGGTCTTCACTAGCTTCCCTTTTGTTTTGTTATGTTTTGTTTTTTATTTTTTAAAATTTTATTTTTATTAAAGTTCGAATATTTGATGGCAAGCCTTGTGTAATGGTAAGGTTATGAGGGGAGGTCACAAGTTTGAGTCGCAAAAATATTTTTGCAAGTGTTTGAGCCTCGCAATAACACCCTTTCTGAAGTCTGATTGTTAGGAAGCTTTTTGTTTTTTTTTTTTTCTTTTTAAACTCAATGCATGACTTCATTGCTTTGATGGGTTCCTTGACTGAGCTTATGGCCTTGGGCTTTTTCTCTTCTCCTGATCAGAAAAGAAAAGTGATATTCATTTGTTTGGCTGAAGAAAGTTAATTAAAAGGAGAAGGCCATTGAAGGAAAAATTTGATAATTGTTTGCAAGAGTTATTTTCTTTCTCGATATTATTGGCCAAAGTGGTCTGGCTGCCAGGTGATTGAGGGAATCTGTTATATCAACTCATCAAAAGTTGAAGAGTTGACATGCAGGAGTAGATTTGAAGCATATTTTTTGTTGCTGACAATATAGAAAAGGGTTTTTCCAAAAGGTTGTTGTTTTGATGTTGAAGATTCGTTTCAATCCTCCAACTGATCTTGTTTTTCAGATGGTGCTTAAGAGTTGCCAATTTTCATTTGTATTTTCCTGTTTTGCAGGGGATAATGGACAATTATGCTGAGGAAGTGCTCGAGTTACGGGATGTAGAGTCGCCACAGTTTTTGACAGATGTGATCAGCACATTCTTAAGGGATGCCGATCATTGCATAGCACAATTGAGCAGACTTCTGTAAATCTCTAACAACTTCACGACTATTTATCTGTTTCTGCTTTCCTGTTTCCTTGTTAACTAGGCCATACTTGACTTTGGCATACCATTAGGAGCGAACCAGTTATTGACTATGAAAGAGCTACTGCCATAGTTCATCAGGTCAAAGGAAGCTGCTCCAGGTAGTTTACTTCCTCAATATTGCAGCTACATGAATGAAAAATTAATCATTGTTGTTCCTATCTAATTTGACTTGGTTGAGAAATATACAATTGATGCTGACATGTGTGGCATTTAGAATATGTGTATCCCCTTCAGAAATGGCTTTAGTGAGATGATCTATCTTAGACGCAAAATTTGTTGGCATCTGACACTCATTATCAATGAGTTATAGCAGTTCAATAAATGATAATTTGTCAGCCCGTAAATTTGTGCAGATTATGCCCGAAAAAGCTGGGAGAAACACGAATATTCCAAATTAAATCATTAACAAACTATAAAGCACCATTCAGTTGATAAGCTCAATCTAGACAAGCACACTTACATTCCACAGCGCGTATCTGAAATATCAGTAGCTAAAATGTACACGCATGAACATAATTTGCAGCGCATAGTGTAGATTTCATATGCCATCTGCAGACATTTACCTACAAGTGTGCCTTCAATGCAAGATTTAGAATGCTGAAGACATACCATCTAAGTGATCTATCTACAACGTTGGGAAGCTGTGAATATCTGAATGATTAATGTGCATATACATTAATTACATGGTCTCATGTACCATGAGCTACCATCCATGTATCTGCTGAACTTAACTGGCAATTGTTTCAAATCCACCATGCTGACCTAGTGCTTGTTTTGAACTTCCTTTAATCTTTATGATATATATATATATATGAAACTTGTGCTAATTTCTCCTGTTGCACAACCATTAAGTCATTGATGCAGATCATTTATACTTGAACAGAAATCAATCTGTAGCAACTTAGTTTGTGTTTGTTCTGTTAATTCCTTTGGGACAGGGTTTGAAAAAGAGGAGGAAGAAGAATAAATCAGCCTGTACATAACAAAGCACATAGGAATTTACTAGAGGAAAATTGAATTAGAATAAACCAAGTTAGGCAAATCAATCATTCTGTGGATGCCTAAATTGGGATTTGTGTTAGATGGTAATATTTCAGCATGGAGGATAACTATTTATTGCCATTTATTGTTCAATTTATTGGTGATGCACTGGATGTCGCAGGTTGCATGGATGCTGCATTGCTTTGTGGCTTTAGCACATTACTTGAATTTGAATTCTAATCTTGTGTATGTACTTGGAATTACAGTATGGGTGGTTATCGAACGGCTCGTGCCTTTGGAAAACTTCGTGATGCTTGTGAACACATGGTGAAAGAGAGGTAATGGCTGCCATTCTTTCTTGTTTAGGTGTTCTCACTCCAATTAGCTGCATTCACATTTCACCTAATAATAGTAAGGCCCAACAGATCTTCTTTTGAGCAACCGAGAGTGCTAAATCTCAATAAATTGCTTCAGCAAGGTATCTAAGAATGTGATCTCAATCTGTTATAACTCACCAAATTGTTCACTTTTGAGCTTTATACATGTTGGCCTTGCAGGGGAAAAAATGATCCGTAGTCTTGATAAACTTAACTGATTGATTTAAAGTAAAAATACATAGAAAATTTGATTAGCTAAGGCTACTTCTTGCCAATTCTCCACCTTCTACTGACAGTAAATAGTTTGCACATTTGCAATTCTAGCAACTGTACAGATTGCATTGAGACATATGGATAGGTAAATAAGAAAATGGATGGTTTCCTTTGCTTGTCATTTACGTACGAATTTCATTGATGACAAAATATGGGTGTAAGCTATTTTGAATCCAAAGCTTAGGGAACAAAGGCATCATGAGTTATCCTTTGGATTATGTATTGACCTCATTTTATGTTTTGATAAATTACATAATTTTTGGTAAAAATATTTTGGGTCTATTAAATAAGATAAAGCTGCCATTCTCTTCATGTTAAGGATCTTGACTGCTGATGAATCCCATATGTACGAGGTATTCAGATTCTTCACGACAATCTTCTGACATTCTCAGTTGTCTGAAACCCCACAGTTCTCTTATACTTAGCAAGCTCAATATGGTCCTTACCCCAAAATATTTTGAGATCATGTAGCTTTTATGAGTACTTTGGATCTATAAGCTCTGTAGAAGCTCTTGTAAATTTCCATCAATGGTAATCGTTTCATGAAATATAGGTTTATGCTTTAGGATTCATCCAGATTGTTGAGCGTGAAAGCCATAAGCAGAAAGCCTTTCTGCCCATTTGGAGTGTTGAGTGTCCAGGTGATGAATAATTCCACGGTATTTTGAAAGGTAGAGCATCTGCTAGAATGGCATGGCCAAGATGAAGGGATGAGTAGGCATTCGATTTTCTCTCTTAATATTGGTTATCATCATCAGTGTGTGAGAGCCAACGATTTTTTGGAATGGTTGTGTATAATTATTGTTTCTTGTCAATGGTAGTGCCTTTCTGCTTTAGCTGGTATGATGCCTCCAATTTTTTCCTGCTGTTAAAATTGGTGTTTTGTCATGTGGTTAGGTGCCTTGAGCTCTTTGAGAGGGTTAAGGAAGAGTATCAAATTCTGAAGGATGCATTCAATTACATTGCACAGGTAATTCTTGTTGCTCCACTAATATTTTTAGGTCCTGTAGGCCAAATGCTTGGGAGGAAATTATTACGCATTCATCTGTGTAATTATTGTCTATTGTCACTCATTTTTCATTCTCACTGCAGTCAAACCTCATTATCCTCTTCGAAAACATGATTAAGTCAACATGACTATGCAGGCACGAACAATGTTAAGTACCATTTGATCTTGAATTGCATGTTCCTCCGCATTTTTGACCGCAGGAATTATAGATTTTTCTGGTTTTCTCATTATCATATCAAGCATTTAGAGTTATTTTACCCAGGACTGCTACAATCTTCAACACCATATTTTACTTTTGTGGATGAATTGATTCGAAACAACAAGAACGTATGGTTCTGCTTTCAATGATGAAGCGAAGACCAATATGTTTGCTTCCCTCGTGAAAATGAATGTAGGTTGAGATGAACATCATGTCGCGGGAGGCCAGAAGGCACCAAGGATAAATTTCAGGCTTCAGGCTATTGCAATTCAGTTGTTTGCCTGCATCAGGCTACAAGGCATGCAGCAAAATAAAGTGTTCACTAGAGCTCCTAGTACTATTACTTCGAAACTCCTGGAATTGACAGTTGCTGGTTCAATATCAATATTGCTCATTGGCAACTTTTTTGTATTAACATTACAACTCTGGTTTTATCCAATAAAGCATGCCATAATATTTATCGATATGGTGCGGCCTAGTCAGTGTAACATTGTGGACGCCGCATTATTATTTATCTTCCCCGCTATGAGGAGACGATGCTCAATTTGCTCAAAGCAGAGTAAAGCTACTCAACTTCTGTAACTTATAAAATTCTAGTACTGCCCCCTGCTATTCTCTCCCGCCACTCTCTTCCTTGCCGGCCAAGAAGCCTCTCCGCCCCATTTTCAGCTAAAGCTCACAATAACTTAGGTGTATTACAGAAAACATTAACCCAAGAAAACATTTTCTTGGAGGGGCTTCTTCAAGAGAGAGTGAAAGAGGGGAGATATGGAGGCTGTGCTACAAACCAGAGGGCTTCTCTCATTTCCACCAAATCCCAAAACCAGGGTTTTGTATCCATCAAATGGTTTAAAGCAGAGGCTTTTTCCTGTGAAACCCAAAACCCTTTCTGGGTTTTCTTTATCTTCATATAGATTTAAAAATATCGTAGCTTTTTGTCAAAACCAAATGGGGTTTCATCAAAAGAGAGGAATTTGCATCTTTGCAGGGTTGCTGCAGCTGCAGCTGCAGCTGATGGGCAACCTTTATTTAGTGAAGAAAGTAATACACCTGAGTTTTTGGGTATTTAGGTCTCAACTCTCAAGAAACTCGTGCCTCTCGGCTTTTCCTTAAGGCTCTCTCAGTCTCTTCTCCAAAGGTGATTTGCACATCACAGACCAATCTCCCCTTTATTTTGCTCTCTCTCTCCCTTTTCAAGTTCGGAGCTAAATGAGGTGACCCGTTTCACTGTAGCTCCTTTTTTTTTTTTTTGGGGTGGCTGAGGAAAAAAAAATTTTAAATTTTTTCTTCAAAGACTTAAAAAGGTTGTTGCACTCTAGAGTAATTACAGGACCAACTGCATTTCGTATGCATTTGAGTGTTTTGGCGAATTTAAGGGTTTTTCGTCATTAATCATCTAAATCTTTGAAAGGGTTTTCATTGCTTCCCTTTCCCTTGCCTTTCCTTAGATAGCTATGTTTTTATTTATATTTATTATTATTATTTTTATTTTTAAGCTTTTTTTTTTTCCCTGCTTCTTTGAGCACTGGGGCTTTTCTATTTTTCAGATTGTTTTGTCAATAAGCACCATTCAGAGGCCAATTTGTGGGTGTATTATTTGCATGGCGAGAAGAAACGGTTCCAATACTAGAAAGAGAACGGTACCATTCTTCTGCAGATCAATGGTCTTCTAAATTTTTAATGATTTCTTTGTTCATCTGCATAATTTTACTCTTCAATTCTGCATCTTGAAAAGGGGAATTTTTGTTCCTAAGAAGGCTTATAAAAATGCAAAATGAAATCGATAGTCGTAATTGTTAGTAGGTTTTGGCTGTCAGAAACATAGAAGAGCACATAATCAGACAGTATTACGGGGCTAAGTAATTAAATTTATTGTGCTTCGCTATGGATGTCTGATTATTGCTGAATTTTCGGCTGATACGGATAATTCTGTGTATAGCTCTCTACAAGTAATTTTTAGGAGTGTTTTGAAGTTTTATTCATGCTTTTGGAGTTTTATAAAGGGCATTGCAGTTCACGAGCCTTCTAGATTATGGGTCTACTTCTCGAGTTTTAGCTGCAGATAAAAAGTAGGAGAAGAGGGGGTGACGTAGAGGAGGAGGAGAAGGAAGTTTACTAGTAGGAAGAAGGGTAAGTTTAAGATCATCAAGCTTGTCTCGGCGGTGGGGACTAGGTATGTGTATGCTAAGAAGAAAGGTAAGAACATGAAGTATAAGCTTGAGGTCAAGAAATATGACACTGAAGTGAAGCACCATGTTCTACTTAATGAGACGAAATGAAGTTTGTAGGCCTCTCAACTTGTTCTCCTAGAACATACATTAGCTTATGGATCAAAACACAACTACTGCCTTTTGCTGACGAAATTGGATTTTAGTGCTGAATAGACAAAACTCGTATAGATCATGAGTTCATTGCACTGAGATGGGTGTTTGTTGTTACAGTGAATATGTAGTAGAATGTTAGTAATTTGTAACTAACAGACATGTTAGTATTGTAGTGGGATGATGTCTTTTTTTTTTTCTTCTCTTCCAGAACAGTGCTTCCTTACTTCCAGTTAGTGGCGTAGAAAAATCATCTCTTTTATAATACCAGTTTAGATAGTTCCAAGCAATTGCAGATGTCGGATGACCCATTATTAGTAAGTATGTTTACTCATTTATTTAAAAACAGCATGGTAAAATAGTTATGGTGTGCTATTTGTTAGAACATATTAATTGAGGGGCATTTTTAGTAGTCATGATAGCTAAATAAAGTTTCCTATAGTTTCGTATTAGTTTTACAAATGAAAATAGTAATATTACTTTCTGAGATATGCTGCAATTTGCTCTAAAAGCTTCTAAGTAAATATCATGTCCAAAGAAAATTGCATTTACCCGTGGCAGTCTTACCAATATTCTAAATAGCTTCCAATTGGCCTTGGCTCGGTAATGAGGCGCACAACCACGAAGGCATGTGCTGATATTTTGACTGGGTCCCGCGCTATTGAAGCATGTAGAATTTGCTTGACAAAGAGAGTTCTGAGGAGTGCGCTTAAGCACTTAGATGACCAATTTAGAGGTATCTAGGCAAAGAGGCTGGAGTAGTAAATAAGAGAGAAGGTGAAATGGAGAGAGACACTCGTGAGGAGCCGTTATGGACTCGCCAAGGTGGGCTTCCTGTGGTTAGCACACTTTTAACCCATATTTGGAGCCAAGAATTAGCTGCGTACTCTGATGAAATATTTTTTAAATGGCTCGCTTGCATCAACAGATTTAGCCAACCCCAATTTAACGGGACGGTAGTTCCCATCACTGAACACCATTGGAAATAGTAAGTCTCAACTCAGAAACACAAGTATTTTGTGCATGTATGAAACTATGCCACGATAACATCTTAAATTTGCAAAGAAATAGTAACTACTAAGGGACACTAATCACAGTACATCAAAACCCAAAATGCTTAAATGTAAATTGCTTCATCTCCATTATCTAATCCAAAATTCCAGAGCTCAAACAAGATCCAAAAATCATTTCCAGCTACAGACCAAAAACTATGAATGGTCATCTAAAGCACTAGAGCAAAAATAAGAAGCCTTGATACCAGTGAAGCCAGCAAGCAGCTTAGTCAAATAGGCTGAAACCCATATCCTGCACCAAATCAAAAGTCAAAAGTCAGGCAAAATTTAATCTCAAATCTGATACCATCAAAATAACCAAAGTTTGCAATTCACTGAAATCAGAAATCTCACTTCATCAGATTCCTCTTTCTCTTCCACTTTCTCCTCCTTCTTAGACTCATCAGCAGGGGTAGCCCCACCACCCGAAGCAGGAGCTGCAGCAACAGCAGCAACAGCAGCACCACCACCTGCAGGCACTGAAGCCAACTTCTCCCTGCCAGCTGCAATAAGCTCAGTGATATCCTTCCCCTTGACCTCAGTCAGCAGCAACTCAATCCTGTCATCATCAGCCTCAGCTCCAACTGAAATTCAACAGTAGAAAAAAAACAAAATGACTGTCAATCCCTCTTTCAGCAACGATAAAATATGTTCCCCTGTTTCTCAATGTGCCACAGTACAATTTAAGAATACACGCAACAAAAGACAGAAATTTGCTAAACAAGAGATGAAACTGAATTTTAAATACTAAAAATCCTACCATCTGAAAAAATTAGAATAGCTCAGGCCAATCATGAACAAAAGCCTAGTCAAACATTCAGAACCACAGAGTGGCACAGCAACTGCTACTTCCATAAATTAAACCCTCACTGTAGTCATACTATAACAGGAATTGCTCCATATGCACTAACTCAATGAAAGCAACTAAATTAAAGAGAAGAACATGACTACATCAATGGCCATTATTGTATGTAATCCACATGAGATGTATAACCTAGTTCATCACCGGTCAATTTGTTTATAGCCCCACCCACACAACCATTACACCAGACCCATTCATAAACAATACCAAACAAACGAATCGGCAACCAACAACGCTGGCTCCAATTCAGATTAATATTATCACACAGATGATTCTCACTTTTTATAACCCAATTATTTATTAAACTAAAATAGAAAAAATCAAATACTTACTGATAACAATAAAAAAAGAAAAACAAAATAATCGAAAACATAAAACCAAAAAAAAAAAAAAAGGAGCATTAAATTTAATTTTAAACATGGTGCACGAAATCCAAAGCTTTCATTACAATAATTCACAAAAGAACAAATTTGAAGGTCAAGCAGAAGAAAAGGGAAAATGAAAAAGAAAAATAAAAAGTACAAAGGAGAATACCAGATCCAAGAATGTCTTTCAAATCATTGGCGCTGGGTTCGGCGTTGCCTCCCAAAACGGCAAGCAAGTAAGCAGCCACTACCTTCATTGCTGCTCACACACAAAACATCAGTCACATCAAATCAGCACACACGTGCACAAACAAAAGAGCAAGGGAGATAGAGATAGAGATAGAGACATCGTACTTGTAGCTTAGGAACGGCAGAGAAGAAGATGTTTTCGAGTGCTGAATCGAGCTTCGCGAAGCTGGCTCTCCTAGGGATTTTGTGCGTTAAGGGAGGAGGGCGATTGGCTTTGTAATCGTGGTATTTATATATATATACGTGTCTTTGTGTAGAGAACTAGGGTTTCTCTGTTTGCAAGCCATTTTTGCCTGTCATTACATTTCTTGTGTTTGGTTGTGCGGTTAAGTCTATTCCGTGGGGACATAGGATATTCTAGAAGGCCTGGGCTTAGGAAACTGATTGCATTTGGGTAAAGCCCATTTTAAATATATGTATACAGAGGCCATTTTAGCATTTTTTGTTTTTTTGGGGGGTTGGGAGGGGCATTTATGTCATTATATCAGAACAATTGGTACAATTCATTTGCGCGGGAAAACACACGCGCACTCATTCTCTCTTGGCGGCCACTGTTTCTTTATTCTGAAATCACAGGGTTTTCGCTTCGCTTCGCTAAATCAAACGCTCTCTCTCTCTTTCTCTCAATAGATCTCTCGATCGATCTGGGCTGAAAATGAATGGTGACAACCGGAGATGGGACCGGAATAGGGAACCACGGCGGGGCTCCAAGAAGCAGAAGCTGATGCGGAGCGCCGAAGAGGAGCTGGAGTCCAAGCTAGGCTTCGATCTCTTCACTGACGGCGACAAACGTCTCGGTTGGCTCCTCACTTTTGCACCTGTAAGCTCATTCAATACCCTAACTCCCTCCTTCCCCTTGAGCTCCATAATAACCGCTCCAAATTCTGACTTTGCCGTCTGTTTTGTCTTTCATGATCGAGATTTCCTTTTTGGTTTCTTCTTCTTCTTTTATATATATATATAAATATTCTTCTTTGGTTCTTGAAGTTGGAATCTGTTTTCTTGTGATGATTTCCAGTCCTCCTGGGTGGATGAAGAAACCGGAAAAGTCTTTAGCTGCGTCGATCTCTATTTTGTTTCTCAGGTCATGCTTTTCTTTTCTTTACTGTTTTGCTGGATTTGTCGGTATTGTGTTTTTTTTTTTTCTTTTCTGTTTTCTGATTTGAAATTATTTACAGGATGGTTCTACCTTCAAGTCGAAGTACAAGTTTCGTCCCTATTTTTATGCTGCCACAAAGGTAACGTAGTTTTATTTTTTAAGCGTTGATTTCAGTTAATATAGCTAATAGCTGCCACTGTAATTGATTGTGTGGGTGATTTCACTCGGTTTTGATACTATAGGAACAAATGGAAATGGACATTGAGGGTTACTTGCGGCGACGGTATGAAAATCAAATTGCCAATATTGAGATCATAGAGAAGGAGGACCTTGATCTTGTGAGTCACACTTAGTTCATCATTTAGGGCTCAATGCTCTGTGCCTATGTTCATCCACTTTTAATAATATTGTATCAGTGCCTGGTTTATTGTGCCTTGTTACTCCTTGGTACGTCATCTTTTCTTTATTTGTTATTTCTGGACTCGGAGTGTTAAAAATGAAGTTCTTATGGGTGTTGGGGGAAATGATTGCACAACATGTATCTGTGTTTGTGCTTGAATTACTCTTTTCTAGCTCTAAACTTGAAAATTCTTAGCTTTAAGATTAAGATTTATAGATGCCAGATACAGGTATATTGGTTAAGGCTTTGCTACAGATTCTTGGCTGGTTTTGGCTTAAATATCAGCACCAAACGATCTTAAATTAGAAGTCTTCAAGGTGTGGTCTCCTGAGTGAGGAGCCAAAAACTTATTTTGATATAGCAGACCCTGACCGTTGATGAATGGACCATAATATGATTCATACAGATCAAATGGCTGGATAAAGGCTGCTGTCTATAAATAGATATCTAGCAAATAGAAAAAGAGAATAAGAAGCAAACTAAAGTTCCAGTAAACAACCTTTGTTATTTTTCCTTTTCCTGTATATAGCACTGTCTTCAATAGGATGTGGCACAATATAGTGAAGTCTGAATTTTCCTCTTTTAAATTTTAAAAATTGTCCAACCACATGGTATAACCCAGAATCTTTTGTTGCTTTTCAAAGGCTATGAAGCATGTTTGACATGGTTACAAAAGCTTAGTTGCAAAAGAGATAGAGGCAAAGTCATGCTGCAGTGTCCAGTGTCCCATCATCTTTTTGCCAGATTGACAAATTATAAGTGCAATGCCTCAAATAGCTTTGCTAACAAGTGACTTTCAGGCCATTAAACTTCATTGGATGTATATCACTTGTGAGTGCATAGGAGGAAAACTATGCCTTCCTCATGGCCTCATCTTTTAAATTGTATTCTTTTGTGTCAACGTGCTAGGTAAAAGCAGGTGGCAGGGATAACATTGATGTCATGCATGCTTGTACTGGCTTCTGGATATGAGCTATATTGCAAAATATGCATTTGGCTTTGTCTATATGATTTAATATGCACATCATGGTTTTCTATGTGACATAAAGCCTTTAAAATTTTGATAAGTTTTATTTTATGCTTGGTATTCACAGAACATTTGTGCTTCTGAGGGAATTACACAGCAAATACATTTTCTGCTGAAGTTTGTGCTCTGATCTATGCTTCTGCAAGTATATTCTGTTATTTTGTGCTCTGATCTATTCACAACATGGACTATTTTCCTTGCTTTGTTAAATTATATCCTTACTCACATGTTTCCTGAGCTAACAGGTTCTCACCATCTTATGTTCTTTTTGACAGAAAAACCATTTGTCAGGTTTATGCAAATTGTATTTGAAGATAAGCTTTGATACTGTTCAACAATTAATGGATGTCAAGAAGGATATGCTGCATATTGTAGAAAGAAACCAGGTGATGTTTGATGCTGCAGAAGCATATGAATCAATATTAACAGGGGGAAGGTAAGGATTGCTGTTTCTGGTTGCCTTAGCATATACATAAAACAACACTGTTTTTGCTTGAAATTGTATGTGGACTTTCGTAGGTGGACTGGATTAGTTGTCCATTAAATTCAAGCATTTCTTGCACTTTGTAATCTGCATTCTATTTTGTGGTCTTCTTCTACCAGTCTTGATATTTTTATGATGCTTGACTAGCAGAAAACAAAAAACTCAAGATTTTCTAGATTGCATCATTGATCTCAGGGAATATGACGTTCCTTATCATGTTCGCTTTGCCATTGACAATGGTAATTTTTGGGTAATAATGTTGGTATTTACACATCTCATATTTGTATTTCACAGTTTTGATGAAGTTGCATAATTTATCCCCTGACTATTCAAAATTCCATGCTACCTAGGTATCCGATGTGGGCAGTGGTATGATGTCAGTGTATCCAGTAATGGTGTTATGCTAGAGAAGAGGAGTGATCTTCTGCAACGTGCTGAGGTCCATGTTTGTGCATTTGATATTGAGACCACAAAGCTTCCATTGAAATTTCCAGATGCTGATTATGATTTGATTATGATGATATCATATATGGTTGATGGACAAGGGTACCTGATTATTAATAGAGAGGTACAAGTGATTAGTGTTGCTCTTTCAGTACTTTGCACTTGTTGAGGAATAGGATTTCCTTTTTTTTTTTTTTTCCATTTATCCATGTTTTATTTATTTATTTAATCGTAGTTGCTTGCTTTCTAAGAATAATGTGCCCTTTTCTTTACATTGTCTTTGCTGTGTGTAACTAGTCATTGGCCACACATGAAGCTGACAGATAGTTTGCATAGATGTGTGTGCTTGTGTATGTTGCATTGGCTTGACAGATTCTATTTTTGGTGGAAATTTATTTTTATTAATTTTGTAGGAAAGGCGGAAATTTCTTGGCAATTTATTGTATTATTCATGTAGAATTTGTCTGTTTTTAAAATTAAAGACAAGTAGGTTGAATTGGTTTCAATTGACCCCCTTTGCAAGGGCTTGGTCCAAGATTGACTGTGAGAGTGGGTGGGGGCAGAGATGATCACTTTTCAGCAGGAACTATGACGTCTAATAACCCTTTTACCTTAGCTTTCAAATTCACATGGCACTTTTGAAAGAGATGTGGATCGAACCCTGCTTGTAGTTTTTATATGGGGAGGGAT
Organism: Rhizophora apiculata; assembly: GCA_037832385.1. NCBI lineage: Eukaryota > Viridiplantae > Streptophyta > Magnoliopsida > Malpighiales > Rhizophoraceae > Rhizophora > Rhizophora apiculata. Next base: position 2,990,970 of record CM075440.1, read on the forward strand.
TTATTCTAGGAGGAGGGGTTGTCTAATCCTTAATTGTGTAGCTCAATATAAAATATCATTTTTAAACTTCTTTTCACACCATTTAGATGAGTTGATTCTTAGTGATTCTGTTGCAGAGGGAAGTGATATCAAGCTGATGGCCACAGGGAAGTTTCTATAGGTTTTGAAGGAGCCACAAGGCATTGTCTAAAACCAAACTAAATATTATTATTTGTAGGGATGAATGTGGAATACATGAATATTTATAAGGTTCATGTCCATCTTTTTGTTCTCTATTGCAAGAAAATTTATGTAATCATCCTTTCCAGCTCTTTTTTGTGATTGATAATACATCCAAGATGCTGGATGCATGGCTCCTAGGTTTTGATCAACACAGGATTCCGTTGTTTCTCTATCCTTAAAGCTACTTTTCATTAATTTTAAAGCTCCCTGTTTTGAGCTAACATACCTGAAACAGAACTTTGTTTCCTTCATTTTTTGGTATCTAGGATTTCCGTTTCTTTATTCTTGTTCTTCATTTTATTCACTTGGTATCCTCTTTGGGTAATTCAATCATTGGAATTTGCTCTTATCTTTAGTGTGTAGGGGAGGATATAGAGGATCTGGAGTATACTCCGAAGCCAGAATTTGAAGGCTGCTTCAAGGTGACAAATGTGCCAAGTGAGGTATGAAAATTTATCGATTTAGTTGCTGGGATGCTTCTATGGCTCTGATGTACATTTTTGCTCTTATTTTTCATTCGGAATGCAATGCAGGTAGAACTTCTGAAACACTGGTTTGCTCATATGAGGGAAGTGAAGCCTGGTATTTATGTTACATACAATGGTGATTATTTTGATTGGCCATTCCTGGAGAGCAGAGCAACTTATCATGGGTTCAAGATGAGTGATGTATGGATCCTACTTTTCTCTATCCTCCCAGTTTTCCTGTGGGTCTCTCTTTTGCATTTATGGTATTGAAAAGTCTATTGCATCTTTGTATTTAGGAAGCTTTTTTTTCTTCCTAGCTTGTAGTGGGCACTATTATTGTTTTTCACTTTTAAAAAAAGAAAAAATATTGAAAAGACTATTAATAAATAGACATCACCTAATTACAGCTGTATGTTTTCTAGTTTTGAAGTGTGAGATTAAAAGGCTAAAGAAATTATGTGTTGCTAGTTTAGTTAACCAGTCCTTTTTGGCTTTGGGTGTATAAGAACATGTAAGTTTTAGGCATATAAGAACATGTAAGTTTTAGGTATATGTGAACATTACATGTTTAATTGCTATACACAAGAACTAATAGCTGATATAGTTTCTATTGTAACTTCTAGACTCAACATTTTTCTCCTTTCCATATTTTGTCAATTATTAGCATGTTGAGTATATACATGAATGAGAAAGGTAATGCTGAAGATGCAGGCTTGAAATTTTGGGTAATGTGCAGTTTGTAATTAAATTTAGACATTTTCTGATTCCAAACAGGAAAAAAAAAGGGAGAGGGAAACTTATGCTGCTTCCTTCCTTGTCTGTTGCTGGTGTGCACTGTTGCATGCTGTTGCTTTCCCATTTTTATATTGGCAAAGCCAAAATTTGTTATGTCAAATCACTTAACCCCAATACTAATATGTCAGGCTTGAATTTGGCTCAATCAAATGTGGTTGCCAAAACTAGTTATTCTCTAAACATCTATTTTGTGGCCTGACTTTAGGCTGACAATTTTGTTTCTGTGGTACAGTAGTTAGTACTACTTCAGTTCTTAATTAGGAACCAATAGTGCGTATTTCAAGCACATGACTCATGTGTAACTTATTGCTTACTTTGCTCTCTGTTTGCATGTTGAGCCTTCAGGAGGTCGGTTTTTCCTGCAACAAGAACCAAGGAGAATGTCGTGCTAAGTTTGCTTGCCATTTGGATTGTATTGCTTGGGTCAAACGTGACAGTTATCTACCTCAGGGGAGTCATGGTCTTAAGGTAGAAATCTTTTTCTTTTTGGTTTCCTGAGGTTCATCATTGACAAGTTAGAGTTTGTTTGGGTTCTGAAATTACTTAATTAGAACCAGATTTCTTTTTTATCTGTTGAGTGCATAGTTGTTCTAATTTAAATTTTTATGTTTTTCTTTAGTGCCTTTCAGTCAAGAAAGCAACAACTTTTGATGTTATTCTGTGCACATTTCAAAGATTCAAACTGCTTCTAGAATATTGCATCTGATGACGATAATCAACATTTCCCTAAATGACATATGTTAGACTAGAATCTTGTTATAGCCCATAAGATGCTATTTTCTGGCCAAGATGCATTTATGTCATTGTTATCATTGATATTGCACAGTTTTAAAAATTTCTTGATTGTTATAAAGAAGAATGAATGAATAGTTTAACTATTTTGATTCATTCTCTGTAGATGCCCACCTTGTATAGTGGCTGTGTTGAATTGGTATTAATGGCACATTATTACCTTTTCACATGTAGAAAAAAAAGTATGATTTTGACGAGAAATGGTTTGAACAGCTGATTCAATGACAAAAGGGTTGTTCAAGTTCATTATTTTAAATGTTTATTTGGCCCTGCTAATCTTATTGAAGCTTGTTCTGAATTTTTACATGTTAGTCTCTAGTTTCCATGAACACAGGTTATCTGAAAGAAGTAATAGAGGTTTATTTTGCTTAACATATGAAATTTCCATTTCTTTCAACCTGTTGAAAATCCTTTATGTTAATCTGTTATCCCTGATGGAATCACTACTGAGAATTTCTTGAATATGAAACCTTTGTGGTGACTGGCTGGAAACCTCTTATGGCAAAAATTTGAAGGTGCATGGGTTTACACTTTAGAATGTGGACTGACATAAAGATTTGCTCTTCAGATAGTAGATGCTATTGCTAGATGTTTGTTTTAAGTTCTTAATCAAGTGCCTTCCCTATGTGTTCATTATTATTTTTACCATGGAAGCTGACTTCACATTATTTTGTATGGCAGGCTGTTACAAGAGCAAAGTTGGGGTATGACCCACTGGAAGTGAATCCAGAAGATATGGTTCGCTTTGCAAAAGAAAAGCCTCAGGTATTTGCTAATGTAAACATATGTAAGAATAAAGGTGAGCCAGGAAAACTGAAATTATCATAATCCGGCTTTGTAAAAATGATCACTGTCAATTTTTGACATCTGCATTCTGGAAAATGATGGTAGCTTCCCTCTCCCCACCCCCCTCCCCCCCCCAAAAAAAAAAAAAGAAAACAAAAACATTTCTTTGGTGCTTTCTGTATGTCATAGCATTTCTCACATTATCTTTGCTTCTGGAAATCTAATGACAGATGATGGCTTCCTATTCGGTTTCCGATGCTGTTGCAACATATTATTTGTATATGACGTATGTACATCCATTCATTTTCTCGCTTGCAACCATAATTCCCATGACTCCAGATGAGGTTTTGTGCAAAGGTAGTGGGACACTTTGCGAGATGCTTCTTATGGTGCAGGTTATCTCTTATTACACATAAGCAGAGTCTTTGTCTGTCTTTCATTAGGTGAGGTTTCTTTTTCTTCACTCCATTATTGCATTTTTCCAGGCCTACAAGGCAAATGTTATCTGCCCTAATAAACACCAATCTGATCCGGACAAGTTTCATAACAATCGTCTTCTTGAGAGTGAGACATATATAGGTGGCCATGTGGAATGTTTAGAAAGTGGTGTTTTCAGATCTGATCTTCCAACAAGTTTTAAGCTTGACCAATCGGCATATGATGTGAGTTATCTTGGCCCTGAGCATCAGACTTGCTAAATTGTGGATATTAACGTACGAGAAGGTTTCTTAGTTGATATATTAGTGTGGACATACTGTTCAAAAGTCAAATTGTGGAGTTGTAAGGGGGTTGTAGTTAAATTAAATTGGAAACTTGATCTAAACTATTTCTCATTAACTATAGAGGCTATCCAAAATTTATTCTTGAGGAGCTAGTGTTCTGATCATGAATTGATGGCGTTGATAGAGCATATTGTTTGGAAGAATGTAGAAATTGCTAGTTCCTATTATATGACTTTATTATTACTTTTCAGATATATAAATATCACGAAACTTCTCAAGGTATTATTGAATTTTGCCCTCAAGACATTAGTCTAGAATCATTTTGTTTATCTAAGAGGGACAGTATAAATTCTGAGGCAGCTCATTATGTCAGATGTTGCAAAAAAGCCTTGTCATGATTACCTGTGTCTTAAATTCTTCTTTATTATTTAGGCATGAACCAATCATTTTCCTTGATCATAGAACATATGACATACTTCACTTATCTAACCTTTAGTTGGTGATCCTATCTGGACAAATATCACAGAAGGCAAATTTAGATCATTAAGTAATAAGCTAAATATGCAAAAGAATTTTTATTGTCAGGTACTTGAATAAATTCAAGGAGCTAGAAAGGACGTTGGTGTGGAAATTCATGGTGTTGGAGTTTCGTGATCTTTTATATATTTCAAAAATTGAAAACATTCATGTACCTTATGATTACTTCAAGCGGAGTGTTTGTTGTTCCACCAATAGGCTGTTCCTGCTGATGAAAATTGAGTTGTGCCCAGAACTACTAATGTTCATGTTCATATATTTATGTACCTGTAAACTTATGAGGTGTGCTGGTTGTATATTGTATGTGTTTGCAAAGAGATTGTCTTATCTGGAGGACCTTATTCAAAACAAGTTTCTAGGTAATATTATCATATTAGCATTGGAGCTTCTGTGTGACTTATTGGAGCACTTTAAATTGCAGCAACTAATCAGAAACCTTGATAGAGATCTGCAATATGCAATAAGAGTGGAGGGCAAGATGGACTTGGATATGATATCCAATTATGATGCAGTGAAGGATGCAATCAAGGAAAAGGTGTTTGTACTCCCTTTTGAAGCACAAGGTTTTATTTTAAAAAATAATCAGTATGATTCTTTATATGCTGATTGTATCTGGTTTCGCCACAACTGCATTTTTCGAGCATGTTTCTGTATTTTAAAGAAATTGTTTATTGCAATCCTAAATTTTTGGTTATTTAAAATCTTCTCAGTTATAGATTGCATTATTTCAAAGACTTCATTTTCTTTTCTTTATTTATGTTTGACTTAGTTTATCTAACATACCTTTAAATGCTTGTGCCGTTTGCATATGTCATCAACTGTTTGCTTCACTTAACGGTCTAGATATATTTGATGGGAAAAAGAATCCTATGCATATTGAGGAAAAAATCCCTATCCAAAACTGATAGCTAGTACACTAGAAGAAAGGCCAAGATTAAATATGAGCATTTCTTAACTTGCTCCTTTTGCAGCTTGTGAAACTGAGGGATGAACCTGTACGCGAAGAGTGCCCTCTCATTTACCATTTAGATGTGGCTGCAATGTATCCAAATATTATTTTAACAAACAGGCTTCAGGTACATGTTTAATGCAAAATAAGCTTCAGTAGCAAATAGGATTGGCAGTTTTTAGTAATTTCCAGTTATTCATTATTGCTTTGCATTTGCAATTGAGTCAGTGATGTATAACACTTATATTCACTGTACTGGACTATAAAATTAAGGTTTGCCCTATGAGTTCATATTTATGGTTTTGTCTCCATGCTTTCCCGAAGGCATTTTGACAATCAATGTGTAATTAGATTTCTTTTTCACTTTCAGCCTCCCTCTATAATTACAGATGAGATCTGCACTGCATGTGATTTCAATCGTCCAGATAAAACTTGTCTTCGTAAACTGGAATGGGTTTGGCGTGGAGAGATATATACAGCAAAGAAAAGGTTCCTGCCTCCCCCACTCTCAATTTACCCTCATTTTCCTGATGTTTTCTATGTGTATATTAGCAATAGGCTGACAGTTGATTCTGCATGGTCATTGCTTCCGAGTGTATCAGTGACTATTATCATTTGAAGAAGCAAATTCAGTCTGAATTTTTTGATGGCTCTGATGGTCAGTTGTCAAGATCCTTTCTTGACCTTCCTAAGGTGGATCAACAATCAAAACTTAAAGAGCGCCTAAAGAAATACTGTCAGAAGGTATGTTTCTACCTTTATTGAAAATGTTTGCCTAAATTGTGCTGGCTATGTTACATTTTAGTGTGTGGTACAGGCATATAAGAGGGTACTTGACAAACCTGTCACTGAACTTCAAGAGGCAGGGATCTGTATGCGGGAAAACCCATTTTATGTTGACACTGTTCGAAGGTGTGCAATTTTGATTTTCTCCCCATGACTTTCTGATGCTAATTTTTTGGTTCAACATTCACTTCATTTTGTGTGCTGTGAGCTCATCTTGACGGCATGTTTTTGGCGTTTATCTCTGATCCCTAGAGCATATATTTTAGTGCAGCATGCATCAAACACATGAGGTTGAATCTTTTATGAAAGTAATAACCATATGGGCATTCTTGTACTGAATCCTGTGTTGTGTGTCTGGTTTTAGCTTTCGGGATAGAAGATATGAATACAAAGGGCTTAATAAGGTTTGGAAGGGAAAGTTATCCGAAGCCAAGGCAAGTGGGAATTCTATTAAGATCCAGGAAGCACAGGTATGATTTTAAACTATTTGAATGTTGTACAAATCATTGATTGATGATGATCAACAATCTAATTTCTTGCACTATTTTGTTTGCTTATTAATGCTGGCAGGACATGGTAGTTCTTTATGATTCCTTGCAACTGGCACACAAATGCATCCTTAACTCTTTCTATGGATATGTCATGCGCAAGTTGGTGTCTTCTATCCATTTCTTGGATCACATCGTCTGGATTCACTTGTTATGGTTGTCATTTTTGATTGATGCTGATAAGTTTCTTCATTCAGGGGTGCAAGATGGTACTCAATGGAAATGGCTGGTGTAGTTACATATACAGGGGCAAAAATCATTCAGAATGCTCACTTGCTTATTGAAAAAATTGGAAAACCACTTGAGCTGGACACTGATGGTATTTGGTGTGTTCTCCCTCGATCTTTCCCGGAGAACTTTACCTTTAAAACAAGGTAAAAGGCATGCCTTTTTGTGCTTAGTATAATGGTCATAACTATTACTTGATCCCCATTCTTGGCATGCCCTAGTTCTTGACCTAAAACAGCAGCTCATAAACTTCTGAAAGAATTGGTCTATCTTATGTTTGATCTTGTTTTCATGTTTCAGAGATTTGAAGAAAAAATTTACAATCTCATATCCATGTGTTATGCTCAATGTTGATGTAGCAAGAAACAACACAAATGAACAATATCAGGTTGGCGGGAAGATGCTTCTTGATGAATTTTCTGGATATCCATGTGTTTGGCTATTACATTGTGGCAGTTCTAGATTTTCGTTTTCCTTTGTGTCTTGGATACAGCCATCTATAAGGTTCTAACTACTACCTTACAGACACTTGTGGACCCTGTAAACAAAACATATGCTACTCACAGTGAATGTTCAATTGAATTTGAAGTGGATGGCCCATACAAGGTAACCTAGAATTGTATCTAATATTTAATTACATCAATTTTTTTTTTTCATGGCACTCTACTCTTTGTTATTGTCACTAGGCAATGATCCTTCCTGCTTCTAAAGAAGAAGGGATTTTGATTAAGAAGAGATATGCTGTTTTCAATGATGATGGAACCCTGGCAGAGCTTAAAGGATTTGAGATAAAGCGTAGAGGTGAGCTGAAGCTCATCAAAGTCTTCCAGGTATTGCCTGTTATCTGCTTCATTGTCCCATATTTGTTCTACACTAAAATTAGGTTTCATTCTTGCTGTATAAATATACAGCTTAAGAGATTCCTAGAACTCAATGAATGCAGTTTTTCAATTACTACGCCCAATCATACTTTTCATAGACAGATTAATGAGAAATTCATATGTAAAACAGGAATTTTAGATTCTTGTATTCTCAAAAGATGTCAACTAATAAAAAAATTGGGATGCTAAATGTTGATTGCACTCTTTTTGATCACTCATGCATTAGCATCGAAAGAGAGTGCAAACCAATCGGTGGGAAATTATAATGCAGATGTAGGGGCTATCTTTTGCTTTGTTAAGGCATGGGAATGCAACTTAGTGTGTGCTCTGGATTGATTAAGCAAACTAAATGTTAAACCATTTTGCTATGTCAAAAATATGGCATGAATAACCCATTGATATCCTCTTCCTTCTGTTTTTGGAAACTTCTCTAATCATGTTTCTGTTCCTGGGCTAGTGATTTGAGAAACAATGGGGTTTTTGCTTCTGTCATTATCAACCTTGATGCAAACCTAAAATAAGTGAAACACTATGAGAATGCAGGCATCATTGTTTCTAGAGGCTGGTTTTTACAGCTTTTGCTTTATTGGTGGAACTTGTGCGGTGCTTCCCTGATCTCATCTTTTTTAATATCAGATGTTTTATGTTTTGATGTTTGTGGCACAAGAAAATTATTTTTGTATATTCTAAAAGCAAAAGATAGGAAATTTCTATGCCTTCCAGATACCATAGAAACAAATTTGGTTCTTGTCCTAGTATAAAAGAAATAATTATGTAGATATTTACATTCATGGTGTGGTTTGATCTTTGAAGCTATCTTTTATAAGCAAGTTAATTAAAGATTGTTGCCAAAGTGGAACAGTCCTTTTTTTTAACTATTATCTTGTATTTTTTGTAATGCACAACAAACTACTGGTATCAGGGATATGTTTCAGTTTAGGAACATTTTTCCCTGATAATACCTCTGAGAAAAAGTTATTTACTCCATATGTGTTGCCTGTATGTTTCTGTTTTTCCTTTTTACTATGCAAAAAGAATACGCTCTTAAAGGAACTGACAGCAATAGATGCTGCAGTGCAATATAATTAAAATGTTTGGGAGATACAAGTGCTGAGACTCTGAGACATAAACCTAGTTCAGAAAGGCTGTTACTGTTGTACTTGTGCATGAATGGCACACCTTTTTACGTTTTTTTTTTCCTCTGAAGAGCTGGTTCTATACCTGCTACTGTATTCATGGGTGCATTACTCTTTTTTTCTTTTGGCTCAGGACTGCATTTTGGCTTTTTGAATAGGTGTATAAATGCTGAAAAAATTTGTAGTGATCGTATATTTTGTTAGTTGACAATGTCAATGATTCTGAGATCTGGTTTGGACATGATGTTACTGTCGAACATATTCCTTTGTGATGTATTCACAGTGTATATTTTGTTATCATCTACCATACAATTAAAATTTGAATTCCAACACTGAGATTGTCATTGTGCATTAAAATGCAATTTTTTCCCTTTTTTAATCAGGCTGAGCTCTTTGACAAGTTTCTCCATGGGATGACATTGGAGGAATGTTACTCATCTGTAGCCGCGGTTGCAAATCGCTGGCTCGACCTACTTGATGTGAGTATGAGTACTGCCTAACATTGATTTACATTATCAGATTCTTTTGTCTTTTAATTGTAGGGGCTTTCTATCTACTTATTGACTTTTTCTTTTTATTGGAAATCTAGGATTTTTGTGATTTCCACATTTGAGGATATAATTAAAAATGGGAATGTTTATCATTCTTTATACTTGTTTTCTGCTCAGAATCAGGGAAGTGATATTGCGGACAGCGAGTTACTTGATTTTATATCTGAATCAAGCACAATGAGCAAGTCCTTGGCCGATTATGGCGAGCAAAAATCATGTGCAGTTACTACTGCAAGGCGCCTTGCTGATTTTCTTGGTGATGCAATGGTTAAAGATAAAGGATTGCGCTGCCAGTATATTGTTGCCTGTGAACCAAGAGTATGTGTTCTGTTTTAGCTTATCGATGCATTTTTATCCACCAATACTAACTGCCTTACTTTTGGTTGATTTGAAACAGTTGAAGTTGTCATAAATTTTTGAATTGAATTTTGATACAAATTGAGAGAAACATATGCATGCAATGAATCAGTTGCAAGAAAATTGTCTTCCTTATATGTTCAGGACCCTAAATTGATACCAAAACCTCAGTGGAGTTTTTGTCAATCTCCTTCGCTATTCTGAATTGTCTTCCCAATGTGTATGGAATACCCATGTTCAAAGTTCGAAATTCCTTCTCTTGTACAAATGTGGATGGACGTTTTTGCGATTATATATTTGCAGGGAACACCTGTGAGTGAGCGTGCAGTTCCTGTTGCAATATTTGAAACTGATTCTGGTAAACCTCTATTTGGTGGTAATAAGGTTTTCTTCCCTTTTGTATGCTTTAGACACTAAAAAGTGTCCTCATGTTGCAGAAATTATGAGGTTTTATTTGCGGAAATGGTGCAAAACTTCATTAGACGTTGACATCCGGTCAATCATTGACTGGTTCTACTACAAACAACGACTTAGTTCAGCAATTCAAAAAATTATTACAATTCCTGCTGCAATGCAAAAGGTTCAATTGCTGGTTCATTGTTTCCTATATAATTTGATTCATCCTTTTCAAGGTTTCAGGAAATGATTTCAAATTTTCAGGTTGCAAACCCTGTTCCTAGGGTAGTTCACCCTGATTGGCTGCATAAAAAGGTTCGTGAGAAGGAGGACAGATTTCGTCAACAGAAATTGGCAGATATCTTTGGCTTATTCAATAGGGATGCTTCATCAAGAAAGAAAAGTAATGCTGCCAATAGCACTAACACTGTGGCAGATAAGGAGAATGTTGCAGATATGGAAGACTTGCTAAATAATAGCAACACTACAACCAGTGCTAGACCAATTGTTCGATTTTATGAACTCAATAATGAAAAGTGTCCGGTGAAGGCAATTGGTCAAACTGATCAACCACAACAGCAAACCCATGGCAATGAAATCCTGTGCAAACAGTCTTCAGCATCACAACAAAATGCTTTGTCTGCTGAAAATATTGACAGAAATGTTGATTATCAAGGATGGCTTGAACTTACCAAAAGAAAATGGAAAGCTACTCTAGACAGGAGGAAGAGAAGAAGGTATATTCTCTGTTGCCTGCATAAAATGATATTTATTGTTTTGTATTATTCCATGTGAATATAGATGTGGTTTTACAGGGCACCAGAGCCTGAGATGTCTTTTCAATATGTTTGCTGAATTTGGTGGCTATTTATTGCATTGACTTAGAGGTTGCAAAATACAATAGTTGCATACTGGGAGGCAACCTCTAGCAAAAGTGTGAACACAGATGGGTTTTAAGCTTCAATTATGTTGAGCATGCAATTGAATGTGTTCGTATAAATTTTCCATCCTATGATGGAATAACCGCCCTATGGATGCCTCAGAAAATCCATTCAGCTGCTATGAGCCCTGTAAATGTGAAATAGGATAATCTTTAAATATTTATGACTTACCCATCAAATGAACGATTTTACTTGCTTTATGTCTATTTCAACACATCGAGCCTTGCAGACAGAGTTCTTTGAGTGCAACTTCTACTAGACATAGGATTCAAGGTTCTTAGCCATTGATATTCTGGGTGTTCATGTTCAATGCTGTAGGGATGGTTCTATTGAGGACATAGATCAAATAGTTGTCAATGGGTTTCACAATGTGATATTATGAATTTTGTTAGATTGGACAATCTGAGGACTTCAAACTGTACTAATGGTGCTTCTCAGCTGCTTGGTGGTCTGACCAAATATAGTGCAGTTCAACGTAGAACTGGTGTTGGTTCATATTTTGCAACACAGGAAGCAGTCCTAACAAGATGCCACTGGCAGGTATGAATTTATCTTTCATTCAAGGCACCTAATGGGAATGAATACTTTATAAGTGCTAATTTTAATTTCCTTATGATTCAGATAATACAGCTATTACCAGGCTCACATTGTGGACAATTTTTTGCTTGGGTTATTGCTGAAGGGATAATGTTTAAGGTTCCTATAACTGTTCCTAGAGTGATTTACCTCAACTCTAAAGCACCTATGACAGAAAACTTTCTTGGAAGGCGTGTTAATAAGACTCTTCCCCATGGAAGGCATATCCATAACTTAGTTGAGGTAGACTTGGTGTTACATTTCTGCTAGTGATTTTCTGCTGCCAGTGTCCATGTGATGGCCATTTTTTTTTTCTTTTGTTTCTCTCTCTCTCTCTCTCACACACACTTTATTCTTTCTTGGCATGCTTTCTTGATAGGTTGTTCTAGATGAAGTAAAGTTTAGGAAAGAAAGCAAAAATTTAGCAGCTCTTCTTGCAGATCCAGAAGTTGAGGTCAGCATATCCTAGTTCATGAATGTTACTGAAACTTTGTATGGTCCTGATCATTATGGTTATTAGTTATGTGAAAGAATTATTTGTCAGATAGCTCTCAAAATCAGATGGCAGTCACAAGTATGGATTGAAAGATTCCCCGTTTATTGTGATGCTCTTTGAGCTACCAACAAATTTGTATTTCTCTTAATTCTCTTGAAATGGTTTAACAAAGTCATGCATATTGGCTTGCTTACCTGTCTTAGCACTCAATTGATAAAGTTATTAGATGACATGAATTGGCAGTGCCATAGCTACCTTTTTCATTTCAACTAAAGAGAATTTTTCATCAGGGGATATATGAGACAAAGGTGTCATTGGAATTTAATGCTATAGTCCAGATTGGTTGTGTCTGTAAGGTGGACAAAACAGCCACGAAACGAAATGTCCAGGATGGCTGGAGTCTGAGCGAATTGCACATGAAAACCACAACAGAATGTTCCTATTTGGAGCAATCAATCTCTTTCTTTTACCTTTATCATAGGTAACTCTTGTTGTTGTACAAGGAATTTACTTTTTGTTTGCAATTAGTCCAACTGTGGCTGTCATAACCTTTTTGTTGGATGCTGATATTTCTTCATAAAAGTGCTGATTCCTTGGAATCATAATAAGTCTGCTTCTATGAGCATGCTCAAAGTCATGATCTGTTCCTATCATTGCTGTTCTTATTTTGAAGTTGAATTTAAATGTGATACTGGTACTTTTATTGCTTACTGCAGCATTTCCGATGGACGCGCTATATATGTTGTCTATTTTCCTGTGCTACGAACATTATCTGTTGTGGTGGTTAATCCTTACCAAAATAAGGATTTATCACCATCTTTTCTTGAAAGACAATTTTGTGAAGCTTGCCAGGCCTTGTCTAATAATTGTCCACCTCCTAGGACTGGCATTGCTTTCAAGGTGAATTGTGTTGCATTCAACTTTTTATAGCATTAGCTTTTTTCCCTTCTATTCTTATCTGCATCATAATAGCTCATGTTTATCTTTTAACATATTTGCTATTTTCAGGTAGACTATGTGGGACATGTTAAGGATGCTGAAAATGTTCTACAGGGAACCATAAGTGAATTCAGGTCTTAACTCATTCAATTTTCTTTGTAGTTGTGGTACTTGGTATGTGATATCTAACAAAAGGATAGTGTTTGAAATACCGTAGCTGTTATGGATACTTCTTTTATGGTACGACTGGCATTATTGTGGAATCTAGTTTGGGAGGATAACCTAAGGGTTGTGCCAGCGGTAGAGGCAAGTGAAAGAAGTATCACTCCACATATGGTGTCCATCTCATATACCTATATTTCTCCGACTTAAATGTGTATTAGGGAGGTTGTCTGTTGAAGGTTATGCAGTTAAGACTTCTGCATGGCATGGAAGCCTAAATTTCATGTAGCACACACGTTGGAATTTCTTTCTCATTTTTATGTCTTCAAACTTCAGCATCTTCCTCCCCTCCCTCCCCACACCCCACCCAAAAGAAGTTATCATTTAACTGTATTATGATTATACATCCATTCCATCTGTTTTCTAAAGTCAATTAAATATGTCTCATATTCCTTTTTGCTGACAGAGATAAACATCATGGACCTACACTTGCTGTCACTGAATGCCCAAACCCTCATCTAATGAAGTCAAATGTACCAACTCTCAATAATTTCCCGTGTCTGGAAATACCTTCCAATGCTCGTGATAGTCTGTATCAGGTGGTCATCAATAGCTTTTTCATACGCTGCACTTCACCAGGGCAGTTGGTCATTCTAGTGTCAAATTTTTGAATTTTCATGCCCTATTATGCAGGTTCTTGGATGGCAACAAGCGGCTGCTAGAATTGGAATGCAACGTTGTGCTGCGTCATCCCAGTGGTTGAATGAGAGGATTTCTCTTTCAAGATATTCCCATGTAAAATTTTGCCCATCTATTCTAATGACAAAGTAATAACATTTGTCCATTATGTTTTATTACATGATGATGACTATGAAAATTTGTGTATGCTGGGGCAGGTACCCCTGGGGAATTTTGAGCTGGACTGGCTTATATATACAGCAGATGTCTTCTTCTCAAGAACTTTGCGGGATCAGCAACAGGTAAGTTACTGGAAGAATAACTTTCTTTCTTCATTGCCTTAGAGCCTTAGACTTCCTTTTACAAAGAGTAAGCTGAACCACTTGGCAGCAAAAAAGCATTAACTTTATTTCCTCATTGCCCAGATTTTTATTTGAAAAATATTGTTTGTGTTTGGAATTGTTCTCTAACTTTTAAATCACATCTTGATTTATTAATTCAAGCAGGTGCTTTGGATATCTGATAATGGTATCCCTGACCTAGGAGGCATAGATGAAGAATATACATGTTTTGCTGATGAGGTTAGCTTTAAACAGATACATGTAATATTAGGAAAACAAGTTATTGGTGACTTGATAAAGTTTGTTTTTCTTGATGATGGAATCAAAGTGTCTCATTTTCAACTTTGTTATGATTTGAACTCTTCTCTGTAATGAGTACAATTTTTTCTTGCCACTTGGGATTCCCTCTCAATCCCATGTGGACACTCACCTGCTACTTGTTGCTTTGGAATAGGTTCATCAACCAGTCCTTACATATCCTGGAGCCTACCGAAAAGTTTCTGTGGAATTGAAGGTCTAAAAGCTTTTTTCCTTATTCTGTTCTTTTCTTTCTTCTCCTTTCTTTTCTTTTTTGTAGGGAGCTGCCAATAAGTTTGCTGACTATATATAACAAGTGAAGGATTATTGAACAGATTCATCACCTGGCTGTAGATGCTCTTTTGAAAAGCAACCAAGTGAACGAAATGGAAGGCGGTACTTTGTTGGGATTTGACCAGGACATTAACCCTGGGCCACAGATGAATAACGAATTGTGTGGCTTGGATGAGGCTACCTCATCTAAACCTGCATTACATGTCCTCAAACAGCTGATCCAGAGATGCCTTTCAGATGCAGTAACATCAGGAAACATATATGCTGATGCAATACTGCAACATTTGTATCGATGGCTTTGCAGGTTGTAGTCATATTGCTTCTTACCCTTGCCTCACATAAATGGGACAATAATCATTGCTTTCCCTTTCTATTGTAGCCCTCAGTCAAAACTACATGATCCAGCTCTTCACCGCACACTTCACAAGGTAAGTGCAATATGAGCATGAGGAGATACCAGAGATTATTTTTTATTAATAATACATTCTTAGTCTGATTCCCAATTTAGTGTTGGCTACAAATATAATTTTTAGGTCAACAAGACTCCTCCAGTAAATCCCCATCTTATGAGAAAAGATATGAGAAGATTGAAAAATGTCACTTGGGCTAAAAAACTGTACTGAAGTGGCATCCATATTTTGAAAATGGATAAGGAGTTCCAGGATTAACTTTTACTGCACTTTTACTATATTACTTAGGCAATAATTTTTTAAAATCTTTACATTTATAGGTGATGCAAAAGGTGTTTGCTTTGCTCTTGGCCGAATTTCGAAAATTAGGTGCCACAATCATATTTGCAAATTTTTCAAAGATTATTATAGACACAGGAAAGTTCAGTCTCTCTGCAGCCAAAGTTTACTGTGATAGCTTGCTCAAGACTTTGCAAACCAGGTTCCAAAATTGTTCTTTTGAGGATTTAACAGGAAAATCTTGTTTGTCTGCTGGTTTAATTTTTTGTTTCTTGTTTTCTAGAGAGCTTTTTGAGTGGATTGAGCTTGAGCCATTGCAGTACTGGCATTCCTTTCTTTTTATGGATCAGGTTTAATCACTATACTTATGCTATTCTCTGTTCTCTTCTCTACAAATATTTCTGTTGTGAGTGTATTGTTGACACGCTTAGTACTTCCCAATAGTGTTTTCCCCCATCTTTCCTACTTATTCCCTGCTTGCCATGGTAGATGAACAATTGGTTAATACCAGATTATATTAATGAACAATTAATAGACAGATTGAAACAAGTAATTGATAAATAATTGATTAGCACAGAAATTAGAAAGTCTGAAAAGTTGATCTGGAGTATCATAGTTATAGGTGGTGTCTTGGTGGATTCAAATCTTTGTCTGTTCATATATCAGCATACTGTGAGAATATTTACAAGATAGACCAATTAATGAGCAAGCGGTACATTGCATGTGATCAATGAATGTATGTATTTCACAATTGAAAATTGAGTATTGTTCACCTCTTTTGGGCATAACAGAACTGAATGCTGAAAATCTAAGTAATGTAAAATATGTTTTAGATTATTGAATAATGTCAGTCTTTATATGTTGGTCATAAGAATTATGCATTACTAAATTTTGAACATAAATACATGAGAAAGTTTGCAATTAATATAATTATGGGTAAAAATGTATCATAAGTTACACTTAATTTTGCATAACTTGAACACAAGGGAGTAAGAAAATAATATATAATATTTCCTTTTTCTGGTAATATTATACAAACAATATAAGCTTAGGCACTTCTAGTATTGAAACTAATGTTTCATTTGCTGATTGAGTGTATTAATGGTTTAATTTTTGGTGCCTCTATTTAGTTTTTGAATCATCAAGAATTGATGCCAATGAATAATGAAAATGAATTAGTGAAGGTTATGCTTGTCAGTGGAATAAAGAATACATCAACAGTAAAATGTTTGTTATTTTTGGGAGGACAGCGGATGGATTTTCATTATATGCTCCTATAGGTAATTCTCACTTTGTTTTTGTATTATAGTACAATTATGGTGGAATTCCAGCAAGAGCTGATGACAGTTTGCAGAATGCATCAGAAGGAGATCATTCCCAAAGAGAAAAATCACAAGTAAATATTGTATCAAGCTGGAATATTTCTGAGTACCTACCCAAAAAAGTTCAGGTGTATTTTCTGTGCAGTTGTATAGCTACTTATACTTGCATAAAGAACAAGCATATTGGCTGACTAATAATCTAGGCTTTTCTTTGGTCAATCAAAACATTGCCAAAATTTTTTTGGTTATGGAATATTCTCTTCTGCTATTGTTCACTATTTCATTTTCTTGCTTATTAGTATGCATATTTTGTGACTAATGTTCTGGGCTTTTTGTAGGATCATTTTGTTTTAGTTGTCTCAGAATTTATGTTTATTCCCTGGGATTATGCTCAAAAGCAAATTGCAATCAAAACATCATTGAAAGATGACAATTCATGCACTCCATCAATCACTGTTGCTGCTTCTGAAACTTTGGACTCACATATGGTGGAATATCTCAAAGGGCAGGTATTTGTTGGTTTTCAAGTTGCTGAAGGTTGTATGTTCTTGAAGCCATTGTGTTCATGAGTTCTAAAATCAGTTCTATTTGGTTTCTTTGTGCACAGATCAGCACTTACTTCACAGACAAAATTCTAGGAGTTGTTCGTGACACTGTTCTTCATGGAAAGGGGCTGAACAAATCTGAGAATGACCGAGAAATTTCACTTGGTATCCCACAACTTGCTGGGAAAGTCCACATGGTGGATCCTGCTCTGGAGTTCATTAAGCATGTCTGTGCTGCTCTCGCCCTTGACCATAATGTCCAGCATGAAGTTCTGGTAATCTGTTTTATTTAATAAGAAATTCCTAGCATCGGAATCTCTAACCAGCAGGGACACTATGTTGTCTGCTTACCACCTGTTTAACAGCTATCCTTTTCTAACAATATCTTTCAATAATTATTATTAGTATATATTTCATTCTCAGTGGAGAGACAAGTGAAAGTATATATATAGAGAGAGAAGCAAGACTTGAGAGAGGAGAGAGAGAGAGGGAAAGAGAAGGGAGTGTAGAGAGAAGAGAGGGCAAGCATGGATCAAGTGTAGAGAGAGGAGAGAGGGAGAAGAAAGAATTTTGGGGTGGGGGCGAGAGAGAGAGAGAGAGAGAGAGAGAGCAAACACTGATATACTTGAAAAACAAAAGGTAATTTGGGAGAACTTGTTTATTTTTTGTCCCTCAAAAAGCACTTTCATATGTAAAAAAACAGAAAACAAAAGGCATTTATCAAAGATGTTTTTGGTTGTCTGTATTAAAAAACAAAAAAACAGAAAACAAGATAATCAAACAAGCCCTACGGTTTCCTCACTGTTTATGCTCTCATTATCATTTTCAAGATTATTCTAGTTCTAGGTGAACTTCCGTGTCATGTTTGATGCTTGATATAGCTATAATTGGAACAGGTGTTTCCTAGCAAGTGATGTGATGGTTTTCATGTGTGTTATCCTGTTACAGGTGATGAGAAGGAATCTGTTGAAGTATTTACGTGTGAGGGAGTTTGCTCCAGAAGCCGAGTTTCATGATCCCTGGCCTTCTTTTGTCTTACCTAATGTGATCTGCAGGTGCAGTAATTAAAATAGGTGTTTACTTAGCCCACTAAAAGTATATGAGCTAGACAATATTTTATATCAGTTCAGGAGTCAACATGTGTTTCAAGTTTGAAACAGGAGGAACAAAGTCTTCCCTTTAAGGATTTTGCTACACGGAGGCTTGAAATCACCTTTCAACTGCCATCTAGGTTCAGAACAGCAAAAAGCAATGCCCTGTTTTTACTATAATGATTTTTACCTTGACCATAATTTTGGATAATTTCCAATATCAATACCAAAAAAGGCGAAGCAAAAAACTCCAATTTATTGAGGCAGTAATGGAAGCACATGACTCACATAATCTTTGCCTGTAACTATATCCTGTCCTAAGTTATTTAATCACCATAAGACTTTGAACATTAGGTTTCATTTTTTGGTTGTAATTTTTGTTTTGGATTGTAACATTGCTTAAATGTGATATTCATTGAACTCAACTTCATGCGGATAAAATTTTCTCTATATATTCAGAAGCTTTTGTTGTTTTAAGTCCTTGATTTGTTCCATATCTCACATATCTTTCATTTAATCTATCATATGATTGGACAGCTACTGCAATGACTGCAGAGACCTGGACTTGTGCCGGGACTCAACAATGCTGGCTCAGGAGTGGCGCTGTGCTGTCCCTCAATGTGGCCAGCCATATGACCGGGAGATGATGGAAAATGCTCTTCTTCAGATTGTAAGGCAGAGAGAACGCCTCTATCATCTGCAAGATCTGGCATGTCTTAGGTGCAACCAGGTTAAAGCAGCACATCTGGCAGAGCAATGCACATGTGGTGGGTCGTATAGATGCAAGGAAGATGTGTCTGAATTCCAACGTAAAATGCAGATTTTCTTCAATGTAGCTACTCGACAGAAGTTTCAACTCCTTCGAGAATGTTGTTCATGGATTTTAGGGCTTCAATAGCTGTTGACTTGTGTGCTTCATGTTCGTAGTCTTCACCACCAAACGTTTAGTGCTGCTCGGCTGGGCACCATCACATCTGGCCTTGGTGTGGTTCTAAAGCGGTTCTTGTGCACAAAGATGAACCATGCTGTGGACACAAGGCAATGCCATCCTTCGCTCATCTATATTCTGCGAATCAATTGGACGGGTGACTGCAATTATCCGTCATTATAGTACATGCCACTTGAAACAAGAGATTATATTAGGTGGGATGGTGAAGATTTTTGAAGCTTGTTTCTCAAGCATGATGCAGTCGCCGAATATGGACTAGAAGCATATTTCCAGGAGGGCAAAATGATTTGAGGGGCCTGCGACCTGGTCTTCGCAATAGCAGTCATACTCGGAGTCCTAAAATGTACAAATAGCAAATAATTGTTATGTTTATTGCAAAGACTTTAGATGACATAGGATGCGAGAACTGTAAAGCGCTTCCATACGTTTAACAATTGATCAATGAATTTTAGATTTGGATCATATATTTTTTATGAAAGTTTAGTGTTTAATGCTAAGGGATACCTTGGCTAGCCTAATCTGCCATGTAAGAAATGGATTACATCTGCCAAATAATTTTATTTTATTTGAGATTATATTTTACTTTGCCAAATTCCCATATGAGTTAATCACAATTTATTCTTTTATGGTGGTGGGTCCAGCACTGTGATTCTCTCTTTTTTTTTTGTCAAATTACACAAGAATAACTAAAAGATGCGAGCGCCTAAGGAAAATGGAAACAGTAGCTCTTGGTAAAAGTACGAGTAAAACAAATTTCTTACTGGAAATTTACTGTGCTAGATGTCATATTTTTGGGATGATTTGCGCATGCATTACAATCTATCTACTATCTTCCAACAACTCTATGAGTATAAATAGGGAATGAATATGTTTATTTGGAATTTGAAGGGGATTCAACTAACAGCATTAAGGATGTCAAAGAAATTGACACCTCGGCCATTTTTATTTTTGAGCACTCTTTAGCATTCGAATCATCTTCGCCGAATTAGTTATCATTTTGATGTTGTGTAATTAAACAACTAATTTTCGAATCTTTGGTCTCATTGTTGACTACACATACACATGTCATTATGATTGCTCCATGCTCTCCTTTCGCTATGTTATTTTGTCTTGTTACTGCTGCACTCTGAAGATCACTTGCTGCTGCCTGCTCTTTACTTTCATTGTTCATTGGCAAGCACTAGCCTAGAAGACTTGCGCTACAATTCCTTTCCTCACAATAATGGTTAAACCGTGGGGTGTGTCAGTTACTAAGCTCAAGGTTTCTGCTTTTCTTTCTCCGCATTTCGCAGAACAAGTGAAAAAGAACATTTAATTGCTAAAACTTTTACGTATAAATAATGACCACAACATATAATTATTGGTAATATTATATGGTTTGTTGATGATTAATATTGCAAAGAAGAAAATGTAATGAAAGAATTTATCATCGTATTTTATTATATATATATAAAAATTCAAATATAAATTTAAACTTTTTAATTATTATAATGTTAGTTTTTGCAATTTTAATTTCAAATTAATTTAAAATTAAATCAAAAAGTATGTATCATTCATTTGGCCACATGAGCAATGAACTTCCAAAAGGGGGCAGGGTAAACATGACAGAAGTAACAAAATCACTGGATACTAGCAACTATAATTAAACGTCTCACCACATTCGGGGGATTAAATGAGACCAAATTCAACAATACTAATCAAAATGGTTACTGAATTGCGTTTATCGTTATATCTAAAACCAATCTCAACTGGATAAAATATTGCTTCTCAACATTGGATTAACCGAGTTCTTTATTTATGTCTTCTTTTTTCTTCTCGCTCCTCTTCCTGTTCTTCTTCATGTTGCAGACTGCAGGTTGAATAGTCTCAATCCCATTGCTTTGATCATCATCAGCTGAAGTTCCACGGTGCTTGTGGATCAGGTCATGAAGGCTATGGTCCGTGTCCTTTTCCTTTAGGTCCCTGTTCGGCTGTATACCTAACGTGCAATAAGTTCAAACTCACCATGGAATGGGGGTCAGAGCCTATGCGGCCTCTTAGTCTGACATTAAAATTTAATGGCTCAATTCAGGGGTTCCCTAGCCAGAAGACCTCTAAGTCAGGAAAACACCATGGATGTAAGACATATGTGCGGTTTTGTCTTGACGCCCGCCACATCCATACCCGACGTATAAAATAATTGATGAGACCCAAGAGACAATACATATTCACGTAGACTTCTTGTTGCGACCCAATTATTGTATTGCATACCCAGCTTATATACCTCAAATTTCAATTGCTACACCTTATAGCATACATACTGTTGATATACAAAAAACAAGTTTATTCTGAAAATACAAAAATATTTCAAAGTGTATATTTAATATTATTTTTGTTGTAACAAACTTTATGTATATATAACGGTAGAATTTCGTTGTAATATATATATTTTTTATATGATAAAATATAACACATTTATTTATAAATTGTGTTATTGAAATTAAATTTACAAAATTTTATATATTAATTAAAAAATGATATTTTCACATCTTCTCTCTTTTTTATAAAAAGAGAATCAAAAAATATGTGTGTGTGGGGTGATTCAAGAGTTACTTGACAAAGAAAAAGATTCTTTTAATATCAATAAATATAACTATTTTAATATTATTTTATAAAGTAAAAAATCTTTTTATAACTACCATATAAATAAAAAGTTTTGAAAATGTTCCAACTAATACAAGGTTAAGGCTCTAGAATACATGTATGTTTTCTGTAACAATTACAAGGGAATTGGAAATTGCAATACTAAATTGGAATGAATTAAAATTTTGAAAATCAGAATTTTGTATATGGACGGCTTGAAATAAGAATTAGGCCGCATATAACCCCGAAATAGTGTAATTAACTGCTAAATTTAAAGTTTAGGGCGAGAGGTAAAGTTCGGTTAAACTTCTCTCCACCTCCAATCCAACAAAACCCAATCCGAAATAGTGTTATTGCGAGTTGTGAGTGGCACAAAGTCTTACAAAACAGTAATTGGGCCTATGCAGCCCAGAGTTCCAAATGAAAAACAAGCACTCATCAATCAATCAATGTACATCATTCTGTAATTTGCATGCGCACGGCGGTCGACTCCGAAATTTTAGACAATATTCCGGGACTTGGAAAAGGAAAATTGCTTCACGGCCTAAGACCATTTGCCTCGGTTTTCGTGGGCCAACTTTGAGTTGGCATCCATTCATCTTTCCGTTGGAACGAATGATAGAAGGCCTAACATGACCTAGAAGAAGGCCACGAGCACACAATTCAACAAAGTTGTTGGGGCGGTTCCATGGATGATATCATGTGATGCAAAATTTTCTGTAAATATTGTTAACGTTCAAATTATCTTGGTTCTGTATAATAGACGCACGTTGAGTCCTTCAAAGACTTTTTTTCCTTTTTTTAATGCTTTTCTTTCTCACGCGGGTTTCTTTGATTTGTCTGATTAATGGTTTGTTGTTAGCTCGAAAAATACGGCGGGACATGTGAAGGTACAACTGGGAAGTACAAATTTGTCAAGGCAAGCCGCCAGAATTTCGTGTCAAGATGTCCAAAAGCTTCACTCGCCACAACCAACATGAAGACGGACGCACAAGCCCTAGAGTTTGTCTGCAACTTGTCGACTTGCAAATATTGGGTAACTTGAGGGACACGTAGTAGGAGTCTAGACACCGATATCAAAGATCGGGTTAAAATCTCGGGAACAGAGCCATAAATTCATAAAAAAAATAAATAAATAAAATTATTAATTATTTATACGATGTAACCTACCGTTCAGTATGATTTTTGATATATATTTTATACTATATGGTGGGTTTCCAACAATAAATAATGTGCACAATTGCTAGGTCTACTTCTGGATAAAAGAGTATTTAATTTTGCTCTTTTTGTTTCGTTTTGTTTTTTCTAACAATCCAAGTCTTATTAATAGAACAGCAGCACAATTTTATTTATTTATTTATTTTTTTTTTTCTGGGAGTCCTATTTTTACTTGCAGGCATGAACAATCTGATTGATCTAGTGTAAGAAGCCATTTAGCCGGACAGGCTAGATGTGTCTAATTTAGCAGTTAATGTTTCTTAATTATCCTAATCATACAAGAATTGAGATCGAAATTGACATTTATGAACAGAGCTCATGGACGGGGTTATGTAAACAGAAATCTTATTCTGTTTTGTGTTCCAAATTATAATTAATAGGAAAAAACAAAAGCAGAAGAAGAACTAAATAAAGCTCGTCCGAGACAATTTTCATACTGTTGAACAACCAGCCGATCGATCTCTACAAAGTCAGCAGGTCGAACCAGTTGTACAGAAGAACTAAAAATCACGTTTTGGACATGTCGATTATGGCACATTGAAGAATCAATTGCGGCGGCTACCATAGAATTCAGGTGATGCCATCCAACGATATTTAACCATCGAAACAGACTTTTGTGGCATATGGAAGACTGGAAAACGAAAGTTTTGACTGGATGACCCATGCCGCATATGGTCAAAAGTCAAAGCATACAGGATCTCAATTCAAATCGTTTGCCGGGATCGGGATTGGAGATTAGGTAATGACATTCGTTTCATTTCAACTCAGTTTTCCAACCTCTCGTTCGACTCCACAATTTTGCTCCTGCGGATAACGTGAAAACATTGTTATCGGCACAATGACTTCTAGTGAAGTCGGACAAGAAGTCAGAACACGTGCTTTTGTTCTGATACGTAACCCTCGAGAAATTAAAATTGTGAGGAATGCAGGGTGTCAAGGTGTGGTGTATTTGTTGACGTGGCCTATAACGTGAGGCAAAGTAATAAGCTTCTCATTTTCCCATTACAACTATGTTAAACAAGTTGAACATATTTAATTTCAATTTGGATCAAATGAGAGATCAAATGAGTTAACTAAAAAAAGATTAGTCATGTTGTGCAACTCAATAAACATACCTTAAAATAATAATCTAATCATTAAAAACTAACTTCCAGATTCCTTTACTAACCAACCAAATTTTAGTTCAATGGGACCATTAATCAATGTTCATCCACGTGATTTATCAAACTTAGTATAATTGATAGAACAAAGTATTACCCAAAAAAAAAAAAAAAAAAACAATAATCTTGATTCTAGAATGAAAGTCTTCCCAAAACCTAAATCACGATCCAATTGTTTAAAATCAAAATATGTGTGCCCTTCCAATTACAAATTTGATCAAAACTACGCGTAGAAATATTTCTTAGAATACATATGACAGAACATAAAACCAAAACCACATTATAGTATACCAAACCCAATCTCCACCATTCAAAATGAAAAATAAAATGTCCTCTATCAATTATCAAAGTTTTAACTCAATTAGACAATAATTCACAATTGAATTATGAAATACAATGATGACTGCTCCAAATTAGAAGGATTTTCAACAATTCTTACTCTCTTTTTTCTTTTTGTTTTTGGGTATCTATTGTCTCATTACTCTAAAATTAGATTTTTTAGTTATAAAATAGAGTATTTATATCTTCATTGAGTGTTATTCCACAACAATTAGACTTCTCCTTTGCATAAGAAAGTACTCGATTAGCATAACAGGATCATACAAGCTCTACCTTGAAAGATAGACTTGACTTTTGACCTATATAAAATGTAAATTAGAATTTTCACTTTCAATGACACCTTAAATTATAAGATCAGCATAATAAGAGTTTACAATGTTCAGGATAACCTATATTATACTTAGATTGCTATCCTTTTTTTAGAAAAAAAAAAAAATCATGCAACTTCTATTTTAGCAAATGAAACTTTATGTCATACCAATTATTGTGTAAAAACAAAAAAAAAAAAGATTTAATACAAATATTATTAACATCCTTAATATATTTTTTGTGTTCATATAAAGGCTTATTATGGTGATGAAAAAGAATAGATTTCTCTTGTGGCATAAATCTCTTATCTCCTCTGCAAAGTTTTTGAGTTCTAATCTCAACTTGACCTAATTAAAAAAGTTTCCTTTTCATCTATCTAGAAAATTGAATCTAAAACCTATATTATAGAAACTTAGATTTTTATTCACTGGATATTGCCTAGAAATATCACGTATTTTAGAAAATCATATATTACTACAAGAGATAATAATAAAGTGGGTTGCCCATACACTTTTATAAGAAGAAATTTTTCGGTGATGAGAAATTTATTTCAAGTAATACTAAGTCACTATTATTATATTTTTTTTCATTAAAATATAGTAATAATTAGTAGTTATCTTTATTGAATGTCAAAGAAAAAAGAAATTGTAGGTCCAAAAATACCTTTTATAGGAATTAGTGGGAAATTCAAACTTTTAACCTCCCCAAGAACCATAATCCTTTGAATAATTCAATTAATCATGACTGTTTATCATTATTGTAATTCTTGCTTATTTTATAGAATAGATTTATAAGAATTCCAATTATAAGAGCATGCATCATTTTCAACCTTGTTGTGAAGCAATACTTGACAATTAAAAATTAATAAAATTGCAAGCTAGTTGATGAGAGGAGTTAAAATGTAAAAGTGTAGGTTTAGGGTATTAAGATGACTTTATTGTAAAAGTGTCTATTCCAAAAGGATGACTTACCTTTAAACTTTAAAGTGGAGGGGCTTCTTTTATGTCTTTTGTCATTGTAACATTAACTTCTAGCTCACTTAAAACATGTGTGACATGTAGAAAAACAAGCAAAGTCCCTTTGTCCATGTGTTTGTCAAATATATGTAACATTGTCTAAAAACATGAAAGTGAACGATTTTCCTTTTATTTTATTTTATTCAAATTACTTGGTTGGTCAAAATTAGAAAATTGGGAAGAGTAACATAGAGTTTTGACACTTTTTGTTCTAAAAACTAACCATCAAACTTATGCCATTAACAACCATTAAGATTAGAAGTTTGAGAAAAGTAAGTGCCAAAATGTAGTGTACATGTTAATATAGCCTATGACATGAGGCAAGTAACAAGCTAGTCATTTTTCATCACAAATTCAAATTTTCATTTCAATGTATTAGGCAAAATGTGATTGTAATATATATATATATATATATAAAAGAAAAAGAGCTAAAACTGATATAAATCAAATTGGATATAAATTTTAGGTAGCTAATTAGATCCACCAATAAAAGAATCAAATAAAAAAATAAATAATTGTTACTACTTAAATTGGTCATATCCATGGATGTAAAGAACCTAAAATGATCATTTGCCATCACTGACTTGCTCCATCATTGTTGTTAATAAACTACTCTTGTCTCTTTGAAATCTCTTTTTGGCAATTTAATGACAAATCCATACTATCTACTCTACTCCTTCTTCTATGTGTAAGGAGTTAGCTTGAAGATTAGTTTAATTCTCTACTTATAGCTATATTATGTGAGTTTTAATGAAAAATAATTGGTTTGTTCACATGCACTTTAAATTTTTTGGTTAAAAAACTAAAAGTTGAGACTTTCTTCATTATGTTCTCCAATTTTGTAAGCTTACCATTTATTATTTGTCATTAATGGATAAAAAAATTGTCAACCCAAGAGGACTTAAAATGGTAGCATGGATATTGGAATTTTCCTAGTATATTAGGATTAATATACTGAAATTATATTTTTCATGCCTATGTTATTGTTAGCAAAGCAATCTGATGGTGATGTGAAACTCAAGCAATTGTTTAGGCATGACATATTTGTTAATTCCTAAAATAACTTAAGATAGAGAGTTGAGTAGATCTAATCATTTTGATTATTCAACCCCTACTTCGTTTTAACTCTACAAAGAGAAAATAAGATAATTAATAACAAATAATAAAAAGTTTCTTAAATTTTCTTATACATCAAAATAAAGAGAGATAAGGGAAGAGAGAGAAAGAGCATGCATAACAATTTATAGTGATTTTTCTTGAAATAAGAGTCTACATTCATTCCTTCAAGTTCCTTTATTGAAAAATCAACTTCATTAATTATTTCTTCTTTACACATAGTTACCTTGACCTTGATCACAACAAAATTTTTATAAGACTTTCACAAGAACCAAATATTCAACAACACTTAGAGACTTATTGAAATTGCTTTTAATTAAAGCACTATTACTCTTTTACAATTTTAACTTTTCTCTCTTAAAACCTTTGTTATTTGATCTTTTCACTATTAATCACTTTTTTCTCTTTTCTCTTTCATCTTACACTAAGTTAAAAACAAAATATTCAAAGTTTAACTTAATCTTGCAAAAAAGAGTTTCTTAAATTTTCTTATAAATAAAAATAAAAAACTAATTATTAGACATTGATTTTTTATTCCATAAAGAGAATCAATTTTAAAAATAGAAAAGTTTTAACTCTAAAATATTTTTTTATTGTAGCACTTAGACTAGGTGATTGAGCTAAAATTTCTGTAACTTTTTTTGACTTCTACGTTTTCATCTCTTTAGTCCTATTAGTCAACTACTAAAATGGTCTTATTGATTAAATTAAATTTTTTGTAACTTTTTCAATTTGAAGCTTTCAACTCTTCAGTTACTTTTAATTGACTATAACCACGATTAAATCAACTGATTTGAAATTTTTTTAACTTTTTCTCTTTATAGCATTAAACTTTTTTTGGTGTCTAGTTAACTGAAGGCATTAATCTAATTGACTAATCCAAATTTTCTGTTTCCTTTTTGCTTCTCTTCTCTTTTCATCAAGTTTTCTAATCGATAAGATATATTAATCAATTTGAATTTTGTGCCAAATTTGAATTTTCATGAGTGTTTCCATTTTTCTTTAAGATCTTAATCGAAAGACATGATCTTTGTAAAAATGTTAGCTTCATTTAAATTTGAAATTCAAAGATCTTATTATAAAAGATTGAATCAAAATAATATCTTTCTAAATAAAGCTCAAATGTTTGTCCATCTAGAAGGTAAAAATATAAAAGTATATTTCAAATAAATTGACATTAATTAAGTATAAAAGATAAATCAAAATATAATATATATATATATATATATATATATAACACATGATCCTAATAATCTCAACAATTTGCTCTCTTTTTATGATGATAATCATAATTGATTGATAATGCAAAAACATAAATAAGTTGCAATATCTTCTTAGGAATTTATGCCCATCCCTTGCTAATGCAATCAAAGCAATTTGCCTTAATCAACATATAAACTTAGTAAGTATGAAATTAATAAACATTGATTAATCAATAAACATAAGTAAGTATCAAAGTATAAAGTAGTCAAATATCAATTAAATATAATAATTCAAAAATAAAAAGGGTAGCATTAAATAATGCATAAAAAATCTATATCTCCAAAGGATTAATAAGGTCATAAATTATCTCTATTCTTTTTTGGCATCATCAAAAAAAATTTTGGAGTAGAAATTCATTACATCCTTTTCTTAGAGCTCACTACATATGAACCTTTTTTTTTTTCTTTATTATGTCAAGAATAGATGCAAAAGTCTCTTTTTATTCCTTTATGAAATCTTATAGCTCCACTCGAATATCATCTACATCATCCATAAGTCCATTCTAGTTCCCCTTAAACTCATCAACTTATTTAACTATGGCAAACATGTCAACAGTAGTGGAGGTGTGGGTAAGAGTTAAAAGACTTATTGGGGTAAGCTCTATGTTAGGAGGTTTTTAGCCAAATCTTAGTTCCTTCAAAGGTGTAGACCATTTCTTTTTACTTTGAACAAAAATGCTTCTGTTTAAGAGTGGTTGTACTAATGAATTGACACATACTAAAATATGAAGGGGCTTTTTTTATGTTAGAACACCTAACTTTAAGAGAAGATTACTTAAGTGCATTCTATATGAAATTTTCTTATTTTCTACTTTTAAGCCTTTTCAATCACTCTTATCATATCCTATGACATGTTAAATATTTCATTCTTCAAAATATAAGTTAATTGATACATGGTAGGAAAAGTTTGGCAATCATAATGTCCAACTTCATAATTAATACTATAAGTTACAATTCTTTGTATTATTCTCAACTTAATGGGAAATAAAGAAGTTTTGAATGATTTTTTACTATTGACATTTTCCTCATAAAAGTCCACTTAGCCTTCAATGCTTTTATTTACTCTTAAGTAGTAACTTTCTTAAATTCCATGAATTATTCCAATCAACACTTCCATCCTCTAATGACAAATCCAAATAATTTATAATCACTTAGAGTGATTTTAACTTCCTTTCTATATACATAAAGAATGATTAATGTACAATTCTTATTTATCTCTATGTTAGCAAAAAAAAAAAAAAAAAGAAATTTAACATCTCTATGTAAAACTTGCATGCAAAGGTGATAAACTTCACTCACTTTTAAACTTAAAATCCAACTAAAAGCTCATTTGATTTAGGCTCAACAACCAAGTTCAAGTTCAAAAGTCTATTAATATATATAATTCTCTTCTTGAATTCACAAAAATCATCTTCAATTTTTTATGTTATTAAATAAAAATTGTAATACCTTGATGAATTAAAGAGTTGAGAAGAATATGGAGGACTTACTATGGTTACCTGTGAGGTAGAGGAGGAAACATCATAGGTGGTTGTAAAGGCATCAATGTGGTCTCCAATAAAGTTGAAGATACCAATTTAACACTTTTTTTTTTCTCACTTATCTTCCTCTTTGGAATCAATTTGATTCTCTTTTATAAAGGTCAATTATGGTATTTTCTTCAAGAATTTGTAGAAGAAGAAGGAAGAAAATTAGATATAGTGAGTGATGAGAATCCAAATGGCATTGATGATGGAAAGAACTTAACAGTGACTTTTAGTTTGGATATTAAGGTCATTGGTGGTATAGAAGAAGATAATGATGTGACAATGACACTTTAAGTTATTGAGGACACCAAACTTGATTTCCTTACTTTAAGCTTCTCTTTCTTTGAGCTAGAACCATATTTTTGGTGCTATTAATGATAGGTTTGAGAGATTAATGTTTTCAAAGTATTGATTTTAGTGAATTTGATAGAAATTTGTAGATTTAGAGTTTGAATTTAAAAAGGAAAGAAAATTTTTAAGAAAGAGTGATTTTTGCATTTTTGGAAAAGGGAAAAAGGAAAGAAGGCTTTTAAAATACCATTGATTGACTAGTGTAAGTTATAAGTTGATCATTCACATTAATCAATCTATACTTTTGATTTAATCAATTGATACCTCTTGAACAAAAGGATTACTTTCATTTTTGAAACTCAAAACATCCAAATTAACATGCAACACATATATCAAACATATAAATACATATAATCTTGGCTAAAAACATACAAATCATAGTAATTGCATAATAAAGAGATTAATCCATCACAATCACACCTAATTTTTATCTAATGATTACATATTTATCCTCACTCTCAACTTTAGTGAAAATGTCAATTAATTGATCTTTGATGTTCACAAACTCTAAGGACACATCTCTCTTAAACATATGATCTCCAATGAAATGGTGCTTAAAGTCAATTTGTTTAACTTGAGCATGGTGTATAGGGTTTTTGGTCATATTGATTATACTTATGTTATGACACTTAATGGACACATGAAAGTAAGGCACTTTAAAATCCACTAAGGCATATTTCCTTTAAAAGCAATTGAGTAAAACAAGATCTCACTATCGTGTACTTTGCTTTAGTTTCCTTTTTATTGCACTATTAAACTAAGCTTGGCTAAGGAGTTGACATGCACTTATGGTCCTCTTCCTTTTAAATCTATCTCTTGTAATGTCTGAATTTAAGTAACCTACTAAATCAAAGGTCGATCCCTTAGGATACCAAAGTCTAAAACCCAAGAGCACTCTCTTAAGGGTAACAAGGTGTGACTTTATTGAGTTAGATTGAAATTTTGCACACAAACAAATTTCAAATATCAAATATCAAATCTAGTCTATTAGTGGTAAAATGGAAAAAACTACTTATTATACCTCTACATTTGTCTTCATCAACAACCTTACCACTCACTTCACTATCTAGCTTTATAAAACTAGTAATTAGAGTGCCATAAGGTTAGGATTCATCCATGTTAATCATCTTTAATAGCTTGTGTGTATACTTGGCTTGGCTAATGAAGATTTCATTCTTTGTTTACTTGATTTGGAGTTTAAGGAAGAAATTTAATTGTCTCATCATCCTTATCTTAAGCTCTATCTCTATATCATTAACAAAGTCCTTGTATAATAACTAATTAATAGCACTAAATATGGTATCATCATAAATTTCAACAATTAACAAATCTTTATTTGGAAAACCCAAACATGTAATAATCATTTGGAAATTAAAAGCAATGTATATGCTAGCAAAATAAACTTGCACACAAAACGAAAACAACCTTTTTCACATCCTAGGGCTCCAATTTACTATTCAAGACAACTCTTGTAGATATAAAAACAATGCTAGGTAACACCACTTCATGTATAAAGTTGTTGTTATCAACAAACTCTACTCTACCCAAAAGAGAAAACTAACAACACTGTCATAATTCAAAAATTAAAGTAATTTTCCTTTTTTAATATGTGGTGGTAATGATAGAAATATATTAACAATATTAAAAGAAAACTAATCCTTAATGATAATGCTAAATAATGTTTTGAATAACTACGACAACAATATTAAGATACTATTTTCCTTAATTCTTAGAATTGTTGAAAATGTTAGAAGTAGGACTTATGCCTCTTACTTAATGTAACCATATCCAAGCAATATCAAGGTAACAAGCATGATGGTTGTATAACCTATTTATTGAAATTAGGGCAAGAGGTTAGTTTTACATTAATGAATGAGACGTTAACTTGATGATAAGAGATGTAGACTTAACAAACCAAGTCCCCCCTACCAAACAAAAAAAGATAGAATATTACATGAAAACGCCATTAAAAGGAGACCAACCTTTAAAATTGTAATCCCATTATAAAGTTTTGCAAATCTCTTTTGTATTTTTTTCCTTATCCTAATCATTTTTTATTGTAAATCTCAACAAATACAAGAATACTATATAAGAAATTAAGTCATTTGCAAAGTTACTATTAACTTGTAAAATAATTGAGAAACTTATGTTAAAATAATGAAAACCCATTCCTAACTTTCTTTAAGGGCTTTTTTATGGTCAAACTCATCAACATTAATCATGTCACCCTTTAACATAGTAACATACAATTATGGCATATAAAAATGAGTTAATGTTTTGAAAAGAAAGAAAATATTATGAAATTATTTTGCATCAAGTTATCAAATTAGCAATGATAAAATATTAAAAAATTTCAATGACAAATCCTTCTTGCTTGTTTTCTAAATAAATAAGTCATCATCTAACTTTTGGAAGTAAACACTACTGCTATACATGCTCTTAGAATAACCATAACCTAATATAAAGAAATCAAACCTCTTATACCATTATCTTGGAAATTATTTCAACTCATACAAGGATTTTTTCAACAAACAAACATGATCTTCCTTGCCTTCAACCTCCAAAACCTTATGGATACCTCATGTATATTTGTTCCTCAAGTTTAGCATGTCAAAAAGTTGTTTTAACATCAAGTTACTCTAACTTCAAATCATACATGGCCACTAATTTAAGTAAGACACGTATCAAACTATGTTTAATTATGAGTGAGAAAGCATCATTAAAGTCAACACTTTGTACCTGACTAAATTCTTTTGCAACCAAATGTACCTTATACCTTACATCTTTGACTATAATATACCTTCTTTCCTTTTAAAGACTCATTTGCAATTAATGATTTTCTTTTCTAAAGGTAGTTTCATAAGAACCCATGTATCATTTTTGTAGAGAGATTTTATTTCTTTATTCATCACAACCAACCACCTAGATGAGTTAACACTTGAAACTATTTTTAAATATGTAAATGGCTTACCATCTTTACTAGTTTCTTATGTAACTAAAAGAGTATAAGTAACATAATTTTTATATCTTTATAATAGTCAAATCTCATTTCTTGGTTTGTCTTTGATTATAAAATGATTTTCCACTTTTATCTTAAAAGGAATTTGCAATATCTAATGAATCTGATTCAATGTAAGAACTTTACCACATGGTATATCAATTTACAACTTTAAACTCCACTTACTTATATGCATTATCACTTTTATTTACATCAAAAGGATTAAAAGACTCTCCTTTCAAATGTAACACAGGGGATTTATCAAATATAACATTTTTATTAATCACAAATATTGGTGAATTAAGATACCACTAATGATACCCCTTCACTTAAGATGCATGTCCAAGAAAAATGCATTTTTTAGCTCTAAGTTCCAATTTCCCATCATTAACATGCATGTATGTAGGAAATCTAAATATCTTCAAATCATAGTAATTAGTAGGAATTCCTGACTAAACTTCCTTTATAGTTTTTAACTTTATAAATGCTAAAAGTATATAGTTAATGATATATAATAAGTTGTATAAACTGACTTTACCCAAAACCTTTTTTGACAAACCAAAATTGGAAATCATATAACAAGCTCTCTCTAAATCATATGACAAACAATGCTTTAATTTTCACAAAATTTATTAAATTTACATTCACAAAATTCTAAGTCATTATTTATCCTAAACTGCTTAATTTACTTACTTATTTGCTTTTCAATCAAAGCTTTCTATTTCTTAAATATTTGAAAAACATCATTCTTTTGTTTCAAAAAGAAAATCTAAACTTTTCTTAAATAATCATCAATAAAAGTTAACATGTACCAAACATCACCTTTTGACAGATTGCAAGATAGCCTCTAATGATCTAAGTGAATATAGTTTAGAGTGCTTTTTATTATGTGAATTACTAGAGATTTAAAACTAACACACTTCTATTTCCTAAAGATTTAATATTTGAGAAGTCCAACTTCTTAATACGTTATCCACACAGAAGGTTTTCTCGCTTAACATAGATAAATCCATCTCACTTATATGCCCCAATTGCATATTTCATAATTTTGTAATATCTACCTCTAAATTAAATGATGTAAAAATATAGTATTTATAACTATAGATCCCTACAAAATATACAAACTTCTAGACCTATAAGTTTTCATGATAATGAAAACACTTCTACTGAATTTTGGAACTCCATTTTTACCAATGTACATGTAACTAAGAGTTTCAAGTATTCCTAAAGAAATGAGATATTTCTTCAACTTTGGAACTTGTCTAACTTATATGAGTGTTCTCATAATATTATCATGAGTTTTGATTTTAATTGTACCAATCCAAGTAATTTTGTAAAATATATTATTATTCATTATAATAATTTTACTTTCAATAGATTCATAAGTGAAAAACTAGTTCCTGTTAGGACATATATCGTACAAGTAGGTAAAATCCTAAATCTATTCATTAGTAAACCTTAATTTATCATTAACTAAAAAAAAAAAAATTTCTTTATTCTCATCTTCTATAACTTTAATTCATTATTTTTGTACTTATCCCTATCCTTTTCTTTTTCTTTATCTTTTAGCTTAAAGTAATTAGTTTTAATATACTCTTTTCTTTTACAATAATTACATACTAAATTTCTATATTTGCATTTAGATTTAGATTTAAATTTCTGACTATTTGCATTCTTCTTATTTGATTTGCCCTAAACCACCTAACTGTCTGGTTAACCACTACTACTTTTCCCATGTGAAGAAATATTTACAATAATTAGTCTGAGATAGTTTATTTGTGAAAATGTTTAGAGAAACCTTGGAATAAAAAATGGGTAATCCTGAGCCAAATCCTATTTTACGAAAACAAACAAAAGTTTATAAAGACAAAATGAACAGGAATTGAACTCTATGAGATCTAATCTCCCATTGTTCCTCAGTGACTCAGTGGTAGAGCGGTCAGCTGTTAACTGATTGGTTATAAGTTCGAATCCTACTTGGGGAGATTTAAATTCGGAATGAAATGGATTTTTCAGATATTTATATATTGGAATATATTAAAACTTAATATAATAAATTAATATAATAAAATAAAACTATTTATTAATAATATATTATCTTATTATCTATTTAATAATTAGACTATTATAATAATAGATTATTTAGTATTTACTATTATATAATTTAATAAATTATAGATATAATATATGTCGAAATATTTTTTTTTTCTGTTTAGTTCGATCTATTAGAAATAATAAGTAATAGGTAAATAACTAAAAAAAACAAGAAAAAAAAAAAGAAACAAAAGCAAAAGAATAAAATAAAGAATAATATATAAAAATAATAATAACAAATAAAACCAAAATTCTAAACAAATTGGAACCTTGAACCATTGACTGGGAATGGGAATGCGTGAAAAAAATTTTCTCGTGATTTTTCTAGTCATTTCTATGATCATCGATCATAGAGAAGCCTCTTTATCATTCTGTATAAATGTACTATTCTATTTGTATAGATATGGTAGAGGGGCAGATTCAATCCTTGTTCGCATGGAGCCTTTTATTATGTCTCGGTTAAAGTCGGATTGTTGTGAATAATATATCAAAGTTACTTCGCCTCTTTGGCCGATACTACTGGAAGGATTCCTCTTTGGATAATAGGTACTGTAACTGGTATTCCTGTGATTAGTTTAATAGACATTTTCTTTTATATTTAATTATTATTTATATTTATATTTATTATTTTTTATTTTATATTTATATTATTATTATTTATATTTTATTTTATATTTTCTTATTAATCTAAAATGGAAGAGAGGAAAAAGCCAGCTGTTGGAGATCAGTGATCGATTTTTAGGTTTCGTAAACCTAATTGGTTCTTTCCAATTACGTAAATCAATAGTTCAAACCACACTCAAAGGTAAGACATTTTCCATTTTTATAGGAACTTGATTTAGTTTCTTAATTTTAAAATAAACTTAATTTCTCTATAAGAAATAGTTTTTTTTATCATAAAATATTATTTTTCTAAAATATTTAAATAAATGGGAAAGATAATACAATAATAATAATGTTTGATTCTCATCCTCAATATAAACATATATATTACTCAAATCTATAAATAAAAAATTAAATTTATTAAAATACAACAATAAATATGTTCCTTTAAGCATATTAAGTATATATAAACTTATTTTAAATAAAACCTATTCTTCACTATTTTCTTCATATGCAAAATCTGTAATATCTTTCATTAATTCTTGACGATTATTTCAATAGTTACTTCTTTTAAAATCTCATTAACTAGATTTACAATGATTTCTAATCTAGCCTTCTTGTCAAGACTAGTATACTTTTCATTTGACATCTTCTTTAACTTTTATCTTGAACTAATATGACTTACAGTTTTAACTACCACATCTTAAAGTTAACACTTCTATCAAATTTCTTAAAAAATACTTAATTATTATCATAATAACTTTTTTTTTTCGATAAACTAAGTTTTAATATCAATTTATTAAAAAATAAACCTTAGGTTTTAATCCTTAAAAACCTAAATACAATAGATATTAAATTCATGTGATTTAATCAATTTGATTTACATTTATAGTTGAAAATAGAAATAAATATTAATAAAATAAAAAATAAAAAAAATCAAAAACTCTTTTAAAACTTAATTAACAAATATTTAAATAATAGACTAAAGTTTTTTTAATTTTAATATCCCAATAATAAAATAAATTATATTATTTATTATTTATTAAAAAAATTGTATCACCTTATTTAATATTTAGATGTAGAATTTTAACCTATAAATTAAATTTTAATATCAATTTATTAAAAAATAAACTCTAAATTATAATTTTTACAAATAATAATAAAAAATAAAATAAAATATAAAAAATAACTAAATATAATTGATATCAAATTTATATATATTAGTTAATTTAATTTATATTTATAAATAAAAATAAAAATAAATATTAATAAAATAAAAAATAAATTTTTTTAAAAAAATTTATTTGATAAATATTTAAATAATAAATTAATTTTTTTTAATTTTAACATCTTAATAATAAAATAAGTTATATTATTTTTTATTAATTAAAAAAATTAAATTATTTTATTTAATATTTTGTTGTAAAATTTTAACCTAACTTACTAAATATAAATTTAAAATTTATCACGTAACAACAAATCAATTCTATTTTTTAAATTGTAGGGTTGTTTGTTTTTGAAGTATAAATTTCTTTTTTAGGCAGTTACCTGCGAGCACTCTTGTTTGTTACATGAAAGTCCGAGATGCAGAGCACTTGGCGGAGGCCGTTGAAGCCGACATATGTAGTTGAACAAGGAAACAAACCCCACTTGTGTCCGACTCTGACTGGTAAGCTGTAACGCAAAAGACATAAAGAAAGGAAGAAAATTATTTTCTGGAAGCACGTGATTCAGCTGACTACTTTACTGCCCAAAGCTACCCGGCATTTAGCGCACGCGTTTGTTGTGCAATATTTAAATCTAGGCCACGAATTAAAGACGTGGACGCCTAAAGGCAAGGAAGAAAAAAACAATGACCATAAATATTTTTTAATGAACGTAATTGATTTAATCTTTTAAAGATTTTAATTTTAATTTTTTAAAATATAATTTATTTATAATTTTATATTATATAATAAATAAAATTTAATTAAAATAAAAAATAATAAATTATATATATATATATAAAATCATAAATAAATAGTATTCATAAAAAAATAAAATAAATATAGTAAGTACTTAGTTTTTTTTTTTATTCTTTTCAATAGATAAGAGATTGAAAATTCTGATATAAAAGAGTATCTTCTAAAATTGGTCAGGGATAAATTTAGTTTCCGCAAAAATTAACTCAAAAAATTACTCTTACAACAAATTAAAATAAAAAATTTAGAAAGATTGACACTTCACCATGAAACCTTTTTAGTGGCAAACATCATCGTTAACACAATAAACGCCAATTGTAATATTCATCTAAAACCGTTTATTCGTTTAATTATTGTACATTGATTGGTTGCATTTGTCACGATATTATTATTATTATTCAAAAATAGCATGGCTTTAGTTATTATAAATTTTGATAGCTACGTTAAGATTCTAAACGCTCGTGTATTTCACTTACAATTCAGTAAGTGTTCCAATGAATAATAAAAAAAAAAAGAAAATAATAATAATAAAATATATTGGTTCCTTCAAAAGAATCACCACTTTGGTTCAATAATACTAAAATAAAAAGAAAAAAAAAATCCTGTTAGATATATTTTTCTAAATATTAAATTTAATAATTTGCTAAGTATATAGAAAATGGTCCACATGACAAAATCATCAACAACATGATATTTGTCCCTACATACGAACCGAACGTTTTCTTAGCTATAAATAAAGTGCCTACGTTTGCTCCAAGTGTCCACCACCTTCCTCTCGTCACCTTCCTTGCTCCTTCTAACTCTCTCTTTCCCTTTGGCTTCTTCTTAGTTATATTTATCTAAAAGAAATTATTTTTTTTTTTTCTTCTTGAAATGGATCTTGATACTTATTTCTTGTGCTTGCAGTCCATTTCTACTGCCTTCTGCTTCCTCTTCTTTAGTTTCACCATACTGTTCTCTGTGTTCTCCTTGTTTATGTTTGTACTGCGGCTGAAGCTATGGTGTAGCTGTGATGTCTGCAAGGCTTACCTCAACTCCACCTGGACTGAAGACTTTGATAATCTCTGCGATTGGTACACTCACCTCCTCGGGAAATCGTCCACCGGAACGATTCACCTCCATGTTCTGGGCAACATCATCACCGCCAACCCAGAAAACGTTGAATACATGCTCAAGACCAATTTCAGCAACTACCCAAAAGGGAAACCTTTCTCCACTATATTGGGTGATCTTTTGGGTCGAGGTATTTTCAACGTGGATGGCCATTCTTGGGTGTTTCAGAGGAAATTGGCCATTCTTGAGCTTGGTAGCGCGGCAGTAAGAAAGTTCGCTCTTGACCTATTTGCTATTGAGATTCAGTCCAGGTTGGTCCCTCTACTATCGTCGGTTGCTAGTAAAGAAGAGGTACTGGATCTGCAAGATGTGTTTAGAAGGTTCTCGTTTGATACCATTAGCAAATTCTCATTCGGATTCGACCCTGGATGCCTCCAGCTGCCGCTTCCTACCTCTGAATTTGCTATGGCTTTTGACATTGCATCCAAGCTCTCCGCGGAGCGAGCACTGGCATCATCAGCAATTACTTGGAAGATCAAGCGCTTATTGAACATAGGCTCAGAGAGAAAGCTCAAAGAGGCGATCGAGATGGTGAATTTGCAAGCGGAGGACATCATAAATCAACGTCGAAAATCTGGCGTCTCTGGGAACAAAGACCTGTTATCGAGATTCATGTCGTCCGTCCACGACAATAAGCATCTGCGTGACATTGTGATCAGCTTTCTCTTGGCGGGTCGTGACACGGTCGCTTCAGGACTAACCAGCTTCTTCTGGTTGTTGTCTGAACACCCAAAAGCTGTATCAGCGATTCGGGCGGAGTCAGACCGAGTCATGGGGACAAGCCAGTTAGGCCTTGCTAGCTTTGAACAAATGCGTGAAATGCCTTTTCTAAATGCAGCAATACACGAGAGCCTGAGGCTATACCCACCAGTGCAATTCGATTCAAAGTTCGCACAGGCGGATGATTTGATGCCTGATGCTACTTCTGTGACAAAAGGCACCAGAGTGACATACCATCAATACGCGATGGGTCGGATGGAGAGGATATGGGGCTCGGATTGTCTCGAATTCAAACCAGAGAGATGGCTAAAGAATGGAGCTTTTGTGCCTGAAAACCCTTACAAATACCCGGTTTTTCATGCTGGGCTTAGGGCTTGTTTGGGGAAGGGAATGGCTCTAGCGGAGATGAAGATTGTAGCTCTTGCTGTGATCCGAAGGTTTCATGTCCGGCTTGCCGATCCGGATCATCCACCACAGTTCTCCCCCGGCCTCACTGCCACCGTGAGAGGTGGCTTGCCGGTCTTGATTCAAGAAAGGAAACAATGAGGAGCACACTACTAGCCTCTACGCATATCTGGAACTCTTGCCCCCTCTTTCTTACTCTTTTCTTGTCAATCAGGACATCAGCAGTACTAGCTAGTGTTCTGTGAATCTCCTGATCAGATCCTCTTATTCTCACAGATTTCATGTTCATGGCAGACCAAACATGATGTTATTATATATGGGATTCGATTTATCAATTAGGCATGCCTTCTTCGTCTGATGCTGTGCTTTACTTAGAGAAAAAAGCAAGAAAGAAAAGTCAAGCTAAAATAATAATGAGATATTTTTAACTGATTCAACCTAATTTAATACGAAGAAAAATAATAAGTTTAAGTAAAATTTTATTGTAATAAAAAAAATAATAATATAATTTTAAAAAATATAAAATATTTAAAAAATAAATAAATATAATAATTTATATTATTATATTTTTAACATTTTATTTATTTTAAAAAATAATATAAATATAATAAATTTATATATTTTAAAATGATAAAATAGTTTTACATTATATAATTTAAAAAATTTTATTGATTTTAATATATTTTAGTGAATAAAAAAATAATAATATTTTGAATTTATTTTTTTAATTTAAATTTTAAATTTTTCATAAAAATTAAAAAATATATAATTAAGATGATAAAATATGTAACAAATAATATCAAATATATAAAAAAAATTATGAGAATATTTAATGATATTTAGTTGTATATTTTTTTAATTATATATTTTATTATTTTAATTATATATTTAATAATTTTAAACAGAAAATAATAAATTTTTTTTATAAAAAAATCAAAATATTTTTTTTTTATTAAATGAGACATACAATCGAAAAGCTCTCAGGCTGATTCTTCATGCCAAAAACTTTTACTGTAATCTAAAACTGTCAAAAGGTGACACTCCAAGCTCCCAATCCCATCATAGTCATTCTCACTCCCACGAAATGTATTTCGTAATACATCCGATTAGAGACAATATGATGAGACTTACCTATAAGCAAATAATATTCTATTATTGAACACTACAGCTTAAACAGACATTTAATATCTAATTGCAGTTAATACATCTATATTCTGTAGTTGCGTGACGGACCAATTCAGCAGGAGAATCTCTACATCAATTTCCAATAATGGGACAAAGATGAAGCCATTGCTTTTTTGGCCTATTAGACGCCAAGCAACTTGTAAGCTACATAACATTTTTTAAAACAAAAAATAATAATTCTCTAAAATCTCGTCATTTTAAGAATAGACAAACAAGTTACAGGTCTCATAAAACAATATAAAGAAAAAGGAAACAATATAATGACTTGTTAAACCAGCTAACATTTTTTTTTTATTATTATTCACAGCTAGTTGATTTAGACTTTGCAATCCTCGTTGATTCTAACCAACACTAATAATAGACTTCAGTGACTACTAGCATAGCCTAGTGGCCATTAAACTATTTTTGAGGGTAAAGTTTGGGACTCAAACTTTGTTATCTATTCGTATAAAATACCTCAACCTTAGAGGCTATGAGGGTTAATCAAATGAGACCAAAAGAGAAAATTGAAGGATATTGTTTCCTGGACTTTTCTAGTTACTCGCGTGGTGCCCATCAATGTCAAAACATCACGGGAGACTGTGCTTGGAATCTTGCATAAATGTTCAAAAGCTTGATTGAAATCAAGCAAACCAATGTGTGTCCACAAAAACTAAGCATGGATAAGATAGCACTGCCACGCAATGGCTTTATATATGTTGTAATCATATCCATATACAATAAAGTATTCGCATAATTGAGAGACAATTATAACTTTCTTCAACTTGGTTATGGGGGTGAAAAAAAGATGTGACTTGTTTTTTAAAAAGTAGTTTTCAGAAGAATTTTAATATTTAAGTATTTTGTTTTGATAATTAAATGAATTTTGATAGGGTCACTACTGAATTGCGTTATTATTCAACTACTACTTCTCGAATCTAATCCAGATGTATATTGAAATATAACAAAATTGTCGATCCCTTCTACAAAGTCTAACTCCTTAGACATCATCATCATCCAAGCTACCTCAATTCTCTCGACGGTCTTCTACTTCTTGCCCTTTCTTCAACTTAACTTCTCAATATTTTATCAAGATTAGGCTAACAAGCTGGAATTAGCTTGGGATTTATTGCACTGCTCATTGCTCTTTCTTTTGTTTCAAATTGTTGCTGGTCACAGCATTTGCAGGAAAAATTAGAATTCTATGTCTCAATGTTGCCACTGAAAAGACAGGAGGAATTGATTTACGTAATAGCACAAGAGGTTCTATTTGGAACGGTACCCTAATTTTTAATGTTGACGAGATGCTGCTGTGGTTGGCTAATTTTCCAGTTTATTATTCATGTGTGGACTTTTCGTCCACTTCTGTCCATCTATTTATTGAAAATGCAGGACACGTGTTCAAACTTTTGTCAAGTTCCATTATTTGGAAAAGATGCTCTCGAGACACCTTTAGCACAGCTTCTTGCGAGCACAGAAGTCAAGCAAGTTGCTAATATTATTGCTCGTCAACAGATTTCTACTTTGATTTTTCCTTTTAAATATAATTCACTCATAATTTTTTCAAAATATAATTCACTCATGATTTTATATAATATAAAACTTTATTTGTTCTTTGCTTTCTGGCTTCCCCACCAATAATGTTGGACACGCAAGTGGTGTCTTATAGTGGGGCAGGTCGACCCATGAGTTCCTTCTCTTCTTGAAGTGATGGCCTCTGTCTGCACGATTGTGGTTGTGTTCATCCGCCTATTTCTGCCAAATCATGAGGTAGACGACGATTCTTTTAATTTTCCTCAGATTTTAATTGACTTGCAACATGTATTTGCCACCACCTGACATCTTTAGCTTGTGGTTAAACCTTTTTCCAGTGAGGTTCGACGAGATGAGAGCCATTAGAAATTTTGCATCTTGATGCAGGCCTTGAGGAGAGTGATAGTTGACATTTAATGGCGACTCTACTGAGGGTGACTTCAAGTTCATTTTCTCTGGAGCAGGGTCTGTTGTGGCTGAACATGGACTTTAACTTGAGTAGGTGTTGGACATTCAAAATTACCTAAAACAAGACCTCTCTTTATCATGCATTTTTATTCTTAAGCAACATATGTGACTTCCAAAATCTTCTCCCTTCAAACAACATTCGATAAACTACTGGAAATGATATTTAGATAATAATCTTATTTATCTATGACTTCAAACAAAGGATAATGTATTTAGGTAATATTTTCATATATTTATAACTGCAAACAAAGAAAAGACAATACATTAGTTGTTCCCAATTTCACTAATGAAGTTTACAACTCCACATTTTACCATCTTAATAAACTTATGTTAAGATTATAAATATTTGTTATTTCTAATTTTTTAAGTAAAAGTTTTTAGTCCCCACTCTCATATTAGAGTATAAATGAAAAAAGTTATATGTTGCACAAATTTAGAAATTAACTAAACATATATAAAAGTATCTTGACCATATGTACATATTTTATTTATATGTTTTTTTAAATAAGTGTTTACTATACCTTTTTTTTTTTTAATATAATAAATTCATTAATTTTTACAGTATTTTTTATTTCA
Source organism: Rhizophora apiculata (assembly GCA_037832385.1). Classification (NCBI taxonomy): domain Eukaryota; kingdom Viridiplantae; phylum Streptophyta; class Magnoliopsida; order Malpighiales; family Rhizophoraceae; genus Rhizophora; species Rhizophora apiculata. Next base: position 3,034,997 of record CM075440.1, read on the forward strand.
ATTAATTTTATTTAATTTTTTAGATATAACATTAAATCAATTTTTTTTTTTTTAAAATAAGTAAAATTAGAAATCTTTTTTCTTAATAATACAAGAGTTATGAGTTTGCTTCCTTAGTTATTTTTCAAGCTTGCATTTTAAGTTAAGGTTTATGTGACTAATTTTCTTAAAATTTTGTAGTCTCAACGTGAATGAACTGTATTTTGATCAAACTATAGAGGTAGATTTGTCAAGGTGCATTAATCGAAACTGATCCGAACACCCAAGTGCCACTTACCCAACATAAATACATTTTATATGTAGGAACTAATTAGTTTGCTTGAGGCTATTGCATTGGTTGCAAGACTACTTCCACGATTGAACCCATTACTTGATTGGACTCTACTGCTGGGATCCTTCTTCTGTTAGAAAGTGGAGGTTAGCTTACAAGCACGTCCATTTGGACCAATTGAGCAAAGCAATTCTCATCCATTCGCTTTGTGGGGTCCATGTATAATTTAACAATTTTTGTTAAATGGTGTATATGGACTCCACCACCCAGAATTTTTGAAACCGAATGTAATTGCAAACATGATACAGCAGCGAGCAGAATAATGATTCCACAACAGAGAAGCCTTTAATTGGTCAGATGGCATACCGCATTCTCCTACAAAATTAAGCATATGGTTGTTCTAAATACAAAAGGAGCAAACCGTTTATTTGAATAATAATAATAAATTATTACCCCCCCCCCCAAAAAAAAAAGCAATTAAGCCACAAGGAATCATCGAACCATATTAACTTGCACGTGCTATAATCATTAAGGTCCATTTAATAAAGCTTTTGATGTATACAAACGACACGTATACCACAATCTATGGATACAGAGGACACATTTATTTTAAAAATTAGGATACGGTACAACGTAAACACCATTATATTTATATTTATATGCAACCTATTATAACTATGATAAGATATTTATAGTAAATCATGTCAACTCCACGTGCTATAATTTGATTGGATTCATTGATGTCCATTTGCTAAAGTTTATGATGTGTGGACACGAAGGAGGCAACACGAATACGACAGACTATGATAACATTAGCTCTTAAAATATTAGGGTACAATTACGGTCCAGTTTTGTGTCTCTATATATATATATAATTCTTTTGAAATAAAAAAATTATATAATTTCATTCACCTATGACACATTAACTAGAAGTGTTTAATATGTATATCTTTTTATTATTATTATTATTATTTGGTTAGAACATTTCCATGTCTGAGAGGTGTTAAATAAATATTGTGCACGAAATGTTTGTTCAACAAAGAGACACATCGTTTTGAAAGTAATCTTATTGCATAGACAAAAATTGAAATCCTTTTAATTTTACAGTCAAATCATTTATTAATTAAAGATTCAATTCGAATGATTAGATTGCTCAAATGAAGTGGTATATACGTTGGCCATGGTGGAAAAGCAAATTGATAGCATGAAGTTCTCCTTTATACACCTACAATACATGTTGCCCTATGTACATATTCTGCTACCAATAGATGTTAGACTAACATAACAGAATCTCTGAGCTAACAGAAACAGGAACTGAACTTGAGAAACAATAACTTATTAGACAGAGGTCTTGAGCTTAATGCTGGCCATTGCTTCTCATGTGAAGCTGGAAGGATTCTGAAATTACATGTGCTGAGTCGCCATATTTGTCATGCTTTACCAATTCTGGTTCATAGAGTTAACACAAGACTTTGATCCCCACCGCCAAAAGTTGAAGATCTTACTTATTACGCATACCCTGATAAAGCAATCAGACAACCACTGACCCACTTGTACACAGAGGCAATTAATTCCTCAAAGTGGTCCTTACTCCCCGATTTGCCACACGTGCTTACAGAAGAAAAATCAGAAATTAAAGGAGTAGATATAAAAAGTTGACCTCTTCCACTTTAACATATGTAATTAATGTATCTTGTATGAGAAATTAGAGCAGAAAATATGTAAGGAACTCGGCTTAACAGAGTTGTATGAGGCGTTTGCCTTATAGCGGTGACAGGGGTTTTGAATTACTGCACCCCCATGCTCAGTCTCCTCCTCCCCTTTAAACTAAGACACTCCTTGTAGACCAAAAAAAAAAGGGGGGGGGGCAAATATCTAGAGAGTGGTCCCTTCCATTTAATATGTATGTTGTGTGTCTTGGTACCCATTAAGAGAAAAAAATGTTAATCAGGATAGAAATGCATAAGGGAACATTTAACTGAAAAGCTGATACATTTGTTGTAGGTCAATTTGTGCTCAAATATGTAATCGAAGCACAAGAGTCCTCCCAGTGATTTTCATGGCAAAAAGATTGATCATGTTTTCTATTTCACCAATTTCAGTAGAGTAGGATCCCTTTGACTGTTGATAGAATACGATCAAAGTTTAATAGGCAGACTCTAATTAATTCTTCTTTTATTAGTTAGTATTGTAATAATTATATTTCTATATATTAAATATCTAAGTAAAATAAAATTCCACCATCTAAATTTTAAAGTAATTTTAACATAAATTATAAACAAAATTGTCAAATATAAGAGTAGTCAAAGAAGAGAGTTTTTTTTATGCTTTCTCTAACTTATATTTTTATTATACATACATACGCGCACTTTATAATTTGACTCTAGTTCTATTTTAGGTAGATCATTTTTTTTCTTTCCATTAACTACTTCTTTTGACTCTAAACTATATAATAAAAATAATTCTCTTCATTCACATAAATTCTATGGGCTTTTCTTGATATTTGAAAACATAACATTAAAAAAAATTAAATTTCTTAATTTCTAATATCATCTATATATTCTATGGAACATGTGGATTCTTTTTGTGTGCAAAACGATCTTTGTCAATGGGGTGAGTTGTAAATTGGTAAGGAATGGAGCATTGGCCCATTCGGGTACGTGACCAAGTCCAGAGTCCATCATTCATTGGCGGTTTTATATTATAACTTAGGTGGCAAATTGCCCCACTTAACTTGAAAAGGTTCAGCTAGTATGAATTATTGAACTTGTCATTGATTTTTTCTTTTTTTTTTTTTTTAATTTCTTGAATGAATTAGTTCATTACAAATATTATTTTTAAAACAGATATATATATAATTTTAAATTATAATCAAGTATAATTTGATTTATAATAATTTAAAAATATTTATTTGCACATGTTATTTTGAAATAAATAATAGTTATTATTTGTTATATTTAAAATTTGAATAATTGTTGGATGGTAATTAAGTAATATAATAAAAATTTTTATATATATAGTAAATTTAAAATGTATAAAAATAAAATATATTTTTAATTAATATATAAACTTTAAAATAAAATTTTTTATAATAAAAATAATTATATATATAATTTTAACTAGTTATATAATATTTATTTAAAATTTTTGTAGTCATCTAATAAGAAAATAATAATTTATATTATATTTAAATTAATTTATAATATGTCAATAATATTTTATATAATTTAAAATAATTTTATATGAATATATTATCTATTATTATAATTTTTTTATATTATATAAAATATTTTTTATTTAATATAAATAAAAATTATTTTTATAATTATCATATTCACAAAATTTGTATCCACTAAAACTTGCCCTCGTCAAAAAGCTCATATAGAGGGACAGAAACCCTTGTCTCCTGTCTGGTCAGTTGCCTCGACGGGGGCAGGCGCACATGGACATTGACGAGTTGTGCACACGTTTTAAACGAGAAAGAAATGTGCACATAATTCTCTGCACAAGGAAACAGGCAAATTTAGAGCTTTCCCATCATTGGATAATAGTTCACCGTACGCAAGTTCATGGGCCCACAGTAGACGTGTGGACCTTTAAGATTCAGCCGTGCACGTGCACGTGCATGCGGGGTTTGAGCTTTACTGTGGCTTTACAGTGCCTGCATTTGACGCTGAGGCCCACGGCTGCTGTCAAACTGACCATCCTAAGGGCGCAAATAGAACATGTGGTTTGGACTTTAGACTTGTGGCTAAATTTTGGCTACTTCTAAAGACCTTCATTATGAACTACAAATGATTAAATAATTTTATAACTAAAGACGTGGATTAGTGGAATATTTTTATTCAAAAGTTTTTTCTGTTTGTAATAATGTTTTCTTATGTAAACATTGCTATTGTATTTATGATATAAATGGTTAGTTTATCTTAATTCAAAAATGCTTTAAAATTTAAGGAGTTATTTTTATAAATAATTCTTTGTAATATAAAAAAAGTAGAAAGGTTTTTAGTTATTTAAAGGAAAGCTCTCTATTAAGCCTTCTATCCTTCGACATGTTCTCTTGTAAATTTTTTTTGAATTTATAAAGTTTTATAATTTTCATAGTATCTTCTTTTTCTCGTCTTTCATTTAATCAAGGAGTTATAATGAATTTTCTTTTAAGGCATACAAGTTTAACTCAAATTGCATGTTTACAACAACAAATTCAAGAAGAATTAATTATAAATAAGATTTATAATAATAAAAAAAGATAAGATAAATAAAAAAATAAAATATTTGTATAATAAATCAACATCTTCAAATATACATATAAAAAATAAACCTTATTAAATATTTATTAATTTTGTGATAACATTTATGAACATAATATTGATAGTCAAAGTAAACATAATATTTAATAATATTTTACAATAAATAACAATAATAACATCAACCTTTCAAGTTTGAGGAAATACAAATAAACAATAACAAATAATTTGATAGTTAGATTAATTGTTATATTAAAAGATTAATAAAATCATTTTTTATTTGATACCATAGATAAAGAATATTAAATACAACTAAATAAAGTTTGAGTAATATATCAATAAAAGGAACATTAAATGTACAAATAAAAATAGAATTACAAAAGAATACTATTAATAAATAACTTTTTACACTTATTAGAGACTTGTTCGGCAATATTTGTATTTTCTGTTTTTGTTATTTTTTTCAAAAAAAAAAAAACTTGTATAACTACATCTTTTATTTTTTGTATTTTTTTAAAAAATTGAAAGCATTTAAAATAAATATAAAAACAAGAAGTTAAGAAAACTTCAAAATGAAGTTTTATCATTTTAACACAAGGCCACTTAGTACATTTTCCTCCACTTTCTCAATTTATTTTCTCATTTCATATTTTCTCTCTAGTTCATCTCTCCACACATTCACTTTCTATTTATTATTTCTTTATTATTTTTTTCTCTTTTTCCTTTTCCTTTTTATCTTCTCTCCCCACTCTCTTTAACCCTCTTTATCCTTTCTCTCTCTACCCTTCTCTTTGCTTATTTTCTCTCTTTCTTAACAAAGATCTTGTTAAAAAAAAAAAAAAAAAGGTTGGTAATAACAAAAAATAAATAGATAATGATAATAAACAACAAACAAAAAAAAATTAGAATAATATAAAATAAAAAATAATAGTAAAAAACTAATAGTATTATCAAATGAACCTTAAACTTTTTGTAAGAAATCCAAATTAGTTTCAACAAAAATCTTCTAAAATAATTTTAAACTTAAATTGTCCAACTATATAGGATTTTATCTAGTATAAAGATATATTTTTAACCAAAATTTTTGTTAGAACATATAGTAATTATTTTTTTTTACAAAGAAAAATCTATTGTTGATTTACTAAAGTTATTTGCCAAAAAAAAAAAAAAGGAATTAAAAGAATTGATTTTTGATGAATCTATTGTTAATTTAAGACAACCATAGTTATTGGAAATGTATACACATAGTTTTCATTTGATACAAAAAAAGAAGCTAAGCAAAGAAGTTAGAAACTAAAAATTGGAAATAGAATTATTAAAAAAAAATGAAATAAACCTAATTAAGCAAAGAATAGATAATAATGATAAAAGCAAAACAGATGATTAAAACTTAACAAAGAAGTTTTTCAAATAAAATTTTTGAATGTTATAAATAAAATACAATTTTAAAAGTGGTGTATAAAGGCAAATTAAATCATTAACAATGATCATTATCTGACCTTAGTAGTATTAATTAATTTTAGTGTTGATAATAATTGTATATAAAAAAATATACCAATAAAATGTTATAAAAAATGAGTTGACTTTTAAGAAGTATAAATAATACAAAATTAAAAATTAATTATAAATTATTAAATATTTATATTTGTAAAAAAAGAATATATTGTAAAAATACTTTTTTTAATTAAAGATCTTAATTGAGTAATTATTTATTTTAAAACACATTTTCCTATACAAATTTATCTTTTTAGTGTTAATTCACAACGTATAATTACAATTATTGCTAACAAAGAGATTTGTTTTGACTTTGTTTAAGTCAAAAAAATTTTAAGTTAACCTATTAAAAGATAATTCAATATTAAACAATCAATGATAATACTAAAAAGAATCATTTACATTATTTAAATAAAAAAATAAATAATAAAATAATAAATAAGATTTACAAAAGCAAAAAAAGATAATCAAAGAATTATTCAAAATCTTGTTAAACTATTTGAAATTGAAGTTTGTGCTAAGATACTTCCTACAATTTAGAATAAAAAGAAAATGTACCATAAAATTACTATATATAAAAGATTTTAATGAATGAAATATTTCTACAAAAGTAAGACTAATACATATGAATAAAAAATTATTTAGATATTGTAAAAAAATTAAATGAATTGTAAAAAAAAATAATTAAACTTAATAAATCATTGTAGTTTTATTATATTTTTATTATGTTTTCAATGCTACTAATCAAGCAAAAATAAAAAGAGAAGCATCTAGATTAGTAATAAATTTCAAGCTTTTAAAGTTTTATGATAGATAAGATATTCTATTTTTAATAACACAATTTAATTAAAATATTAATGAGAATAATTATATTTTTTAAATTTGATATAAAATTAAAATTTTAGCAAATACAAAATAATTAAAATGACAAGTATTTGTTTTTAAAAAATGCACTTTCTAAATTTTAAAATATTATGAATAATATTTTTAATAATCTTAAAAATTTATGATAATTTATATTGATAATATTTTAATTTTTTTCAAAATTTTTTATAGAACATTCTAATCATTTTAGAAAATATAGTAATTTTATTAAAACAAATGACTTAATTGTTGACCTTTAAAAATAAAAATATTTTAAATTAAAATTAAACTTTTAAGATAAAATATTTATCAAGATACTATCATTCTTATAAGTAGATTTATATAATTTGCTAATAAATTTTTTTTAATAAAATCAAAGATATATAATAATTATAAATAATTTTGTAATTTTGTAATTTTTAGTTTTATTTAAAAACTTAAAATTATATATTTACTATTATACAAAAAATTTTATTTTAAAATAAAATTATTAGTAAAATTTTTGTCATATTTAGAAATATTTTGTTTTGAAACATTTTTAATAATTGAGTTAGATGTTGCTAATTTAGGATATGGTGGAATAATTAAACGAAAAATTAATAATAAAATTTATAATCCAAACGATAAAAAAGGAAAAAAAAAATCTATAATAAGATTTTAAACTCTATTATATTCCAAAATAATTTTTAGTAGGATTAAATGTGAATTATAAGCTTAGCACAAACTTTTATTAGATGACATGTTCTACTTTCAAACTTTGATTTTAACATTAAATTTATTAAAAGAGTTTATAATTCTTTACCTCATTTTCTCTTTAAAGAATCTTCATAGAAGCAATAAGTAAAAGGGTTACCAAAGAATTATTTTGAATGCTAACTCATAAAGGTTCCTTAACTTGAGTTATAAATAAATTACAAGTGATTCACTTCTTCTATTACTAATAAGTTCCTTATTATAGCCCAATTGTCACAAAATCCTATTACTCTTCCTACATAATATATATATTAAAAGGCATTTTAGATTATTTGTACTAGCAATTGTTACTATTAAATCCTCGTGACCTCTTTCTCCTAAACCACTTTCTTCTCTTAATTAAACAAAACTTTACATCTTACATCAAATATATTGTTAAACCTATATCAATACCTATTTGTTTATTAGAGTTAGAACATCAACTATAAGAGTTTAAAAATATCATTCCCATAGTCTTTCATCCTAATATTTATTTTATACTAGATGATGAAAATAAGTACCACTATTTTTATAAATTTATACTCATAAACACATAAACAATTGATTTTACTCATACAAAATACAAGCACATATCATATAAATAACTTTCTTTATATTAAAAATATTTAAAATCTTTACTTTAAAGAAATGGAGAAAAATGATTTATGCTTCAAAAATTCCACTATAGCTTTTTTACTACAAAAGGTTTTCTTAAAAATTTACACCTCCAACTTACAACTATCAAAATTATATTATTGTATAAACTAATATGTTATATTTTAGAAATTCGAATCATTCTTAATTTATACATTTTAACTACAATTATCTTATGAATTTTTCAAATTAATTTTATGAATAATGAATTAATTTTGAATTAAATATGCAATTTTTTCTAAATTCAATTCAAGAAGAATTTTTTTTATTTACATAATTTAATATAAATTCAATTTTCTTTATGAATTGCTTATTTACAATAAGCTTCAATTATTATCAATTTTGAGTTAGAATTATTCTATTGAAGAAAAATATATGGCTTCTTACTCATTAATGTTGATATGACAAATAAGTTATCAAACGATGGTCTTTATTCTTACTATACAAGCATTTAAAAAAGTTGTTATTAATTGATTGCATCAAATTCAATGCCAAGTTATTTTGAAAACAACATATTTAAATAATTTTATAATTAAAAACATATTTAATGAAAAGTACCTTAATGAAAAAGTCCTAGATCAAACATATTTAAATAATTTTACAATTAAAAATATTGATAAGTAAAATCTTTTTATTTAATTTTTATCTATCAATAAAAATGTTTTTTTATGTAAATAATTATATCCTTATAAATTAGTATATTTACAATACAATTATTTAAATTCAAAATATTTTAATATCTAAAAAATTAAATTTTTATAAATAAATTATTATAATAAAAAAATATTTTAAGTTATTTAAAGGTAAATTTATTATTAAATTTTTTATTATTTTACTATCTTTTATAAGTTTTCTTGAATTTATAAAATTTTATAATTTTAATAATTACTTTTTTTTTTCTTATTTTTAATCTAAATAAGATGTTACATTGAATTTTCTTTTAAAGCATTTAAGTTTCCCTCACATTACAAGTTTATATAAACCTTGTTCATATGCTTGTATTTATACCATAAATTTTCTTTTAAAGCAAACAACTTTTCCTTAAATTGAACTTGATTTATAAGTCATCTTTACTACCTATATATAAAAAGATTGGATGGTTCGAGCAAAGACACTCCACTTCATTACTTAATTTTTTAAAACATTATAAATTTACCAATAAAAGAAAATAAAGGTGTGTTTTTACAATTTTTATTACATTTAACTAACCATTATTAATAATAGTATTTTTTTTTTTAAATTAAATTTTAAAATACGAAGCATGAATCATTATAAAATTCGAATTAGAGCATGCTAATATTTTTAGCCTTAGAAGTACGTGCCCTCTGGTACCCCATGGATCTACAATGATAAGTATCAACATCTAGTATAACATATAACATAGTTTTTAAACCCAAACTAGACTTTAGCTTTGACTTGACAATCAAATTAATGGTCAATTCTTTTTTCAGAAAAAATAATTAATATTTTTATGTTAAATAAAAAAAATAAAATATTAATAAAATAAAATTTAAATATATATCTACAAATGTTTTTAATGAATAATAGAATTATATACCATTTAAAAAATAATAATAAAAAATTTTAAACAAAAACCCATCCAATTCACCTGTCTAGCTGTTCAAATTAACCCGATCGAGCGAGTTCTTTCAAGTCACTTATCATCGTACCAATCCAAGCTTCCCATCACCAATTCATTAATTTGACCGTCAAAACAGTCTAATTTTCAAAACTAGGATATATGCCGAGGCTTCAAAATATGCTAGACACAAACAAACACAAACACACTCATGCAAGGATTCAAGGATGCAGCAGAAATAGAGTGGCAATGGGGAGGCATATAGTATTAAATTGCAGGCAACAACCCAGCCTTGGTAACTTCCCATGGAGACGACATTATGACTTGCAACATCTGAAGCCACCTTAACAATTAGCAAGGCTACCTAGACAGGAACCAGAAAACAGATATACAAGATGACAAGCATGCATGCAGTGATCCCCAACTAAATTGCACAAGTAAGATTTACCTCTAATCTGATAACAAAAACCTATGAATTAGATGACTTTAAAAACCCCTTAGCTGAATTAGCTGCTGAAGCCTTTGCTACATACTGAGTTGCAGCTTAAAACCAAGGTTGAGGTTCTGCAACCCAAAAAGCAAGATTTGTCAATTTAGGTTTTACCTTGAGGGTTGCCTTTTAGAGTAGTAAGCGGTAGATGGCAACAAGGACCGTGAACTGTATCTGTTTCTATATCCCACATCAGCAACATTATGAGTTAGTCCTGTCTTTAAGATTCACCTGTTAGTTAGAAGATCCGACTCATCAAGAGCCAGCCTCTTGTACTGGTGAATCCTTGATAACTTGATCTGTCACTGTTGGACCAGAGTCCACTTGGGCAGTAGCTAGGGAACTATTATCTGTTTCGTTTATTGTAGCAACATTCAAGTCCTTATCACCTGTTGGTGGGACATTCGAGTCCTGATAACCTGTTGGTGGGAGAGAGTTCAGCTGATCAGTTGTTGCTGCTGAAGTGTTAGTTTGATCTGTTGCTGGTGGGTCAACGTCCATCTGACTAGCTGTTGGGTGAGATATAGCTGCTAGCAAAGGATTCTTTTGGCAAGGATTAGTTTCGGGATTTTCATATTCAGATAGGAGATCCATGAACTCATTGAGCAAACGTTGAACTTTTCTATTTGATGCCATTGCTGGAAGAATATCTTCCCTCAGGAGTTTGTGCTTTCTCATTCCCTGTAAGGACCAAGAAAAATAACTCAGATAGCACTCCACAACTCCTGCACTTCAAACATTATTCTAGAAAAACAAAAAGATTATAAGAAAATCAAATGAGCATGCCTAAAAAGGTATGCCTTCAAGTGAGATATAACTGCAACCAAAAATGGACCAAAAAGGAGGGAATGGGCATGACATTCAAAAATGGTATCTTTCAAGTTGCTTAGACAACCAAGCTTCACCACACTAGTTCCCAGCCCAACACACGAGAAAAAATATCCCCGGTGGAGATAGGACATCGGGATGTAGAGGGTGAAAGTCTAAATTGAAGCCTTACAAGCACATAAGGATCCCAAGCTGGATTTTTTGCATCTGACAATGTGGATTCAGCCATCCCAGTAGGAGGTCCAAGAAAACTCTCCGAGACTTCACGTAAACGAGACTCATCTGCTTCTCTGTGATCCAATTAACATGTCTGTCAGTCGCATGGATAACATATACCCCTAGGATGCACTATAGTGTTACTGACACATACACAAGGAAAAATCAAAAGCAAAAATTTACAAAAATAAAAGACCTTGCTAGAAAACGTATGTAAGAAAGAAGGCACTGGCGATATTCGTTTGGAGACTTCAAAGCCAAAGACGATGCCAACTGAGCCTCCAGATGAGCACGTGTCTGTACTCCGTCATCTGTCACCCTGTAACAGCACATGTCTACAGGTCAAACTCTATGAGCAAGATAATTAAATTGTAAATATGACTTCCAAGTTAAAGGTTTCCAAGCAAAAACACGTTGCAGCATTGACAAGAAAACCTTTTTAATTGCTCAATGTATTGTTGAAAAACACAAGGATTTTAAGTGTTTGGGGAGTGGAACCTCCAAAAACCCAATCTCCACGTCAAACTCCCCAGCTCAAGCATGGGAAAAAGGCCAGAACACAAAGAAACACATCAAATAAGAATTTCTTTTTAGAGAAAGATAAGCAATAGGTAGCATACCAATCTCCACCTCCAACTCCCCAGCTCATGCATGGGGAAAAAACACATCAAATAAGAATTTCTTTTTAGGGAAAGGTAAGCAGTAAGTAGCATACCAACAGCTTTATGGTTAGTATGGTTGCTGCTATCAAATATAAAACATTTCAATATTGAGGAAGAGTCAGTGTTACATTGGAGGAATACCTGCTCCAGCCTGGCTTTCTCGCTAAATACTTCCTAACATCCACCTGTAAAGCAGCCAGCTCACCACTCTGAACTGCACCTGAATTCCAGGAGCTAGCAAAATTGGATGCAGGAAAGCAGTCATCTGCCACTCTCAACCAACACATCAGACTCATGTCAAAGAGAAAAGCATGTCTTGTGGCCAAGACCACCAGTGGAGAACCAGACTTAGATAATTTTGCAGATATAACTTTTATTGTCCCTGAAAAAAAAAAAGAAAATGGAATAGTCCCACAATTTAGATGTGAAGTTAGCAGAAAGGATTTGTAAAACTGACAATCCATTTGATAAAGTGTTATTGAGTTATGACATAATAAGTTTCAAAAAAAATAGTCTTCCATCTCTGAAGCACAAATAAATTTAACTGTATACCTTTTACAGATGAGTTTGGCTCAGCAGTAATTAAAGATGACAATGAGTCCCGAAGGAGACAGTTCTGATTGAACAGATCCCACATATATAAGGATCCTTTCCTTGTGACCAGCAACAATTTCCAGCACTCATCACAATCTATAAAAGTAGCTGCGGATCCCATCATCATGGTTGGCATGGCACGCCTTCCACACTTAGTATAAACCTTCTCAAAATATCAGAAAAAGAAAAAAAAATTAGGCTACATGTATACCCAATTTATAGAAGCTTAACATTAAAAGGGATGTACCAAAGGTGGACAACTGGAGAGAGAGAAAGAGACACTGTGCACAAATCTCTAACCATTCACAATCTAAGACACCCCTTAGAACTTCATAACAATCTCAATTAAAAGTAGAACATCCCCTGGAGCCTATTTAAACTCATTACATTTTGAAAACAAGCAAAAGAATGATAATCAGTTGAACAGCAATTCAGGGGTTTCTGATGTTTTTCAAAATGGTACCATACTTGCATTTCCAGGGGACACTGCTAAGAAGCCTCTATAACAACTATCCAACTGTGGCACCTATATGCAGTGGAACAAGTGCAAATAGACCAAAAAAGATTGCAATCAAACATTAAATTTTGAATTTGAACAATCTATTTTCCACCGCAACCAATGTTTCTGGATGTGGCAGAAGATTTTAACTCATTGTCGAAGAGTGACTGAGTCATCTTCAAATCCAATTCCTTAATGCTGGCCGTGTTGCCCTCGGGTTGAAGTTCTTACTGCATGATCCAGTATTCTGACAGAGTGCAGGAGGAGTTTGGCAACAAATTTAGGATGGTGTTTAGGCCTTAAGTGCTTTTACCTTGCTATAAGAGTATAATGGTGCAACTATAAGCTCTAATGACCAATTTCAAAAAAGTTCAATGCAGAAAGGTAGAAGGAAACTGAAACTGACAGGGATGAATGAAATATTGGTATTTACCTGTAGGCAACCATCTTCACACCCAATGGCCCAGAAGTTTGCGTTTCCAGCCAAAACAGTGACCCTTCCTGAAATCCTATCAGACCAAAGACTTTGATCCCCTCTTGTACAAAGTATTTCTGTTTCTTTCATCACACATGTACTCCCCATCCCAAAAATGTCATTTACAGCATGTTCCCTTGGACGAGCCTCCAAGCAAATTGGTATGTTATCTTCCCCTATCTTCCTATCAAATACCCTAATTGAAAGAAGTGCACTACAAGAACTAGAAGAGCTAGATGCCTTCACACTCCCAGCCTGTTCCACATTGATGCTTTCATCTCCGCCTGCGGAACCTGGGACCTTCTCAATGACCAGGCTCTCCATAACTGTAGCTCTAGCTGTAACACCAGAACGCTCCTTGAAATCAGAGCTTCTGCCAGGTTTCCCCCTGAGAGAACCTTCTGTGGTGCCACCATCAGCAGAGATTACCCCATTTTCATCCTTCCCGTGGTCAGATGCCACAACAGAGGGATCCATAGACTGAGACTGAGACCCACTGGTGACTGTTTCCTGCCGATTGGCCAAACCTACTGCTTCAGGAATGATTCTCTTTCTGCCATCAGGACGCCTATATTCTCTTTGTTTGACAGGACTAGATATCCGGGTACAGGTCGCTACTTTACCAGGCCCATCACTGGCAGCCCCATCAACCCCCTTTTTCCCATCATCAACTTTCGGCTCAGAAGCCTTTGCTGTAACAGTCAAGTCAACAGAAGATTTTACAGGGGTCTGGTTGTGCTGAACATCTGACACCACTTTCTTGCTTGCTGTTTGTTTAGCTGACGCTGCTTCTAGCAATAATTGTGCTGGGCTCTCAGCCAAATTTGCCTGGCGACCTCTGACATCCCCGTAACGACTTTTCTTTAGCTCATCAAGTTCAGCATCACTTAGCCTGTGTCCAAGTTCTTTAACATCAAAATGGAAAGTAGCTACAGTCCCATCCAGGGAACAGGCAAAAAGAGAATACCCATCAGGGCTCCTGTTCCAAAAGAAGACATGAACAATTAAATTAGAACACATAATTGCAATTAGTACTAAAAATGAATTGGGAATGACCTATGCATCTCAATAAACATATGGCTAAATTTTTGAGGAAGTATTGTACATACCAGGATAAATCTACAACACTTTGAGTAAAGAAATGTTTAGCCACAAAGAGTGGACGAGGACTTGCAGTTGTCCATACAGTTATAGTACGATCCTGACTCCCAATCGCAATTACATTATATGGCTGTGATTCTTTCCCTCCAATTTTAGAAGCCCCATTGGTCCACCCAACTGATGCAGCTTTTCCTTCCTGAGCATTGGCAGAATTCCTTCTAAACATTGAGTGATTAAATTTCACAACAATGATGGGGGCATTGTGACCTAAGAAATCAAATGTGGCAGCCCATTCTCCTCTCTCTAGAACAGGCGCAGAATGCCTTGGTTTCTGGAAACCATGAGTTGTGGTTATAAAATGGCCACAAGGGGACCATCCAAGCCGCCTGAAAAATGTAGACCCAAGCTGAAAAAGAATGCACTTTAATTATTACAGGAAGAAAAACAAGTGAAGTAAAAGGAAAATTACATGTCAAGAAAGAACTCACTGATTTTGCCCAGTGGCCATCCGTTCTATGAGCTAAACTCCAGTCACTTGTTCGCCAGATAATGACTGTCTTATCATCAGATTGGCTTGCAATGAAGGAGCCAATAGGATCCCAAGCAACTCCTTTAACCAGGCTAGAGTGACCTCTGAGAACAGCAGTGCAAATGCCATTACTCATGTTCCATATGTGAATAGTGTTGTCCAAACTCCCACTAGCCAATATGGAATCATCTGGAGACCAATTGAGATCCACCTACTTTAGGCATAGTAAACTAATCCTCAGTTAGACAATGCCCAGTCAAACCATCAAAACTACAAGCATGCATTAATGTGGATAACAGTTTATACACTACACTGAATAAGTTCATTGTCATTTGTTTATCTATTCAATTGTTATTGTCACCACTTTAAACAAAGATTCAATTTGGAGTAACAAGGGTGTGAGGGCAACAAAGTTTATATTTTTTTTTTGAAAAAGTGGATTCTGTTCCGTACAGCAAAAACTCAATTAAGTAAAAATTAGATGAATTCGCTTTCATCTAGTGACCAAGAATGCCAGTTATAAAAGCAATTTCATTACCACATCTGCAGTATGCCCCCTCAAAGTCATTGCAACTTTCCAATTCTCAACATCTGGGGGCTCTCCACTGCCAAATTCTGTGGTTCCTGAGCCACGCTTCCATTCATGAACCAAAATGACCTGATCATCAGAACCTGATGCAACATACCGACCATGCTTGGCCCACCTGACACAGTTGACAGACCCAAAGTGATCACGGAGAGTTGCAAGTAGCCTGTTTGTTGATTCAGTATTTTCCAAGTCCCTGCTCACTGATTTCATGTTCCATATCCGAACCTGCATATAATAGATCAGAAACCATGGACTTCAAATTTGAATAAGACCACATTTACCACGCAACTAGATGCAAATAATATAAGCGACAACAATCCAACTGAGACAGAAAATGCATCCTCAAGATAAGCTTTTTTGTTCCTGCTACCATTGTGGACAAGCAAACCATGGGAGATGAACATGATATTGATATAATAAAAGTAAGGCAACACTCAGGTTCCACCAGAAAATTTAATATGAACAAATATACGTATAATGACACTACTACTTCCACTCTTTTAGCATTTAGAAGGTTTGTTAACTATAACCAAAGAACATGTTGCAGTGTTACTAATAGATCAGCACCTTGCAAAAAATTTAATATCATGCATGCCTTTGTTAGTGAAAAGAAAAGGCACGACAAGCCATAACATTTGCCGTTAAATCCACTAGAAGATTGTGCAAGGCAAACTTAAAAGAAAAACAAAACAAGAAGCAAGGAAAGGAAATCCTCAGAAGCTCCATTGAAAATTGAGACAAACGAAACCAACATTGCTCTGATTTCAGCAAAGGGACTGATCGAGAAGGATTGTAAAAAAGACAAACAAGTGAGATGAGAAAGGTCATACCTTGTGGTCACCTCCGCCAGTGGCAAACCTGATGCCACCAGGCTGAATGTCAATCGAGAATATCTGCATTCCTTGATGCTTAACCCAACTGGGTTTCTCTGCAATCATCTTTGTTTCTTTTTTATCAACACAAGCAGCCCTCTTTCAACGTTGTTTCCCTCAAAACAGCCAAAAGGGTATCAAAATTCGTGACTTTTTCCAACCCCAGAACACCGAATTGCATTAGAACGGAGACCCATCTCCAATTGAGCACGTATTTAATTGCCAACTAGCAAAAAAGCTTTAACAATTATTGTTTGGTGCAACACAAAAGAATCCTATGGTGAGTGTGACAGTGAAAGGAAAAAAACTGAAAAGAAACCAAAACCCTACTCCAAAAGGTATGCAAATTCAGGGCTTTTTTAGAGTAACAAAAGCTCTGGAGTGGGTGATTTCCTCAAAGCTCTCTTCTTTTCTTATTTTTATTTTTATTTTTATTTTTTGTTTTTCAAGAACAAAAATTTAGGGTTTTAGGGACTAGAAAAGACCTAATTTGACAATAACCCTTGCAAGCAGTGGTTAGCAAAAGAAGATCAAAAAACATTACCAAAAGTGAAATAACAAAAGAAAAGATCAAGAGATCAACTTTCTATTGATTTACTCTTTGTGTTTGGATAGATGGGGTACTTAGACTCATAGTGACTGAAAGGGATGAAAAAAAAAAAAAATTTGTCAAATTGAAAAACTGAAACAAACAGAAAAAACCAGTGCAACAAGTGGCGTAGCTGGGTGGGTTAGATTCGAAAAGGACATTTAGTTTTTTGAGGTTATTTTTCTTTCTTGGGTAAAGGATTATAAGAAAATGTTAAATTTTAATTATACATAAATTTTTAATATTTCATCAATCATAGTCTATGTCCCCATTACTCTATCAATGTCGTTTTCAAAAACCACCAATTCAGTGTGAATTTTTTGATCCATGTTGCATTTCTCATATTATAAAAAGTCCTTAATGTCACTTTTTCTTATGATGTTATTGTCAAATAATGATACACTCTAATTCTAAAACTGTAACCTTTCAAAAAAAAAATAAAAAAATCGAGCATACATCTTTATTTAATTTACATGTTAAATTATCATAATTATTATTTATATATTTTTTGTATTTATTTTTAGACAAATTATATACCAAAAACAAAATATAACACCAACTTCAAGCGCCCTGAACATTTATCCCTTTTTCAATATTACAAATAGGTGGGTTTCATATGCCTGTGAAATAATGTTATTATTACTTCTTATTGTACATTTGCAGTTAAATTGAATTTTTAGTGTGAACTTATATACCATTGTATTTTCCACCCAAGTTGGAATAAGACCTGAATTCATAAGAAAAGAAGGGTTGGTGACCCTTTGGTCGCATGTTCGTCCAAATTTCTAACGTGCAACTTGGCAAAAATAAGACAAAGAAAAATTTTATCATTTTCTCAGTTTAATATATATATATATATATATATATATTTTTTTTTTTTTTTTTGGTACATCAAAAAGAAGTTCAATTTTAGGCCATGCGATGTAGGGGAAAAAGAAAAACACAATTGCAGATGAGCGTAACTCTGGGTGTTTGCAAAACCCTCACAAAGCCCCAACTCCTGGAAATCTTCAAGACTCCCAAAACCCACGTCCATACTCTCCAAGCTCTGTTTCAATCACAAAACCTTGCCTTGGATCTCCAAACTCCTGGTTTAAACCTAAAGGAAGCAACTTTTCAGCAATCACACCAGGCGTTCGTTGATAGTACCCAACAAAGCCTTGTTGATTGCAATCGCCTGCTTTTCGGGTTTTCCCGTGATAACCGGAACCACGAAGTTGTCAAGCAATTTCTGCGTATATTTCGTGCCGGTTATCTCATTGATGGTTCAACCCTTTCGTGTGCTCTGAAAGCTTCTGCATTGTTGTTTGATCAAAGCATTGGCGTTCAAGTTCACTGCTTTTGTGTAAAGTCTGGTTTTTTATTCGACGTTAGTGTTGGTACTTCACTTGTTGATATGTATTTGAAGAATGATAGTGTTGAAAATGGGACAAGAGTTTTCGAGGAAATGGAACAGAAAAATGTTGTATCATGGACCTCATTGCTCACTGGTTATGCAAAGAATGGATTGAATATGGAGACAATACTGTGGTTTTCTAGAATGCAGAGGGAAGGGGTTAAGCCAAATCCGTTTACATTTACCACTGTCCTTGGAGCTTTAGTGAATGGAGGGATGTTTGAGGAGGGAGTTCAATTGCACACACGGGCAATAAAGAATGGATTTGGAGCAAACATTTACATTTGCAATGCTCTGATCAATTTCTACTCAAAGTCTAGGATGGTTAGAGATGCTAGAGCTATATTTGATAGGATGATGGATAAAAGTGTTATTAGTTGGAATAGTATGGTAGCTGGTTGTTTGATAAATGGGCTTTATATGGAAGCTTTTGAAATATTTTACCATATGCGTCTTGCAAGTCTAGAACTCACTGAGGCTATTATCATCCCGCTTATCAATTTTTGTGCCAATGTTGAGGAATTGTGCCTAGCTAGGCAGCTGCATTGTCATGTTATAAAGAGTGGATTTGAATTTGATCAGCATATAAGAATTGCACTGGTGTCAGCTTATCATAAGTGCAAAGAAATGGATGATGCTCTTAAGCTATTTTCTATGATGCATGAATCTGGAAATGTGGTGTCCTGGACATCAATGATTACTGGGTACTTGCAAAATGGTAAAGCCAATAAAGCCGTGAATCTATTTCTCCAAATGAATAGAGAAGGTGTTAGACCAAATGATTTTACTTATTCTGCTATTCTTACAGCAGAAATGGCCGTGTCTCCTTTTGAAGTACACGCACAGGTGATCAAGAGTAATTATCAACAGACACCTAATGTTGGAACAGCACTTTTAGATGCTTATCTTAAGTTAGGGAAAGTTTATGAAGCTTCAAAAGTTTTTCAAAGAATAGATGATAGGGACATTGTTACCTGGTCTGCAATGATAGCTGGTTATGCCTTAATAGGAGACACTGAGGGAGCTGTTAATATATTCATGGAAATGGCAAGACAGGGGATCAAACCTAATGAGTATACATTCTCTAGCATCATAAATGCTTGTGCTGCATCCATGGCAGCAGTAAAACAAGGAAAACAGTTTCATGCTTGGTCAATTAAATCTAAATATAACAATGCCTTATGTGTTAGTAGTGCTCTTGTCACCATGTATGCAAAGAGAGGGGATATTGATAGTGCAAATGAAGTTTTCAAAAGGCAAGAGGAGAGAGACTTAGTATCCTGGAACTCTATGATATCTGGATATGCACAGCATGGTAGTGGGAGGAAGGCTATTGAGGTGTTTCAGGAGATGGAAAGGCAGAATCTGGACATGGATACCGTAACATTCATTGGTGTCATTTCTGCCTGCACACATGCTGGACTAGTGGAGGAAGGTCAAAATTTCTTTAATAGAATGGTAAAAAAATATCACATTGAGCCTACAATGGAGCATTATTCTTGCATGGTTGATCTATATGGTCGAGCTGGAATGCTTGAAAAGGCCTTGAATATTATACATGGGATGCCATTTACTGTGACTGCCACTGTATGGCGAAGTCTCTTGGCTGCATCTCGGGTTCATCACAATGTTGAGTTGGCAATACTGGTAGCTGAAAGGCTCATTTCTCTACAGCCAAAAGACTCAGCAGCATATGTTCTGCTATCCAATATATATGCCACAGCAGGAAACTGGCATGAAAGAAACAAAGTGAGGAAATTGATGGACGAGAGAAAAGTTAAAAAAGAAACTGCTTACAGCTGGATTGAAGTGAAAAACAAGACCCACATGTTTTTGGCTGGTGACTTTTCTCATCCCATGTCAGATCAAATACATTCAAAACTTAAAGAGCTGAGAACCCGGTTGAAGGATGCTGGTTACCAGCCAGATACCAATTATGTGCTTCAGGATGTTGATGAGGAATACAAAGAAGCTATTCTTTCTCAACACAGTGAGAGGCTTGCCATTGCTTTTGGTTTGATTACTACACCTCTAGGATCCCCTCTTCAGATAGTGAAGAATCTGAGAGTCTGTGGAGACTGCCACACCGTTATTAAGTTAATATCAATGTTTGAAGGCAGAGAGATTATTGTTAGGGATTCATACCGATTCCACCACTTTAATGGAGGTTTATGTTCTTGTGGCGATTATTGGTGACAGCTGACTGATGATGGTTTGATTTGAAACCTCCAATGCCCAGCTAAGGTTCAAGGGGAACATCCTCATGCTGAGGAGCTTCTATAGCATTGTGCATTGCAAATCAAGGCTAGAGACAGGTGCAATGGATTGCAGTTCATTGGGTATGTGAAGACTCATGTGGAGTGTGGGAGGAGCTGCAGGTTTATTGAGAACATTGAAATTCCACTGCCAAATTGTAACTGCATTTTGAAGTCAGAGGCTGTTGGGGGGGGGGGGGGGTCACAGGAATGGAAGAAGCCTAGCTGCCACCATAGCTGGCATTTTTGTAATGGCAAAATGAATGTCAGCATCAGTACAGGGGTTAAAGCAGATCCTGCACTTGGTGCTGTACATCTTCCAATGCCTTTAGTAGTCATCCCTATATTTCAATCAGCTGCTACCCTGCCTCTAATCAAGCATAGCTTCATAAATGGTGCTTTATATTCCTTGCCACTTCCGGATGCTGTTGCTGCTTCAAATCCTTTATTTTAGATTTAAAAGTAAAGGGGTAGAATCTTCCTCCCAAATCCATGTTTAGATTGTGCTGATTGCTATTCACAACGGCTCCTCTGGGGACTGTAGTTCCCCTGACTCCTTGTTGGGTCAGGTAGGCTCAGATGTTGGTATTTTCAATAGTTTCATTTTTATTTTAATATTTTATAGTAAAATTTATTATTATTATTATTATTAAGAATACCTAAATATAAAGCTAAAATATTTGAACTATCATATTAAATTTTTAATTCAACTAAAAACTATTTTAGTCCTAAATTTATAACAAAATTATCAGTTTTTCTTAGAATTCATAAAATCATGTTAGGCATGAAAAAAATTATAAAATGTATTCATAAATACTATAAAAATATTCTATATCATTGGAAACAGTTTGACTAATTGCCCAGCTTTTGGGTAATTCTGATATTTGCTTCTGCAAAAATGAAAAGACGGTTTGTTGGCCTAAAAAAATAAAGAGCAATCTGCAACGATTCACATAAAACAAACTCGAGGGGCATTTCTTAGTCACCACGGTTGAACATTCACATTGATTGAAGTCCAATGTCAGTTGGAAATGTTCACATTCATTGAACACCGCAATGAGTAAACAGACTGACCAAAAGCTACACAGAAAGGCTTTTCCAATTCATTCGAGTAGATTTTAGAGAACAATAAAGACTGAAATGTTCGCAGCACTTGAGTGACTGGAATGGTAGGAAGCCAGGCCAGAAGCTCCAGAACCTGCTACATCGTGCAGAGTTCCCGTACAACAGGCAGTGAATTACAACTATTTTGTTAAAAAGGGAGTTTTGCTGGTAGGTTAATCAAGACAATGGAACAGATTTGCCTACGCAAGATTAAACCTAGAGAGGTATCCACGATGTTGTGTAACACATCATTTTTGGTAGGAATTTGGTGGCAGAGAACCCCACGAACGATGCATTTGCCAACAACCACATTCAACATCTCCCTCGACTTCGTTTTCCAAAAGCAAATTTTAGCACATGGATCCAACACCCACTGAAGCTCAGTGCAAACTATACAATCAGTTGGAAACATAAACCGTATGCACTTGTAGGCAAAGTCGCATTATATACGCACTGAACAACATCCTGGAATAACATTTCTGAACCTCTTCTTTATACAAATTCAGACAGACAATTTAACAAGAGTTGAACCTCAGCTTTCACACCTCAATACAAAGGGGAAACAAGAGACCTTCCCCATTTGCCAGAAATTTGAATGATTCATTGTATCCAGCTAAAATAATTAGGGTACAAATCATGTCGGTTGCACGCACAAGTGTGGATCAATGAGTCAATGTATCATCATATTCATTAGCCTTCTTCTCCAAACTCACTTGTGAATCTCTCATGAACATCTAGATCAGCTTTGCTAACCGTTGGCCTTTGTCTTGCAAGAACTTTATCAAAATCTGTTTTTGTGATTGGAGGTGGAAGGATCTGCAGATGCATTAATCATCAACATGAATAGCTACTACGAAGATCAACATGAATATAATTAACATAACTGTACTATTTGTTATCCTCGGATATCTTAAGTGCATTCTTTCAGCAAGGTGAGTTTTGATGTAACAATTAAGTTACTCTATTTTGATTTGAAAGTAAAAAGCTCTAATTACAGAATTAGCCTCTCTATAATATGAGGGATATAGTGCATATTTAACTCTTCTCCAGAACCTACAATGTAGATGCCTCATGCACTAATAAGACTCATTATTTTTCTTTTTTTTCAAAAGTATATTCTTTCACAAAATGACAACATTAATCCCATTTTTGTTACTTTTGCATACCTTACATATTTTCTTCCACAAAATGATACTGTAGTTGTTATACATACATATCATCGGGCCAAATAGCTGGTTGATTAAGAATGATCATTGACTTTGCTTAACATGTCATATCTGAAGCATTTAGCCATACCTTAGCTGCAAGTCCTTGAGCTGCCAGCTCCTGCATTGTAATTTGGATGGCACCCGCTTGCTTTGGTCCACAAGGAACCCACATACCATTGGGAGTCTTTACAAAATACATGGCATCCTGGGTTTTCCGAACTGGCTCAAAGAGCACATCCTTAACCTGTCATAGCCAAAATAGCAAGCAAAATTACAATGTCAATCACCACTTTCCAAAATAACTTAACTGAGACAATTAACAAGTAATAAAGCATTCCAAGTGGCATCGTGCTTACACAAACGGAAATATCTGAACCTGAAAAGCCCTCAGTCCTGCGAGCTAAACTCTCAAAATCACTTTCAGTCAAATTATTAGGTGTATCACCAAGGTGAACCTGTTAAATTCTTTAAAGCTTCAGCAAAAACCACAAAAATTATCACATTAAAAAAATTGTTCCAGTAAGCAAATGACAAGTTATAATACTTTGAACATATGTTGCCTAGCTTTTAGGTCTGGAAGGGGAATATATATACGCTTGTCAAAGCGTCGACGGATTGCCTGCATTCAAATATTGATTAGCAACAGCACCAAATAGTCAGGAAAAAAAAAAAATCCAAATTGAATAGCAGAAATATTCTTCTATAGTCCTTTACCTGATCCAAAGCATATGGTGTATTTGTTGCTGCAAGAACAAGAACTTTCTGATCATTTGTTCCCACACCCTGTAATGCAAAGAAAATAAAGCCAAATTCCATGTGCAAATTGAAAGCAATTTGTACACCAATTACATCCTTATTCCAACAACTAAGACATCATGAACAAATAAAAAAAGAGTGAAAGTACCCACCTGGAAACAATAAAAAAAATGACTGCAACCAACAATTTGGGATTTGTTCACAATGTATGAATGATTCAATGATGACAGGAAGAAGCAACAGCTTGTTTGGTTTAAAGTTATGCAGCAAGTAGATCAACAAGTTACCTAAAATGACAAGAATATTTAACAAATTGCCTACATCCTATGTCACCTATCCATTGAACAATCAAGGGCTGACATGTTCAAAATGTAAATTGGAATCAACCCCTATGTTCCCCATGTCCCAAGAATCATAGGTATCATTCCTGCCAAAAAATGCCATGCTATAATCACAACCTAAATTATAAGTAGAGCTATCCACAAACACCAAAAATGTGCAACACTTTCATTGCAAGGCTAAAGGAGTATAGAGTATAACTTGAAGCCTGTCATTTATTACCAAGTATTTATCTGTACAAATTCCTAAAGCTCCTCAGTTCTCTTTACATAATCCCAGTATCCTTCTGCCGGCAAAAGCTTGCAAAAACTTAAGGTGCCATGATCAAAAAGTAACCAGTTACTAGTTAATCATTGAAACAAGCCACCCAGAAGTTTATTTTGGGTGTTTGATTATGAATAAAAGGAGTCAAATCAAAGCCATCCATTGGCAATGGGCATCAGAAATTAAATTCTGGGAGTTTAAGACGTGCATTGAAAATAGCTATAAGATGACAGCATAATACATCCATAAGATGCACAAAAACTGAAAATAACTTAACTAACAAAGCAAAAATCTAGAGGGAGTAAAAACCTTAGAAACATCAATATCATCACAATAAGCAGTAAACCACAACAGAAACATGTCAATAGTTGCTCAATAACCATCACCTTGAAGCCATAGTGCAACAGCAAACGCTAAAACTGGTTTTTCCCTATTCAGAAAGCCTATATAGGTTCACTGACACACTTAAATGCTTCTCACCATCAAAGAAATCATAATTTCCTCCTGAAAATTTCCCAGGCTTAACCAAGAAGACAGCTCAATATGTATTTTGATGCCCTCTTGCTATCTCTTTAGGATCCTCTACAATCTAGGGCTCTGTTTATCCCACATCATGCCCTCATAAAAACCTTCCACCATTAACTACATGGATAATGGAAAATTTTAGATAAACTAGCAGTGATAAAAGATTTCAACTACCATCTATCAACCTCAACCTCTTATCTGATCAGAGAGTAGTACTTATTAAGAATGAAAAGGTCACCGATAAGATTTGGATTTCTAAACAAAACAATCAACAAGAACTACCATGCCTCAGTTGACACTTGTTTGATGTCCAAGGGCATAGCTTATGCATGCTCAATGTATACACCACTAAAATTCCACAAGAAAATGAAGAAAAAAAATTACTCTTCTTTCATCAAGTTAACGCACTGAAACTTCTGCTATGAAAACAAGAAAGAGTCTAGAGTAATAACTCAATCCAATATGTCAAAAAGTCATTGATACATGTCCATGTCATTATTCATGCAGTTCATTGGAAAGATCATGTCTAATCCAAAGCTCTAGGCACAACTTTACATTGCATTACTACAAATCGATGGGCTCTCACATGGGGGACACCAGCCTGAAAAGTTAGAAAGTTCACAAAGCCCATATCCCTTCCCTTTAACAACAATGTATGATAAATGGAAAACTAGAAACACTCAACATCCCTAATTAGGCACAACATTATAGAAAGGAAGCAAAATGTAGGTTCAACTATATTTCAAAGGAATTATATCTCAAAGCAGCTTAACTTGGGTTTGATGTGCTTGTTTTTCTGCTTCTATCCAGAGCAATTGGGTAACTGATTCGTCAATCATCAGAATCAGTAGCCTCTGCTCATGACTACAAGGCTTATACTAGTGATGCTTCCCAGTAATGATCTTGGCCATTCAGTGGTCAAATTGCAAGAATTTCTCCCATATATGGTATAGAGGTAGCCTCACAAGGAGATGAAATGGATAAAAAAAAAAAGAAGTCATGCCATCGATGAAACAAAATGGAAACTATCACCAGGTAGGAAAAGGCAATCAGCAAAGTGCAAAATAGATTAACACCTGCATCAACATGGGCAAGAAATGAAAAACAAAAGTTGCATTCTTCTTCACCACCAGCCAGTTTATGAGAGCAAATACCTGCATCTGGACAAGAAGTTCTGTCTTGATACGTCTTGAAGCTTCACTTTCATTGCCTTCTCCACGTTGGCCACACAAGGAATCAATTTCATCAATAAAAATGATGGACGGCGAACTCTCGCGTGCCATTTGAAAAAGGTTTGAAACCAACTTTTCACTTTCACCCATCCACTTTGAAACAAGGTCGGATGAAGAAACACTGTAGAAAAGGGGAAGAAATTCAGCAACATTTAATACACATCCACGTATCATGAACCTGACTAGAGATCAAGCTAACCGAATGGGTGATCCTTGCACAGCAAATATTATACAATCATTAATCAAGAAAATAAGGAACAAACACATATTTTTAGCCAGACAAATGAAATAGATTACATTTCCATGAACTTTTACCTGAAGAAGGTAGAGTCTGCTTCTGTTGCAACAGCCTTTGCCAAATAAGACTTTCCAGTTCCAGGTGGCCCATACAAAAGAAAGGCTCTCCATGGTCGTCTCTTGCCTAACACAAAGCAAGTCAAAAGACCCAATTAATTAGAGAAGTTAAAATGGGGAACAACAATAAGTTAGTCCCAGGAGCTAACCACAATGGGTTAGACGAGCGCTACAAAATTTCTCAAAGAAGATTTAGTTTGCCAGATGAAGCCAAAAGTACAAGTAAAGAGCAACTGAAAACCGCATCTGCCTCTAAACCACCTGTGAGATATTTCTCTATCTAAGTATCATATGCACACCAAACTGATTATTCTTGAGATAACATCTCAAGAGACATTTTGAAAAGTAAACATTGGCGAAATAGCTGCAATTCCTCAACAGATTCACATGATCAACATAAAAAATTGTGGTTGGTCCTGACAACTCTAAATCAATTCAACAGCTACCCATTAATCCGCATATTCAGAACTAAAAACCCATCAAACAAAACCTCCCATAAGACCAAAAAAACTGATCACCTGTAAAAAACTGGGGAAATTTAACTGGCAAGATGACGGCCTCCTGCAAGGCCTGCTTGGCGCTCTCCAAGCCAGCAACATCAACCCACTTAACATTAGGCTTCTCCCTAACAATAGCCGAATGCAAACCGGCTCGCAGCTTGGCCTGCTCGGGATCCTCCCCGTCTTCGCCGTCCTTAGGCTTGGTCTTGGGACGGGTGGCAACGGCAGCGTCGCCACCATTGGAGCCGGGGCCGGGGCCGCCCTCGTCGAGGACAGCCCTGATCTCCTCGGCGCGGCGGAGATACTCAGTGAATTTCTGGGTGATGGCTTCGCGGATTTTCGGGTTCTTCTCATACTTGAGGTGGGTCTTAAAGTACTCGAGAGCGTTCATGTATAAAGGAAACGCCTTTGAATAGTTTCCGGCATTGTCTTCTTGTACGGCTTGCTTCACGTACTCTATCGCTTGCTCTTTGAAATTGCTATACATCTTTCCAAGCACTTTTCACTCTTTCTGGGGGGTTATTGAATCAAAAATCAAGAGATTGCATTTGAGACTCTGGGGATTCCACGAGAAACCCTAAGATTGGGCATGGAGCGTCCGTCAACGCAAAGAGAGCGCGTGTGTGGAATGAAGGAAGCTTCTTATCAATTAGGGGAGGCGAGGGTGACTATGAATTTTAATTTTGCATGACAGCTAATATAAATATATATATATATATATATATATATATATATATATTAAAAATTTATGTCAGTATTCACTTCTATTTAGTCATTCATTTCTACTTTTATAAAATAAGACTTAAAAATATTTACTGTAATGTAGTTTACTTGTAAGTTATGCCAACTCTTGTTTTTTTTTTTTTTTCAGTTTAGTTTAATTGTTTTTATTTTTCTTATTCTTGTTTTAAAAAAAAAAAACAATTGAATATCGCATGAGGATGCTTGTTTCCAAAGCTCCTCAATTTACATAACTTTTGTAATATCTTTACTTTCACAATTCTGTAACTTAGATTTGAAATAATAATTTTCCTGTCTTACAAAATTGTTGCAAAGCATGTGAGCAATTTCTAAAGAGGGCCAAAATGTTCAACTTTTGTACCTAAATTGATGTGATTAAGAATTTTTATATGCTTTGTAATTGGCCCAAAATAACATTTTTTGGAAGTAGTTGGCTAGAAAATGAAGGTTCAAATCTTATCAGAGAAGCCCATGAGTCCATCAATTCCAACCTCACATCAATTTAAGAACATGACGATATCATTCATTAATCAACTTGCCCTTCTGTCACACTTGCCTGTAATTCTATTAGACTCACTGTGTGATGACATATATTCATATCCAACACTACTAAAACATTTAACAAATTGAATCGAAAATATCATCATGATAAACACTAACATATTATAATCCATTAACAGAGAGAGATATATAGAAGATGATTACTTCGTTGAGTGTCATGATGCAAGGGAATCATTTTTGAAAGCCAAGGTCGACCATAAGAGGAACTTCTTCATGCTATGTTGTTGAACCATTTGGTTTCCTGTTGAAGTTGCAATGGGGTCCTGTGGTCCTTGCAATTTAGGTTATTAAATTTGATTGTAGTGGATTAATTAGTAGCATATGTAATTCACTTAAAGTAATTGACTGTAGATTTTTTAATTGAGATCTTTGCCCTTATGTATTTTAAATTGCTTAATGAATGTGATTTTTTGAACTATATGATACATTATGATTTGCAATTAAGAACTAAAAGTGCTTATATTTAAGGTCTATGAAGAATTTTTTCTTAATAAATTTAATAAATTTTAGATTTTTATATAGATTTTTGTAATTATTTTATTAAATAAAAATTGACCTATGGGTCTAATCACCAAGTCACTAGTTAAAATACTAACCGATGACTTAGTGTTTTTTGTTTTTTTATGTCAATGTCCAGAATGAGTTTTAAAACTATACTCTAAAGTCATAAAAAAATCTTTTTGCAAATCCTTGGCATGTGAAAGAGAAGTAAATTTTATGTCATAGCAATAACTTTTGACTTATTGCTACTTAATAATATTTTAGGTTAAAGGTTTTAACAAAGAATTTTATTGGTACTTCAACCAATTAATAAAAAGGATTAATTGTGATAAAAAAAATATCAATTTCAACTTTTTTTTTATTTGTAAAATTTAAGGAAGATTTATTTTTAAATAGACTTACTTTTGACTATTACATCAACTAAGAGTCACTAACCTATTGGGCTGACTAGATTACAACTATAAGGATTAGCTAAAGTGATGAATATATGTTTAAAGGTGGGCTAGATATGTTTGTAAGTTAGATCAAAGATATCTATAATTTGTATATGTAATTTGTAACAGGTTAAGTCTAATAATAATAATAGGGCAAATTTAATGTATAAGAGGATAGGTTACATCTAAGAGGCCAAACCATACTTATAAATGTAAAATAATTGGGCTGAAATTTTGAAATAAAAACATGTCTAACCTTACATGTATGGAAATAATTTATAATGTCTAATGAAAATGAGTTATTTGAAAAAGTTTAGAGAAAATTTCTTCATTTATGGTCAGCAAGTTTCTAAAAACTACTGAAGAAGTTGACTTATTAATGCTTAACAATAAAAAGGTTAAATTTGATGTGATTGAGGTTTTATTGGTATCATAACCCATGTTAATTGTTAAGCATCATTCTATGGGTATAAGGGATATAATATCATCATCATATTATGATGTCTTTCTTTCCTATAATAGGTTGTTTGACTAGAAATAAGGAAAGAAATAATTTATGAATAAAGATGATGAAATTATAATCTTTAATAATGAAAGTGATTTGAGACCAAGAAATTACCTGAATATCTAACTCTTTGTGTTAAAAAACAAAAAAAGAGAATTCAAAAATTAGTGAAATGAACTCTTATTATTAAATCATTGAGAAGCTAACTTGGTTATACATTTCTCTACCATATATATGTGGTCTTTTAATGACAAACTATGACTTATTGACTTGGAAAAAAACTTTTACCTAGTAAATTTCAACTTGATAAAGGACTATGAGTTTGTCATGCATAACAACCCATGAGTTATTTTCCGTCATTATCTAATAATCTAAAGGTGGTGCCCAAACTTTAATGCAGCGGTGGTAGGAATCAAATAGGTTATGATTTGGGTCCAACTTCCCTATCTCCCAATTGAGTATTACAGTGTAAAGGTTTTATAACAATTAACTATTTATGTCACACATTAAGAGTAAACCAAACCAATAAGGAAGTTACTTAAGAAAACATTGGCAAATTAACATTGAAATTGACCTTAACTAGCCTTTGGTTACAAAGTATGAGTTAAGGGGTAAAATTTAAAGAGTTAAATATGAAAGCATCCATCTTGTTTGCTTTAAATACAAGATGTACAATCTTGTAATAAGTGCTTACCTCAAAGGTGCTTCTCATGACACTAGAAAAGGAGACAAACCACCTCCTACGAATTTAAAGGGGAAATGTTCAAATGAGGTTTCATGCCATGAACATTGGATGCTTTTTCATTAAATTTCATAAAAGGGGCCAATTGGAAGAGGAAACATGTGTAAGGGTATTAATAAAGGTGGTGTTTATAATGGAAAGCACCATGGGAATGGTTCACAATTAAACATGTTATGGTGAAGGTTAATGATGATACAAGAGGTGTAAATGTTATCATGTGAAAAGGGGAGTTTCCTATACCTTAGAGTTATATGTGGCACTAGCAAAAAAGGCCTTAAAAACAATATAAGGAAGTTGGTAAGAAACAATGAAGTAAGGAGTCTGTTAAAAAGATACATGTATAAGGATCAGGAGAATGTTTTAGAGCTAGGTGCTATTCAATGCCAATTAGCATTTGTTGAGAATTTAAGTGATTTTGTCCCAATGACATTCATGTCTAGGAGAGAGATATAGTAAGGGAATCAAAGAGCTTTATACACTTAACATATAAGGCTTCTGAGGGTAATTTGAACTTACACTCTTACCTTATAGGCCTTCAACATGTCACTGATGTGTTGGACCAAGTGATCTCCTTATTACCTAATCCACCTAACACAAAAGATATAATGGACTATAGAACCCTTCATAACACTAGATTAGACTTAAAGTCATAAATTAAGGAAACACTTATGACTCTTGATAAAATCATTAGAGACATGTCCATGATTATTATGATTACATATTATTAGCTTGGGTGGCAAGGTGTCCCTTTTACTATCCTTATTTTATTTTGTGATTCTAATAATTTGGAATTATTATAGTATTTCAAGATCTAACTTTATGAGAATTCTCAAATTTTTCATAAAACTTTACAAGCCAATTATAGTGGTTTTGTTAGAAACAAGAATAAACGACATTAAGACTAATAATGTGTACAAAAAGACATGTTTTTCAAGGGTGATCTAAGAAGAGAAAAAGGCTTTAATAGGGGCATATAAATTTTATAAGATTCAAACTTGGTAAATTTTCAAGTGTTAGAAAAAGATAAAAAATTCATTCATCTATTGGTAAAAAGGGCAAATAAGGCAATATAATATTTCATAACTGCGTAAAGTCTATTGTGTCCTTACCATGTCTTTTAGTAAGGACTATGTAAATGAAAAAGTAAGTTGTCATGAGACTATAATTATAAGTGGGAACCCTTTTCTAAGTGGGTTTAATGAAATGATTTTAATGGATATAAGATATTTTGGTTTAAAGTTTACTTAAGTTAGAGGATGCACTCCATAAACTAAAGTTCATTGTAGAATGGATTGTGTACTTTGCAATCTTTAATAGAGGATAAATCGGCCAAAAGCAAACATAAGGCATCTCCTCAGGGTAAGATTGAATTATTACTCTTTGTTGATCAAATTAAATAAGTACCTTACATAACACAATGAAAGGAGGGCCTTCATATTTCAAATTGCATGGCCATTACATGAAAATTCCTTGAAGTTAGTGCAAAAGGCATGAAATTTCAAGGCAATGTTACTAAAAGATTTAAGTAACTTTACAATTATATTTTTTAATTGGAATAAGAATATTTTTTAAAAACATTTTCAATAGAAAAAAAAGACTTTTAAAGTAAATACAAGGGTGCAAAAAAGTCATTATATGGTGATATGCTTGATACTTAAGTTTCTTGGAAAGAAAGTTAAGAATTGGAAAAGGTTTTTAAACAAGAAAAATTATTATGATTTTAGAAATTTAAAGTCAAGAGGATATCAAATAGTGACCATAATATGTAATATTTTCATTTCACTACAATTATATGAAGAAAAACGAATAGAATAAAGACACTAAAGGATGAGAAAGGGAAATGAATATGGGATGAAAAGGCTTTTAAGGATATGACATGCAACTATTTTCATGAATTATTCACTAAGGAAGAGGTTTTGTCTAGCACCTGTGTTTTGCCATCATTAGACCATTTCTTGCGCTTATCTATAGTGGAAATAAGAAGACTAATTAAACCATGTGGGGAAAATAAGGTGTATATCAATAGTATAAAAAGGGGTGAAGTGGATAAACCAATATTACTGACAATTTTTTAGTTCTCATTCCTAATAAAGATAAGTTAGAAAAAATTGATGATTTTCGACCAATAAGCATGTATAATGTGACCTATAAGATGATCATAAAATCAATTATCAATAAGTTTAAGAGCATCATGCCTAAATGGGTGTCCCCTACCCAAACAAGCTTTGTTTGAAGTCATTATATTTCTAATAATATATTCCTTTTATACAAAGTCTCACAGATAATGTGATGCTTGAAAGGAAAAAGAGGTTTAATGGTTTTGAAATTAGATCTTAAAAAGGCTTACGATCACCTCAATTGAGACTTTCTTATAAATACCTTTATAGACTTAGCATTACCTAATAATTAGATTAATCTCATCATGGAGTGTGTTTCCTCAATACTGATATGAGTCTTATGGAATGGAACAATTAGTGAAACGTCTTTTTTTACTAATAACTAATAACATAATCTAAAATAGAGAAATAATCAATGACATACTATTGTTATCATGAAGTTTGTTTAAAATATGCCCCTAATAAAATGTTATTGTTTAAAATGATTCAAAAGCTCATTAAAAAGTTTTTAAGATTTTAAGCTCATTAAAATGATACAAAAGAATGCCTAAAAAAAAACTTTTTATCAAACTCTACTTGATATGGAATTTATAAAAAATGTCAGTAATAGTTCTTTGTAATAACATGGACTCAAAAAGATTTACATGCTATTTGTAATCTAAATAAAAGTAGTTGAATTTGAATTAACCCAAATCATCAAGTGCATTCACATATGCATCCAACAACTGTCAAGGACATAAGTCCTCAAAATTCATACAATATACACATAACTTTATACAATTGTTTTCATGTTGTCAACTTATTGATATTATAAAAAAAGATAAAACCTTGATCTAGATATAAATTTTTTGTGGGACATTCAAAGACAAAGGAGAGATAGATTGGAACTCTTTTTCTCATGTCGTAGCACTTCTTGAATATGGTAGGATCCAAAATAAGCAAAATGATAATGTATGGATCAAGAAGTTATTCATTTGGGGCTCATTATTAGAGTGAATCAATGATCCTTTATTTGACCTAAAGCAAACTTATTAAACAACAAACTTATTTAACTAAATAGAAAAATTTTTTATATTTTCTAAGCCTTTAGATTCCTATTAATATAAAGGAATATATGTTAGAAGTATAATTATTTTAATTGTTTTATATGTAAGGGAATATGAAGTAATCATAATAAGAACTTAATTCTTTAAAATAATAATTAAATCTCTCCAAATTATTCATGGAAGACCATAATTTTAAGTAATAAAGAATTTTAGAAGTTATTTCAAAATATAAAGGAGCAAAGGAATTCTAAAGGTTAACTTTCCATTAGTTGAGTTATAGTCACAAAATGAATTAAACGCTAAAAATAAGATAATCTAAAAAGCTTCTCTTTAAGATTATTTTGAAAACTCATCAAAATAGATGGAAAAAAAAAATGAAAAAAAAGTTGCCAAGATATGTGTGTGTGTGTGTGTGCAACAAACATCTTAAAGATTTAAAGATTTAAGTTCATTAGATAACTTATTTTCTACAAAAAATCAAAGTTTTAAGTCACACCTTTTACTTAAGAAAAAATTATCATTAATATTATTTAATATTAATAAAAATTATTATTACCTATTTTTAATCATCACTAATACCATAATCATTATTAATAATATAGATTAAATATAGGTTTGTTAAAAGCTAGCCAAACAAACACTAGTAAGTTAGTCACTAATATGTGATTAGTAATTGACATAAATAAGAAATAATTAATTAGGTGTGTTCCACAAAAAAAAAAAAAAACATAATTAATCAAAAAATTATTGATTTTATAAAAGTATAAAAGTTTATAAACTTTCTATTACAAATCTTTCCTAATAGAATTATAAGGCAACCTATAAATTTGGCATATATAATTTTAAATAAAATTGAACTTATATAATATAAGTGAAAATAAATAGAATTGAATCATTTAAATTTTAAAAATATCCCACAAGTGTAATTAAAGTAAAAACTAAATACTCTATTTGTATGCATAACTAAAGGTTCATTTGTTTTATAGAGATATTAAAATTTGATGAAAAATACTTTTATATTTGGAGCATATATTTGGAAAATTATGTATTTTTAAGAACTTGTTGAATTATTGTCTTCCTCTTTCTTTCATCTTGATATCTTTCTCCTTGTCGATGCTCCTTTTTCTTTCCCTAGACTTGTTAATGAAATAATTCTTTCTAAATTGTGATGTTAATAATTTGTACATTCTCAATTCCATCATAGGAGAAAAAAATAATTTTAATAATTTGATGACTACCGCCTAAGTACTTTATTACTTGTGCAACATTTCGAAAATGACTTTATAAGTTATATACATAATAATTTTTCTATTAACGCTCATCAATATCAATATAGGCATATAATTGCTTCTTAACTGATATATAACAAAAAGTTTGGTTTTTCTTATATTTTCAATTTCCTTTTTAAATTTTTTAGTTCCATGCTCTTTGATAATAAGTTGGCCAAATTTTTTAGTAGCCAAGGTGGTCAATTTTCTAA
Organism: Rhizophora apiculata; assembly: GCA_037832385.1. Lineage (NCBI taxonomy): Eukaryota > Viridiplantae > Streptophyta > Magnoliopsida > Malpighiales > Rhizophoraceae > Rhizophora > Rhizophora apiculata. The sequence continues at coordinate 3,070,342 of CM075440.1, forward strand.
TGCACAACACCATGATCTCTATGACTCTCTATTTCAATGATAAAAAAAACTTCATCTATATCCTTTATTTTAAAGTTTTAAGAGAATTTTTTTTTCTTATATAACAATTTTAAATCATTATACATAAATAAAAAATCATCTAAATATAATATTAAAATAATGTACTTACTTTCACTAATTTTAAGATATATATATATATATCCACAATATTTTTTTGTCAAGTCATACCAGGTAACTCTCTTTATTAACAATAAAATCTTTAGGCTAACTTATGTATACCTTTTTCTCAAGACCTTTATTCAAGAAAATAGTTTTCACATCCAACTAATGCAACCTTAAATCAAAATTAGCTATCAAAAACATATTAATTTTAAATGAATCCTTTTTTGAAACTAGAGAGAAGGTTTCATGGTACTCAATTCTTTCCTTTTAAGTAAAACCTTTAGTCATAAGTTTAGACTTGTATCTCTTAACATTACCAAAAAAGTCCTTTTTGATTTTATAAGTTCATTTACAGCCAATAACCATAACTTCTTTTAGTAATTCAATAAGGTCTCAAACTTAATTATTAATCATAGATTTCATCACTTCTTTTATGACATTATACCACAATTCAAACTTTTCACTTTCCATGACTTGTAAAAATGTGTAAGGATCATCCTTTTGATTAACACTAATCTTTTGTAGGTATATAAGATAATCAGTAGAAATTGTTGATCTCTTTAGTCTTGAAGATCTCTTAAGCCTTTTATTTTGTAAATTTTTATTATGTGGTTTTGGTATCATAGGTTCCACATTTGCTTATACTACACTAGGCACTTCATTTTCGATTTTTTGTTCTTTAACATTATCATACAAATTTTCTTTAACAACAACTAAGCCTATAGAGTTTGTATGAACTTTATTGAAGTCCTTACTTTCCTTAAATTGCACATTTTAAGTCATTTATTTTACAAAATTAATTACAATTTTTATATATTATTTATAGTTTAATAACTGTATTTTTATATAATTTCTTTGTAAATCATTAATATCACAATAATTTAAAATGTTGTGATTACCTTTAGATCACCATAATATTCTTTAAAATGACATTAATAAGAACAATTCATACACTTAAGACGACATGCATATTTCATACAATATGTCTTTATTGCATGTTTGATAATATTTATTATCCAAATATAATATATAACATGCCATATAAGAGAGTTTAATAGTAAATATAATGGTTTTATAAAAAGTTTCTGTGACATGTGCACTTGATAAGTCATATGCTTAAGGAAGGACTGAAATGAAAATTAATTAGAAGTCACATGTTATACACATTTCTTCCTCTTATTTTATTTTATTTTATTTTTTAAAAGTTGATAAATGAACATGTGTTCCTTTAATAATAAGCCCATCAAGCATGCATCATGCAAACAATTAATACATTAAATGTATATGGTAAAAGCTTACCTTACTAGATACCATTTCAATTTCATTAAGAATACATAATAACAAATTTCATTATGCCTTTAAAAATTTATGTTTATATTTGCATCCAAAACAAACCAATTAGAATAACAAATATAACAACAAGAAATCATACTTTGATTACAATCAATACCCCTTAAGATCATGCTTTGATGTCAAATATTTGAAAATAATTATTGATGAGTCATAATAAATTAAGTGGAAGACATAACTATAATTATATTGATCAATAATTATTTAAGCTAGACAAAGATTTTTGTAGCATAGACTAAGCCTTCTAATTTATAACCTAATGTTTTTCAAAAGAACACATTGATAATTCACATGATATCATGTCAGTTATTAATCCTTATTTGACTTCCTTCCATGTGGTTGTAACTAGTTTAAACTTAAACTAAGTAACTTTAAAAGATATGATAAATTGGTAGTTATCTCTTTAATTATTACCTTAAGAAATAATATTTAGTATTTATGTCTAATCATGTAGGCTACTTTAGAGTTAATATCAACATAATGAAGAAATAAAATGGAATTCCAATTACATGCTTGTGGAACCCATAAAATTTTAAATTTAAAGATTTATATAAATATACATTTTTTTTTGTAATTGTTCATGGATTTTGCATATGGATATGCATATCTCAAATTATAAGGGTTGTATTTATTAACTTTTATTTTTGAGTAAGCCAATTAAGTCTAAATAAAAGAGGCAATTACATTTTTTTTCTTCTCCCTTCCAATTGTTTAGCCTCAATGATGCCTTTATGTTGTGGGTTTAGACAACAAAAATATTTGGTTTTGATATTTACAACAAGTGAGGTTTCTATTTTGTGAGATTTATAAGAATTGAGAACCATCAAATAAAAAGTTATGTAAGTTTGTGAGAGTTGAGTGTTTATATTCATTTTTATGTATTGCACTTTTGTATAACTTCATATCTCATAATACAAGTTGTATAACTTTTGTTTTTTCTTTTTTTTTTTTTCTAAACAACAAAAACTATATTATTGATGGCATCCAAAAGCATTAAAATACTACAAAAAATAGAAATAATCGTTATATAGGTTGCTTATCTAAAATCATATCAACTTTTACAAAGAGAAACAATGACTACCTATGTAATTCCAAACTACTATCATAATCTCATCTTTGCAATTACTTCTAAAAAAATGGCCACTAATGAGCCAAACACAACAATATTAACATACCGAAAAATGTTAAAACCCACCAAAATCTTAAAGCATTAGGTTTATAGGTCATTCTCAGCCTCCCCTCTCAAATGTGTATCTATCAATGCTCTAAGAGACATGTTTATCAATGCTCTAAGAGACATGTCTTTCTAAAACTCGAAAAAAATTCAAGTAAGGTTTAAGTAAGTATTAAACTCATAAGTTTGACACGATAATTCAACCTATAAACCCAAAACCTTAAGACATTAAGTTTATGGTTTCTTCTCACTTAAATGTTACTTACTCCTCCTTCTCATTTTTAATGTGGGATTTTTTAACCATATAATTTATATATTTACACTTGAAATTTCAAGACTTTAAGTCAAAGAGAGAACACTTATAAACACACAATCAATTCGCCTCACAATTAAACTAAAAAAGCCTTCATTTTGGCAATTGTTAATTTAGCCAAGGCATCTACAAAAGCATTACATTGATCAACTTAAAAGGTAAAAGAGATATTTCCTTTATTTAGTCATGTAATGTTGTGAAAAATTGAAGATAAAAACCAAGGTCTACTATTGCAACCAATGAGTTAGGAGATAGTGGTCAAAGTGTCACTTTCAGTCATCATATTGACATCTATTACACCTTGCCACTGTTCCTATAGCCCCATTGCTTCTTTGATTGATTCAAGCATTGCTTCATTAACGACAATAGGCTTGCAAAATACACAAATGGCATTCTTATCGTGCCCCATCAACACCCCTTCAATCCTTGCTAGATCCATAGTCCCAATAATGGAAGCATGCATGTTGAGCTTGAAGCAACTAAAGGGAGTTGCTTCCTAGCCCCAACCTTTCTTATGTGCTAAGTTTGTCCAAGGAGATGAAATATTTGCAATGTCATACAAGAAGTCATTAATGAAAAACATCATTGGGGTCATTTGGCCTCTATCCACCTTAGCATTTGATCTTTAATCAAATTACAAATCTTTTCTACTATAAGGAGTTTTTCTCTTAATATTAGTTCATTCTTGACTAACCAAGTGGATCAAATAATTACATAGAACCCCATCATCCTTATTTCGTAAGACTTGCAATATTTTTTAATACATAGCCATATCTCCCACACAAGTTGTATACTATTAGTTGCAAAAACTACATTTATATGGAAATAAAGATAAAACTATATAAATTTGATCATTTCTTAGTTTTCATTATATGTGAGTCTTATTAATTGAAATATCATTTTACAAGTTGTATATTTTTTTTTACAAGATGTAAACTAAAAGGCAAAGCACATATATTGTGTGACTATTTATTTTTTTTTTTATAATATTTTTATTTTATTACACTATATTTCCCCTCGTGATAATAAGTCTATTTTCAAATAAACTTGTACCAGAGTTTTGATTTTACTAAATTTTTTGGGTTTAAATATACACAGAGAAACTTACTTCTCTTTTTTCTTGTATGTTTAAATATAAATTTTAAATTATGAAGACCAAGAAAAATCGTGAGGTTAGAACTCTAATGCTACGGTTGCAACATAAAAAGAGGCAACAAAAATAAAAACAAGGACTTCTTGTTACCCACTGGCCTCCCTTGTGCGTTTTCTCATTCTGTTAAAGCAACCTTCATGCTGCATTCCTTCTCAAATTTGCATGGAATTGTTAAAGCGCAAGTTGCAGGGGAGAGTGTGGTTGGTGTACTCTCAATATGACGCCTTGGAAAGAAGTCAAAATAGTTTATCTAGTTTGCTATTTAATTGAGACACAGGAAAGAATTCAACTGACCACTCTTTTTGCAGCAGATCTCTACAGTTATCACCGAGAGACTTGCCCGTGGATAGGTACCTACAGCTCAGCTCAATCTGCCACGTGTCTGTCTCTGTGTAACAGCCAAAAAAAAACAAAAAGATTTAACTTACCAAGCGGTAGTTGGATTTCACTCAACTTGCCCACGTCGCCTCCTATAAATACCTTGTTAGGTTAGACCTACCTCGAGCAAGCCCTTCTTATAACATTCAGCCCCTGCATCCTCTATCTTTCGCCGTTTCTTCGATTCCCTGATGGTGCTGGGTCCCATCATACCTGGATTATAATTTGTATTCATAATCGATCCGTTCACTGTTTCAGGTAAGTTCTATCATTTGTTTAAATTTTTAAAAAAATAAAAAAAAAATAAAAAAAGATCCTCGATCTGCTTGTTTGGTGATCTATCGCTTTTGAAGCAACTTTGTTTTGGCGGATCCATCTATTGTTCGATGATTGATTTACTGCTGTCGAGCAAGCTTTGTTTTGACGGATCCATCTCTTGTTTGGTGATCTACTGTAGCTTTTAACTTTGGTTTAATTGGTATGTGTGTTGTGTGGATAGATTCACTTGGTTTTGAACAAATCCGTACATTCTTATCTATTCATTCCATAGGCTATTTCCTAGCTGTAATTTAAAATTTAGGTGAACTTGTCAAGTAAGTTAATACTAAAAGTTTACTTTGAGGATGAAATTTTTTTTTTATTTTTTTTTTCAATTTTAAATTTTATTATATGTTATAGATATAGATATAGATTATAAGTTGAAATTATAGGTATAGTATAATAATTTTAGTACATTGGAATATCTATATCTTATATTTTCAAATTTTGATTTTAATTTTAATTTAATTTTTTTTTTTAATTTGTTAACTAAAGGAAAGTCACGGACAGTGATGAGCACTACAAACATGGAATGTTCTTTATGTTTGAGGATTTTTTTTTTTTTTTTTTTAAATCTATGGATGCTTAAAAGGCTTCACATTTTGTTTTTCCTGAAGCTTATACTAAAATTAATTAGTTAAATGCTTGGTGGTGATGAAGCCTAAAAAAAAATTGTTCCCCTCGCTATCCAAAGCTGTCCTTCATGTCGCATTTGGACGTTGGGGAACTACAAGCTTTCTTCGAATTAAATTTGGATAATTTTGGTCATTCTGCCTCTTTTTGATTAAAAAAAATTTACTGGAGAACGAAGCTTTTGACAGCTTCCATACGAGAGACTTTGCTGGACAAGGTAAAGTAAATATTTGTGGCTATTTTTTTGGATACAAGCCCACGACTCCTGGCAGACTTTAAATGTATTGTTTTCATTAACTTTACTAAAGTTTTCGCCAACAATGTTTATCTGTCTTTTGAATTACATTTTTTTTTTTTTTTGGGTTAAATTTCTGTGAGTTTTTCATTATTCATTATTCATTATTCTTGCCACACATAGTAGTAGTGTATGTTAAATTTTGCTAAATCAAAGATTATGCCAACAATTTCGTGATTATGCCGAAATAAATATTTTTAAAAAATTCCATGAAATTAGCATTTTAATTTTAAAAAATTGGACACTTTCCCATTGGACTCGTTCCCTTGAAGCAGTATGGTTTGTGTTGCTTTTTATCATTTATCAACCCTCTTCTAATCTTCCGTGATGGGAGAGTAGACTGGGGCAGCTATATCTTTTATTTTTGGATTTTAGTTTTGATTTTATTGTTTTCTTTTTAAACTAGCAAAAAAATCACGAACAGTGATGAGTCTTACAGACCTGTAATGATTTGCGGTCATGATCGCAACTCGTACAAGAACATCTAAGGGACTGAGTTCGGAACATTTTGTTTGAGTTTTTCAGTTTTTTGTTTTTGTTTTTTTCTTTTTTTTTTTTTTGGTTTTTTTGTTTTTTGATCTTGCTTAAAAGGCTTGACAATTTATTTTTCTTGAAGCTTATACTAAAATTAATTACGTAGTGATTAAGTCTAAAAAATTGTACCCTTCGCTACCTAAAAGCTGTCTTTTATGTCGCATTTGGATGTCAGGGAACTATATTATTTTAATTATAAATTTTTAGTTCAGTTTTTTTTGCTAGCAAAAGTAAATCCAATCAAATATTAAAAAAATTATAAGAATTTATTTTTTCTCACTTAATCAGAAGAATTTGTACTAAAGATTATGGGGAATGAATTCACGCGTATTAGTCGACTCATCTCAAACAAAAACCCTTTTGCATTTTTCTAGGCCTGCCAACCATTTGCCACACTAACTCTTGTTGGGCTCAATCAAATGCCGTAATTGAGATGTGGCCCGCAAAAACATGATTATTATTCCGGCTCCTCCTCAAAATTTATATATTTTTTAATTAATTTTGACTAAAATTTTAGTTTGAGACTTTTAATTTAAAAAAAAAAAAATGCGGTCACCTAGATGACCTTCAAATTGCACATTCATGCTACTGGTCCCTTTTAGGTGGGTGCTTCAACTATTTTCATATACATCTAAATTAATTCTTTTGTTTGATAATTATTGAAAAAATGGGGGAAAATAAAAATATGGATCAATTGATGAAAGAAAGAAAACAACTTATGAGAAAGACCGAATGAGTTTTTACCCATTGTTTAACTTATTATTTATCATCCACGAAACCAAAACCAAAAAAAAAAAAAAAAAGCAATAGAGAAAAAATTCAGAACAAGAAATGGCGGAAATTTTCATTCATTTATCAGGGAAACACCCAATTACAAGATTTTGAGTGAAAATGTGACTTTTATATCATCTGGGAAAAATAAAGTGTTGTTGCTCATGCAACTTTTTACTGCCAGTCTCTCTGTTATTTCTCTTAACGGGGACCACTAATTCAAGTGCGATGTGACTGCTTTTCCTTCTTTTTGTTTTATTGGTACATAGGAAATATACTTTTGATAAAAAAAAAAAAAAAAAGAGAAATTCTCATCCAAGGAGAGGTTGAGTTAGCCGCCCTTAGAAGAAAGATCTTATATTATGGAACTCACACGAGTTGTTGTCCAGTGAAGGTCTTAGACAAGATGACAATGCGAAGCATGAGATTGGATTCTAAAGTGGACCCTACTTGTGTTTGGTGGAATTTTAATTTATAGGTCTAAAGGCGTGGTCTCCTTCTCTCTCGTAGCCACCATTTTTTCTGGCCCCGACCCCCAAGGTGGGAGCAAATCAACATCAAAACAACCTGTCACAAATTAATGGGATTTAGTATTAATGATATGTTCTTTTGAGAATGTTTTAGTTTGTTTAAAATAAAACAAAAAAAAAAAAGTCTTTTATTTAGGTGTCATCTAATCCCATTTCTAGGGTATGGTTATGTTATAAATTGTAAATCAATACAATATAGTATACAATGTGATGTTTCTAATCTTGATTATATATGATACCTTCAACCCTAAAAATGAGCAAATTCATTTAACAACCACGAGTGTCAGTTTAAGTTGAAAATTAAATACAATCTAAAATTTATTTAAATTAATTAGTCATTTTTATAATTAAAAAAATTGATTTCAAATTTTAATCAAAACTAATTAATTAAAAAATATAATAACTATTATATATATATATATATATATAGTAATAATAATAAATTAATAAATATATACTTGATAATTATAATAATATAATCTAAATTTATATCATATTAAATTTTTAAACATAATAAAAGTTATATTTAATTAATAATCATTTATTACATTTTAATGGTTAAAAATACAATAAATTTATTAAAATAGTTACCTATTAAGATTATACAACTTAACTTACTTATTGGGTATAAAATATTTGAAAGTAAATAAATTTTTTTAAGACAATAATTATATAGATATAAAAATAATAGATACAATTTTATAAAATTAATAAAATAATATATTTTTTTATTTTTATTTTTTATTAATTCAATATTTAATAAGTGTTTTTTTAAATAATATTTAAATTAATTAAATTTAAATATAATTATGAATAAAAAATTTTATATTATTAATATTTTTTGTTTATTAAAAACCACAAAAAAAAAGTCCATTGTTAGTATCCTCTGATGGAGATGGAGAGGCATGAAAATGGCATTTTAACCTTCTATCAAGGGGCATTTGGCTTCTTTTTTAATCGCATAAAAGTTTTTTTATTTAAAAAAATATTATAAATATATTAATTATTATATTATTAAATTAAATTTTTTAAAATATTTTTTTTTTCGTTTAATTTTTTATAAAAAAATATATTATTTAAATACTATTAAAAATAACACAAACATAATAATACAAGTCTCTCTCTCTCTCTCCTTATCCTTAAAAATGTTCTTCGTAAGGGCGGCCTCCTAAGACCATGCCCTAGTGTCTTTTCCTCCGGAAATCACTCTCACACTTTTATTTCATACTCACCAACCCAAAAGCCATGAAATTCCCATTTCTCCGCAGAACCCCATTCTCACGTTTCACTCTCATTTGCAATTCTTATTTCACTTTCTTGTAGCCCGCATTATACTCAACCCAAACCAGCCCAGCATCCCCTATTTTTGGGGTTCTTGCAGGTAAAAGATGGTATCTTTTCAAACAATGTGCGAAGTGTGAACAACTTTGAAAGATGTATCTTGTCTGAAATTAGTTGAGCAATGTTTCATTACTGTGTTTCCCTTTCTTGGTCTTCTGATTTTGGATGCTTGGTGAAGGTTTCCTTGAGTTAGAGATGGATCTAATGCTAGATTCCTCATGAACTGTTGTATTTAGTGGTTATCCATTGAGGGACATTTCCGGTTTTGTTGCCCCAAATGAAAAGTTCAGTCCGTCCACTCTTTAGTTTTCTGCTGCTAATTGTGTTTGCTGTGACCCTTTGCTGCCGCCTCTTGATCCACTGTCTGAGCGGCGGCGGTTTCAGCTCCAATGAGCTTGGAAGCAATGCAATAGCCCACCCGTCAGCCCCAGTTTTCAATAACACGCTGCTGAAGTATGCAGCTATTGATATAGGGGAGGCCAAAACAAAGCAAGCAATCGAGGAATTATTGGAGGGTAACTTTGCTGGCCAGGGGAGGTATAAAACCTTTGCTAGTTGGAGAAGGTTCAATAACCATGATGCAAGTGCAAGCTCCCGCAGGGGTATTCCTGTGTGGCTTAGATCACCAGAATTCTACCGTTATTGGCTAGAATTTAGGAGGTTATTGCAAGAATGGGCTCGAAAAAGAAGGTTTCAAGCTGATGTAATGAATGAGTTGATAAGGCTTTTGAAGATTCCTATTGATAGGCATAATGGGTTGGTGGCCTCCAACAGGAAGTATGGATCTTGTGCTGTGGTGGGGAATAGTGGCATTATGCTGCAGAGAGAATACGGGAAGTTGATTGATGGGCATGAGGTGGTGATCCGATTAAACAATGCGAGGACAGAGAGGTTTGAGCAACATGTCGGGTCGAAGACTCATGTTTCGTTTATAAATAGCAACATATTGCATCTTTGTGCAAGGAGGAAAGGGTGCTTTTGTCACCCATATGGACCTAATGTCCCTGTGGTTATGTACATTTGCCAACCACTGCACTTCATGGACTATAGCATATGCAATTCTTCTCATAAGGCACTTACAATTGTCACTGATCTGCGGTTTGATATCTTGTGTGCGAGAATTGTGAAGTATTACTCGCTAAAACGGTTTGTGGAGGAAACAGGCAAGTCTTTGGATGAATGGAGCCCTGCCCATGATGGTTCTTTGTTCCATTACTCGTCTGGTTTTCAAGCTGTTATACTGGCTGTTGGGATATGTGAGAAGGTTAGCATATTTGGGTTTGGTAAGTCAGCTTTGGCTAAACATCATTACCATACAAATCAAAAAGCTGAGCTTAAGTTACATGATTACGAGGCAGAGTACGATTTTTATCAGGATTTGGTGAATAATCCACAGGCAATACCATTTGTTTCAGACAAGTTTAAGTTTCCTCCTGTGGTCAATTATCAATGAATTTTTGGCTGATCGGATCTCTCATTTTGTGTAAAGTCATTCAAATTGTCCTCTTATTGTAGCCTCTTGTTGTTGTAATGTTTAGTCATTTCTAAGTGTGACCCTGCACTATCTAAGGTAGTTTGGGGTGATAGTCAATGTAACAGTTAAATCTATGAATATGATTTTGAGCTCACAGCACAACATGTTCACGTTCCATGGGCACCGAAAACCAAGAAGCAATCAGATTTTCTGCGTAGGACATGTCCTGACTAAGCTTATAGCTTATAACTTCATTGTATGTCGTCGTAGTTTAGCTACTAGACAAAGCTTAGGGATGATAATTACAGAACAAAATCCATTAACATTCTCCTTTAATAGGGCTTTACAAGAAAAGGGAGATGGAAGAAGGGAGATCCCCTTCTAGCAAACCCTACTTCTCGCACCATAACTGTTCAACAAGATGGCAAGGCCAAAAAGAGCCAACAAAGCAAGCCTTCCTTGTTCTTTTTGTTCCTCATGGTTTCACTTCTCTTCATACTTTACTCCTACCAAGAACCTTATGCTTGCCTGCAAGTTCCAACATACATTCGAAAGTTTAAGTACACATATCCAAAATCGACCTGGCTTTGAGCACCAAGGATGCTTGCCATACCTGTTTTGAGTCATAGACAACATACTCATTGCACTCCAAGGGACTATCTTGGTGATCCGATGGCATCAACTGGGCGCAGGGGACCTTTCTGTCATATTTCCACATCAAATACCCAGATTTATGTCTTTTTTCTTCCCAGTCCCTTCAGTCCTGATTTAGGCTTTGGTATCCTAATTTAGCTTTCTAAGATTGCTAGAAAACAGACATATAACATTTAGTCAATTGGTGAAGCATTACAACATTACCTCTGGTGGGTTCTTAATCTCCAGGACTTGACTTCTAAGACAACTGCCAGGACCAAGAATCCTTTTAGCCTATCCACAGAAGTGAAACTAAACCTAGGAGCTTCCACAGCAGCGTCTGAGCAAACAATCCCCTTGCCAAACTTGGAGAGCCCAAACACACACATTACTCAGCAAGATGAGAAAATCAATGTGAAATGTAAACTATCTTGGACAACTGACCATGCTACCGTGGAACCTGGGGCAGGTAGCAGCAGACAGCTGGCAGGAACCCTTTATGTAGATGCCTTAGCGGATTCGAGGTTTGAATACCTGAGAGAGCAATGATAAATTTGTTGCTAGAAGCAGAACAAGAAGAGAACTTTGATGCCTGAGAACTTACCCCACCACAAAAGGACTTTGCTTGCATATTGAACGATTCAATATAAAGATTTTTGCGTATTTAATCATTCAGTCCTCTTCCCACGTCACAAAATGCAAAAGCACAATTGTATAATAACCCATCTCTCTTAAAATATCTTTTCCACCTCGTTCGTGCATTTTAGTGTCCTTATAGACTCCTCTTTTCCCATGACGTTTGATCTGCAACAATCACATAAAAGATTGACAACAGCCATAGTAGAAGATCTTATCAGGAAAACAAGTGGAGCTACATACTTCAGCTGAAATCAATTCGACTGCCCCCTCTCTTTGAAGTTGTTTATCCAATGGAATGCCTTTGCATTTCACAATAAAATCAGAAGCACAGTCATAAGCTTCCAGTGGCTGGGGTTCTTGTTTCTCAATGTTGTCAACCAACCATGCTTCCCTCACCACAGTTATGCCCCTCTCACTTCAGGAAAAGTTTCCAACATTAGATTGTCATGCTATAAGATTCCTTGCTGAATATGCCGTCAACAAGTACTGCACTCAACAAAGCTAAGCTGCCACAACAATGCCAAAAGTAACATGAATACACCAATTCATGCCAATTTAAATACTAGACATCATAGTAGAAATTAAATTACCAACAAACAAATTGGAAACCTTCCCTCCATGTTTTCTCATTCGACACTATTTCCAGTATTGCTGCATTTTGTATCAAATGCATATCCAGTTAGCAATATAGCACAAAATCGAACAGATATTGCATCATTAGCGGCACCAAGAGGGAAATACTGCATGCAAGTGTTTGAGAAAGACACCCTGACAAAGATATCACCATCCCTGCAAAAGGCTTCGCTGTTGCTCCTAATTTCCGGCGAGGCCTTCGCTTGGGCTCCTAATGCTTCTTCAGCAACCCAAGACTGGAGAACAAGAGAGACCATTGTGCAGATATATCACATTGAATAGGGAAAAAAAAAGAAAAAAAGTGCATAATCACTATAAAACCCTTTGCAGTAATAGCATATGCCATCAAATTCCAAATAACCATTGCATAACGGGCATTTCTCCACAAAGAAAACTGTTAAGTACTGCATCAAATAACTTCTTATTTCTTCAAATTCACTAAAAAATTCAAACTTATAAAAAGAAAAGCTTAAACTTTAAGTGACGTAAGATAATATTCTCTTAAAGAATAAGGTACAAAGTTGTTCCCTTTGGTCTAAGGTAACAATTTTGAGACTGAAAAGCAATCCAAAACTGCCTGCATTATTCATTCCTAGTTTTAAATTGTAGGCATTCAAAAGATATGCATTTTATTTTTTAAAAAATATATTGAAATTTATAAAATTCTTTTAATTAAAGTGAACTCAAAATTAATTTTAAAAAATACTAGTTAACTAAATTTGAAAGGTTATTCCAAATAATTCATTATTGCTGCCAATTAAAAATGAGGAAGCAAACCGATACAATTTCTAAGATTTTTCGTTTCCCAACTGTTCTTATATAAACAAAATTTGTATAAATAAGAATAATATATGTGAGAAAAAAAGAAACATATTGTGGATAAGTACATTTATAAGATTATAACAAGATCCCGTGCTTTTGGGACAGTTAGTTGGAATACCCTTGTTGAAATCTCTAGCTTTTGTATTCTAGTACCAAGTATCTTCTCTCCTTTCTTGGCCCTCTTGTCCTCCTCATGCCAATTCAAAAAGAAAAGAAAACAAAAAGAGATGCTTGGAAGTGATGTGATGCAAATTTGAGCTACCCTTTTAGTGGTAACAGGCCATCAGAGACAGAGGAATCCTGGTCATTCCTTTTCAGCGGCTCCCACCTTTGTTCAACAGAGAGATGGTCTTTTAGTGGCTTTACAAAACTCTCCAAACTCCTTTTCAATGTCATCTTCCTCAAATTCGATATCTGTCTGAATATTTCCATTCCCGTTCTTAGCCTTCTTTGGTGATTGTTGTTCCCCTTCATGGTTTGCCCTGCTCTCTGCCTTCTGCTTCCTTCTCATTACCTTGCCTTCATCAGATGGTGCATGTTGGAAGCCCGTTTCATGGACCTTTTAACATTTCCATGTAACATATCCTGATGGCGTTAAAAAAAGAAAAAAACAGAGAGAGAATTTAGTCATAGAAATCTACCATTAACTCGAATTAACATAGAGTTGGCGCAAGACTTTGACCTTTTGGAGCAGTAGAGAGTACGCGCCCCATATCCCAATAAATGTGCAAACTTTAAGACAAATCCAGAAAATTACAGAATACCGAAGAAGTCCCATTCATTGAAGAAGATGAAAATGAAAACACATCAAAGAATGTATTTAAGCTCTAGAAAGAGTATCAAAAGGCAACAGAAACTAACCATTATTTCCTTCTTCTACTGGATTCTCTCTCTAACAAAAATCCCACTAACGGTTACCTGCCAAACTCCAAACAACAAAGCACATAAATGGAAAACAAAAAAAAAAAATGATCAGGACTTTTTGCAATTGACATCGCCATCCTGACCAATATCATCCTAAATAGACACGTACGTACAATGCTTGTCTTGCAGGTCCCCGTGTCCTCCCAAGAACACAACAAGTGTGCCAGAATTCATGTATGCATGCCACTTGTCCAAATGGGGGGGGGGGGGGGGCTTGTCGACGGCCGGAACTGTTGACGGGTGGTCAACTAGATGAATTATCATTGTGACTTGATTTAAAGTTATTCTGGCTTACACCCTCCACGCACCATTGATATCCAATTTTCCTTTTCTGTTTTCCCCTCTTTCTTTCTCCCATGTTTTTGCAACCTGGCAGTTTCTTGGCTGACTGAGCTAAACACGAACATTTTTAAGCGGGGGAGGTTATGATCTTTATCCTTTCCATGAACATTTTTCTTTTTTCTTTTTTAAGTGGAAGTGCGTTGGGAATTTGGAGTCTTTTTGTAAAATCTCTAATAATTGGTTCGTTCTATCTCTAATTTTATTTTCATTGTTTGTTACACTTATTTTTGTTTTTAGTTTTTAGTATAATAAACGTTTCATCTTAAATCACGCTTTTTTTTAAAAAAAATTTAATTGATTCATAATTAAAATTTTATTTTCTCGCGTATATATAATTAAAATCAATTAACTCATTTTTTAAGTGAATCAAATTAAAAGTCTTCTACCTTTTTTTTTAATTATTATTTTAAAGTTTCATTTATTTTTAGATATTTCCGTTTCCTACTTGGAGAAGTTAAATTGGTCGGACGTCTTCTGGGGGCATGCAGAGGTGGAAGGGGAAGTGCATGCCAACACAACGCCCAATGTTAGGCAGTAGGCGTGTGATGGGCCCATGGTTGGGCCTTGGCATATGGAATGGGAATGGTTTGGGCCAATCCTCATTGCGTGTACTAGATTGGATCCATATCACCAGCAAATGAGTTTTTCAATTTGCTTTAGCTTTGATGTCAAATTTAATTAAATTATTTAGAGAAATGAAACAAGTTTAAACGTGAATAGTCCCCAGTCTATTGAGCATCTAACTTATACAGTTGTTTTCTAAAATATAAATTTTAATCCATTAACTATAAAATCTAAAATCACTTAAATTTTTAATTTTAAATCTAAAATTTAATTTCCAATTCTTACATATATATATATATATATATATTAGTCATCAACTCCTGTATCATCATGACATTGGTCATTATCTGTTCATCACCAACCATTAGAAACGGAGGTAATAAGTCAGTTTCTCGTTTGAAGATTAGAGGGAGGCTTCTTCCTTTCTCTCCGACAAAGCTTGTTGGCGGTCCCTAAGGTGGGATGAAATCAATCAAACCGCTCCACCTTCAAATGGGGGTGGCCAACCATCAACCTATTTTGTTAGTCAAGCCTATTCATGTACCCAAAGTCACTGTATTTCCATTCTCCCTCTCTCCTCTTGCATCAATATCGTGATATTCTTATGTCCCATTTGGAAACTTAGGAGCAAATGTCAAACCTTTTTGTTTGCTCATGAAAGCAAGCCTTTGATATGAAGAAATTGTTAAAGATATAGACAGAGTTTCGGTAAATCAAATGCATGGGATTGTGCCATCTCAATATGATTTGATGCTAAAATACACTTGTAGATTCAATCCAACGCATAATAAAACTTTCTAATATTTACGATGAAAATGTTGATGTGACATTGTACGGTAGGTTTGATTTACGAATATTTTGGTATAGGCCGAATATTGTTGATAATTTTGCTTTGTGCTTCTCTTTTAGTAATATATATATATATATATTAAAAAATTAATCTATAAATATAACTTTTTAATTCATAACAAATCTATTACCACCTTTAAAATTAACGAATTATGTCTCATAGAAATTTTCTTCTCGAATCTAGCACGCCATTAAGATTATATAAGAGATTCTATTAATTTTGATGACGTTGCATGTTTACTTGGATAAATAAATAATGCGAAGAAAGAAAGTGTCATATGATGAAAATGTCACGCTACACCAATCCAATCATCTCATTTATTTTTTGTCCACATTATTAATTTATCCAAGTCAACATGTCATCTCATCAAGATTGATAAAATTTTTCTATACAAATTTGACGGCGTACTAAATTTGATAAAAAAAAAAAAATCTTACAAAATATAATTCCTTATTTTTTAAAAGTGATATTAAAGTTATTAAATTATAAAAAAGTTAAAGTTATATTTGGGTGTTAACTCTTTTTTTTTTTTTTCCTTTTTTTTCAATAATAGTGGATTCAGCTAGCTTTTCAGGTCATGAAGTTACGAGACTTAAAATAAAATTCCTTTCAAATTTCCATCCCACGTCCTCATCATTTGACTAATCCTTTGGGATTCAGCATGGTCTATAATGTTTAGTATTTACGAAGGCAATAAGGCCTCCTGTCATCAACATTCTCTGGCTGATGTTGTACGACTGGGTCGTTGGATGATTTCATGCGACCCTTTACTTCTTCGCATTTCCTTTGAAAATAGACCAAAAACAATATCGGGAAAGTCTTCGTGGACCAAAAATATATATATTATATGCATAATATTTTATATTATATAAATAAAATTTTATATAATATAAAGAAGTTTTATAATAATCTAATAGTATTTATGTATTTTTTTTTATTTTATATAGGATGATATTAATATAATATAAAATGTTAGGAAGCGATTATGTGAACATATAATCTTGTGAATACCAAAAAAAATTTATATTATATGTATAGTATTTTATGCCACATGAATAACATTTTATATAAAATAAAAAATTTTTCTATGAGTACTATGATATTACTTTAAAACTTCTTTATGTTGTTTAAAATTTTATTTATGCTCTATAAAATATTTTATATATAGTTTTTTTTTTAAATTATTTTTGGTGTTCCCATATGTTTAAGAAATTTTGTGTCTACAAAGACTTTCTTATTATTTAAAAGATCTTCTGTTTTTGTGCACATAAACATATACAATTTTTAATTTTTTTTTTATTAAAAAATGGTTCAGATTTTATCATCAAATTTTGTAGGTTTTTTTGTTATATATATTTCTATTCCCTAGTTATGTTTTATGTATATATATATATATATATAGGTAGCGACATTTATGTGTCTTAGTATTTATTACGTGGCATACCTGAGCTCTATTTCTTAATTTCTACTTGATGACTTGGGTGTTACAGTAGAGCCAATTGTAAAACTGCAGCCAAAATAATATATTAAGCATTAGAAATAAAAGGAAAAAAAAAAAAGGTTCTAAGAGAACTTTATTACACCAAATAAGTTGAATTTGATGCATTAGATACCTAAGATATTTAAGTTTCCTTTCGCGTAAGTCAATCCCCTCCGCTTTTCACAAGAACTTGAGACTCCAAAATAGATATTTAAGTTCATCTATGCATTGTTTTCAAAAAACAAAACAGTTCATGGGTACATTCAAGATAGATATGGGCCTCGAGATATTGTGTTCAAGATTTGAAGGTGAAATTGTATCCATACCCTGTTGCGTCTCGCGAGAAACTGTGGAAATTGGTCTTCGACAATGATCCATAATCTCTCCTGGTTATTCTTCTTTGTGGTAGGCTCTAAGCTTGTAAATCAAAAATTGCATAATTTGTTGTAGGAGTGCGTCAATGTGAGGTAAGGTTGTTCTATGAACAAGCTTTATTTCTTGTCACATCATTTTATACGCTATTAGATAAGAGGAAATATTTCGTACCAAGTCAACCTAGTCGACTATGACAATTATGCATTCCATCCAAATGTTACAATCAAGGAAAGGAAAGGAAAGGAAAGGAAAGAGTGATGATATTCTTCTTTTTAAACAAATTATTTTACCTAACAAAATTAAGAAAATAAATTATATATTAAATATTGATAAACGCACAATTAAGAAAGAGTGATGATATTATTTTTTTTAAAAGAAAAATTAATTTATTTTAAAAAAATTAAGTTATTAGATTAAACTAAAAAATAAATTATATATTAAATATTGATATTTTTTAAATAATTTTTCATTCAATTTTTCTAAATAATTTTATATAAATTATATCTTTGGGTTAATTTTATAATTGTAAGGCAAAGAAAAAAAAAAAGTAAGAATCTCATTTGAGAAAAATGTCCTTATTCTATTAGAAATTAGGAACTAATATAATGTGTGTGTGTGGATAGAAGCGAAAATAACATGCACATCAGCGTACTCTATATAGATATATATATATATAAACAGTAATTAGCAACAGACAACAATAACATCCTATTACAAAGATTACCGGTTGGCAATGAAGTGGACAAATTTTCCCCATTGAAATGATATAAGCAAAGGCTTGAAACACTGAGGGACATAAAAGCAACCTAATTCATGCAACTTAGAGGAGAAAATTCGTCTACTTCACCCACTTGAGGTAATCATTGCCTTATTTGATCTTTCAATTCCTTACACAGCAACACAAACTGTCTTTTTAAGTTATTTGCTCATCATCCTACGGCAAAGTGCTCCATAGCAAACTGCTCCCTATGCTGCCTCATGAGTGTTGTTGAGAATTTTTTGTTACCGAGCACAAGGTTGGACATAGCTGGTAGCTAGGTTACTAATACCACATTCAAGTTTGTATTCAAATCCCAAAACAAGCAAAAAGTTAAGACAAATTAACTTGGCATTCACCGGGGATTAGGCTAGCAGGCAAAACTCATCTTCAGAGCCAGTGATGCATTCCTTCTCATCTTCAAAGCCTTCCAGAGAAGGGTGTGGAGAATGACCTTTTCCAAAGGACCTAATGTGATCTTTGAGTGACCTTTTGTGCTTGAAATCAGAACCACAAGTGCAATACCAAAGCTTACCACAGTTCTTTTCGTGCGTTCGCCAATCCCCTTTAACCGCAAAGGTTTTGCCACATTTTCGGCAGGCAAACTGCTTGGCGCCATGCTTTCTTTTGTAATGAGTTTGCAAGGTCCTGAAATCTTTCAGTGGCTTGGCGCGGGGATGGTTGCTGTTGTTCTTGCAACCTTGTGCACAGCAATAGCATGGCAGCCTCAGCATTGTCGCTGGCCGTATTCCTTTAAGTGAGTCTGGTCCCTTCCTGAATTCGGATCCATGGCTCCACATATGCATCTATAAAAAGAAGGTTCAGTACTTTGCTCTGCATTTACATCTAAATCATACTTGTTTCCTGTAGTTTGATCTCTACAGTCAATATTAATCATGCACAAGCCAGTTTTCTAAGACCAAGGTCAATATTTTATTACTTTTCATCATAGGAAATGATATCCATGAACAAAAAGAGGAGTATAGTGCTCTAGCTCGATAGACCTTTTCGAAAGAGAAGGTAATTAGGCAAGTTTTATATGTCCATTTAAAATTCTCCATAAAAGTGTTTAGTTTACAAGAAAAGAGGATCCAAGGTAATTAACATCACCAAATACAGCAATAAAAGAATCAAAATAAGAAAAGTCCCCACAAACTCAATGGGGTGGGAAGAATGCGGGGCAGGCTCTTGGCCTATCTTTCTGCATCTTTTGACAATTTTGCAATTAGTTGGCTTTAGTTTATATTGCCCCCTTCACTCCTTTTCAACTTGTCATCGCAACTTTCTATGAATAGATACCGAATATCTCTACTTACTCCAACTTTCTCACTTTCTTCCATCCAAAGGAAAAGCAATGATAAATGAAACCTTTCGTCAACAAAGAGTAGAGTGTTAAACTGCCGTGTATCTAGAGAAAGCTAATGAAACAAAAGGGCAGTGATTGATTCGCTGTTGTAAACATTCTTTCAATCCATCTAAATCTTCTTGTGCTGCAATTAACTTCTCTCTTTTAATTTTTGGTCCATCATAATACCCTCTTTTTTTTTTTTATGAATTTCATTCTTTGTTTTTGTTTTTTGGCTGATTGATTCCAACTGGAATTCTAACTCGAAAACTCTAGTCCTATAAACCTTTCTTCCAAATTAGTTAATGGGTGTATGGATAGGAAAACATTTTAAAATCATTAAGAGAAAACGTGCAACATAATGATGAAGCCTCTGAAGCAGACTGACAATTTTTTGTCAGAGCTTGACAAAAAGAAAACGAGGATAAAGGAAACTGAAATCTTAAAAGAAAGGAGAAAAGAGAAAAGGAAGGCAAGCATTGTTGTGGTTCCAATTATGATTGACAATTCTCAGTGTACAACTGCATTACTCACATAATATTCAAGCTAATGTAGCAAACAAACCTTATAGATGCTTTATATATAATCTTTGTACTAGACATACATGGTATACCTACATGTCTATGGGAGCTGCAAGCTTTTTTTTTTTTTGTCTGGAACAGCAATATGCAAGCTTATTTGTCATGCATGGAATCAAGAAAGTCTAAAATCTAAATTTTTTTCTTCTATATTGGAATCTGCACTGCTTTCAGTTGATGAGATACAGAAATTCCCCAGTACAAAATTATTGTACTACTGCCAGGAATATGCATCTCAAAGATAGTTTTGTTTACAAACTACAAAAGCAGTGTCTGTCCCCTCCCTCAGCCTCACTTTGGCAGGTTTGTTTTTTATGTCCTTCTTTTGCATAAATCTTTTTTAATAATCATTGATAAATTTTTTTTTTTTTTTAAAGTATCAACTTTTCTTTTTCCCAAAGATACTTTTTGTGTGTTAGTTTTTTGTCGCCACAAAGAAAGAACGCAATTTCCTAATTCCCTCCCCCAAAATTCTCTCTTAATTTTGTTAAAAATGGAGGAAGTTTCAAAAGAGTAGATGATGCCAATCCCAAAGTTTGGGCATTCACGTTTGTGTCAAAAGAAAAATGTCCTCCATATTATCCCTTTCTTGTTTGCCATTGGAAATCTATACTTAAGCATCCTTCATACTTCACACCCATGGAGAACATGAATTAACAACTATCAATCACTTTTAAAATTTCCTTCCAAAGAAGTTAATTAAGATCAAGCGGGAATTGACTAACCTGCATGTTATTGTACCTATTGAAGGTCTTGCTGCATATTGAGCAAGCAAACTGCATAGGGCCTACAAGAATCTGTGCAGGTGTTGGGATCCAAAATCTTCCCTCAGCCTTGAAGGAAGAGCTACAAAAGTTTGTCTTCATGGGTTGCTCTTGCTTCAAGTCCAAAACTTCAGTCTCAACTTCAGAATCTCCACTACTGTTAGGCAATCCAATGTGCAAGGACACTGTAATCTCCTCTATCTTTTCATCTTGCTTAGCTCTGAGACTGTCCTCCACTTCAGCATCTTCCTCTTTCAGTGAGTCCTTCTCAGTAAGCCTGCTTAAAAGAGGCAAGCATTGAATACTTTCCTTCACAGGTTCTTGGCAATCAAGTTGATGCTGCGGCTGCGGGCATAGGATTGGAAACTGATGCATGCTTGTGGGGTCTATGGACTCTGCTTGTTGAGTTGGAGAACAAGAAGAAAATGAAGAAGATGATGATGAACATAAAGATGAAGAAGGTGAGGGAGATGGCTTAAGCCATTCAATGAAAGTTGGGGCCTGAAAGCATCGATTCCCATCTTGTACACGGTAGTTGCATTTCCATAAATCCATGTTTGGTGAGAGAAGTGCTTTAATTCTCTCCTGAAATTGTTTATATATATATATATATATATATAGATTCCACACATTTTATTAGGTGGGAAAACTCATCACTCTATGGTTGGTTTGGTTTTGCACAGTTAGTTTAGTTTTTATTTATTATTATTATTATTATTATTATTTGTCTATTAAAAGTCTCAGACTATAAATTATATAATATGAATAATTTTTTTTTTTTTTCATAAATCTCATACTTTTCTTTTTTATTTTTTAAGATTAGAATTCAGGACTTTTGAAAGAAAATTCTGAATTCTTAAACAGTTAGTTTAGTTTGTCATCTAAGAAGTCTCCCTTTCCCCTTTCTTTCTTTTCAACCTTGGCCATTGAATGGTTGCACACATAGAGAGAGACCGAGGGAGAGTAAGATTAGTGGTGGGGTTAGAGAAAATGACGCGCAAAAATGATACATCATAACATGAAGAGAATCCTAGAATAGTATAAACTATTTGTGTTAATATATTCCAACATTCCTTGTTGCAAATTCCCTTTCTTTATTTTTTTTTCTTTGATTTGAATTGTATAAGTCATTATATATTCTTTAAAGGAATTAAAGATAAAACTGCTAGAGACCATTGGGATGTGAAGTCGTTTTATATCATGGAATTTGAACCCAGAATTTTTATACATCTCTAATAAGAGTACATTGACAAATGGAGAAGGTGACCTCAAATGAGGAAAAAAATGAGATGTCACTTGGTCAATACCTAAAAGAAAGGGAGACTTTTCCTCCGGATCTGCAGGCGAAGGAATGTAATTAACGCCTAGATATTCTTACAGCAGTTTTCCTTTCTCATATGTTGGTAAGTACATTTTAGGAGCCAACGGGACCTCAATTAGAGTCCCTGATGATGTATGCAGACTAAATTTTAACGCAACCTGTGAACATATCGAAGCTTCTTTTCAAAGTATGATGAAACGGGGTTCAGGTAATAAATATTTTTAGCATTTTTCTTCGCTTATTTTTAGGTCCCCTAGATTTGTTGAAACGGTGTATTTGGTACGTCTTTTAGAGTGTTAAAATTTATCCCTAAAATAATTAATCTTATTTGGTAAAAAAAATAATAAAAAAAAAAGAGGTTCATGATAATTACAAGTATAAAATTTAGGAAATTTTTAATTTTTTTTAATATAATTTATTTATTATTTTATACTATATAATAAATAAAATTTTAAAATAAAAAATAATAAAATAATTTATATAATATAAAATCATGAATAAATTATATTTATAAAAGTATATATATATATTTAAGTTTGCAATTGTCGAGGAGTTGATAACTTTAATCTTGTGCAATGCTTAAAGAAAAAAATTACTTAATTTGTTTAGAATCTTCAAACAAACAGAAAGGATGGCCCCACAACAAAATGAGGCAACGACTTCTGTGGTTTTTTTTTTTCTCTCTCTCTCTCTCTTTTTTTCTGGATTTAATTAAGTGATCTCATAATCTGCCGATGAACCTGAGCATGAATCTTGAAATTTTGCCGACAAGCAACATGTCACAGCGCGGAATTTGAAGACACAAAAGTCCATTTAAACTTTTCTTTCGGTATGTCACATGGGCAACGCCCATAATTCCTTGTCACCGCCTCCCATATTCCTCACTTGCTATTTCAAGCATAAGCAGCCTTTGCTATTTTTATCCTTTTCACATGCAAAAGCGTTTCCCTTGAGCCTCTTTAGTTGTTAATCAATCCACATTACTGCAACAGCAGTGACAGTATCATATGGTATATGTACTAACATTTTTATGGATTGGCCTCCTCTCATGTTGAAGGTAGTGTGATATCTGTTATCTTTTCTGTTAAAAGTTTTTATGCTAGTCCGATGGGAGTAGCCCCCTGCTCTTGCAACCAAGACTTTTCCCTCCGGGATCATATGGCATCACTCCATTCCCTCTGAAGTCTCTTTGTAAGGTAGATAATGAAGGGACTGAGCATTTGGTCCTTCCTTGTCACTTCTCTAGGAGTATATGATACGGAACGTGTTTATGCAGTGGCAACTCACCTTTCCTGGCGGCACAATGGACTTTTTATTGGCTTGGTCTTTTATTTCTACAACTCACCTTCCAAAGTAATTTTGGCTTATGATGCCGGCAGCTATATGCAGAAACTTGTGGCTTGTAAAAAAAATAAAAAGATTATTCTATCCTCGTCGCGTTCTTGGGGCAAAGCATTCTCAATCAATTAGGATACACTGAATCTTTTTCTAGGAGTTGTATTGAGTTGCCCTGAATTGATCTGATCAATCTGTTAGTTTAATTTGATGACTCAAATTTGTCAACAATGATGGCTTGACCCCAACTTTCTGACCGAGTCAATGTTTGGGAAGAATTTTACGACTGTGCTTATCAGGAACTAGATACATACTACAAAATTCTAATGCATAATAAAGAAAGGGTTTTTCTTTTTTTAGGGGGGGGGTTCAATCGAAACTTCGTATCCTCTTTCGATCCCTCAAAAATCTATTTATATTCATGTATTGCTACCTGAACTAGGTTGGTTAGCATCTAGTTGGTTCAGACCTTTTGATTATTTTGAAATTTAGAAGATAATTACTTTAAGTCATATATTAATGCCACTTTTTTTAAAACATAATTCATTCTCACTAATATATAATAGAAGTTTATGTGAATTTTTTTATATGATAAAATAAAATATATTTAATTATAAATTGTATTTATTAAATTAAATTTTTAAGAAATTATTATATTTTTAAAATTATTTTTTAAAATATCTATAATATTTCTATAATAATAATATAGATAATCGGATTTTTGATATTGAGATGGAGAAACCAAGAGAGGAAGGAAGAAATTTGATATATTGAACAAATGACGGGTCTGAAATATTTATAGATACGATAGTGACCCTTAATGAATAGACATATTTGTTTTGACAATTAAGAACTCAACCTTTCAAAAGTTCGAATGGTACAAATATAATTTTTATTTATTTTCTATCATTTAATGTAAATAACAGAAAAAGCAATTAATTAATAACTAATATATAATGTCTACTTGGTCCAGCGGTTATAACATTTGCTTCTGACTCAAAGGTCTTAGGTTATAATCCCAATAGATACAGTTATTTATTAAAAGTCACGCTCACGCTTATTACTCAACGGATACAATAAATAATTGTTTAAGGATTTAAACCCGCTTATTACTTAATGGACACAATAAATAATTGTTTAAAGGTCTAAACCAATAATTGCATTGTTTGCCTACCAGTCATACATCTTGAGTTTGAATCCCAATAGCCACAACTTGTCCCTTTTTTTTTAATTTGAAAATTTCAACAATCCCCCACCATTTTCAAAATATCTAAACATATATAGAATTTCTAATAATTTTATAGTCATATGCATAAATAAAGATGTCTTAAAAATTGAACTTTTATATAGTGAAAAATATATTACAATACATATGAATAATATGGTAGACAACTTTGAACTAACTATTCTTTTTGATAAGTTGTAGAAACAATTTACACACATGACAGTACAACATTATACTTCTCTTTTTAATAATTGACACATTCAAGGTCATTATATCTATATCCTTTTCATGAATACTTTAAAGCTAAGCCCTTTAATTTAACGGAACGACCTAAACATTCCACATTCATATAGGTAGACTAGGGCCCCCGCTGTAAGACACCCTTTTAAGTATGTTAAGAGTGTTAAACACTTATCCTCCTAATATACTGCGGGAACTAAACACTATATAACCTTGGGATGATAATAAAATCAATTATAGTGCTTCAATCACACTAATGATGTACTTTGACTCATTGAACTCAAGACTTGATGTTGTATCAAGCGTTGAGTTAAGTTTCCATTATGGGTGATTTGTTTTCATGGGCTCGAGACCCATCCCTTTTGATGTCTTATTCATCATGTCTCTCGTTAATCTTTTTATTAAAGGATCAGCCATGTTTTGACTTGATCTTACAAAATCAATTGTGATCACTCCATTCATGATCAAGTCTCTCACATAGCTATGTCTAAGTCCAATGTGCCTGGACTTACCATTATATACTTAACTATATGATCTTACCAGTGTCGCAGCACTATTATAATGTATATAAATGGGTGCTAGTGACTTTTGCCACAAAGAAATCTCATATAGCAAATTCCTTAACCATTCTGCTTCTTTACTTGCCAAAGCTAATGCTACAAATTCTGTAGTCATAGTGGAATCTGCTATGCAAGTTTGTTTCTTGGAACCCCAAGAAATTGCACCCCTATTAAGCATAAAGATCCATCCACTAGTAGAAGTATGCTTTTTTTTATCAGTGATCCAACTGGCATCTAAGTATCCTTCTATAACAAAAGGATGACTTATGTAACTTATACCTTAATTCTTTGTTTTCTTTAGGTACTTTAAGATTCTTTTTACTTCATGCCAATGCATGTCACTTGGATTACTTGTGTACCTACTCATTTTGCCAATTGCATAGGCTATGTCTGGCCTTATACATGTCATTACATACATTAGACATCCTATTACCTTGGCATATTCCAATTGTGATACTGGACTTCCAACATTATTGGTGAAATTCATGTTAGGATCAAACAAGGTAGAGGCTAGCATACAATCTGTGTGATTAAATTTATTGAAAACCTTTTCAATATAATGTGATTAAGAAAGCATTATGCTCCGTTGGTCCCGTAAAATTTTGATTCTAAGGATGACATTTGCCTCACCTATGTCTTTCATATCAAAATTGCTAGATATAAACCTTTTGGTAACCTTAACTTGTTCTAAATAAGTCCAAAAGATTAACATGTCATCTACATACAAATAGATAATCACACCTTTTTCTTTTTTGAACTTACTATAAATATACTTATCTGATTCATTAATCTTGAATCCATTGACAAGTATCACCTGATTAAATTTTTGGTATCATTGCTTAGGTGCTTGTTTTAGCCCATATAAGGACTTAACTAATTTACAAACATTTCCTTCTTGACTAGGTACAACAAATCCCTTTGGTTGCTCCATATACACTTCTTCTTCTAATTCACCATTTAAGAATGCTGTTTTTACTTCCATTTGATGAATTACTAAATTATGAATCGAAGTAAGTGCAATGAGTAACCTGATTGTGGCAATTCTAACCACTGGTGAATATGTGTCCAAATAATCGACACCTTATTTTTGTGTAAATCCTTTTACAACTAGCCTGGCCTTAAACTTATCTATAGTTCCATTGACCTTCATTTTCTTTGTGAAAATCCATTTGCATCCAATTGGCTTGAACCAGGTAGGAGGTCTACTAATTTCTAGGTGTTATTACCCATAATGGAATCCATTTCATCATTTATTGCTTCCTTCCAAAACATGGTATCTTGCGATTTCATCGCTTCATCAAATGTTTTAGGATCATTTTCAATATTGAAACAATATGAAATTTGATTACTTATTGATTTCCTTATTCCTTATACTATGAACATGAACTAATCAAAATCGAAAGTCTTTGCTTTCTTTGCTCTTTTGCAACTACGAAGTTCCATGACTTCATTATTTTCATTTTCTTTTGCCAACATATCATTTTTCTTATCAAGAACTTGTTTTGTTCTAAATTTTTAGGAATAGAGATGAACTTATGTTCGTAAAAAATAGCATCCCTCAATTCTACGAGTGTGTTTATAGGTATAAAGTTATTAGGCTCTATGACCATTAATCGATATGTCTTACTATTATGAGCATATCTTAAGAAGATACACTCAATTCCTCTTTCACCTAACTTTTTCCTTTTGGGTTCAGGAACTATAACAATTGCTCTACAGCCCTAAACTCTTAGGTAACTAAGGTTTGGCTTCCTTTTATTTCATAATTCATATGGGGTTGTTTTTTCCCTTTTTGTTGGAACCCTATTCAAAATATGGCATGTTGTAAGTAATGCTTTCCCCCAAAATCCATGGATTGAGTCAGAAGTTGACAACATGACATTAACCATTTCCATCAATGTTCTATTTTTGTGTTTAGCAATACCATTTTGTTATGGTGTGTAAGGAGCAGTTGTTTGATGAATAATTCTAAAGGACTCAAAGAATGCAGTGTCATAATATTCTCCTCCTCTATTCGATCGTAAGTATTTAATAACAGATTCACATTATAATTCAACTTCAGATTTATAGACTTTGAATCTTTTAAGAACTTCATTTTTAATATGCAATAAATAAACATGACAATATTTAGAGTAATCATCAATGAATGTCATAAAGTATCTTTTCCTTCCTAGTATTTGTGTGTTATGTAAATCACATACGTCACTATGAATTAATTCTAATATATTGAAAGATTTTTGAATACTTATAAATGCATTTCTAATTATTTTTGTGAACATACATGGTGTGTATTTATCTTTTGATACATCAAAATGTGGCAACAATTCCAATTTAACCATATCATATGATCTTCTAAAATTTATATCCTAATCTATTATGTCATAAAGAAGCATGCTCAACAATATAAGTAGAAACATTAGTAGTATTATTATTAGTAACAATATTGAGTTTGAGCATCCCATCACAAAGATAATCCTTTCCCACAAACACACCTCCTTTAAAGAGGATGAAGTTATTAGTCTCAAATACGAGTTTAAACCCATATTTGTTCAACAGACTACCTGAAACCAAAATTTTCCTAACTTCTGGAATATATAATATATTGGTAAGAGTAATGACTTTCTCAGAAGTGAATTGCAATTCTATTTCCCCAATTCTCATAACAGAAACTACTATAGAATTTCCCGTGTACACAACTATGTCATCAATTACTGGTTTTAATCCTTTAAAGAGACTCTTGTTCTTGTAAACATGTCGAGTAGCCTCGGAATCAATCCATCATATAGTGTCATCTTCCATCAAATTGATCTTTGTGATCATAACAACCATTTTCTCACTTATTGCTCTAGAAGATGCTTGCTTTTCTTTTTTCTTTTTGAACAACTGACACTTATATTTGTAATGTCCTTTCTTATGACAAAAATGACATTTGTCATTTCTCTTCTGTCTTTTATGTTGGTTTTTGTCATCACTGGATTGATTCTTCCTTTTATGGGAGGACTTATTTAATTGTCCTTCCTCAATTACATGCACTTTTGAAACATGAGGGCCTTGCTCTTTGGTTTCTTCTTGCATGCAAAATTCTTCTTCTACACGAAGATGGTTAACAAGATTTTCAAGAGAAATATCCTTTGTTTTGTATTTAAGGCTTCTCTTGAAATCTTTCCATAAAGGAGGCAACTTGTCTATTATTGAACTCACAATAATGATTTCATCCATAAATATCTTGTGTTATGAGAAGTGATTATCTTTCAATTTCAACAAATTGATCCATTACTAGTCTACCATAAATCATTTTATAATTATTGAAATTAGAGACAAGAAATTTCTTACTTGTTGCATCCTTTTACATGTCTTTTGCCTCTAATTTCTCTTATAGTTCCTTTACAATTTGAAAGTTGTAGTAGATGTCAAATAATGAATCACTCGTGGCATTTAAGATGTGTCCCCTACATATCTCATCATCGATTGTCCATTTTTGTCTCTTCTTGGTATCAGCAATAATCTCATTTTTGAACTCTTCTAGTCTTCTCGTGTTCCAAACATAAGCCACTTGCAGTGATACTAACAAAAAATGAACTCTCTTTTGCCAACGGATGAAGTTTCCTCTATCAAACCTTTCTAATTTCATGAAATTTGAAGCCAATTCTTTCAATATTCCAGCCATAGTCGAAAATTTTGCCTTAAGATTGTTGGTTTAGACCTCTTAATTATCTTGGAACTTAGAAGATGATTGCTTCAAGTCGTGTATCAATGCCACTCTCCTTAAGGCAAAATTCGCCCTCACTAATATGCAACAGAGGGTTATGCGAATTCCCTCATAGGATAAAATGAAACACACTTGATTGCAGGTTGCACTTACTGAAATCAAACCCTTGAAAAGTTGTTGTATTGCTAAAATTGCTCTTTGGAATGTCTATAATATTTTTGCAGTAATAATATAAATAATCAGATCCTTGATATGAAGATGGAGAAACCAAGAGAGGAAGGAAGAAATTTGATACATTGAACAAATGACGGGTCTGGGTTATTTATAGACATGGTGGTGACCCTTAATCAAGAGACGTATTTGGTCAAAAGGTCACAAGTTCGAATGGTAGATAAAATAGTTAGTTAATAATAAACACATAATGTTTGTTTGGTCCAGTGGTTATAACATTTGCTTCTGACTTAAAGGTCTTGGGTTTAAATCCCAACAAACACAAAATTTTACAGTTATTTATTGTGTCCGTTACCAATGGTTGCATCGTTTGTCCACCAATCACACATCTTGGGTTCATATCCCAATAGCCACAACTTTTCCTTTCTTTAGATTCCTTTGTGGTAAAAGTTACTAGTACCCATTTATATACATTATGATAGTGCTGCAACACTGGCAAGATCGTATAGTCAAGTATATAATAGTAAGTCCAGGCACATTGGACTTAGTCATAGTTATGTGAGAGACTTAATCACAAATAAAGTGATTACAATTGATTTTGTAAGATTAAGTCAAAACAAAAAGATTAACGAGAGATATGGTGACTAAGACATCAAAAGGGATGGGTCTCAAACCCATAAATATAAATCACCTATGATGGAAACTCAACTCAACGCTTGATACAACATCAAGTCTTGAGTTCAATAAGTCAAAGGACATCATCAGTGTGATTGAAGCACTATAATTGATTTTATTTTCATCTCAAGGTTATATAGTGCTTAGTTCCCGCAATATATTAGGAGGATAAGTGTTTAACACTCTTTAGAAATTTAAAAGGGTGTCTTACAGCGGGGGCCTTAGTCTGCCTATATAAACATGGAATGTTTAGGTCGTTCCGTTAAGTTAAAGGGCTTGACTTTAAAGCATTCATGAAAAGGATATGGACATAATGGCCTTAAATGTGTCAATTACTAAATAAAGAAGTATAATGTTGTACTGTCATATATGTGAATTGTTTCTACAACTTATCAAAAAGAATAGTTGGTTTAAAAATTGTCTACCATATTATTCAGATGTTTTGTAATGCATTTTTCACTATATAAAGGTTTAATTTTAAAGACACTTTTATTTATACATATGACTATAGAATTACTGAAAATCCTATATATGTTTTGGTATTTTGAAAATGGTGGGGGATTATTGAAATTTTCAAATAAAAAGAAAGGGAAAGTTGTGGCTATTAGGATTCAAACGCAAGATATGTTACTGGTGGCAAATGATGAATCATTAGTTTAAACCCTCAAACAGTTATTTATTATTATGTCTATTGAGTAATAAGTATAACCTTTAATAAATAATTGTAAAATTTTGTATCTGCTGAAATTTGAACTCGAGACCATTGAGTCAGAAGCAAAAGTCATAATCGTTGGACCAAACGAACATTATATATTAGTTATTAACTAACTGTTTTATCTGTTATTTACATTAAGTGATAGAAAATTAAGAGTCACCATCACGTTTATAAATACCATAGACCCGTTATTTGTTCAATATATCAAATTTTTTCCTTTCCCTCTTAGTTTCTCTATTTTTATATTAAGAATCTGATTGTCTATATTATTATTACAAAAATATTATAAATATTTAAAAAAAATAATTTTTAAAATATAACAATTTTTTAAAAATTTAAATTTAATAAATATAATTTATAATTAAATATATTTTATTTTATTATATAAAAAATTTATATAAATTTTTATTATAAATAATAAAAATAAATTTTATTTTAAAAAAAATAATATCAATATTAATATATAAATTAAAATAATTATTTTTAAAATTTTAAAATAATCAAGAAATGTGAACTAATACGTTTTATTGTTAAACACGTAAATTAGGTGCCCCAAACTCATCACGAAAAAGCTTTCCCTCACGTAAACTTACGATCACAATATCACGTCATTTATAAACTTCACATCCATCTTGTCTTGGATTTTTGCGTTTGGCCTTTTTTGAGAGAAAGGAAGAAGAAAGAAAATTATGGATTTTGATGGAAAAGCAAACGCGCGTAAAGACGGAAAACCAGTAAACCACTCTCCCCGCGAATATCTCTGTTAGCAAGTGCATGATCGCTGCACCCTGGGCTTATTGTTTGGTGTTAGTCAACCTTTAATAGAAAGCTCAAAGACTTTGACTTAATTCGTGATATTACTAAATAGAAATAAAATTTTAGCAATTTTTATTGGCATTTTCATTAAGGGTATTTTTGGGCCAATTCATCATTTTACTCTTTAATATGATTCCGGCAAAAAGGATTGTATCCCGGTTGACAAGGTAAGAAAGTTCCTTTCCTTACCAATTGCATTAACCCCTGTTGGTAAATTTCAGTAATTACCATATCATATTGTTGGACACCAGGCATATCTTTGAAGAGAATAATATTTTGGCTAAAAATTGATATTTATGTGCATCCCCACGAAGTTTGTTCTGGGAAATTGTACACTGATCATGTTAAATCTCAAGTTTTCTTGCCTGCAACGAAAATGACTTTCTAATTTATCCTGATAATGTTTTTGTTGAACAATTATTCGAGACCACTCCTTTTCATTATTCTCGTAGGAAAATATGCAATCAACATGATTCCTAAATCAAATTACCTTAATTTCAAATAAAAGTGAAAAAGGAAAAACTTTAAGTTAAACCATATACGTTTGAACATGTTTTCCAGGCACCGGCATCACATGATCGTTGCACAAGAAGTTTTGATGGTTCTAGGGCCTAAATTGTAGACCGGGAAAGTTGACTTTGACTTCAAGTTTCTCTAGTCTCTCTTTTATTCAACCCAAGAATAATTGCTGCATTCTTTTCCCATGGGACATAGCGTGTATATGCGATGTAAACAGATAAATCTCACGGCCATTATTAACTGTATTATAAACGAGTCTTTTTCAGCTTAAGGGGACAACCAGAAACTCGTACGCGCACAACTATCTTGAATATGTAAATCTGAGGTAAAGAAGAAATCTGAAAGCGTCCCCCCACCCCAGACTTTTAAAATGTTGGATCAATTAATGTGATATAGCTTTATTACTTCATAATTGATTTATTTTCAATACATTTTTGTTATTAATAATAGAATTATAAACCTATTTTTGAAGATTTCAATAATATAATATAGATTTTTATATAAAACGTATTAAATTTATTAGATATATATAATTTTACGAAATTAAGTTTAAGTTGTATAATAAATAACTATGTTACAAGTCCAGCGTCAAGCAGACAACTGAGACCCATCCAAAAGTTACACCGTTGCCATCATTTTTCTAATTTTCAAATTTCCATATGAATACGATTCCAAGTTTAAAGGGTCCCAAGCAAATGGAAGACAGAAAATGTCTACATTTCTGGGCACGCGTCCACCGCGCAATGGCAAACAAGAACTAGACCCAATTTCAGGACTACCAATTTCTGGGTCCAAGTCTAACTGATTGGCAAACATTTCTCAAGAAATTGTCATTTTCGATTGAATCTTAGAAGTGGAAATTGGGACATGAAAATGATCGTGCGTATGGATGCAACGATGACACCATGTTGCATCCCAGGGTAGGTCTAGGTCAGTTTGGCCTCAGGGGTCACACCTGTAATGTTGTGAAATCGGTCAGGTTTAGTTTAATGTCCCTTTCCCCAGGAAAATATACTTGTTTGATAAATCTATTGAATTTGACCTCTCTCTCTCTCTCTCTCTCTCTCCATATCCATTGTTTTCAAACGAGGAGCAATGTAGTTGGGTGTGTGGGGTTGGGGCTAGGAATTTCTTAATGGGAGTGTACCAAACTGGGAAGTGCATAATTCCAGCCTGGAGAATTAAATTGGTTGGAAGACTTCAGGCCACTGAATTAGTGAATCCTGAATAGCACAACTAATAAGTCTAAGGCTGCTTGATTACCTTCTAGATTGACAAAATGTCTTTCTAACTTGTAAAACGTGGCATTAAGTAATCGTAGACTTGACTTGTACCTATTCCTCCCAATTCAT
This sequence comes from Rhizophora apiculata, assembly GCA_037832385.1. Lineage (NCBI taxonomy): Eukaryota > Viridiplantae > Streptophyta > Magnoliopsida > Malpighiales > Rhizophoraceae > Rhizophora > Rhizophora apiculata. The sequence continues at coordinate 3,104,112 of CM075440.1, forward strand.
TATGCGGTTTGGCCTTGTTTTTTTTCCACTTTTTAATTTTTTTTTTTCTTTCTTTTGGTTTTAGTGATTTGGCAAAATATGGTACACATCTACTAAAATACGAACATCAAGCCATCTTTTAAGTAAAATCCCTCCAGTCCTGCCATGAATGGTCTGCATGACCTGCCCAAGTTGTCATCGATTCTATACCCCACACTTCATATTTGAAAATTTTTCTTATTCTATTGTGTTAGGCGAATAACATTCGGTGTGGTTGTGAGAATAAAATTCTTACACTAGAAAGTAAAGAAGTAAATAACATGTAAATAAAAATAATTTATAAATTTAATATTTTTTAAATTTAAATATGGTATCAAGTTCGAAAATTTGTTATTTATAAAATTTTATTTGAATTTCTCCTGGATTACTGCCCCTTAACCCCCTATGAGTTCAAATGGGGTTTGGCACCATGTGTGGCCCGAGTATGATATTAAAAATCTCACGTTAAGAAGCATTGAAGTATTAAATTGTAAATTTGTTATTTACTTAAACACTATTAAGAGCGCTTGTGTTTCTTTACAAATAACTTAGTGGATGAATAGTTTGCCCACAAAGACTGAGTATTGGTCTAGAGTGTGACCTCCATTTGTTATCAGTTGAGCAGTTCATGCACAACCCAACAGGTTACGGCGATCTACATGGGCTTTGCAAAGGCGTAGGCCTAGGCCTTGACATGTTGATTTGAGCCCAGGTTGGGCCTCCTGTCAGTTTAGGCCGAAGTTGTCTTAAGAACACACCATGTATTCGTCTTGATCTGATGTTGGGAACTAATTGGCCTTTAATAAATGAAAATTTGAATGTTGTTAAAGAAAGAATCGTCTCTGGGATTGAAGTTCTCGATTTAGCTTAGTTTTCGGTATTTGGTGGTAGAATTTGGCAGTCCTCCGGAGTAGAAGCTGGCAGAAATGGTGGTGTCGATCATCGAGTTTGATTCATGTCGTTTCAAACAAGATTTGCCAAGCTCCGATCATGTGTACAGTTTGGAGAGGCATATTCCTGAAAATTGCTTTCCTACTTCTAGACGTGCTCGAGCTGGGCCAACGCAGGACATTCAATGAATAAATCAAATTGAAATTTTAGATCCATATAGGATAGATAGTACCACAACTAAAATTTTCCAATGCACCCAGAAAACAAAAAAGAAAAACCCTCGACTGAGTAGTAACTATGTCGAATTAAAAGCGTCAGATTTTGTGAACCAATGACAAACAAAATGGCAAATATGGTCCAAAAGTTCCAGGGAGAGGGAGAGATGATGCCTCTCCATGAATTGGGCCAGGAACCTGGCCATTTCAGTACGATCTATTTTTCATCCAACATTCAAGTCTTCTGCATACGAAATTAGTCAAAATTTTCAATCTCTACTCTACGCTACATTACCGCCGCTGTTTGCATGCTTTCCGTTTTTTTTTTTTGGGTCAAATGGAGGTGTTTGCATGCTTTCTTGAATACAGTATTGAAGCCTTAATTCCCGCAATATGCACAAATTTTCTGGAGTGATTTATGCATTGTTTTTTATAATATAAGTTTGATTACTCTGACACAAAATTTCATGAAATTACTTAAATATAATAAAATTATATAATGTTTTATACTAAATACTTCATTCTTAATTTAATTAAATAAAAAATATTTTATATTATATAAATAATATTTTATGTAATATAATATATATTTTATATAAATAATATTGAATATAAAAATTTATATAATGGTTATTGTATTATTAAAGAATTTTTTTTATATTTTATAAAATTTTATTGATATAATATAAAATATTTTATATAAAAAATATGTTAATTTTATTATCGCACGTTACTGCGCCACGTTACAGGCTGACAGCAGTCTCTGTCAAAATTGAGAATTGATTGTTTTCTTATCTTTATAGCGGGGCCCCGGAGGCAATTGATTCAAAGGTGCAGTAATGGAAGCGTCACTAAGACATGTAAGTGGCCCCCACAGCTCTCCCAGTTGTCCTTTCACGCGACTCACATAGCTGACGTGTCAAGTTTTGAAAATGCCTCCAGCTTTTGGCCTTCTGTGGGGGCCCCTACAGAAAATGCTCTCTTCTGTCTATCTTTTTTCGTTCTTTGGACAATGAATAGGAGGGGGCGCTGCCAGAGGCAGAGGATGGGGAGACAAGTGCAGATCTTAGCGTGAATCTCGCGTGGGTCCTGTTTAGTTTTTAAGTTTTCTTTTTTTTTTTTTTTTTTTAATTTATAATATATACAGACACAAATAAACAAAATAAATATATAAATAATATTATAATATTTAGATTTTTAGTTTGTTCGAATATACATATATTTTTTTATTTTTTTACCTATTATTTTATTTATTTACATATAATATTTTTTATCTCAAAAAAAGAAAAAAAAAACAAAGCAAGAGATCTACGCGGGTACACCGCTCTTCTGCCCCCCCGTCCCCTATCTTTTTATCTAAATAGAACGACTTTGCCTTATTATAGGTCTTTTTAGATATTTTATAAATAGCTTAAATTTTTTTTGTTTAATCTTTAATTTATGAAAAATTAATGTCAAGAATTCCTTTCGTTTTTTTAAAACCAAGAAACAATAAGTTGTTAGCTTTTTAGTAGTAAGTGAAAAAAGGCATCGGAATTTTATATTTTTCAAAATATATATTTAGCTCCTTAGCACTTAATGAAAAGGAAACAATTATGTCAACATACCTTTTATTAAATATATTGTACACAATTAGTTAAAAAAACGAAAACTAAAATTTATAATAAAAAAAATATTATTTTACTGTCATAATGGTAGGTGTTATTATTTATTAAACAAAGAAAAAAATATATTACAAGTATTTTAGTCATAGCATTTGTGATCTGAAATCATACTTTTTTACTTGTTTTACATATCTTATTTAAACAGTCTCACAAAAAAAATACTCACTATCCGACTATTATAGTTATTATTAGATTTGAATTCACGATATAAATTTTTAATATTAGAGGCAAACATCAACAAAAAAATTCAAACTTGAGTTAATTAAAAAAAAAAAAACATATTGAAATATTACCAAGTTACTACCTGGAGTGGTTATTACCTAGCATTTGCATTAAATAATTATAATATCAAACATTTATATATAGTTACACAATAATCTCGAATGTTTATTTTAACAGCAGGAAATTTTCATTCATTTCTGAAAAAATCCGCAGCACATTATAAACAACAGAAAGGGGGAGCCTAAATGGCATGCCAATAAATAAGCCAAAAAGATACTTCGTTACATATAAGAGGCTAAAATACACCCACGTGATTAGGAAAGTGTCCGGTTTGGCTTGTTACATTTTGGAGAAAATTTTAAATCAAATCAATAAATTATGGTTTGGAGAATTTCTAAACAAACCCAAAAAATTTTTTTGGTCTCAACAACCAATCCAAACTTAATTTGATTTATGACTCCCTCTGAGACCTACTTCTCTCTCAAAAGAAGTGGTTACAATTTCGCTATATCCTCTTTTATAATCAATTTCAAAAGGTAATTATTTCAAATGCCTCTCTTTAAACTATTCTTTTAATATTTTTTTAGTAATTTTAAAAAATATTTTGTTTTATATTATTAAACTCTCTTATCAAAATATCAAATTAATTAAAAAAAAAATTTTAACACCAATATTTGAGTTGTTACCAACAAAATATTTTTTTTAAATTAGTTTTATAAACCTTAGTTCACAAAAGTCCATATTATTTTATAAAATTATACTAATTCAAATCAAATCATTTAAAATTAAACACCATTATTAATTAAATGATTTAAGCCAAATTACCCACTAAATTGTTTAAATTATTCAAGTCCTTCAACCCTCAAACTCGTCTAAATTACCAAACCACTATTAAAAATTTCCATCCAACTTTACTATTAAAAATTTCTTCAAACTTTCTTCCCAAATTTAGGCATTGGGATTATAAACATGTATAATTTAATACTTTTTATTACCAAAATAAGTTCTATAAGTATTTTTAGATATTTTTTTAGGAAATCAAAATTACTATTTGTTTTCCCCTATAATTTAACCATTAGTGGAATTGGTTTGATTCAACATCTAAAATCTTTTCAAACTTAATTCAAGAAGGTTTCAGTATTTTCTAATCAAAATTCACACTTGAAATTATTCAAACTTCTTTTTCTCAGTTATTATAATTTTGTTATATTTTCAAACTACTTAGATTTGTGCATGGGCACTCTAGGTCAGGGATAATCCTTTCATAAGAACTCCAATTCTTGGTCGAATTTACAAGGTTAAGTTTTGGCAATAATTTTTTGTTACTCAATAGTAGAAAGCTCACAAACATGGTATCATGCAGTGGTTTTTTATGAATTTCTAGTAGTATAATACCATTAAAGTAAGCACTTCTTAATTCCTATAACAAAAGAAACACATAAGTGCCCTCCTAGCTAGAGCCAAAACTGAGTAAGAATATCTAAGTATATTCTCCAAAATGCTCAATAAGTTATGGTTAAAGCCAAGTCAAGCTCGTTATCATCATATGACCCTTTTCAAAATCATGATCTAAATGAAGACACCTTTGGCCTCATCCACATCAAGCATAAAGACAAAGGGTAAAAGTAAAAATGAAATGTATTTACCTAAAGCAAAAGATATAAGTAAAAAAAATCTCTATTTTTATCAAAAATCAAAGTAAAAAGGCATATACCTTTTTAAAAAGTGAAAGAATTAACTTTTCAAAAAGTAAAAGTATTTGCTTTTCTTCAAAAGCAACTTTGCCAAGCATTTTGTCAAATTCTAAAATTTTAAGATCAAAACATCTATAAATGGTCTCATATCAAGCATCAAGTAAGTCTTACAAAAAATGAAGTTTTATACTCTTAAGTATCTTACACCCTTCAAAGCTCTTGTAAATACTTTGTAATTTTTAGTTTTCAAATTCAAGCCTTAAGAGTATTCATTATTAAATATTTTAAGTTCAAGCACTTAAGCTTTATAAGTATGCATACTCGGTAATAAAATTTCAATTTTATGCATATTTCAAGTATTTAAGGCTCAATTTATCAGCTGGAAACCAATATAAACTCAAAGAATTTATATCTGAGTAACTTTTGGTGTAATGTCATGTACTAAGTATCTATGTGTGTATGTCTGATGCATAGATTTAATAATAATTGTTAAAATTTTTATTTTTATTATATTTTATTTAAAAAATGAAAATAAAATCAAATTTTAAACATTAATTTTTTTTTCTCTTTATAATTTAGTTTAAATTAATTTTACTCATATAGTTCATTAGATTTGAAAAACTAATAAGCAAAATTAAATTGATTTTAGAAATTATTTTATTTGTTAAAAAAAAAAAGATTTAAGAGTTATTTTTTATTTTTTTTCTTTCCTTTAAAAGAAAGCAATTCTTTTTTCTTTTTAAGAAAATTATATGTAAATTTGAAATTTTTTTTTTCCAAAAAATGAGGATTTTAAAGTTTTTTTTTTTTTATCTTTTACCTTATTTTGTTAAAAAATTTTATGATTATAAAAATTTAATTATCATTAAAATAAATTTATATGAATAAAAAAAAATATTTAATTATAATTAAATTTATATTAATTAACTTATAAAATTTTATTTTAATTATAATTAAATTTTTATAATTATAAAATATTTTAATATTTTTAATTTATAAATTTATAAAAATTTATCACATAACTTTTTTTCTTTAATATCGACTATATATGTATAATTTTTTGTATATCACAATATCAAATTTTAAGAAGAAATTTTAAAAATTTTATAATTAAATTATAAATTTAAAAAGATTAATTAATTTTAAAATTTTAATTTTTTATTTTATATAAAATTTATTTTTATTTTTGGTAGGTTTGGTAAAAAAACACTCAAAATATATATAGAATAAAAATTAAAAAAATATAATCAAGTTAAAAATTTAAAAAATATTAAAATTTAACTATAAAAATCACCAAATATTTAAGCCTTGCGGGGCTTATTCCAAGATGTTCATAGTACAAAAAGAAAGCAGAGATATCCCAGCATGACGTACTAGTATGAACTAAAGTCTTGAAAATTTCAATAAATTTATTACTTCAACTAATAAAATTAATAATTAAATTATAATTTAATTTATTTTATTTTAAAAATTATTAATTTTAAAAATTAAAATAATAAATTAATAAATTAAAAATTAATTATTATTTTTTAAATTTAATTAATTCTTAAATTTGGTATTAAATATTTAAAAAATAATTTTTTATGTATTTTAATTTTTAAAAAAATAAAAATTATATAATTAAAATTTTTATATTTAATATTAAATAATAATTTTATTAATTTAATTTTAATTAAAATAATTAAATTTTAAAATTTTTATTTTTTAATTTAATAATTAATTTAATTTTTAAAACTTTAACGTTTATAATTCCGCTTTGGAATGTGGCTCGGATAAGGATGAGGCCCATGGACCGTACCCAGGCTGCCAGGCACGACCTAGTGAAAAATGGACTTGGCGCAAAATGCTAAGTTCTCTAAGTAATACTTCTTAAAAACATGACCACGCAAACATACTTATTAAAAACACACGATAATCTTAAAAATTATTAAAATAATTTTTATTTTTAATTTTATTTATTTATTAAAAATAACAAAAAAAATATAATTAAAATATAATTTTTATCATTATTATATATGTTTAAAATAAATTTAATTAATTTTTTTATTATAAAAAATAAATAAAATATATTTAGAGGTCATCAAAATTTATATAATAATAAACAACTTTTATCTATCATATAATTTTTTTTATGTAGTGAAATCTTTTTTTTTCTTTTTTATCCCTTTTGACTTGATTATATATATATAATTTAATAGAGTTATTTGAATACGGTAAAATTTTATATTATATATATAATATTTTATATTTTATAAATAATATTTTATACAATATAAGAATATTTATATTAACATTTAATATTATTATAAAATTTTCTTTTAATAGAACACAATATTATTTATATTATATAAAATATTTTATATATAATATAAAATTTTATTATATTTAATTAAAATCTGTGTTAAAAAAAATTTATTTGTTTGTTTTTAGACACAAGCTATTTGCCTGCCTCACATCTGTTGTGACTGGACACAAAGGGTATGCACAAGGAGGAACTTGAAGCAGAAAACAGAAGAAAGTTTTTTTTGAGGTAAAATTCAAAATTTTGAATTCAAAACTAATAAAAATATATTCGATAATTTTTTAATGTAATTGGATCATTTTTATAATACGCAAAATGAGTGAGACATGGTAGATCAGAAAGCTCCAAGTCTGATGACGTTGATTTACAATTATTTTTGACAAGCACATTACAGAATAATTTCACAAATATAATCTATGAATATAGATGAAAAGAGCGTGGAAAAAGGTGACAGGCTTATTGACCAAGCCAACTCGGTGGAAACATAGCTTTTAAAACCGAATCGCATTCTGATCCTACCAAGAGTTCTCTCGTTAGATTGTCCGTCTGATTTTTGGATTAATGGTCGGACTGATAAGATTTTTGTTACATAAATATATATATATATATATATATATATATATATATATATAATGTTAAGTAAAAATAAAAATATTATTAAAATAAAAATTAAGTGTGTATATATACACACAAATAGTTTAAATAAAATAATACAATCATATTGTTTTTTTTTTCTAAGGAAAGAAAAATATTAGCAAAATTTAACCCCATTTATGATTTTACCGTACAAGTCGATCTGAGTTGAATAATAAAATCTTATGTTGGTGTTTAGAGATGTTGAAGATAAAACTAAAAGCTAGGCTCTTTTATCTTTCGACTACGAAAATATAATTTTACCTTGAATGCACAAAATTATTATTTTTTTAGAATTCGCAATAAATTATACAATAATTTACAATTACTAAGATCGTATCTTATTATTAAAAAAAGAAAAAAAAAAAACTGTAACTGGAATCATGCAAAAAGGGAACTGGAGCTATAGTGAAAAGACAAAAAGATAATCATCATTATCTTTTTTTTTTTTTTTCTTCACTCAAAAAAAAAAAAAGATGATGACGGCTAGAAACTGGATTCAGTACTGAACTAGAATTAGCAAAAAATCAAATTAAGAATCGAAACTATAACTGACCTCAAAATGAAATTGGAATCGAACTGTGAGTAATCAATTCAATTGTGGTTCCTCTAACCACAAAAACTGGAACTCTTGTTGCCAGTATATTTACAAAACTGACCCGTGATCAGGTCTAGGTGGATGGTACATTTTGGTATTGCTCAAGATTAAAAAAATAAAATAAAATAATGTATTTAATATTTTAGACATAACTTTAAGGTCAAAAGATGATATATAAACTTATTAATAAATTATAAACGTATAATTTGTATTTCAGCATCAATGATATCTAAAAAGAAAAAAAAATTATATAACAACACTTATGAAATAATATTATAAAAATAAAAAATATATATCAATCATATTTTATTTAATTTTATAAATAAATAAAATTAAATATAAAAAAATTATTATACTATCTTTTTATTATTATATTATTATTTTTTATGTATTACTTATTGAAAAATTTCAGTGAAATATCTATTTTAAATATCTTAAATTTTTGCGATAGTTATCCAAAAAAAAAAAAAAATCATCCGGATTATATTACTTATGAGCAATAGCCTAAGGACCCCAAGGTCCAAGATACTTTACATATACCTTGACACTATTTTTCCTGTTTAATTCAAAGCAAAATATTTATGTTGGGATTAGGAAATTTTAGGAACTTGACTCACTCCTCGAATTATAAGAAGTTACTAAGAGTGCAAAAGACAAAAGGTAGTCCAGTGATCACCCAAAAGGCACGCTGGAGGGGCTTTATGGGTGTGAATGCGTCTAAGATAACAAATTTAAATTTCCATATCATGCTTCTCATTTGTAATTTTTACCATTAACTGTGATCATTTATCAAAATTTAAAAATATACAATTAATAACTATAATAGTATAAATGTAGGATTCCATGTTAAACGCATCTAATTTACCAATTCTATGCAACTTTTCTGCCGGAAAAACAGTCCTTGTGGTGTAGGATTTCTATAGTGTGACAAACATCAGTCTGATGGCACAAAAAAGAAAAGAAAAAAAAAAAAAGGGCAAATATGAATCAAAGCTGAGAGTCTGAGACATTAACGAAACTCTGCCAAATTTACCAGACCCTGAGTCTAAATTGTTCCTATAATTGCCTGAAAATCACAGACTAGAGAGAGAGAGCAACTATATGTAGTTTATATAACTAAGAACACAAAGAGTTTTACACAACCAAACCCAATAGTTTCTCCTATACCGTACGGTAAGCCATTAGCAAGCCTTCTCTAGGATGTTTGTAGGTAAATCAGGCAACCATAGAGTTATATGAAGGATGTTAAACAAACATCCCATCTGCCATATTCTGGCAGAAACCATAATCATGTTCCTTATTCTTTTATATTTTTTCTCCTGCATTGGCTTCCAAATATAGTAAGTACGAACTACATGATTCATGAGTTGCAAATACATGAGATAATCTTCGATGCTTTTATATCGTGTGTGCCATTTGTCACTCAATTGGTCAGCGTCTCCTTGCAGCTGTTTCCCTTTGAGCATTGAAGAAAACAGCTGCAACAGGCAGGCCAAGCTCATTCTCTTCTGCAAACTTCCTTGTGTTGAATCTGTCCTTCGAGGAAGGTGGGGTTACTGTTTGCCTTCGTTTCTGCTTGAACAGAATGAACACAAACCTGTGTATCCCTATGTTTGGCCTAGGCATCTCATAGCTCACCAATTCCCTTCCTGATTCATTTCAATTTCCATATAAAAGCAAAAGTCATACAAAACCCTTATCTTTTTCTCTCCAAAGGGATCGTTTATGCAGTCAAGAAGAGTCTTACCAAATGTGGCATCAGTGGTGCCGGGGACATCTGTCACTATCCTGTAAAATAAAGTCGAATTATAGTACAAATGGTAAGCATATTGCTACTACATATGCATGTGACATAGCTGTACTAATTTTTGCTCAGTTTCCTTTTATACCATGCATGTGACATCTGTCACTATCTTGTAAAATAAAGTCAAATTATAGTTCAAATGGTGAGCATATTGCTACTACACATGTATGTGACATAGCTGTCCTTTTATGCTATTTTTGCTCAGTTTCCCTTCTATACTTGCAATTTGTGACGATCAGTGCTTTCTACTTGGAATTTCTTTTCCTCACTATCCGGAGAGTTGAAGTGGTCAATTTATCATAGGTAGTAAAAAAGGACATCAATGGGATGTAAATTAGCTCCTGGATTCCGGGATCACCTGTTCAGTTATGATTCAACACACATTTCTTTTGAATATTAAACCTTTATGGATAGATTACTTTATGTGTATGCGGTTGAATTTTGGGTTTACATGCATATTGTGTAACTACAGGTTGTATATGCTACCATGATTTCAGTAGCAGGGCTACCCCAGCTTAAACAATGCAACAAATTGAAGATTTCATTTAACATAGTTGGATGTTGGAAGGGGTTTACTAGGGCATACCAGTGTGCATGCTCCCTCAGGTATGGATCACTAGGACCAGGAACATCTGGATCTGTCATGACCTGCAATTGAAGCAGCGAAAATTCATCATTTCACTGAACACATCATATTATTCTAAAATCCAACTGATTTTCATCTGCACAATGGAAGGTTAGCTTTCTTAGGAGAAAGGGTGATACATATTTCCTACCAGGGTGAAAAATGATCTCATATCACCTCCTTGAACCTCAACCTTGGGTTTGTGGGTAACAGTGGATGGGAATAGCTCATGGCCATTGTAGACTTGCTTGTTGGAGCTGTAGGTGACCGTCATCCTTACACTGGGAGTGAAGTGATCGATGACATCTCCAATCACCCCCCCTACCACAAGAGGATCTGTTGACACGTTTGTCATGGTCACCAAGACTTTTGTAGGACAGACAAGGTGATTGGTCTTCTTTATTTTTTCCTGCTTTGGAAGATCTCTCTTGAGAGAATGATCAGGATGGAAGCCCCATATTTATAATATACAGTTGGGAGCTCTTTGCCTCATAGAGATCTAGAGAAGCTCAGGGAAATTAACATAGTGGGACTACTCATAAAAAAAAAAAGAAAAGTGGAACATCAAGAATTTAAAATGAAAAGGCTGCATGCAGTATCTTTCCGTAGTTTTTGGTCTGAGAACCCTTATACCTATAGATTACAGTCGTTAACAGTAACAGACACCACTTTTGACTCATGATTATATAGAAGTTCAGTCAAGTGCCTTGTGCCCGAACTACTGTTTCAAGTTCAATCTGCTATCACTTAATTTCATTACAGTTTCAATTTTGCAGTCAAATGCTCCATTACTGAGCTCTGACCCATTAAGAGCTTCTACTTCGGTCTAGCTCTAATGTGCTGGAGGACTTGTTAAGTAAAATGAAATTTATAAGCTATGTCTTGGGCTTCGCATTCATAGATAATTATTGACCTCGTCAAACAAGGTCAATTTTTTTTTAATATAAGTCAAGTTCAGACTTTATTAAAAGAGATTGAACTAATATATATATATATATATATATATATATACATATAAAACAAAGAATGATGATGAATAGCCCAAAAGAAAGGAAAAGAAAAAACAAATTAAAGCCAGACAATGAGATTGGATTGTCTATCAGTTTCTTGTTTTGTTAAACCGTCGCAATAGAATTACAATTTCTACTAATATGTTTGAAGCTCCAAGGAAAACAAAGATTGATACCATCAAAATAAATGAGACAGATTGTTTCAATCTCCAAGGTCACAACTCTTTCTTGTTTTATGATATGAGTATAACACAAAGGGTAAATTTGAGTAAAGTTTAAGTAACATACATATAGATTAACACTATATCTCAACTTAAAACTAAATAATCATTAAGTCTTCCACTTTCTCTTCCCAAACAACACATTCAAAGAGATTTGCCAATAAATAATCAAGTAATTAATGAATTTCTAAAAAATGTTGAGAATTTGTTTCTTTCTTTTCTATCTCCCGTTTAGTTTCTTTAGTTATTCACTAAAGCAATTATGATTTGGAAGTCAATCCAAGGCAAGTGTTAGGATTTATTATGACATAGTCATAGGGCACTCAAAGGACCTTTTTGGGTTTTGAATTGATGAAAAACAATTTTTTTTTTTTTTTTTTTTTTGCGCAAACCTAACGTATTTCTATCTTAATTAAAAAAGTTCCTAGATGGGGTTTTTTTACGTTTTACATAAACCATATTACTATTACTATTGCTATTACTATTATAATACTCTATTCCACGTGAGATTAAAATTCATTAGTCATTCTTAAGCAAACATGCTTCTTTCAAATGTGAAATTTTTTAACCAAATAATTCACGCATTCACACTTAAAATCTCTCCACCAAATTCACTTGCAAACCAATTATTTTGTCTGATCTAAAATGTGCATCTACCAATACTTCAAGAGTTACGCCGAATGACACGTGTTGTCACTCTTCTTCCAAAGTTATGCATTGCAATTTTACTTAAGCCTTACTCTTAATGATTTCCTTACGAGGGCAATAGTTATAGAAAACATGCATTATTTGTAATAACAGATTGTCGATCCATCAACTCTGATACTACTTGTTGGAGAAACAAGTGTTATCATTCTTTTTCCAAGAACTACACCTTACCACTCTACCTGAGATTTATTCCTGGTGATTTATTTATAAGGACAACAATAATAGGAAATATGCATTGATTGTACCTGTGTTGTTTATACTCATTATTTGTCAAACTATCAACTCTAATACTACTTGTTAGATAAATGCATTTTATCACTCTTCCTTCAAAATTATGTCTTACTACTCCACTTGCATCTTATTCTTTGGTGATTTCCTTATAAAGGCAGTAGTTGTAGGAAATTACATTGTATAAACTTGTCTTTTGCCAAATCATTGGCTCTAGGAAAAAGTGAAAGCCCATAATTGGTGAAAAATCTGAAATCACACCTTACCATTATACCTAAGTCTAGGCCTTACTTCTTCCTCCTTGTGATTTCCTTGTGAGAATAATAGTCATAAAAAGCATGCGTTGTTTGTATATATCCTTTCTCAAACTATCAACATTGATACTATTTTTTGGGAAAACAGGAGAACTTAAAACTAAGGAGAAATCTAGAATCTGTTTGCCAATGCTCCAAAAGTTACATTGGAGAATACATGTTACCATTCTTCTTTTAGAGGGCCTTATTCTTACTAATTTTCTTATGATAAGGAAATGTGAAAACCCAAAATTGAAAAAAAATCTAGAGCCTGTCTACCAATATTCCAAGAGTTATGTTAATGTACATGTGTTATCATTTTTCCATTAGTACAATCCTCCACCTGGGTTTTATTCCTACAAGAGTCTAAAACCAAAGAGAAATTTAAGTAAAATCCAAATAAATAACATATTTATAAATTTTAATATTATACCTTAATTTAAAAGCTTAAAAAAATTTTTTGCATTATGGGTCTTTTCTAGTTTTCGTTCTTTTTTTCAATGTGATATTTTCACCAATATAATTTATACATTTACACTTAAAATTTCAACACATAATACATGAATTAAACTCTAAAATGAAAGGCATATTCTTCCATCCATGATTTGATATCATTAGTTTAATAACCTGGAGAATTGCCAACAATTCTGCATAGTTGGAATCAATCACACTAACAAAACAAGAAACCATACAAATGAAATGGCCTGATGAGTCTCTAAGTACACGTCCCAATGCCCCTGGGACCGGGCATCCCAAGAGCTCTGCCATCGACATTCCATTCCAAACAATGTGGTGGAGGAGGAGGCAATTTTGAGACAGTCCAAAGTTTAAGAGCATCAGCAGAGAGAAGCAAGGATTGGCTTTCAATTGGATAGTTATCATCCTTAAGTTTCGGCCGAAAATTAAGCTCCATAAGAATCAAATCAAGCATTGTTCCCCAATTTGGAGCCTCATTCTTTAAGACCATCTTATTTCTTTGGAGCCAAAGAGTCGGCGTCACAGCAAAGAACAGGATTATCCAAATATGCTTTTGGTGTTCACCACTAAAAATGCCAACTATCGGGACGTAGCCGGCATTTATCATTGAAATCCCCACCAGCTAGCGAGGAAGTTCCATAGTTTTCAAGACCAAAAGCAAGTAATGAAAAGATATCTGGTAGTTACAGGTTCGGAGCTGCAAAAAGAACATTGAGATTGCTCACTAGAAAGGAGCCCTTTACTAAAGAGCAATCAGAGCCAATTCAACCAACAAAAAAAAAAAAAAAAAATATATATATATATATATATATATATATATTCATTTTAGATACAAATTGATTTTTTATTATAATAATTATTACATTTACGCTTAATTTTTTTGTTAATCAATAATTAAACATATATAATTAATAATTATAATAATATAATATGCGAATCAATAAATAACAGCATCAAAATCATTGTGTCACCTTTGAGATAATTTTTTTAGTATGGATATGGTGTAACTGTACAGCAAAAGAGGAACAAGATTCGAGGCCTATAAATAATTAAATAGACAAAACAAAACCAAATATATATATTCCCCTCATTGCATGAAGTAATACATGGCGCGTCCAGCACTAAAAATGTGATTTGGGACGGTACAGGTTGATACAGTATAATTAAGGCTGCTCTGCTGGCTAGTTCAGTCACAGGACAAACGTTCAAATCAAATGGCAGGGGGGACTCGTGGCTATTCTGCTGCATGTGTGGAAAGGGAGGGAAGGTGACTTATGGGGTCTTCCAGGCACCGTGCGGGGGTATACGTATTTCACATTCTCCATCTCTCATCCCCGCTGTCCAGGTATCGAGTGGCCAACCATACGCGTGACCCAAAAAATAATAATAAAAAGAAAAGCCTAATTGTACAAATTAAACAGTGTTGTACTTACATCAAATGCAATATTATATGTATTTCATATGTTAGGATTATGCTTTCAAGTAATAAATTAAGAATTAACGTAATGTATTGGATGTTAATTAGCATTTATACTTTTTTGAAGCTTTTGATAAGAGGCTTCTTTGCATCTATAACGTCACCAGTGTTGTGAGCAGTGTACCTATTTCCACTTTAAGAAGCTTATTTGCATCTCCATATGCATGCATTAAAGCAATTTCCTCTATTGCTAGATGATTGATGTTGCATCTAAAGGCATCGCGGTAACTAATCAAGAGAAAAGCTCGCAAAGAGAGCGTAAGAGTTAAAATCTCAACTTTTTCAAATTCTCACAAAATGTGATTTTTAGTTCCAGTGCATATATAAAGCCATCGTATCACAAGTTAATTAATTATTTGTGCACAATAAAAGAGAATTCTAAACTTGAGGGCTTGAGTCAAGAAGTCTGAGGTTTTGTTTAACTCACATATTAATTATTAAATGTGAGTGTATGTGTGTGTGTGGAGAGGAAATACCATTACTAATCTACGAAAGGAAATTACAGCAAATGATAAGAAAAGTGGTCACACGGCTGAGGAACTAAGAAAGAGAATAGTGCCAATTCATGGGAAGTAGGACACATAGAAACACTTTCTCTTTAGCTCTTTCTTTAGGTGTCATGTGGTCATTCATTTATTAGAAAACATTTGCTACATATGATAATGCAAAAATCATTGTTTTGATGCAAAAAGTAAGATAATGAAGAAGAAAAAAAAATTAAAATAGTATTATTTTATTAATTTTGTCAAGATATGTCCATCATTTATTTATTTGGGCACATTAGACTTGTCAAATCAGCAGGGGGTTCTCCGCACACTGAAGTTCTTCTTTTAACATATAGACAGAATTTCACCAGATGCTGTTAGGACATTACCCAGCTAGGAAATACCTTACTGTATTGAGAATAAATAAAAGGGAGAAATTCTTGAGATGGGTATTGAAGGAAGATTTCTACATTTTGCAATTAACCCTTGCTACATCTGGAATTATTCTTGTAAGCAGTTTGGGACATAAAGTAGCTGCCCACCAACAAAGACAAGCGGTGCACTAATGGAGACTCATTTCAATATTCTTTGCAAATATTGGAGAGATTGGATTGCCATATATGGAAACCAAAGCACTCTCTTTTCTTCATATTCTTCTCTTAAGTACTACATTGATAATGTAAAGCACCGGCATCTTAGTGCATTCTCTTTTTTCTCTAGCATCTTTGCCTTCACTTTTTTTTCTGTTTTCAAATTAATTTTTTCTGCCACATAGTTCAAAAGCCAAAGCATACTCTTGGGACATAGAGTTTTGTCCTCTGCAAGTGGATGCCTCGTATTTTTGGTGCCCGAATGGTACATTTGCAAAGCGGATTGATAACCAAGATATGATTATCATTAGCGTTTAAGCTATTATATTCAATTGGAGCATCTCATAAACAACAAAGAAAAAAAAAAATGGAGCATCTATTATATATACTTTCTGGCTTTAAGTATAGGAAAATTTAATAATGATATTGGGGTTCGATAATAATTAGTCTACTTTGTTAAGTATATGTTAATAAAAGTCTAAAATAATTATACAAATGTCATTATAAATGTTTAAAGAAGCTAAATTACTTGAACTTAATGAGAAATAAAATAAACCATTTTAGACCTGAATTTTGAAAATAAATTATTTAATACGTTGATTTTTTTATCAATAATATTACTGTTAAAAATTTTAGACAATAAATACATTTAGATGGGTTTTTTTTTTTTCTTATTTGTTAATTGTTAGAACCATTCTTTTTCAAACATTATCAACTCTACCCAAAGAAATGGGCAGAAATATCTTTCCAATATTTCCATTATGTGGACTAGCTAACGTTAATCATAGCATGTGTTTTATTACATTTTAAGACTTAGTGTGTGAATGGTTACTACATTCAAACTAAATTATGCTAAATATATGTCAGTGCCTCTTGCATGTAGTACAAAGATAAAGTCACGTACTAAGAATCTCACTTTTTTGTTCAAGTTGTAGTAATAGACTCCATATCGATGTTTCGCCTCCATTGTAGCTTTAAAAAAGTTTACTTGGGATTAGTCACATTAGTCAATTGTAGTTATAAATATCCCTTTTTTTAAAAAAAAGGAAAAAAAAAAACAAATTTCAACTCAGATTATAGGAATTCTCACAGTTTCCACTTTAGGGTATGCTTAATTGCTGCTAGGCAAATTCTTTATGTAATAATTAGATCAACCGCAATAAGATTATATATATTTGGTACAACAAAATATTTGAATTGAACATTTTGTTATGAAAACAAAATGCATCAAACTTACGAACTCCTATAACTCGGACTATGTAAGTAAATAAGCATGAAAAAAAGGGGGCGGAGGGGGGGGGTCCTGAGGAAAAGTGTTACTGCTCCCTCCAATGGATACAGTGACACAATTAAGTTCAATGTCCAGCCAGTTCCATCAAGAAATTTCCAGCATTCTTCTCTATGAAATGCATGCATCAATAAGAATCAATAATATACCAAAGGGCATATTGAATCATTTATTGGTGCGAACCCTGCCATTTTTTATCATAAACCAATTTCTGTGTACAATAACTTTTTAGGCCAGCACAAGATGCAAATTCCCAATACATGAAAATTCTCTTCTTTCCTTAATTCTCTCAAAAATCCAAGATTTTAATAAATGAACTAACCATTAAACCCAATAATTCAAAAATTCAAAATTTAATTAGTTTAACAATTTTAATTAAAATTAAATCAATAAAATTAATATTTAATATTAAATATATAAAAATTTTAATAATATAATTTTTATTTTTAAAAAACTAAAATATAAAAAAATTATTTTTTAATTTTTTATAAATTTTAAAAATTAATCAAATCAATAAATAGTGACTAATTTTTCAGTTTATAATCTCACTAATCAATTCATTAGTGTAATTATTAATTTTTAAAATTAACAACTTTTAAAATAAAATAAATCAAATAATAATCTGATTCTCAATTTTATTCATCCAAATTCAATTTTTTAAACCTTCCAAAATGCACTTGTTCTCTTCTCTCTCTTTGTTTTTGTTTTCCTACATTAATTGTTTGATGCGTGCCGCACATCAGAAGAACACAATATTCTATACATCTTTTTCAAAGCAAATTTGGCAATGTATATATATGGTATGCTGCTTTGATGCTTCTTATAATGTTAACCAAGGAGGAGGATTTCTTTATTTTTTTTTACCTACATGCTACATGTTGCAACTTTTTAATGAAGAGCTAGCCTTGCTCTTAGCTGGTGGGTTATGCAAAATGTGTCCTTTTTACTATTACTAAGGTACTTGAGGTGCATGCATAAAGGAAAATCATAAGCTTGTCTCATAAACTTCTAACTCTCCTTGTTTTGGGTAGTTCATTTTGAATTATATATTCTTGTTTTGGATCTATTTACATGTAAATTTTACAAGTAAATCTTGCACTTATAGGCTAAGAGTAATTAAAGCTATTGCAAAGGCCTTTAAATTGATAACATCAAATTATGTCTTTGAAAAATATTTTATAATTATTAAATTTAATTCTTTTTAATATTATATTTTAAATGATTAAAGATATATAAAATTTTAAAAGTTAATAGATATTTTTCTTATAATTAGAAATTTTATTTTTGTTTGATAGTATGTTTTTTAAATCAAATTAGTGGGACAATTAATTCTACTACTGATAATTTAGCAAAATAAACTATTTTTTAAAAATCTGACTTCATAATTTAGATGTGAATTTTAGTATAATTTTTTTAATTAATTTTTTTAATTATTTTAAAATATTAATATAATTTTACTATTAGATTCATTAAAAAAAAAAATGTCACTATACTATAACAAAATTTTATCAATGATATTAACTAAATCAATCAAAAACAATTGAGAACTAAAATAGTCGACTCGATTCTACGTGGAAAAAGGGCTTCCTCATAGTCTTTTATTTCCTCTAGCTTAGAAATTGGTCTCTTTACCTTTCTTATTGTAGCAATGTCCACTCGACTAATCTAAGTGTAATTAAGTTTTGAGCCCTAGGCTAACCTCTTCTTTTCATGATTCGCAGCTACCTAGGATGCATGCTAGAATGAACAATTGTGAATATTATATAATATTAGAATTTGGACTTGGCATATGAACGAAGCAGCTTTATCCAACTAGGTGCCTTTTGTTCACGACAAAATAAACCCTTCTTGAGCACCATTGCTTTTGCTTTTTTATAGTTTGTAGTTACGAGGAATCGAACTGACTTTACCACTAAACCTTGTGAGTAACAATAGTAATGAAATTTTATTTGCAGCCACCTATAAATTATATGATCTGCTTGGGCTTCTGCTGGCAGATTCAACGTCCGTAGGACATTAGCCCACTTGAAAACTGTTGCATTGAGTTTGGGTTCCATTTGGGACCTGCAATTATTTCCACTTTGTAAATTTGAAATGGCCCTCGTCTGCACACTAGGTCCGTTCTTGGTTTTCCATATGGGTTTCTCTGTCAAAAGAATATTTATTTCCATGGTCTGTAAGCCATGCTCCCAGAAACCCCCACCATCCCCCCCCCCCTCCCGGGGCCGAAAGTCATGGCCTGGTGCCCTGAATAATTAAGGATGTACTTCTGTATGAGCTTTTCCATAATTCGGCCTCGGAAGACATGGGCTTCTGCCTCTTGCTAATGCCGTTTGGTTTAGCATTTGAAGGAAAGCGAGCTTCTCTTCTCTCTGTCCCAAATGTTGCTTTGTAGTGTTTGGTTAGAATTTAAGAAATAGGAGAAAAAGTTTTGACGCATAGACTTGGATGCGAACATATGAACACAATGCAATATAAATACAAAGATATATGAGCCTTGAAATAAATTAAGAAACATTTATAACATATACACAAGTATATCTAAATATAAAAATATAAACACAGCATGATATAAATACAAAGATATATGAATTAAAAAAAAATTAGGAAATAGATATGATATGAACACAATTATAAGTGTTTATGTGTGTAATTTAATTATTTTAATAAATTTAGTATTTTTCAAAATATAATTTATAAATATTTATTTGTTATTTTACTAGCAATTCGCATTTTTTATAATTTTAAAAAATTATTTATATATATGCATATAACATGATATGTAAAACATTATAAATTGAAAAGTTTAATATAATTGTTAGAATAATATATTTTTATTCATTATTATTTGTTTACTATCAATCTTTTTATTAATATGTTTATATTAAAAAAAATTATTATGTATCTTAATTTTAAAAATTATGAAATTAATTATATATATATATTTGATTTGTATATAACACATTAATTAAAAGTATTTTACATGCAAGTTAGAAGTGTCCAACACATATATAAAAAAATTTTTAACTTCATTTTATATGTTGTCATACATAATTTGAAATGTTCAACATATGTAAAAAAAAATTATGGAAATAAATGTTGCGTTTGAGACATATATTTAATAAATACAGGAGATTTTCAAAGTGGCCGTGCCCACAGGAGAAAAACATTTTAAAGATTACTTTCTAACATCTCTTCGTCCAAAGATATTGGAAGCTTTTTGTTCAATTTCTTTGATCACTGAACACAATCTATCCCTGTTGGCTCTCAATTTACTCTCACACCCAAATATCCATATTCTAGCCCTTTTCGCTTCCTCTCTTGCTATGCAATTGAGAAAAATTAAGTGCATGTGGCAAGTTCAAGCCAATCAACCATTTATACCATTAGCCTTTTATTTACCTTTTTATTTTTTTTTTTCCTGTTTCCCCAAAGGTGCAAATATAATCTAGTAATTAAAAATAATAGCATTTATATGGTGTTGAAATTAAGGTAAAGTATACATTTGAAAATTATGTTGAAATGTAGGTGAATAAAGTTATAAAAAATTAAACCTATATTTAATTATTATTTTATATTTCATCAGCAACATTGATGCGAGAGCTTGTGTTACATGTTCTTAACAGACCTAATAAGATGGAAGAATAAATTACATAATGAGAATAATGCAATAAATTGATTTATTTTTGTATTCCTATATAAAATAAAAGAAAATCAAAATAAAATAATTCTTTCTTCAATTGAAAAAATGGAATATAATTTTACAAGAATAAAATTTGATGCATAAAAATCAAACTTTTTTTATGAGATATAAAATTAATTAAAAAAAATATAAACTTATATGTGATATTATTATTAATTAAATATTTTTATGTATTTATAGTGTAGACACTCACAGTAAACTGGGACAAATATAGTCAAGTATTTATGGTCAATCTTAAGGAAGGTCTGGTTCTGTTCCCACAGAAATAGCAAAAGAGTTCTGAATTTGCACCGTCATCGTAACGGGGCAGCTGGGACAACCGCGTCACTCGCAAGCGATCCAGATCATCCTTTGGATCTTGTCTTGGATTGTCCGGCGAGATATTTTCTTTTCTTGCACATGGTGCTTTGCTTTGCTTAAAAAATCTCTTGTCAGCCGTCCCATCTCCCTCAGTGGCTGTGTGGCTCACACGTGTCAAATGTGTCATTTACCCCACCACCTCCTAGCAGAGACTGTGCTTTTGTTGGTGTTTTAAGCACTGGAAGGAATGGCAGGTCCATCGGCCAAGAGGGTATCAGCTGCATCAGCAAGAGCTCACACCAGAGGAAACAAAGCCAAACCCACTTCTTACCCCCTTGCTCCAGGTGGGTTCCGCCTTTTTTTTCCTAAAGTTTCGATCTTTTTGATCATTATATGGTTTGAATTTTGGTTCTGATTAATAAGGTTTGTTTTAGTGTCAGTTCTGGTTTGTGGGTTCCTTTTGTTTTTTGTTTTGGCAAAACAAGTGTTTTAGATGTTGATTTCCGAGCTAGTTGGGAACTCTAGCTCTTAGCTCTCAGTATGGTAGTAGCAACTACTCTATGGATGAATACGGAGAAATGGTAAGTTAAACCTACGAACCAAAGTTTGGGCTTGGACAGTTGGACGGATCATCTTGAATGTCAACATGGTGTTACCAGCAGCATGCTTGCTAATGCAACATCATGTGACTTTGGTATAAAATCACCTGATCTCTATACAATTGTCGAAAAGATCCACATATCATCTGTGGAACCCTGAAAAGATCTGGTTTTGCTGTACAGCAGATCGTTTATGAAATTTATGTCTGCTAGCAAGGCCACATAGCTCTTGCCATGATCTCAGTGGAGATCATGTTCTGCTAGGAAAGCTTTGTGCCCAAGTGTTTTACCATTGATGTGCCTAGCTTTATCCTTCTTGGTCTTGTAGCCGGGAAATTTTGACCCGTATGCAGAGCTTTTTGTTAGAGTTTTCCTGGATCAAATCCATTAGCTTAAGCTTTTTGGTTGAATGATTTTTTTATCAAAGCCATGAACTCTTGATTTCAGGTCACGGCATCTTGTAATTAAAATTGAGATTTATTCTTCCAATTAGTAAGACATTTAGAAATGTTACAAGTTCTTTTAAGTCCCAAGGACCATAAGAAGAAATTTTCTAGCATTTTAGTTGTCTACAATAAATTCATATATCTTTTAGATACTCACACAAGAAGCCCCACTTTTGACATTGTATTTGGGTATGTTTGTTGATACTCTTATTTTTTTCTTTAGTTTTGCTTCTAAGATGTCAGAATCTGTGTTTATTTTTTCCAGCAATGTTCGCTCCAATAGTATTGGCATTCACAGTTGGTCTACTAGGGTGGGCTTATCAGGCATTAAAGCCTCCCCCTCCAAAGATATGTGGATCACCAGGTGGTCCTCCTATCACTTCACCAAGAGTCAGACTCAATGATGGGAGGCATTTGGCTTATAGGGAGATGGGAGTTCCTAAGGAAGAGGCCAAGTTCAAGGTCATTGTCATTCATGGCTTTGATAGCTCCAAAGATCTTCCTTTACCTGTCAGCCAGGTAAAACTGAACTTTCCTCTTAATTGTGCAGCTTCTTTCACTGTGACTTGCTATTAAATTATGATTGAATTTTGTTGAATTTGCACTCTTCCTGCAATAAGATTTGGGAGACTATTGTATCCTTTTCGAAGCATCTTTGCTTAAGTTTCTTTGAGAAATGATTGAATTTGAATTATACAATCAAGTTGATTATTTATCTGCATTTGAGAAATTGATTGGTGCAACCTCTTGGGATGACAATCCAAAGGCACAACACTGTAAAGGACCAACCAAAGAGTGCACAGTGGTGATGTATGTAGCATTTCTCCTTATTTCTGAACTCCTTTTAACCAAAAATTTGCACCCAACATAGAAAACCAATAGACCGTATCTTTAAACAAAATTTTAACATACGACTAGTGTGATATTTGTGTGAGATATGAAGAAATGCTTTTAACCCATATGTTCACCCCAAGGGGGAGAGAGAGAGAGAGAGAGTGTGAGGCATTATTATTATTTTGTGTATTGCCCTGTACCTTTGCTTCTCAGGAAACTATATGTGACACTTGTGCATCATATGGCTCCATGCTGGGCTTGTGTTACTGGCTTGAGTTTCAGGTGTCTTGACCATTACATTGAAAGTACATCTGAAGTTTGGTTTCTACTTGTTAACTTGATCAGAAGATGCTGTAACTTTTACTGTATGGATTCCCATAAATCCAATTTCATTGCAATCACATTTTATTCTCTTTCCTTTTTTTTTTTTTTCACATCACACTTCTCATTTTGAAGTAAGAATGCTGATGTAGGAATGCTGGTGCAACAATCATTCCACCTCACATTTATTCCTTGGCTTATGTGGGAGATTGGATATTGACATTGGAATGATCTTCATGCATTCCTGTGAAATAAAGCATGTGTATGTGTGCCCATGGGTAAATGCATATAAACAAAGTAAATTTGTAAGATAAGCAGGGAGGCTCACCAATAAATTTTTATGTCTACACATGAATATAAGTGTATTTGGTTTTATGCTACCTTATTAGTTTCAGATGCATCAGGAGTTCTTGCATTTGTCGTATCATTGCTGTGCCCATTTGGTTTACATTACCTTGTTAGTAGTCCAAGATGCACCCGGAGTTCTTGCGTTTGCTGTGTTATTGTTGTTTCTGCATCCTTTTGATGCATATTTAGTGGTGGTCATAGACTTTACAATGCTTTTTTTCATCTTCTGTCAGTCACATTATTTTGTTGGCTTGGTTCTGATTGTTCAGGAACTTCTAAAGGAGCTCAAGATATATTTCCTCTACTTTGATAGAGCTGGTTATGGAGAGAGTGATCCATATCCATCACGATCAATAAAAAGTGAAGCATATGATATTGAAGAATTAGCAGACAAGTTGCAGATTGGGTCCAAATTTTATGTGATAGGAATTTCAATGGGTGCTTACCCTCTTTACAGTTGCCTTAAATACATACCAGAAAGGCACGTTCAAGTACTAGCTTTTGTTTCTTTTTTCAAATATTTGGAAGCTTGTGCCTTGCTTTTACCAGAATCTTTATTAGCAGGTTGTCTGGAGCTTCCCTTGTAGCTCCATTTGTGAGTTACTGGTGGCCTTGGCTGCCTGCCAACATGTCAAAAGAGAATCTCCAAAGACTTCCCACATCTGATCAATGGACATTTAGAGTTGCACATTATACCCCCTGGTTACTCCACTGGTGGATGACTCAGAAATGGTTCCCTTCATTAAGCATTTTGACTGGGAACTTGGCAATTTTTAGCTCCCAAGATATGGAAATTATTTCTGAGGCATCAAAAGTTCCTAGAGCTACTCAGGTAGGTGCATTGTCAGTGTTCATTTACTACGTCCTTGGAAAAAGAAAGAAAAGAAAAATGTGTGCTCATGTGTGCATTTGTATTTTGCATGACAGGTGCAGGCATTTCATTCCCACAATAGGTCTAAATTTACCCAAGAAGAAAAAAACAAAAAGAAAAAAGTCACTTCATTTGATAGGATCTAATAATAAGTATCCTCATTGGCTTAGTCGTTATATTGAGATTCTACGTCTGTTTGGTACTTCAAAAACCAGACCATCTTTACGAAAAATCGAGGCATGCAAATTCCTTTGAATGTGTACGGTCAATTTTCTTAGATTCTCTTGCATAGATATCAAAGAAAACTCATCTACCCCATGTCAAAATATATTCCTTTTCATGAGCTGCTGTGATAATCTGTTTTGTGTTGTAATTGATAATACAAGGCTTGGTTGTGATCCTGGATATAGGAAAAGGTTCGGCAACAGGGTGACTTTGAATCTCTGCATCGAGACTTGATAGTCAGTTATGGAAAATGGGAATTTGATATCCCAGACTTATCCAATCCTTTCGCAGAAAATGAGGGCACGGTACATTTGTGGCATGGTTATGAAGACAGAATCATACCTCTTCAAATAAGCAGGTACATCTCGGAAAAGCTTCCATGGATTCATTACCATGAGCTTCCTGATGCCGGACATATGTTGTTTTTGAAGAGGGAACATTTTGAAGCAATCTTGAAGGCACTTCTGGTTAAATAAGAGATGCAGAACAAACAAGCAACAGAATAAGTGGGGAAGCCAGGACTTGAAGGAGACGACAGGAGAATGGCTAGGAGAGGAGAAAATCTGGTGGCCTAGTTGTAGTTTTAATTAACTGAATAAATGTCTTAGTTCCTCCCCTCCATTAAAGCTCTTCTACATTGCCTTCCATCTAGACAAAGAAGTGTGTGTTATTTTCTCCGGGAAAGGTTCCTGGAGTGCCGTGTATCATGATTCTACCCATGTCATTTTTGGTGGTACACTTAGCATTTACATTTGCTGAAACAATTGTGATTTGAACGCTTCTCAGACAGGCCTCACACATTGTGAATTGGTCACTGTGAATTAGTCACTGTAAATTTGTCATGGCATTGAAAACTTACAGGATTAGGACGAATGCCGTTTAGTCATTTTAATTATAATTAGAGTTAAATTAATAAAATTAATTTTTAATATTAAATATATAAAAAATTTTAATAAAATAATTTATATTTATAAAATAAAATGTTAAAAATTATTTTTTATAAATTTTTAAATTAATTAAAATGAAATAATTATGAGAAATCTGTTAATTTATAATTTAATTAGTTATTTTATTAATTTTATATTAGTTTATAAAATTAATAATTTTAAAAATTAAATAAATTTAATTATAATTAATTTTTTATTTTATTAGTTTAATTTTTAAAATTTTGAATTAACTTTATTATATGAATTAAGGCCATTTACCTAGCTTATTTACAGTGGTCTTTCATTTGGTCCACTAAAAGAGATGAAAAATTTAACGCTTACGGATGCAATTTTAGCTTTTCAAGTTTGGAAATATAAGTGCAGTAAATGCTTTTTAATTTTTTGGGAAGTGCATTTAAGCGTTTCTTTTCACATTTTTTATGCTTTTTCCTACTTTTTAATGTAATTTTTATGCTTTTCTATTTGCCTATTTAGTCATTAAGATATGGTTGGTAGAATTAATTCAAGGTAATTAAATGTTATAAAATAAAAAATCATATTTATTTTGCCCAATTACACTCTATCATACTGTCCTTTGTTTTCAGACTTTGTCATATAAAGCGAACCAAATGTACTATTTCTGGAATGCAGGAACCGATGAATGAGCTGGGGGTTATGCATGTATCCTGACCTTTGACAGGGGCAGGTCATGGAGAAATTGACCCAACCTGAAAATGGGCTGTGAATATTGAAGCTCCTGACATTCAGCAACTTGCCAACCAGTTGCATCAGGGACCCTTGTTTCTTGTGATTGAAGTTTTCATTGCAACACACTTCGGTTGGAGCTGCCTCAAGTACATACCACAAAGGCAATGTGGATGACTCAGGATCTGTTCCCTTGTTCTTCAATCATGCATATACATCCAACAATTGTTAACAAAACCACAAAGCATGTGCCGCGAGTTCCAAATCCTAACGATGTAAGCTTTATCTACCTGCTCTTCAAGTTTACCGCATTGTTCCTGCGGCAATAAGATTTGTTACTTTTAAATCGACAGAAGAGTAATCCGAACCTTTGTAGATTGACTGTTACTCCATTTACGTCCAATTCTTCGAAGTGATCCATTTTCAAAAGATGAGAATTTCATCCAATGGAGCCAAAGAATCTATTTCCTCGCAAGATCGATGTGTCATCGTCGGTAACATTAAAAATCATAAATATATATACAACGATTATAATAATATAATATAAATTATATTTTATTTTAAAAAGATAAATTTAACGAATTAATATAATAATTTATTTTAATTTTATCAAATTTATTGTATTTGTGGTCTCTTTTTTATTGTAAGTATAGATTAAATTTATCTAATTATATAAATTTAATATTTTTTATTTTTAATTTTTTTTATTTGTATTATTAATTTTAAGGATTATAAATTGAAATTAATTTCAGCACTGAATGATCTATACCGACCATAGTAAATATTGATCGTCACTTATGAGGAAGACGTTTCCGTAGTTATTCGGATAGCTCATCCTATTGTTTAATCAAAGCCCTGCGACATTAGTAATATCATCATCCACGACAGCACCTACGAGAAAACGACCCCATCTTTACATTTTCGGTTTATTACTCACTCCCCGAAATTACCATTTATATTCCAAATAAATGGAAGTACCATAAGGCTTGAAAAGTATGCATATTTTTTGACCATTTTCATAGTTGTCATAATCCATATCCGGATAAAACTAAAGAAGAAGACGTGTGGTCGCATAGTTTATTATGAAAGCAACATATGTATTAAAAATGAAAAAAAAAAAAAAGTTCTCCTCAATGCAAAATTACACACTACCAAATGCTTCCTATGTATTGTTGAGAATTTAAAGTTTTAGAATTAGGAATTTAAAATAGAAATTGAGAATTGAGAATTGAAAATAAAAATTTTGTAAAAATAAAAAAAATAAAATTAATCGTTTCGAGGGGATCGATCTCTAATAAATTAAATATTTTGATAATATTATTACTTAATTGAATTCTAAAAATCGTAGGGTATTACAATTATATAAACTTGACAGATTACTATTAGGGATATAATTTCGTCTATTAATTCGGAAATAATAAAAAATAATTATTAAATAATAAAAGAAAATTATATCAGACACAAATCATAGAAATCGCATCAGCACAAATCATAGGATCGTATTATTCCGCTGTCCTTCAAAAATAGCCTTGTCCTCAAGGCTGACTAGCAATAAAATCTAGAAATCGATCTGCAAAAGAATGATAGAACTCCCAGGTAACATCCTCAATAGGGAGGTTAGTCCATTGAATCAGGATTTGGACAACAGCTCGATTTCCATATTTGATAATATGTCGGTCTAGGATAGCTTGCGGTTGAAGGTCAACCTCTCCTGTGCAGGTAATGTCAAGCAATTGGCTTTGTGTCACCACACCATCTCCTACCTTCTTTTTCAAGTAAGAGACATGGAAGACGGGATGTATTTTTGATTTTTCTGTAAGTTAATACGGTAAGCAATAGGATTAATGCATTCCAGAATTTGGTATGGCCCAAAAAAACGAGGGGATAATCTCATTGAGGAGCAGATAATGACAGATAACTGCCGATATGGTTGGAGTCTAAGATAGACCTAATCTCCCACTAAAAACTCTCGCTCCGTACGATGCATATCCATGTGTTGCTTCATACGGGTTTGGGCTGCAATAAGGTTGTTTTTCAGGAGTTGGAGCAACCTGTCTCTATCTTGTAAGTCCTTATCGACTTGATCCACATGAGATGATTCAGCTGTATACCTTGTAAGAATAGGTGGAACTCGCTCATAAACTGCTTGAAATGGAGACATCTTTGTAGAGGAATGATAAGTGGTATTATACCATCATTCGGCCCAAGGAAACCATTTTACTCAATTCTTTGGCTTGTCACTTGCAAAGCAACGAAGGTAGTTTTCCAAGTATCAGTTGACTACCTCAGTTTGTCCATCTGTTTGTAGGTGATAAGCAGTGCTCATATTTAACAGCATCCCTTGCAAGCGAAATAGTTTCTTCCAAAAATTACTGGTGAAAATTTTATCTTGATCACTGACAATCAATTTAGGAACACCATGGAGCCTTACAATATTGTCAACAAAAAATCAAATAATACTAGCAGCAGTATAAGGGTGACTAACTGTACAAAATGAGTATATTTGGTCAAGTGATCGACAACAACAAAAATAATGGATTTACCTTAGGACATTGGGAGTCCCTCAATAAAATCCATAGAGACGTCTGTCCAAACTTCTTCTGGGATAGGTAAAGGTTGAAGAAGTCCTGGAGATGTCACAGATTCACTCTTGTGACGTTGGCATACATTACATTCAATTACAAACCTTCTGATTTCCTTTTTCATACCTTTCCAATAAAACTTCTTACCAACACACTTGTAGGTACGAAGAAATCCTGAGTGGCTAGCAATCAAGGATGCATGATATTCTTGCATGATTATGTCCTTGTAGTGAGAATGAGGAACAAGTACCAATCTCCCTTTATAACGTAAATTTTGAGAATTCCAAGTGTAATGAGCAACAGAATTAGGATTTGACTGTAGTTTCTCAATGATCTCTCGAGTTTCATGATCATCCCATTACTCCCTCTTAATTTGCATAATTGTAGTGCAGATAGGGATAGAAAGTACCACCTCTTTAGCCTGCTCCGGAATACGAGATAATGCGTTGGCTGCCAAATTCTTGCTCCCCTTTTTATAAATGATCTCGTAATCGTAGTCCAATAATTTAGAAATCCATTTTTGTTGTTCCATATAAGAGATTCGCTGCTCCAATAAATATTTCAGACTTTTATGGTCTGTCCGAATTTGAAAACGCCTCCTAATGAGATCTGGACACCATTTCAAGACTGCATGAATAATAGCTAACATCTCCTTATCATAAACAGATATACTGAGATGTTTTGGTGATAATGCCTTATTGGTAAAGGCAATAAGGTGACCTTCTTGCATTAATACTGCACCAATTCCAATTCCAAAAGTATCAAATTTAATAATAAATATCTTATTAAAGTCTAGTAAAGTAAGAACTGGGGTGGTGGTCATGGCTCGCTTGAGTCGATCAAACGCCTCATCTACTTTGTCGTTTCAATTAAATGAATCCTTCTTCAAGAGAGTTGTCAATTTAGTACTGATCTTTCCATAGTCATGAACAAACTTGCGATAATAACCAGTCAATCTCAAAAAGCCTTATAGTGCCTTGATCATCTTTGGAATTGTCCAATCCAGCATCACTCGAATTTTGGAAGGGTCAACTGCCACACCTTCTTTGGAGACAATATGGCCAAGATACTCCACTGTTAGGTTAGCAAAGCTACATTTTGTCTTTTTAACAAATAGAAAGTTCTCATGCAAGGTAGTGAATACAATCCGCAAATGTGACAAATGCGCTTTAAGGGAAGAACTATACACCAAAATATTACCAAAAAATATTAGGACAAATTTACGTAAATATAGCCGAAAGATATTATTCATTAAACTCTAGAATGTTGAAGGTGTGTTAGTAAGCCCAAAGGGTATAACCAAGAACTCGTAATGGCCATCATGTGTCTTAAAAGCTGTTTTTTGAATATCCTCCTTATAGACCCAGATTTGGTGATATCCCGACCTTAAATCAAATTTAGTGAATAGTTAAGTACCTCCTAATTCGTCTAATAGTTCATCGACCACGGGAATAGAATATTTATCCTTCACAGTGATTTGGTTGAGTGCCCGATAGTCTACACACATCCTCCAAGAACTGTCCTTCTTTTTTACTAAAAGGACAAGAGTATGGGCTAACACTTGGTCTAATGATGTCAGCTTCCAATATCTCCTTAACAATTTTCTCAATTTCTCCTTTTTGGAAGTGCGAATAACAGTAGGGTTGAATGTTAACAAGTGTATTCTCAGAT
The DNA here is from genome assembly GCA_037832385.1 of Rhizophora apiculata. Classification (NCBI taxonomy): domain Eukaryota; kingdom Viridiplantae; phylum Streptophyta; class Magnoliopsida; order Malpighiales; family Rhizophoraceae; genus Rhizophora; species Rhizophora apiculata. The sequence continues at coordinate 3,135,086 of CM075440.1, forward strand.
AATAACGGAATACAATGGTTGTATGTCTTTTGCGGGGGTAGATCTACGAGCTCAACAAACAAATTAGAGAATTCAGTCAATAGTGTCGTAACCTCTTTCCCTTGTATAGAATGCGATTTGGCCACCTCTGCACCTGTCAACTACACCAAGAACCCTTGTCCTGCCTTCTGTAGGACCTTCTCCATTCAATGACTACTAACAGTGGTAATTTTACCCCCACGTCTTCTATGTAATTCCACTAAATGTCCACTTAATAGAAACTTCATTCTTATCCTAAAGAAATTTCGAGTAATATTTCCCAAGTTCGCAACCAATCAATGTCAAGGACAATTTCATAATCTTTTAGGGGTTGTAAGAAGAGATCAAAATAAATGATCTAACCTTGTAACACGAGTTTTACCTTTGTACACTTCCCTTGACATGTCAAATTTCTCCCGTTTGCAACCTTCATAGCAAACTTGTCACAATCCTCAATTGAAAAAGTAAGCCTTTTGGCGATCTTCTCATCCATAAAGTTATTGGTACTACCTGAGTCAACTAGTACCATTACTGGTCATCCCTTAAGGAATTCATCAATCTTCATAGTTTATGGGTTTGAATACCTAGCTAAAGTATGCACTGCGGGCTCATCTACGTATTCAATAAAGGTGTCATCACCATTTGGGCCCATGTGGTCATCACTTATTTCTTTAGTCTCTTCAACTGACTAAATCATTAAAAGCTTCCCCTGCTTACAACGGTGCTCCTTGTGCCACTTCTCATCACAGTGCCAACACAACCCTTTTGCCATCCGCTCTTTAAATTATTTTTGGGTTAAGCGTCTAGTGTTAGAAGGATGAGTAAAAGAGGGTGAGTTGGTGTTACCCTCGATAGGTTTACTGGCCACTTTAGCAGATGGCCGACGATTTTCAGCACCTAACTTCTCCTCCTGCAGGCGAGCAAAGGAGATAGTTGCTACCATTGTTCGTGGTTAGAAAGCATTGACTTCCCGTCGGATGTCAGTAGTAAGCCCTTCAATGAATGTTCCCACCAATTGCCTTTCAGACCAATCTTTAGCTCGATTAGTAAGTCGCTCGAATCGACTCTAATATTCAAGGACTATGGATGTCTGACGAATTTTTGTGAGCTCTCCATCAACGTTGTGATATTCCAAGGGCCCAAATTACATAAGAAGGCTTTTAGTGAATTCAGCTCACATTGGAACTCCACCACAAGTTTCAACCTAATCATACCATTGGATTACATCACCTTCTAATTGGATAGAAGCAATTTCAACTTTAGAGAGCTCTGGCGTACGATGGAAGCAAAAATATTTTTTCGTTCAGGATATCCAACCTATAGGATCACTCTCGTCCCAACGGGGAAATTTTACCCTTGTGTGTGGTTAGGTATAGTCACGATTGGTGTCTCCACAAGTTCTCCTTACTTACTGGTAGATCCAGAAGTATTGTCTCTCGATCGACTTTGTGATTCAGAAAGAACTATATGCTCGAGCCTTTTGAAGGACTCTTGCATCTGTTCGAACTTCTTAAAAGATTCTTACATGAGAGACAGTGATTCTTTAACTCAAGATACTCTGACGTTTAAATCAGAAGAGTTGTATGAAAACATACTATAAGATTGCAAATTAGTGATACTTAGAATTTTCTTCTGTTGTCAGGTAAGGGGTATAAACTTTTTTTTGTTTTGGTAGGGAAGGATGGAACAGATCCTTAAGAACGCCGCTCTGATACCAGATGTTGAGAACCTAAGGTTTTGGAATTAGGAATTTGAAATAGGAATTGGGAATTGGGAATTGAAAATAAGGATTTTGTAGAAATAAAAGAAATAGGATTGATCGCTTCGAGGGGATCAGCCTCCAATGATCGCTTCGAGGGGATTGGCCTCCAATAAGCTGAATGCTTTAATGATATTATTACTTAATTGAATCCTAAAAGTCGTAGGGTATTACAATTATATAGACTTGATAGACTACTATTAAGAATATAATCTCACTATTGATTCGAAAATAATAAAAAATAATTATTAAATAATAAAAAAAAATTATAGCAGATACAAATTATAGAAATTGCATCAACACAAATTATGAGAATCGCATCATGTACTTGTAGAATACAATGTATTCTAAAATTAAATATTAACAAAGAAGAAGCTTTAAAGCTTGTGTTTTTCCTTTATACACGCGCGCCCACACACATACACAACATTGACATAATCAAGCTCGTTCCATGAAGATTCCACAACATATTCTAATTAAAAGTTGTTTTCATCTTGCTAGCTAGAAACCTATTCTTTATTAAGTTGGATTTCCTTCTAAAATTCTTTCTACATTTCATTACTTACTCCAAATGGCCTTTTAACTTGTGTCTCCATGGTATTGTGACGTTTTTATAGTGTGCCTATGTAATTAAAGGCAATCAATTTTAGAGATGTAAGAGTAATGAGAGTTAAATAGAACGAAAAAATTATACTTATTGTATGAATTACATATAATATATCATCTAATTTGATAAAAAATAAAATTTAATTAAGTATTCAAATAATAATTAAATAATAATTTAAATTATATAAATTATATATAATTAATAATATAAAAAAGAATAAATTTTTATATTACATTTATATATTATAAATTATTATTTATGAATATTAAATATTATTTCATATGATATAAATTAAATTATATGCATTAAATAATTATAAAATTATAAATAAATATAAATAACATCTAATATTTTATTAAATATCATGCAAAATTTAGAGAAATTCACATAAAATAGACTAAAAGGGTGACGAGTCTACGTGGGCAAAGTATGAAATTTGACGTGAGAAAGTCTGCCAACAAGAGTGATTGGCACGTAACATGAGAAGGCTGGTTACACAAGAAAAGCAGCCGCCGAATATAAAATGTCCAAATGGGTGCCAATCGAATTTAGAGGAAGGGCACGCCAGCTTTGATTATTATTATTATTATTAGTATTTTGGTGAAAGAAGGGCAAGCCATCTTGGTCCAGCAAGCAAATGTATCCGAATATTCTTAAGCTTTGGCATAAACCAAATGTGCAAATATTCCCATGATGCCATTGAGATAATAATTATGGCCTACAGGCAAGACTAATTAATCTTGAGCTAGAAGATTATATTCTATATAAATCTAATCATATAAAAACAAAATACATATAAGTATAATTTTACTCATTTTTTAAGAATTTATCATTTTATTTCATGATAAAAATAAGTATTATAATCTTCTAAATTTTTAATTTTAAATTTAGTTCATATTTTATATGATATCCTATCAGAATTTACATATTCATGTAATAGAGAATTTATCTTTTTTTTAATTTATTAAAAATAAGTTATTTCATATATGCATAGTAATTTTGTGCCTAAGAGAATTTCATATAAATAGATATTTACTTACTCAAACACTCAATCTAATTTATTAATTTTATTTTTAAAAATATTAATTTTATCATCTCACAAAGTCATAATAATTTTGATAAGATGTCAAATTTTATATAAACTTTAATCAACTAAACCCTAAGGCGCTAATTTTGAAAATATTTTATATTATTATGTAATATATTTAATTAATTAAAATTTTAAATTATATTTTTAAAATTTTAAATTTTATTTTTAAAAATTTTAATCTTACACTTGTAGGTTAAAAGTAATTAAGGCTATCGCAAATAACTTTAAACAAATAGCATCAAATCATGTCTTAAAAAATTATTTTGGATTTAATTTTTATAATATTATATTATAGATAATTAAAATTATATTAAATCTTAAAAGTTAATAAGCATTTTTCTTATAATTAGAAAACTTCACTTTTGTTTGACAGCATGTTTTTTCACTCAAATTAGTGGGGCAATTAACTCTATTACAGATAGTTTAGTAAAACAGATTATCTCTCATAAATTTAATTTTATAATTTAAATGTGAGTTCTACTATATTTTTGTTAGATAATTTTTAAGTTAATTGTTAGTGATAATTTTGTAAAATAAACTATTTCACAAAAATCTCATTTTACAATTTAGATAGGAGTTTTATTATTTTTTTATAAATTTTAAACTAATTATTATAATTATTTTTTTATATTAATATAATTTTATTATCTAATTTATAAAAAAATAATTAAAAAAATTTCATTTTTTTACCATAAAATTTTATTAGTATTATTAATTAAATCAATAAAAAATAATTAAGGTCTAAAATAATCAAATAAAAGCAATTGAAGACTAAAATAGTCTAATCGATTCTACGTGGAAAATGGGCTTCCTATTAATCATTTATTTCCTTTCTCATTCTAGTCATGTGCACTCGAATGATCTAAGTGTAATTAAGTTTTGAGCCTTAGGCTAACCTCTTCTTTTCATGATTCGCAGCTAACCAGGATGCATGCTAGCATGGACAATTGTGAATATTATATAATATTAGAATTTCGACTAATACTATGAATTTGGACTTGGCAAATGAATGAAGCAGCTTTATCCAACTAGGTGCCTTTTGTTCACGACAAAATAAACCCTTCTTGAACACCATTGCTTTTCCTTTTTTGTACTCTGTAGGTACGAGGAATCGAACTGACTTTACCACTAAATCTTGTGATTAACAATAGTAATGAAATTTTATTTGCAGCCACCTATAAATTATATGATCTGCTTGGGCTTCTGCTGGCAGATTCAACGTCCGTAGGACATTAGCCCACTTGAAAACTGTTGCATTGAGTTTGGGTTACATTCGGGACCTGCAATTATTTCCACTTGGTAAATTCGAAATGGCCCTTGTCTGCTCACTAGGTCCGTTCTTGGTTTCCATATAAGCATCTTGGGTTTCTCTGTCAAAAGAATATTTATTTCCATGGTCTATATGTTAGACTTTTTTAAAATTTTTTTTTATGAAATTCTTATTTTTATAATACAGGATCATTTTTTTATGTGAATATTAGTAATAAAACTGTATTAAAATCAACATACCGTTATCCATTGTACTGATGTCCCGTAACGAAAATGAGAATCCTCTTTACGTTTTGTTCCTGAACGCTTTTCTCTTTTCTCCTTCTTTTCTCCTACTCTTCCCTTCTCACTGCCTTTTGTCTTCTCTCTGCTGGTGGAGAGACCAACCGAAAAACTGTACGACTGTCATCCGCTTTGAGTTATCTCTAATCAGGGAATTATCCCTCTTTTCTGATAACAATCATCTTTTCGGTAACAATTATCTCTGAATAGGGATAACCGTTATCCTTCCCATGACAGTTATCTTTAAATAGGGATAACGGTTATCCTTTCCGCAACAGTTATCTTTAAATAAGGATAATCATTATCCTTCCCGTAGCAGTTATCTTTGAACAGGGAGAGTGAAGGGATTTTAAACCCGATGACCCAAATTACCATTATACCTAACCGACCATCATATTAGGCCCTTTTATTTTGGGTCACACTTTAAATAACAAGAGCCACTCATATTAATTAATTTAACAATCTCTCACTTGGCTCTTGTTATGATTTGATAAATCAATAACAAACAAGTGCGCACAATCCTTAAAGATCATCAAATCACAATACTTGATTGAATTAAAACGATTGGATCATGGCGGTCACACATCTTTCAGCGACATGGTTCCTTCCATGTATCACATAATCATCATAATTCATAACAACCTTACTGAGGAACATTGAAACCTTAAATTGTCATTTCCATACATGCTATTAGTTATCTCACAAACTAAAACTGTATACAACTGAACGGAGATAACAAAACACAAGCAAAACCATAGTTTTAAATGAATTCATGAGTATCACAATGATATGAGTAGTACAAAATATTGGTTTCAGGAGAATAAGGACCTATCCAAAATGCCCATCCGAGCAACATGTTCAGTAAACGTTTTCGGCGACAAACCTTTAGTTAATGGGTCCGCTATCATCAATTCAGTACCAATATGCTCAATAGACACTCTTTGGTTTTGCACTTCTTCCTTGACAGATAGGTATTTCAAATCCATATGTTTCGCACCTTTAGAATACCTATCATTTTTAGAGAAGAAAACAGTTACGGAATTATCACAATAAACTCTTAACGGCTTTTCTATACTGTCGACCAAACCAAACCTTAAGATAAAATTCCGCATCCATGATGCCTGAATAGTAGCCTCAAAGCACGCTACAAATTCAGCCTCCATAGTGGAAGTAGCAATGACAGACTGCTTCCCACTTTTCCAGGAAACTGCTCCTCCAGCCAGGAGGAACATGTAGCCAAATGTAGATTTCCTCGAGCCTACACATTCAGCATAATCTGAATCCGAGTAGCCTATTACCTCAAGATGACTTGGTCTTTTATAAGTGAGCATATAATCCTTGGTGCCTTGTAAGTACCTAAGTACTTTCTTTCCGGCCTTCCAATGGTCTATTCCAGGATTGCTTTGACATCGGCCTAACATTCCGACAGCGAAACTAATGTCTGGCCGAGTACATGTTTGCGCATACATCAGGCTTCCAACTAGTGATGCATAGGGAATTGATTCCATCACTTTCCGTTCCAAATCATCCTTTGGACATTGCAATTCACTGAACTTGTCCCTTTTCTGAATTGGAACTGTTCCTGTTGAGCAATTTTCCATTTTGAATCTCTCTAATACTTTATTGATATAGCCTTTCTGAGACAATCCCAACAATCCTTGTGATCTATCACGGAATATCTCTATTCCTATCACGTAGGATGCCTCATTCATATCTTTCATTTCAAAGGTTTCAGAGAGAAACTTCTTAACATTATGTAACAAACCCATGTCATTAGCAGCCAAAAGGATGTCATCGACATATAGGACTAATATAATGAACTTGCTCCCACTGACCTTCATATAGACACACCGATCAACGGTGTTCTCTACAAAACCGTATGACGTGATGGCATCATTGAACTTAATGTACCATTGTCGAGAAGCTTGTTTCAGTCCATATATCGACTTTTTTAATTTACACACCAAATTTTCTTGCCCGGTGGTGATGAAACCTTCAGGTTGGTCCATATGCACTTCCTCTTCTAAGTCACCATTCAGAAAGGCGGTCTTTACATCCATTTGGTGGAGCTCTAAGTCATTCTGAGCCACCAAAGCCATAATGATTCTTAAGGAGTCTTTCTTAGAGACTGGAGAGAAAGTCTTCTTATAGTCAATACCATCCCTTTGAGTGAAACCTTTGGCAACAAGTCTAGCTTTATAACTTTCGATGTTACCTTTTGAGTTCCGCTTGGTCTTGAAGACCCACTTACAGCCAACTCGTTTTGATCCTTTAGGTAACTCTACTAGTTCCCAGACTTGATTCACATCCATCGATTTCATCTCTTCCTTCATGGCATTGAACCATTTTTCAGAATCATTGCATTCCATGGCTTGTTGAAATGAGACTGGATCTTTATCAATGCTCAATTCTGATTCATGCTCAAGTGAGTAAACCACATAATCATTAGATACAGCTGGCCTTTTCTGTCTCACAGACCTCCGTAATGCCATTTCTTGTGGTATCACTTGTTCATTTGTGAATTGCACATTGTCACTTGGTTCATCTCTTATGTGTTCACTTTGCGTGTTTCGAGTATCAATTTGTTGTCCTCGCATGTCACGTGACTGTGATGCAACAAAATGAACAACAATTTGAGTAGAAACACTGGGTGTGGGGATACCAACTTGAGTAGAAGTACTCACTGTGGATCTTTCATTTTGCAATTCTCTAATGTCCACCTTTCGTGATCCCCCACTCCCACTGAACTGGCCCTTTTCAATGAACTGAGTATTACCAGACTCAACTATCCTAGTGCTATGGTTAGGGCAATAGAACCTATATCCTTTAGACTTTTCAGGATAGCCAATGAAGTGACCACTAATGGTCCTCGCACCAAGCTTTCCTTCATGTGAATTATATATCCGTACTTCTGCTGGACAACCTCAAACATGAAGGTGTCTCAAACTGGGTTTTCTTCCTGTCCATAACTCGTAAGGAGTCTTAGGGATAGCTTTACTAGGAACCCTGTTCAACAGATATGCAGCAGTTCTTAATGCATGCATCCATAAGGATAAAGGTACAGTACTGCAACTTAACATGCTCCTAACCATATCCATGAGTGTGCGATTCTGCCTTTCTGCTACACCATTCTGTTGTGGTGTACCAGGCATTGTGTACTGTGCACGTATGCCTCGACTTTCAAGAAGTTTTGCAAATAGACTAGGACATTGTCCACTTTCATTGAATTTTCCATAATATTCACCACCCCTGTCTGACTTAATCACTTTCACTTTTCTATCTAACTGCCTTTCCACTTCATTAATAAACATCTCCAGGGTATTTACTGACTGGGACTTTTCATGCAGTAGATATAAGTAACAATACCGTGAGTAGTCATCTATGAACGTGATGAAATACTTTTCACCACCCCATGTGGGAATATCAAAGGGGCCACAAATATCGGTGTGTATCAATTCTAAAGGCTCATTACTTCTCATGGCTGGGTTCTTCGATGTGTGTCTTGTTTGTTTCCCTTTTATACAATCAATACACACATCCCAATCAGTAAAATCCAATTGAGGCAGGACATTACCTTTCACCAACCTCAATATCCTTTCTTTGGATATATGACCCAATTTTTGATGCCATAAGAAAGTAGAACAATCATCATGCACATTACGTTTGTTACCTATACCATGCTCAACAAGAAATAGAGAATCAGCATACATAGCATCAAGATTAAAACGGTACAAATCATCAACCAAAGTACCAGATCCATAATAGTACGAATGTCTATACAATGAAAATGCACCATTTCTAATCTTAAGATTAAATCTCACTTCATCCAACTTTGCAACAGAAACCAAATTTCTAGCACATTCAGGAATATAGAGACACTTTTTTAGATCCAGGTGGCACTTAGTGTCCAAGATCAATCTGTACGTCCCAATTCCTTCTATTCATGCCTTTATTCTGTTCCCCATGTAGAGGAACTTTTCAGTTCCTGTTGTGGGCTGGATTGAAAGGAATCCCTGCATAATATGTGACACATGAATAGTAGCTCCAGAGTCTAACCACCAAGTATTATTGGGCACTTCAATTACGTTTGATTCAAAACATACTGATATACAGTACATACTTTTCTTTTCAAACCAAGCCTTCCTTTTGGGGCAATCCCTTTTGAAGTGACCCATCCTTTTATAGAAGAAGCATTTCTGATCCTTTTGGATCTGACCTCCAGCAACTTTCACAGAGGCTTTGTCCTTCTTCTTACTCTTCTGATGTGGTTTAAACTTGTTACCACTAGCATCATTACGAACAGTGAGATGAATGGAGTGATCCTTCATCTTCTTTAATCTCCCTTCCTCCTGAACTAACATGGCCTTAATTTCCTGAAAGTTCCATTTCTCTTTAATAGTGTTATAATTCACTTGGAACTGGCCAAATTCAGGAGGGAGTGAGTTGATGATGAACTGAACCAAAAAGGATTCACTCACATCCATACCCATCGTTCTCAACTTTGCTGCTAGATTAGCCATACTGGTCACATGATCATGAATAGGCCGTGACCAATCAAATTTCTTGGTCGTCAGCTCACTCATCAGGGTTCCTACAATGGATTTATCAGCTATGTCTGATTGAGAGTATTCCTTAATTCTCATCAGAAATTCCCTTGCACTTTCCGTCTTGGGCATCGATGGCTTGACATTTTCAGCCATCGTCATTCGCATCAAATTCAAACTCAGCCTATTGGACCGTACCCAAGCCTCATGAAGAGACTTTTCAGATTCTGTACTGGTCCCGATAATGGCTGCAGGCTTTTCATCCGAAATGACCGCTGAGTCCAAGCCCAAAACACCCAAATGAAACTGAATATGCTCAGACCATTCTGCATAGTTCAGTCCATTGAATTTGATCATTGCATTACCCAAGTCGAAAACATTATTGGAACCTGCAAACATGATCCAAATTTACACATTAATGCTTTGAGTGAACTCTAATGGATTCAGATACATGAATTACAAACCTTGACTACGTATTCAAGTTCACCTTTGGGTGATCCTCAAATATATAACTGCAATCAATAATGATGCTAATTTAAATATACTTTAATGGATCAATTAATCATACTAGCGTTAACATGAATGTTATCTTTGGATATACAATCATGTTTACCCAGTATATCAATCAATCCCTTTTAGTGTCATTAATTATAGGCAATGATCCATCTTTGGATGATCTGCTAGTCTCATAATTAATAACTACAATTGTTCATATACAATACTTTATTAGCATAAAAAAAAATAAACAACTGAAATTTGCAATCAACATTCAAATTCTTTCAAGCCAGGCCACTTTGGTGACTAACAAGCTTTCAAAATTTGACTTTCCATTCTGTGGGAGTTGACACCGGCCAATACACAGCGACGCACTATTCCAGTAGCCGGCTTACACCTTGCACCGACAACCACCCACGGCGCAACTAACAACCACTCACGGCATAGGGTCCAGTGGCTGGTGCACTGTTACGCGCCGACGAGTTCCGGCAGTGCAGGGTCCCACGGCCGGCGCTCACTCCACGCCGGCAAGCCCCCCCGGCGCCGCAGAGTCCCACGGTCGGCGCTCACTTCACGCCGGCAAGCCCCTGCCGGCGCCGCAGAGTCCCAGGCTCACTGTCAGCGCTCATTCCACGCCGGCAAGCCCTGATCAACTGGATTTCCGACCATGGCAGAGGAGGCGGTCGTCGGGAGGCCTTCCGCCATGCCCAGTGGGCCAGTCTGGGTTCCGGCTAGACACGGTCGCTGTCCGCCGCTCAGGCCCCGACACACTCGAAGCACGGCCCGGGTCTGGGTCCCGGCTAGACGCAGTCGCCGTCCACCGCTCGGGTCCTGGCACCCCCGAAGCACGGCCCGGGTCTGGGTCCCGGCCAGACGCGGTCGTCGTCCACCGCTTGGGTCCTGGCACCCCCGAAGCACGGCCCGGGTCTGGGTCCCGGCCAGACGTGGTCGTCGTCCACCGCTCGGGTCCCAGTACACCCCGGAAGCACGGCGCCCGCTGGCAGTCCCTTCGCCGGCAATCCGGGTCCTCGGCGACATCTGGAACCGCGGTTCCCTCCGGGAGGCCGCTCTGCCATGCCCGGACCGATTCGGGTCCCGGCGGCACAAACTCCCACGGCTGGCATTCTTCTCCACTTTTCCGACGCCGGCCAATTTTCCTTTATCATGCCGTTATCCGTTAGGCACCGAAAAGGGAAAAGGGAAAAGGAAAAAAAGGAAAAAAAAAAAAAAGAAATTGCAGTATCCACATACCCGCTCTAATACCAATTGTTAGACTTTTCTAAAATTTCTTTTCATGAAATTCTTATTTCTATAATGAAGGATCCTTTCTTTATATGAATACTAGTAATAAAACTGTATTAAAATCAACATACCGTTATCCATTGTGCTGATGTCCCGTAGCGAAGATGAGAATTCTCTTTACGTTTTGTTCCTGAACGCTTTTCTCTTTTCTCTTTCTTTTCTCCTACTCTTCCCTTCTCACTGCCTTTCGTCTTCTCTCTGATGGTGGAGAGACCGACCAAAAAACTGTACGACTGTTATTCGCTTTGAGTTATCTCTAATCAGGGAATTATCCCTATTTTCTGATAACAATCATTTTTTCGGTAACAATTATCTCTAAATAGGGATAACCGTTATTCTTCTCATGACAGTTATCTTTAAATAGGGATAACGGTTATTCTTTCCGCAACAGTTATTTTTAAATAAAGATAATCATTTTTGAATAGGGAGAGTGGAGGGATTTTAAACCCGATGGCTCAAATTACCATTATTCCTAACCGACCATTATATTAGACCTTTTTATTTTATATCACACTTTAAATAATAAGAACCACTCATATTAATTAATTTAACACTATAAGCCATGCTCCCAAAAACCCCCACCACCACCACCACCACCACCACCTCCACCACCCCCTGGGGCCGAAAGTCACGGCCTGGTGCCCTGAATAATTAAGGATATACTTCTGTATGAGCTTTTCCATAATTCGGCCACGGAAGACATGGGCTTATGCCTCTTGCTAATGCCGTTTGGTTTAGCATTTGAAGGAAAGCGAGCTTCTCTTCTCTCTGTCCCAAATGTTGCTTTGTAGTGTTTGGTTAGAATTTAAGAAATAGGAGAAAAAGTTTTGACGCATAGACTTGGATGCGAACATATGAACACAATGCAATATAAATACAAAGATATATGAGCTTTGAAATAAATTAAGAAACATATATAACATATACACAATTATATCTAAATATAAAAACATAAACACAACATGATATAAATGCAAAGATATATGAATTTAAAAAAAAAAAAAGGAAATAGATATGATATGAACACAATTATAAGTGTTTATGTGTGTAATTTAATTATTTTAATAAATTTAGTATTTTTCAAAATATAATTTATAAATATTTGTTTGTTATTTTACTAGCAATTAACATTTTTTATAATTTTAAAAAATTATTTATATATATGCATATAACATGATATGTAAAACATTATAAATTGAAAAGTTTAATATAATTGTTAGAATAATATATTTTTATTCATTATTATTTGTTTACTATCAATCTTTTTATTAATATGTTTATATTAAAAAAAATTATTATGTATCTTAATTTTAAAAATTATGAAATTAATTATATATATATATTTGATTTGTATATAAAACATTAATTAAAAGTATTTTACATGCAAGTTAGAAGTGTCCAACACATATATAAAAAATTTTTTAACTTCATTTTATATGTTGTCATACATAATTTGAAATGTTCAACATATGTAAAAAAAAATTATGGAAATAAATGTTGCGTTTGAGACATATATTTAATAAATACAGGAGATTTTCAAAGTGGCCGTGCCCACAGGAGAAAAACATTTTAAAGATTACTTTCTAACATCTCTTCGTCCAAAGATATTGGAAGCTTTTTGTTCAATTTCTTTGATCACTGAACACAATCTATCCCTGTTGGCTCTCAATTTACTCTCACACCCAAATATCCATATTCTAGCCCTTTTCGCTTCCTCTCTTGCTATGCAACTGAGAAAAATTAAGTGCATGTGGCAAGTTCAAGCCAATCAACCATTTATACTATTAGCCTTTTATTTACCATTTTTTTTTTTCCTGTTTCCCCAAAGGTGCAAATATAATCTAGTAATTAAAAATAATAGCATTTATATGGTGTTGAAATAAAGGTAAAGTATGCATTTGAAAATTATGTTGAAATGTAGGTGAATAAAGTTATAAAAAATTAAACCTATACTGAATTATTATTTTATATTTCTTCAGCAACATTCATGGGAGAGCTTACTTTTTATTGTTTATTTTGTATTACATATTCTTATCAACTCTCGTGATATCTATTGTTAGTTGTTAATCTAAACATAATTAAACAGACCTCATAAGAGGGAAGAATAAATTAAATAATGAGAATAATGTAATAAATTTATTTATTTTTGTGCTCATATATAAAATAAAAGAAAATTAAAATAAAATAATTCTTTCTTCAAATGAAAAAATGGAATATAATTTTGAAAAAAATGAAATTGATGCTTAAAAATCAAACTTTTTTTTTTATGAGAATATAAAAGTTAATTAAAAAATATATAAATTTATATATTATATTATTATTAATTAAATACTTTTATGTACGTAAGTATTTATGGTGCACACATTCGCAGTTAACCGGGACAAATATGCAGTCGAGTATTATGGTCAATTTTAAGGAAACTCTGGTTCTGTTCCCACAGAAACGGCAAAAGCGTTCTGAATTTGCAACGTCATCATAACCGGGAATCCGGGACAGCCTTGTAACTCGCAAGCGATCCAGATCATCCATTGGATCTTGTCTTGGATTGTCCAGCGAGGCGTTGTTTTTTTTTTTTTTCCTTCCGCACGGTGCTTTGCTTTGCTTTGCTTAAAAGATCTCGTCAGCCGTCCCATCTCACTCAGTGGCTGTGTGACTCACACGTGTTAAATATATGGTCCATGACAGGACAACTTAGACGAAACAGTAAAATTTAAGTATTTAATAAAATTAATTTAAATATATTTAAATAATTAAATTTAATTTTTATTATAATAATTTTTTAATTTAAATTAATATTAATATATTTTTAATTTTAATTAAATTATATTTTTAATTTTAATATTTATTTTAATTTAATAAATATTTTATTTTTTTAATATTTTTATAAAAATATTAATTATTTTAATTTTTAAATTTATAATAAATTAAATTAATTTTTTTTATTAATTTAATTTTTAAAAATAAAATAAATATTAATATATTTATTTTTTATATATTATTAAATTTTTAATTAAATTAATTATTAAAATATTATTAATAAATATTTTAATTAAAATATATATTTTATTTAATAAATTATAAAATTAAATAATTTAATAAATATTTAAAATTAAAATTACGTATTTTTTTAAATAAATATAATAATAAATTATTTTTTAAATAATTAAAAAAATAATAATTATAAAATTAAAATAATTTTTTAAAATTTTTTTTAATTATTTATATTTTTAACCTAATTATTATTAAAATAATATATAAAAATATAATTTTAAATAATAAATATAATAAATTATAATTATAAATTTTTTTTATAATATATAATTTTTTAAATAATTTATTTATAAAATTAATAAAAAATATTAAATATTTATTAATATATATATATTAAATTATATATATATTATATATTTTAAATTTTTAATAATTTATTTGATAAATATAAAATTAATATATATTTTATTTTTTAACTAATTTAATATAAATAGTTATAAAAATTTTTAAAATATTATAATTATATATTTAAAATTTTTTTAATAACTTAATAATATAATTTTTTTATATAAAAATTTTATTATTTTTTTAAATTATTTAATTTTAAAAAAATAAAATATTTAATTAAAATTTTATATAAATTTATTAATATTATAATTATTTTAAAATTTTTATATAAAAATTAAATTATTTATTTATTTATATATATATATACACGTAATTTTTAAATTTATTAATTTAAATATATATAATAAAACAAAATTTCTTTCAAAATTTATTTTAAAAAAATAAAAATTCAATGCATTTATTTCATATTCTGTCAGCTTTTTCAGCATATCAACCTTCTCTTCCCTCCCTTTCTTCAGAAAGGCTGATTGTTTTACAAACACCATTTCGACCATTGGCAGGGATGGTGCTTTTGTTGGTGTTTTAGGCTGTGGAAGGAATGGCAGGTCCATCGGCCAAGAGGGTATCAGCTGCATCAGCAAGTGACACCAGAGTAAACAAAGCCAAACCCACTTCTTTTCCACTTGCTTCAGGTGGGTTCCGCCTTTTCTCCTAAAGTTTCGATCTTTTTGATCCATTATATGGTTTGAATATTGGTTCCTTTTATTTTATGTTTTAGCAAAACAAGTGTTTTAGATGTTGATTTCCGAGCTACTTGGGAACTTTAACCTTTAGCTCTCAGTATGGTAGTAGCAACTACTCCTTGGATGAATCTGGAGAAATGGTAAGTTAAATCTACGAACCAAAGTTTGGGCTTGGATAGTTGGACGGATTATCTTGTTTGTCAACATGGTGTTACCAGCAGCATGGTTGCTAATGCAACAACATGTGACTTTAGTATAAAATCAGCTGATCTCTATACAATTGTCGAACAGATCCACATATCATCTGTGGAACCCTGAAAAGATCTGGTTTTGCTGTGCAGCAGATCGTTTATGAAATTTATGTCTGCTAGCAAGGCCACATAGCTCTTGCCATGATCTCAGTGGAGATCATGTTCTGCTAGGAAAGCTTTGTGCACAAGTGTTTTGACATTGATGTGCTTAGTTTTATCCTTCTTGGTCTTGTAGGCGGGGATTTTTGACCTGTATGCATTGCTTTTTGTTAGCGTTTTCCTGGATCAAATCCATTAGCTTAAGTTTTTCTGTTGAATGATTTTTTATATCAAAACCATGAACTTTTGATTTCAGGTCATGGCATCTTGTAATTAAAGTTGAGCTTTATTCTTCCAATTAGATAAGACATTTAGAAATGTCACAAGTTCTCTAAGTCCCAAATACCATAAGAAGAAATTTTCTAGCATTTTAGTTGTCTACAATAAATTCATGTGTCTTGTAGATATTCGCACAATAAGCCCCACTTTCAACATTGTATTTGGGTATGTTTGTTGATACTCCTTTTTTTTTTTTTATTTAATTCAGTTTTGCTTCTAAGATGTCAGAATCTGTGTTTATTTTTTCCAGCAATGTTTGCTCCAATAGTATTGGCATTCACAGTTGGGCTACTAGGGTGGGCTTATCAGGCATTAAAGCCTCCCCCTCCAAAGATATGTGGATCACCAGGTGGTCCTCTTATCACTTCACCAAGAGTCAAACTCAATGATGGGAGGCATTTGGCTTATAGGGAGATAGGAGTTCCTAAGGAAGAGGCCAAGTTCAAGGTCATTGTCATTCATGGCTTTGATAGCTCCAAAGATCTTGCTTTACCCATCTGCCAGGTAAAACTGAATTTTTTTTCTTAGTTGCGCAGCCTCTTTCACTGTGACTTATTATTAAATTATGATTGAATTTTGTTGAATGTGTACTCTTCCTGCAATAAGATTTGTGAGACAATCTGTATCCTTTTTGAAGCATTTTTGCTTAAGTTTCTCTGAGAAATGATTGAATTTGAATTATACGGTCAAGTTTATTATTTATCTGCATTTGAGAAATTGATTAGTGCAACCTCTTTGGATGACAATCTGAAGGCACAACATTGTAAAGGACCAACCAAAGAATCTGCACGGTGATTATATACATAGCATTCCTCCTTATGTCTGAACTTCTTTTAACCAAAAATTTGCAGCCAACATAGAAAACCAATAGACCTTATCTTTGAACAAAATTTTAACACAGGACTGGTGCAATATTTTGTGTGAGATATGAAGAAATGCTTTTAACCCATATAATCACCCCAAGGTTTTTTTTGGAGGCAGGGGGCAGAGAGAGAGGGGCATTATTATTATTTTTGTGTATTGCCCTGTACCTTTGCTTCTCAGGGAATTATACATGACACTTGTGCATCATATGGCTCCATTCTAGGCTTGTGTTGCTTGCTTGAGTTTCTGGTGTCTTGACCACCACATCGAAAGTACATCTGAAGTTTGGTTTCTAGTTGTTTACTTGTTCAGAAGATGTTGTAACCTTTAGTGTATGGATTCCTGTAAATGCAATTTCATTGCAATCACATTTTATTCTCTCTGTTTTTTTTTACATCAAGCTTCTTGTTTTGAAGTAAGGATACTGATTTAGGAATGCCAGTGCAACAATCATTCAGCCTCACATTTATTCCTCAGCTTATGTGGGAGATTTGGATATTGGTATTGGAATGATCTTCATGCATTCCTGTAAAATAAAGCATGTGTATGCATGCCCATGTGTAAACGTATATAAACAAAGTAAATTTGTAAGATGACCAGTGAGGCTCACCAATAAATTTTTATGTCTATGCATGAATATAAATTTATTTGGTTTTATGCTACCTTGTTATTAGTTTAAGATGCATCGGGAGTTCTTGCATTTGTTGTATTATTGCTGGGCCCATTTGGTTTATATTACCTTGTTAATAGTCCAAGATGCACCTGGAGTTCTTGCGTTTGCTGTGTTATTGTTATCTCTGCATCCTTTTGATGCATTTGTAGTGGTGGTCATAGACTTTACAATGTTTTGTTTCATCTTCTGTCATTCGTGTTAATTTGTTGGCTTGGTTTTGATTGTTCAGGAACTTCTAGAGGAGCTCAAGATATATTTCCTCTACTATGATAGAGCTGGTTATGGAGAGAGCGATCCATATCCATCACGATCAATAAAAAGTGATGCATATGATATTGAAGAATTAGCAGACAAGTTGCAGATTGGGTCCAAATTTTATGTGATAGGAATTTCATTGGGTGCTTACCCTGTTTACAGTTGCCTTAAATACATACCAGGAAGGCATGTTCAAGTACTATCTTTTGTTTCTTTTTTCAGATATTTGGAAGCTTATGCCTTGCTTTTACCAGAATCTTATTACTCACAATAGCAGGTTGTCTGGAGCTTCCCTTGTAGTTCCATTTGTGAGTTACTGGTGGCCTTGGCTGCCTGCCAACATGTCCCAAGAGGGTCTCCAAAGACTTCCCACATCCGATCAATGGACATTTAGAGTTGCACATTATACCCCCTGGTTACTCCACTGGTGGATGACCCAGAAATGGTTCCCTTCATTAAGCATTTTGTCAGGGAACTTGGCAGATTTTAGCTCCCAGGATATTGAAATTATTTCTGAGGAATCAAAAATTCCTAGTGCTACTCAGGTAGGTGCATTTTCAGTGTTCATTTACGACATCCTTGGAAACAGAAAGAAAAGGAAAATGTGTGCTCACATGCGCACTTGTATTTTGCATGACAGGTGCAGGCATTTCATTCCCACAATAGGTCTAACTTTACCGAAGTAAAAAAAAAAAAAAAGTCTTATCATTTAATAGGATCTAATTGGCTTAGTTTCTATATTGAGATTCTATGTCTGTTTGGTACTTCAAAAACCAAACCATCTTTACAAGTAGTCAAGGCATGCAAATTCCTTTGAATGTGAAGTGTCAATTTTCTTAGTTTCTCTTGCATAGATATCAAAGAAAACTCATCTACCCCATGTCAAAATATATTCTTTTCATGAGCTGCTGTGATAATCTGTTTTGTGTTGTAATTGATAATCCAATGCTCGGTTGTTATCCTGGATATAGGAAAAGGTTCGACAACAGGGTGACTTTGAATCTCTGCATCGAGACTTGATAGTCGGTTATGGAAAATGGGAATTTGATATCCCAGACTTATCCAATCCTTTCCCAGAAAATGAGGGCTCGGTACATTTATGGCATGGTTGTGAAGACAGGATCATACCTCTTCAAATAAGTAGGTACATCTCGGAAAAGCTTCCATGGATTCATTACCATGAGCTTCCTGGTGCTGGACATGATTTGTGTTTGAAGAGTGAAAATTTTGAAGCAATCTTGAGGGCACTTCTGGTTAAATAAGAGATGCAGAACAAACAAGCAGCGGTAAAGGAGAGTCAAAAAGAAATAAGTGGAGAAGCCAGGGCTTGAAGGAGACGACAGGAGAGGGGCTAGGAGAGGAGAAAATCTGGTGGCCTAGTTGTAGTTTTAATGAACTGAATAAATGTCTTAGTTCCTTCCCTCCATTAAAGCTCTTCTACGTTGTCTTTCATCTAGACAAAGAAGTGTGTGTTATTTTCTCCGTGAAAGGTTCCTGGAGTGCCATTTACCATGACTCTACCCGTATACTTTTTGGTGGCACACTTGGCATTTGCATTTACCGAAACAATTGTGATTTGAATGCTTCTCGGACAGGCCTCACACATTGTCAACTGAACATTGAATTAAAAAATTAAAAAATTAAAAATATAATCAGTTTAATTATTTTAATAAGAGTAGAATTAATAAAATTAATATTTAATATTAAATATAAAAAAATTTAATAATATAATTTTTAAAAAGAAAATATAATTTTTTAAAAATTTTTTATAAATTTTTAAATTAATTAAAATAAATATATATATATAATTAATTAATTAATTATTAATTTTTAAAATAAATTAAATTAAATTAAATTATAATTTAATTTTTAATTTTATTGATGTCATCAATTAATTTAGTCTAATTTTGAAAACGTTGGATTAACGTTATTTATCTTGCTCACTTACGGTTGTCTTTCATTAGGTCCACTAAAAGAGATGAAAAAGTTTAGGCAACACTTACGTACGCAATTTTTAGCTTTTCAAGTTTGAAAATATAAGTGCAGCAGATGTTTTTTTATTTTTTTGGGAAGTGCATTTAAGTGTATTTTTTTCATGTTTTTTTATTATTTTTCCTACTTTTCAACGCAGGCAAGGTAAATCATCTACTGTCCTAGGGTCTAGGGACCCTTTCTTTCTTTCTCCTTTGAGTAAGTCCTAAGAGTCTGAAACAGATTTTCAGGGCACTATTTTGTTTTTGTCACCGATGACTGCATTTCATGGAGCTGGCTGGCTAGAAGAACGTAATCAGGTACCAACTAGGTGTCAAAAAATTAGAAGGCTCAATATCAAGAAAATAAAATTTTAAATTTTTTATTATTGAATATGCCGCTATTCCAATAAATTTTTATGCTTTTCTATTTGCCTATTTATTGGTAGAATATAATTCAAGGAAATTAAACGTTATAAAATAAAAAATTATGTTTTTTATTATGCCCAGTTACATCATCATACATGTCCTCAGTTTTCAGACTTGTCTTGTAAAGAGAACCAAAAGTACTATTTTTTTGGAGTGCAGGCAGTGATGTGTGAGCTGGGGGTGTGCATGTATCCTGACCTTTGACAGGGGCAGGTCATGGATAAAATTGACCCAACCTGAAAATAGACTGTGAAGAGTGTAGCTCCTGACATTCAACAACTTGCTAGCCAGTTGCATCGGGGACCCAGGTTTCTTGTGACTGAAGTTTTCATCCACAAAGGCAATGTGGATGACTCAGGATCTGTTCCCTTGTTCTTCAATCATGCATATACATCCAACAATTGTTAACAAAACCACAAAGCATGTGCCACGAGTTCCATATCCTAACGATGTAAGCTTTATCTAGCTGCTCTTCAAGTTCACCGCATTGTTCCTGTGGCAGTAAGATTTCTTACTTTTAAATTGACAAAAGAGTAATCCAAATCTCTGTGGATTGACTGTTACTCCATTTACGTCCAATTCCTTCGAAGTCATCCATTTTCAAAAGATGAGAATTTCATCCAATGGAGCCAAAGAATCCATTTCCTCACAATCAGACGTCTGTTTACTTACGAGAAGAACAATCTTTGATTACAAGTAACAATAAGAATCATAAATATAATATAACGTAAATTTCATTTCAATTAATTTCAAACAGGAAGGATTCATTAAGTTGACATAGTAATTCATTTCAAATTCATCAGATTCATTGTATCTGCAGGATCCTTCTCGGGCTGGTCTCAACTGACTGATCTATACCGGCCATGGTGATCATAACTTGCTTCGCTGGTATGAGCAAGACGTTTTCAGTAGTTGTTCGGATAGCTCATCCTAATCGTTCATTCAAAGCCCTACGACATTAGTAATATCATCATCCACAACACCACCTACGAGAAAACGACCCTATCTTCCCATTTTAGGTTTATTACTCTACTCCCTGAAATGACCATTTATATTCCAAATAAATGGAAATAAGTACCATAAAGCTTGAAAAATATGCGCATCTTTTCGACGATTTTCATTGTTGTCATAATCCATATCCGGATAAAACTAAAGAAGAAGACGCGTAGTCGCATAGTTTATTATGAAAGCAACATATGTATTAAAACTGGACAAAAAAAAAAAAAAAGTTCTCCTCAATTCTGCAAAATTACACAATACCGAATGCTTCCCACATACTTGTAGAACTCAATGTGTTCTAAAATTAAGTATTACCAAAGAAGAAGCTTTAAAGCTTGTGTTTTTTCTTTATACGCGAACGCCCACACACACATACACATACACAACATTGACATAATCAAGGTCGTTCCATGAAGATTCCACAACATATTCTAACTGAAAGTTGTTTTCATCTTGCTAGCCAGAAACTTGTTCTTTATTGAGTTGGATTTCCTTCTGAAATTCTTTCTATGTCTCATTACTTACTCCAAATGGCCTTTTAACTTGTGTTTCCAAGGTATTGTGACGTTTCTATAGTGTGCTTATATAATTAAAGGCAATCAATTTTAGAGGTGTAAGAGTATTTAGACTTATACAAGACGGAAAAGTCATACTCATTGTATAATTTACGTGTAATATATCTTCTAATTTGATAAAAAAATAAAATTAAATTAAATTTTTGAACAATAATTAAATAATAATTTAAATTATATAAATTATGTATTATTAATAATATAAAAAATAAATTTTTATATAAAATTTATATATTATTAATTATTATTTATATAATATTAAATATTATTTTATATAATATAAATTAAATTAAATTATATTTATCAGATTATAAATATATATATATATATATAAAGATATTATATTTCAAAATTTAGAGAAATTTAGGTGAAATTGACTGAAGGGTGTCAAGTCCACGTGGGGAAATTTGACGTGTTAAAGTCTGCCAACACGAGTGATTGGCACATGACATAAGAAGGACGCTTATACAAGAGAAGGCAGCCACCGAATATAAAATGTCCAAATGAGTTGCAATCAAATTTAGGGGAAGGGCACGCCAGCTTTGATTATTATTATTATTATTATTATTATTTTGGTGAAAGAAGGGCAAGCCATCTTGGCCCGGCAAGCAAATGTATCCGAATATTCTCAAGCTTTGGCATGAACCAAATATGCAAATATTCCCGTGATGTCATTGAGATAATAATTATGGTGTGTAGGCGATACTAATTAATCTTGAGCTTAAATATTATATTCTATCTAATTCTAATCATATAAAAACAAAATAAATATAAATATAATTTTGCTCGTTAGTTAGGAGCTTATAATCCTAGTTAACGATAAAAATAAGTATTAAAATTCTTTGAATTCCAAATTTAGTCCATGTTTTATATGATATATGATCATGACTGGCATATTCATGTAACGGAGAATTTACTTCTTTTTTTTAAAAAAAAAAAAATTAGCAAAAACATGTTAGAAGAGAATTCCATATAAATAGGCATTTACTTACTCAAACCAATTTATTATTTTTATTTTTAAAAATAGTAAATTTGTCATCTCATAAGATCATAATAATCTCATGAGATGTGAAATCTTACATAAACTTCAATTAACTAAATCCCAAGTACCAATTCTAGGAACATCCCCACGTCATTCTAAGAAACATTTTATTAGTTAAAAATTTAAATTATATTCTTAAAATTTTAAGTTTTAATCTTAAAAACAAGATGATAAAATTTATAAAAATAAATAATATTATCTTTATTATGCAGTTAAAAAAAAAAAAATCTCGTATAAACACAAGTCAAACACCAAATGTGAAAGCCAAAACAAGTAGATTAGTATATAGCTAAATTTTCCTTGGTCACGGGAATAAAATTGATTACTAAGTCAATCGGCATTAATAAAACCGTAGTTGGTACTAAATTAATGAACAAAGCAGGCTGTCTGTCAGTGGCACTTACGATGTTCCTTGGGAACAGTACCTGTCGGCCGCGCCTAATGGCAACTTTGCATATGGAATTGTTTATCCCTGCGTTTGGATTCATGCCACTCCAACATCTAACCTGGAATTTATTTATATAAATAAATGCTTTTACTTGAAAGTATTTTGCTTATATATAAAATTTAATCTAAAAGCCTAAGATTAAAATTTGAAAGCAATTTTACACGTACCTCCGCCTTTGACAAGAATTCAAACTCTTACATTGTATTTACTCATATTTTTACATAAATAAATAAAATAAAATAAAGCCAAGGTGCTATGTGCCTTAGACATAAAAGAAAACACATATAATTATCAATAATTAACTAAAAGATTCTTCTTAAAAAATAAATTAAGACACAAATAATTAACTTTAGTTTGACTTACAAGAAGAATGGCCTCACCGTGTCTCTCTTTGAACGGAAAAAAAAAAAAAAAAAAAAATCAAGTACGTACCATTTATTCACAAGAAGAAGGAACAAAAAAAAAAAAGAAAAAGGGCTAATCGGTTTAGGCAGGAGGAATATCCCAATTCCAGTGTTGGGGGAGGAATATCCAAGTCAGAAATTCCTCCAACAACAACGTAGCCTAGAGGCATAAAGGCCAGAACACAAACGCACATTATGAGTTCTCCTCAGCATCAGCACACGAGGCAGAGCCACAAAGCAACATGAGATACCCACATAAGTTAAAATCATTTATAAGTAATCAACTGTGCAAAGACAGGCATAAGGCCTCGTCAGCCGCTGCTGGGAGCCGTCAAAGTTGCTTCTCCTTGCGCTCTGCTGCTGATTGTATCTTGCCAAAAACAGCAGCGGCCAGCAATCAAGAGTCAAAACAGAGGGAAAGCAAGAAACCCGATCATCACAACGTTTTAAGGTTCAATCAGGTGAGCCCTGATTCATTTGGTTCCCTTTTGCTTTCTGGGGTATTGCTGTTATCACGGAATTGGATCTGTGTTAGCAAGATCTGTTCTTTGTTTTAATTTTTATTCAGGGATGGTTTCAAAAACAGAAGTTCAAGTTGTCTTGATGATTGGTCTTCTGGGAATGGTTTATCAGGCCACTCAGCTTCCACCTCCACCCCAGGCGGAACGCGTAACGTTTGACTGCGTTGGCGATTCTCCGAGAATCAGACTCCAAGATGGCAGATATCTGGCCTACGTAGAGCGAGGAGTCCCCAAGAACAAAGCCAAGTACAAGATCATTATTGTTCACGGCTTTGGCAGCTCCAAAGAAATGAACTTTCTGGCACCCCAAGTACGGAAATAAAACCCTTTTCCATCTTGTTCTTGATTTAAGAAAATACTTTCTTGGATGGAATGACATTTGTTATGATCCTAATCGTAAGA
This sequence comes from Rhizophora apiculata, assembly GCA_037832385.1. Taxonomy (NCBI): domain Eukaryota; kingdom Viridiplantae; phylum Streptophyta; class Magnoliopsida; order Malpighiales; family Rhizophoraceae; genus Rhizophora; species Rhizophora apiculata. The sequence continues at coordinate 3,159,742 of CM075440.1, forward strand.
CATGAGGCTTGATTCCTACATCAGAATGGACTTTGCGTTCTCTTACTCCAATAGCTAGTTTTAGGGGTATGCTCCGCAGCCCAGGTGCCCTCGCTGGCCAGCGTGATAACTTATAATTAGAATCATAACAGCATTCGTGTAGGATATGAGCAATAACGGGGAGCAAAATATGAAAAGAACTTAAACCAACACATAGTATTGGGTAAACTAGCCCGGGGTTGGGATGAGATTTTGATTAGTTTAACATTTTGGTTGTTTGAATTAATAGAAGTTGCTTGATAGTTCGTGCATAACAAGAAGTTTACCAATCCACAGAAAAATGTCTTTGTGTATGTGCAAAATGGTTGAATTGTCATTAGGCACACTCTAGAATGTTTTTAGGATAGTAATACACATTCAATTTCTTGACATGCTTAACAGTGTCATGTGTCATTTATGCTTCTAAATATCTAACCTTCCATTATATTGCTTAGAATGAGAATGACCTACTAAGAAGCCATTTCGATTTTTCACCTTATGAGTATGAAATCATGTGAAGAAAGGCATTTTGTTGATTCCTGATAAACTATCCCCAGTCCAAATCATCAAACACATTAAGGATTAGAAATGGAGAGCTGATTCCACAAAAATTGTTTTGACATGGTTTACAAGAAAATTTAGCCAAAATGGAATAACTAGGATTTATATAGATAGTTTCCTAAATTTCTGTTCAATCTTCCCGTCCATGTAGAAATAGTGTACTGATTTAAATTGTTAAGTGTCAAGTAAAGTGAATTTCGTTAGTTTTCAGGAAATGATAGAAGAACTGGGGATATACTTTCTTCTATTTGATCGGGCCGGATATGGAGAAAGTGATCCAAACCCAAGGAGATCAGTAAAGAGTGAAGCACTTGACATTGAAGAACTTGCAGATCAGTTAGAGATAGGATCCAAGTTTTATGTGATTGGAGTCTCAATGGGGTCATATCCCATTTGGAGTTGCCTCCAACATATACCACACAGGCAAAATAAGTCAAAAATTCTTGCTGCATAGCTTTTGCTCTTGAACTCAATCATGACATGTTACTCACCTCAGAACCATTTGTACAGGTTGGCAGGTGCATCTTTTATAGTCCCAGTTGTTAATTATAGATGGCCTTCTCTTCCCAAATCTCTGATAAAAGATGACTATAGGAGAAGACTTGTTCAGCTGTCATTCTGGTTTTCAAAGTATGCCCCTGGACTACTGCAGTGGTGGGTTACACAGAAATGGCTCCCTTCAACTTCTGTCCTGGAAAAAAACCCAGTCTTCTTTAACACTCACGATATAGAGATCTTGAAGAGGATTCCAGGGTTCCCAATGCTAACCAAGGTGAATATCTGGTCTTGTCACAACAGAGGAAAATGTTAATTGTGCAAGACAATGTTAGCACAACAAATTGAAATTATTAAGTATAAAACAAGCGAACTGAATTCATCACTGAAACAATGTCTATGTTTCTCCCTACAGGATGGATTGCAAGACAGAGAAATATTTGATACGCTCCGTCGTGACTTTATGGCAAGCTTTGGTGATTGGGATTTTGATCCCGCAGATCTAAGCAATCCATTTCCTCAAAATGAAAGCTCTGTTCACATCTGGCAAGGTTATGAAGACAAAGTTGTACCATTTCAATTGCAAAGATTTATTTCGAAAAAGCTACCTTGGATTCGGTATCATGAAGTTCCTGAAGGTGGACATTTAATTGTGCATTACAATGGCTTATGTGAGGCTGTTTTGAGGGCACTTTTGCTCAGAGAAGAGCCTCTTACCTTAGAACATGTACTTCCATGATTTTGCCTTAAATTTGTCAAATGATCATTCTATCATTCAACATGTTGTTCATGTAAAGTACATTGATTGTAGGGAATGCAAACAGGTATCATACCTTTGTTGTTTGAAAAGTTGAAGTGAATAAAATTCCTTCTTTTGTGGGCGAACGGGGAATGGTTATGCACCTAATATGTAGGTTTTTTTATTTTTGGTCATATGTTTAAATAAATCTGGTTTTCATCCCTCAAGGGCCGGCAGCATCAGAGAGAGAGAGAGTATGCAGTATCTTTGTGTTTATATTTCCATAATCTTGAAAGTGACAGACTGAATCTTCATGGTGTAAAAGGCATCGACCAAAGCTGGCATAGATAGCGCATGATAAAAGGCATTGCTAATCTAGACATGTTAGAAAATAAGGGAACATCACTCGGTACCTGAGAGGCAATTGGCAAAAACAGATTTGTTTGTGCCAACTGAAGTTTCTTAATTGAGCATCATGGCAATTGGTTCCATTTTACCATGCACCAGTCTCAGAAGTTTTCAAGGTGAGACTTGGCGTAATGGTGTAGCATACACAAGAATTTGTCAAGACGAAGTGGTCTAATCTCTCGGGCATCGACCATAGGAACCACAGCATTGATTTTTACAATTTTCAGAAGAGCCATTCAGGAACGACACACATTGTTACAGGATACTCGTTTCAGACGTGAGGACAAGTCCACAGTTCTGCACTGACCAATGGTTGAAGCTGCAAGTAAAAAGGAAAAATGCAGTTGAACTCGGTGCTCAAAGCGAGAATATTCTTATCAGTTGCAATCTAATTTTTCAGATGTTAAGCGCTAAGAACACCTAAGATAGGTTAATTGATTTTTAGTAACCAGAACTTTTGTTGCAGCAAAAATTTGGAGAAAACCCTTTCAGGGCATTGGTGAGACTGCCTGATATCTCTTTGCAAGACACAGTTAGATATTCCATATGCATCAAAGTTTACTTCTAGTTCTACAGCATCTGCGCAGTGCTGTCAAAGGCGTGCCAAGGTTGTATGCAATCAGTTGGCAAGATCTTTGACTAGTATTCGAAGGGACCAGGATCCTTGGTACCTGAAGGTTATATGTAGTAGCCTGCTGGTGAAAGACCTGAAGCATGTTGATCAAGCGAATCACACATATTATTGTAGTATGAAACCGATAATTGTAACCAATATGAATGAATTGCCATACTTTGTTATTGATTCCTGCAATTTCTAATCTTCTTTGCCACGCCTTTTTTTTTTTTTCTTTTCCCTTTTTTTGGCATGTTGGTTTCGACATAATGCTTCTAACTCACCGAATCGTTGGCTTGGTAGCAGAAATTAAAGACTCGTATTCCAAGGGATTGGACCTATACATTGAACTACTTACAATTGGTATGGGAAAACAAACCACAAATGCGGGAGGGATCACAAGAGTGGTTGGTGGAGAATACCATGATGAATTGGATGATAAACTAAATGAACACATCCTGAGCTTCAACGACACTTGTCATGCTACCCAAGTGACTTTCTTTCTATCGAGTTTTATGTTGTGTATGTCCACAACCTTGACATTGTTTTTCTCACTTAAAAGTTCCCATATTCTATTATAATGACAATATCCTTTCTTAAAGTTTGACCAAATATCTTATTAAAAAAAAAAAGTTGAGTAATGTTATTTTCTGAACAATGATTTGCCAACTTTAAGATTCTAATTCTCAATTTTTTTTTTTTTAAAAGCTAAATAAAAATGTGAAAGTATATTCTTTTTTACTCAAAATTAATCTGACTAACCTGTCTTTAACAATTTGAGTTTGATAGTCTAATATTTATATTTTATACATATATAGCATTTAATTTTCAATTGGTTAAATAATTTGTTAGTTACAAAAATTAAATATTTGCACATTTGGTACTCATAGACTGGAGAGAGAGAGAGAGAGAGAGGGAGAGAGTGAGAGGAGGAATATAAATTAACAAAACGAGGGAGCAAAATAAATGAAAAAAGAAAAAATAGGAATATATAACAAAAAGTAAGTGAATACTTATAATTATATAAAAATATGTACAAAATACCAATTAATCATTAATTGAGTGATATTAAGAATTCGTTATTTATATTATTTTGTGTTTTCAAAAAAAAAAAAAAACAAAATGGTGACTTTGCATGAATATAGCCGGAGCGACATATTTACGCACGTGCATATACACGCTGTCCTAATTCTTACATCAACACCATGCGCTGTACTAAATTTCCCTCCCTCCCTCTCTCTCTTTCTTTCTCTGTCTAAAAATTAGGGTTTGATTTGGGCTTGAACTCGTTGAATTCAGGGTAATTCCCGGATGTTACGCTCTCAATTTCACTTTCTTTACTTTAATTTCATTTTATTTAGCTTTAATTTCGTTTATGGACTTTAGGTGGAAGCCTTTCTCATCTCGATGCAACCTAGGGTTTTTCTTTTTTTTTAATATTTATCTCTTTTGTTTTCTAGTTGAAATCTTCGCGAGATGTTTCAATTTTTGGAATGTTTATTGTTTTTTCATCTGCGGTTTAGTGGTGTTTGGTTTCAATTTGATGTGTACGGATGATTGTGTTGGTTGGCTGGTTTTTAATTTCTGGGTTTTGGTTCATCTGTGGTTTTGGGTTTTCTTGGGAGAAAATTTTGGAAAAAGGTTTCGATTTGATTGTGGAGATTGTAGTTGAATGAGGCCAGTTAGATTTTATGCTGATTGGTTATTTATGCACTGGCTTTTTCAGTGGGTGGCGGAAGTGAGCTGTGGGGACGAGTTTGGGTTTGCTTAAAGTTTGCATATATGGAGTTATTGTTGTTGAATTGAGTTAAATATAGTCAATTTGGATGTTGTAATGGGGGAGAATTCTCATTTCGTTTGGTTACTCAGGACATGTGTGGCAAGGGAGAACGGGGAGGTCTAATGCAATTTTTATGTTGATATTATCCAAGTTATGAGTAGATCAGCTAACTGTACTAAGCCAATTGGTTCATGGAGGCTCTTATGATGTCCAGTAGTGCACTTCTCCGTGCAGTATTTTCTACTGAGAACTAGTGTTTGTTTATGGATTGGGGCTATAATCAGTAGTGATATCCTCTAGATCTTTTAAAAGCTTTCAGTGATGTAGCTAACTGAACAAACAGATGACTATTTTCTGACCTTGATATTTTCCTTTCATTTATTACACAAATTCATTTTTTTGATGATTGTTGATTTTGGATTCTTGGTTTTAGCTTCCTGGGCAACTTTAGGCAGTCTTGGCAACCTTGAATATCAGACTGAAAGCAAAATGATAAGTCATGGTGTTAATTTAATTCGAGGAAGTGGTACCATGTCATCAGAGATGCCACCATTGCCTCAATGCTTGCCTTTGGAGCCTATTACTTTAGGCAATCGCAAATATACACGTTCTGGGGAGCTGAGGAGGGTTTTGGGTGTTCCTCTCAGTATCATGTCAGATGACAATTCTTTTGAAGTGTCCCATCCCAAGCCACCTCCTCCAGTGGCAACAGAGGAGCTAAGGCACTATAAAGATAGTGTGAAAGATGCTTCCAGAAAGGCCAGGTACCCTTTATTGACTTCTATGGCAGCTATTTGTTGTACATTAAGGTTTTTTTTGTAACATTACAAGTTTTGGTGGTGAGAATTTCAAATTCATTGCTTGTAGTTTGTGTTTTGAATATAGCTTGAGATAATTGCCTTACAAAGGTGCACTTGCTTAATGTTTTGATCCTTTGATTTCTAATCTATATTCATAGACCTCTGTGTGTCATTAACACTATCTGATTACACTACTGATGCTTTGCACATGCATAATCATGTTTTGCCTACATGGTTTGCAACTAATAGTGTTGTGTTTATTCTATTTGTTGATGAAGAACCTGATACTTTTAGCATTGGTATACCATTAAACATGTGATATTCTTCTGCCAGGGATAGAGCAAAAAAGTTCTGCAAGTCCTTACTTAAATTGGATAAGTATAGAGAAGCCTTAAGCTCAAAGAAGCGACGGAGGAGCAATCTTGCATTGAATGAGAAGTCAAATGGAGCAAATGTAGGAAGGATTGGGAGTCTGATTCATAGAAGCCCTCATGACATTTTGACTCAAAGTGTGGAGGACAGGGCCAAGAGTGTAGGGCCAAATAAGCGCATTCGTAAATCATTGGCTGATGTGCGGGTTTGTGCTTAAATATGATGTTGATTTGTGATTTTTTTAATTTTTTTATTTTTATCTACCTTTGCTGTGTTCATCTTCTGTTTGCACAAGATGCATGCCTGAAATTGATTGCACTGTGGGATTTTAATTTTGGTTTTCACAATTTGATGTCAATATTCTTTTAATCTGACTGATTCTAACAGAACTGTTTTACTTCTTCTCCATTTATTTCTTGTTTTTCCTTTTTTGATCTTTGCTACAAATAGCTAGTTGTGTAATGCCTACAATCATGTGATTTATGTGCTTGAGATTTTTTTGTTTTCCAAAGAAAAATTTTGGTTGTAAGTCAACCATATGATTTTATGTGGTTGATGATTTGTGGTGTTGGCCTTATGTCCCAAGTGTGTTTAGAAGGGCGTTAAGGATCTTGTTTGACATTACACTCCTTGTTTTTCTCTCTTAGTTTCCTATACTTTCTTTGAATGTTGATTCTTTCCTTTGTTCTGGTTCTGCCAGGCAGAAGGTAGACCTGCTATTGGCTCAAGGCAGCAGGTGCTTGTGGCAAAGGGTGGAGATATTCCTCAAGATATTGCCGGGGATACCAGTAGGTTTGAAGAAAAGATCCGCAGATTGCCTGCTGGTGGTGAAGGGTGGGAACCCAAAAACAAAAAGAAACGTTCCATTGGAGTGGTGGGTAACAGTTCAATAAATGGTGATCAGGATGTAAAACGTGCCATGCATCCAAAAATGAATACTGAATCTAAGCTGCGATTATCTTGTGATTCTCAGGGCTTTAGGTAATTTGTATTTAATATGACTATACTTAATTTTTGATTAACAATTATGTTAATGGTTATATGTTATGGTCCAGTGCAGTGTAGAACCCGCTGCTTAGTTGCTTGAGTCTGAGAATTGTTTGGCAGTATTCTGCTTCTTTTTCTCTTGTTCTGTTTCTTTTGTTTTGGTTTTTAAGATTGCTAATTCAACCTTCCAATTGGACAAGGATATGTATTGTTTCTGTTGTTCTGATACTTCATGTCTGTGTAATCTTTATATTTCTAGTTGTTGAAGATGCTTGTTTATATATGGTGCCAGATATTGAGAAACTTTGTAGATAATGTTTCTTGTTATATGAGATTCTTTTGTTGTAATTAAGCATTTAGGCACCAAAACAGGGTTATATGTGTTATTTAGGCTGTAATAATAGGCTGAATGTGTTAAATCAGGGAATGTAAGCTAAGGATTCTTGCATTTGCCTTCTGCCTTTAAAGTGTTTGTATGTATTTGCATTTTTATTTGGATTAGGTATCGGGTAAGGTGCTGGAAAACGAGCCAGCAAACAAGCAAAACTTGATTAAACCCACAGTTTTGTTGTTTTGATTGTTAAGAAATTTGCAAGCATCATCTTAGTTCTTATTGGTTATGCGTAGTCAAATTGACCATATGCTCTGAAACTACTAGGTTGCAAACCAAAGTGTGCATCTGCCTGTTATTGTCTGTTTACTCTGATTGCTCCTATTTAACTAGCAAGAAATATGTCTGTTCTACTTGGATGTGTGTAGCTAGGTTTTTAAATTGTATTACTTTCTTCTTCTTTATCTTGATTGTCCCTATATCCTGATAGCCTGATTATTATCGTTATCCTGGTATAAATTCATCCAATTGTGAGAAAGAGAAAGAACCAATTTAAGGTTTGTTGGTGGTTGATTCTTGTATGTTACAGATCAAAATCCTCCTCTGGACTGCGTGCAATCAACAAGTTGGATGGTTGTTCAGAGCCTAGTAGTTCAGACACCAGTACAATACTCTTAAATGAAATGGAAAATGGATCTCTTTTAAGAGACCGTATGGCTCTTCCAGAGCCAAGGATTGTTGCAAAAGGAAGCAATAAGTATGTGTTTTCATATTGAAATTTCACCCTTAGGTAGAGATATAGCTTTAGTGATTTAAAGGCATTGAATTTTATTTCAGCTTGATTAAATGTCGGATATTCTATTCTTTTTTAGCTAGTGATAAAGTGTTGTTGATTTTCTGTGGTGCTGTTTATCAGGCCAAATGTCCATGAGGATACACTGGCAAGCAGTCCCAATACTGTTGTGAAAGCAAAAATTTCTCGAGGGCCACGAACTGGTTCCATCTTGCTGCTAGACTCATCACTGAAAGCTCACCCCACATCTACTTCCATCCAAGGTTTGGAACAGCCTGCCAATTTGAATAAAGTTCCAGTGCTGGGTGTAGCAGAAAATCAGAAGCATCAAATGTCTGCTGGTTCTCCACATGCCATTACTCAGTGGGTTGGTCAAAGACCACATAAAAATGCACGTACGAGGAGAGCAAATGTAGCTGCTCCAGTTTCAGGCCATGATAAAGGTCAAAGTTCATCTCAGTGTTTTTCAGCTTCTGATCTTGGTGTTCAAACTTCTTGTGTTGGAACCAACCGGTCAGTTATTGCCAGTACTCTGGAGAACAATGCTCCAAAGGTCAAGAGGGAAGTTGAGAGCGTTCCATCTTCCTTTGGCTTGTCTGAAAGTGAAGAATCAGGAGATGGAGAGAACAAAACAAAAGACAAAGTAACAGATAGTAGTGAGGTTACTCTGACTGCATCCCAAAAACCTGGGTCCTTCCTTTTGGCTGGGAGGAAAAGTAAATTAAACACTAATGAGATTGGAGATGGTGTACGAAGACAAGGAAGGAGTGGAAGGGATTCATCCCTATCAAGACCGGGTGTCCCTCCAGCAAGGGAGAAGTTAGAGAATTTACCAATGACAAAGCCACTACCAAGTGGGAAGCCCTCTTCTGATAGAAACAAAAGGTGCTTCATTATCTTCGTGGAAAATTATTAGGAACCCTGCCCCTCTCTATCCTCACAGAGAAGTGTAAGGATCCTCCCCCCCCCCCCCCACCTCACCGACAAAACCCCTATATAAGATAAATGTTTGGCCAACTTGTGTGTGTGTGTGTGTGTGTAATGTGAATAGCAATCATTGAAGCATGAAAGTTTCTTGAATCAGCAAAACTGGGCGTCCACCTTCCAAGAAGTTGAAAGATCAGAGGGCTCTGGCTTGTGTTGGGCCAATGGTGTATGGAAGTTCATCGGATCTCGCAGGTATTATTGATTAGTCAGAGAATCTTTTGCCTAATTTGTTTTTTCAAATCCATGATGGGGAAATAAAACTGGGCTATAAGCTTTTATTTGTGATGATTATTGGAGATCTTGAAGCTAGATTAAATATCTGTAACTATATTTGTACTTACCCTGTTGGACTCACTCTTTTTCGTGTGGCTAAACTTTTTTCTTGGTAGCTTTTCAGAGGTGATTAGAGGAAACTTTGCTAATGACCTTCACTTTTATGGTCAATTATGTATGTTCGAATATTGTACTGGATTCACTGTTGTGCGTTTGTTTTTTTCTTTAATTTTAGGTTTCTTTGTCTCTGCTGTGTCTTTTTTTCCACATTTGCAAATACATTGTCAGCTGAAATAGGGTAGAAAAACTTTTGCGTTTCTCTTTAATGCTATCTTGCTGACAACCCTTTCTAAACAATATAAAATCATTTACAGGTGAATCTGATGATCGTGAAGAACTATTTATGGCTGCCAATTCTGCTCAGAATGCTAACAGTATGCATCTTGGCCTTTTCTTGGACCTTTTCTAGTAAAACTGTCATAAAAATCTTTTTTTTTTTTTTTTCAGACGTTGCCTGTTGTGGTCCTTTTTGGAAGAAAATGGAACCTATTTTTGCTTCCATTAGTTCAGAGGACATGTCTTACCTAAAGCAACAGGTAATACCAGGACAATAGTTGTGATTTATGGATATGAAAAACTGTAACCCTTACAATTTCTTTGTTTTTGGATCAGCTGAGTGTTGCTGAGGAGCTTGATGAGTGTTTGTCTCAGATGGTTGGCATTGGGTGTAGTGTTCTGGTATTGGCTTTTTTATTCTTGTTTTTTTTTTTTCCCTCTCCTACCTTTTCTCATTACAGGACGATATAGATTTTGAATCCTGTTAATTGAAGATTTATCCTTTACTGTCAAAAATCATTTCTTTTATTCAGTCTTTATATTTAGAAATCTGAATAATGGTAAAAGGAACAGAGGAACAAAGCTTAACATTGTGAAAGAACAAATTTTCATTGTGGAATTTACTTTTTTTAGGCTGTTCTTGAGCATAAAGGGTTACCTGGTAGTTGTGGTGAAAGACCAAAGGACAACCCTAATCAAGAATCAATCAAGATAGCTTCTTTTTCTCGCAGAGTTGACAAGGGAAAATTGGACAATTGTGCTCCATTATACCAAAGAGTACTCTCAGCATTGATTGAAGAAGATGAAACTGAAGAATTTTACATTCATGGTCAAGGGAAGAATATTTCCCTTCACTATGCCAGTGATGATTCTCATTGTGGTTCCTGCAATCTGATTGATTTTGAACCCAAGTATAGGGACAGAATCGAATCTGAAGTTGAGTCCAAAGAGAATTTTCAGACCCAGAAGAATAGTTCCTTGGATAGAATTTCTGGTGATAATAATAGTGTTGCATGCAACAACGTTAGGAATCCAAGCATGCCAAGTTCTTTACATAGCACCGAACAGTGGCTGGTAGATGATGATGATTCTTCTCATTCAGACATTTTGCATGCCAGTGAAATATTTTCAAATGATCTGGTTCTACCACAGATGAGGGATTCAGCTGTCCCTGCCTCTTCTTCTGATAACCAATATCAGCTGATGTCTCTTGAAGATAGGCTTCTGCTGGAGCTCCATAGTATTGGTCTATGCCCTGAGACATTGGTAGACTGTTGTTTTGTGTAACTTTTTTCTTCTCATTTTGTGTTACTAGCTGTCCTAATATTGTTTCTTTTTTATGTGCTTATACTGCACTTATGCAGCCTGATCTAGCAGAAGGAGATGAATTGATTAGTCAAGATATAATGAAACTTAAGGAAGGCTTATACCAGCAGGTCTTGTGCCATAATATTCCTGTATATTGAGCCCTTTAATCTGAGAAAAGTTTGTCTTTTTCTTGGGCTTTTTTGTAGCTTTATCTTTCTTGTTATTCATGTTCTTCACAGATTAACCAATTGACACCTTTAATCAACTGACAGGTGGGACAAAAGAGAAGAAAGTTAGTGGAAATTGATAAAGCCCTTCAGAAAGGGATACAGGAGGAAAGGAGGTTGGCTTAATGACAGTTGCAATGTATTGTATGCTATAGACCAACATTGTATGTATCGAAGTAACATAAATTGATTTGCAGGAATCCTGAAAAGGTCGCAATGGACCAACTTGTTGAGATGGCATACAGAAAACGACTGGTACTTGTTATGCTCCTGTTCTGAAGTCATTTTTTGTTTCTATCACCTTATTCTATGCACTAGTGGCCACTTAGCCTGTTCATGACACCAGTGGTTACAATGTAATTTTGTTGTTTTTTGGATAACCAAATTATGGTTGTGGAGTGCCATACATTGTTTGCATTTGATTGTCAATTCTTGTTTTGCACACCAAATTCAAATTAAAACTTAGTGACATAGCCATAAAGGTGGATGTTATGTCTCTCTAATGTTTGTTTGCTAGGGTGAAGGTCTGTCTTTAGTCTTTATATTGTGTTTTATTCTTGAGGTTGAGGAATTAATGACTGTAAACTGTTTGTAGATCACCTATGTAATATGGTGGATTGTTAACTCCATTATAACAACTCAATTTCATATCCCAATAACAGTAATAAGAAAGTTTTTATTGATCTTTGAAGTGGATTAATTTGCATTCATTTCCCTCTCGGGAATAAGATACAGATTTTCCTATGTTGTGTTGGGTATTTTCTTAGATTGACAAGCATTTTGTGTGCTAGTTGTTGAAAGCACAACTTTTTCTTCTCCACCAAGGGAGGTTTTAGTGATCCAAAGATAGTTTACCATGCAAGCGCTAGATTTGATACACTATTGATGTGTTCTGATCTACACAGGAAGAAAAGTCAAATTAAGCAGTGATTTAGATAATTCAGCAACTATTTAGACTGTAAATCTACAAACAGTCTTTCTTTTATTTTCCCCATAAATTTTTTATTTTTTATTTTTTATCTAAATCTCTCTATCTCTTTCTCTCTGTGGCATATGCTAATGGACAAGTCAGATGTTTCAAACTCACAACAATTTTCTTTAAACTGAGACTTGGACATGCATTCTAGTCATTAGTCATATCTTTTCCTTGCTCTTTGTGAATTACAATGGTGAACAAAAAGGATGGAAGGGAATAGATGGGAATCTGTTTGTACTCTTTGGGAACAGTAGCTCCAATGGTACACTTTGCAAGGTTTAGAAAGAAGTTCCAAAAAAATTTGTAAAAAAACTTGGGATTCACTACCTTTATCTTGGTATTTATTACAATCAATATGTTATTTGTCATTATTTGTTATTGTCTATATGTTGTACATATGAAGCTGATGTGAAGTGTCCTCATAAGAAAAGTAAATTGTTTCTAAATCCAATTACACAGGCTTGTCGTGGTAGTAGTAATACAAAAGGCTTAGTGCGCAAGGTTTCAAAGCAAGTTGCATTGGCTTTTGTCAAGCGCACACTTGATAGATGTAGAAAATTTGAAGACATAGGAAGCAGTTGCTTCAGTGATCCTGCACTACAGGATGCCATTTTCTGTTCACGTCTGTGCAACAATGATGCCAAATCTACTGATTGTGTTGGCTCAGGAACTGCAAGCAACACATGCAATGAAGTTACAAACCATTGCACTGAAGCCAGAGGATCAGGTACTTCTTTCTCTTTTTTTCTTTTTTTTTTTTTTGGGGGGGGGGGTGGTGTGGGGGAGGGTGTTGAGCTAATCTTTAAATGCCTTTCTGATCTTCCTTTTAAGCTCTTGACCTTTGATAGGGCTGTGCATTTGGTATTCTCAGCTTTGAAAGCATTACGTTTTTTAAGTGATAGACTGTTACTAACAGGACAAAAGATTTGTAACTGTATTTGCATGGCTATTGAGAGCTTTCATATCACTTCCCAACCCCTGATGTTGAAGACTACAAAGAGGAAAGTGTAAATATAAAGAGAGCTTGCATGCGTTGACATCGACATATGATTTTTTGGGTTCCATTTTGTTGCTACAGGTGCGGTCTCCAGCACTTTGGAAAGACATGATTCCCTCAGTGATAACATTAGTAAGGGTAAGAGAAGGGAAGTGCTCATAGACGATGTTATTGGCAGTGCATCATCAAGAGTGACGACAACTCTCGACAGCACTGTTCTCAGTGGCGTAAAGTGTAAGAGAAGTGATAGAGATGGGGATCAAAACAAGGATAATTTAAGAAGTAATGGCATTATGGGAGGTAGTCGTTCGTTGGAAGGCATCAGATCTGAGCGTAAAACCAAGCCAAAGCCCAAGCAGAAGAGTAGTCATGTATCAAGTTCCAGAAATGGACTTCATGGGTCTAGCAATGGAGTGGCTAATGCTAGCAATAACGTCGACAGAGGAGCTAGGTCAACATCTCTTAGTAACATTCCAAACGATGTATCCAAGGTTGATGATTTTTCAAACTTACGACTACCCGAATTAGATACAACTGAACTTGGTGAGCCCCAGGATCTTGCGTCATGGTTGAATATTGACGAAGATGGCTTGCATGACCATGATTTCATTGGCCTTGACATACCAATGGATGACCTCTCTAAATTGAACATGCTTATGTGAGGAACTTGCACCCCCATCTTGCGGGGAAGTGGATGCAGGAAGCATTTGACCGGTAAAGGCCTAGGAAATGAATGCAAAGGTTGTAATTATTGCTGACTCTTCTCTATATAATTTGTAAGTAATGCAGGAAATATTCATGTTTGCATGAAAATGAAGAGCTGAGGCATTTTTCCTTATTCTTTTTCTTTTTTTGTTTTAATGAATATTGTTCAGTGGAAACTGGTGAAGTACAATTCATTTACACACTGTATCAAAGGCGACAGTATTTGTTGTGATGATACCTTGCAATCTTTCCAATTTTGCACATTCCCAACGTCTACCAGGTTGCTTCCACATGCGGACACTGATTATGCTCTGCTGTGAAACTATTACTATGATACAGCTGGACTGAAGTACAAGATTCCACGTTTCTTTCTTGTACTACTTCTGTACTCGTTTTCCTAGTTTTTGTTCCTTTCTTCCTCGTTGAATATTACATTGTTTTCCATCATGATGATGATGAAGATGATGGTATTATTATTATTATTATTATTATTATCATCCTTCTCCTCTCCTCTCCTCCTCCTGCTCCTCATCATCATCATCATCTGCAATAGATAATTGGTTTGACTATAACCCATATTAATATTAGCAACATTCATGCGAAAGCATTCTTCATTTTTGTAAATGGCATTAACCAATGGGCAAGAAGTGGATTAGGTCAACTGTTCATTAGCCTCCGTTCTCTTTTCTTTTTATGGAAGAATAGGTTAGTTAAAATGATAATGCAATGCAGGTCAATGCCGAAAGCAGTTTTGATTTCGTTTATTTGGATATTAAAATTTGAATTTGACAATGCCGTGGTCAACTAGATCTCAAGATTATCTGTCTGCTGCGAACCAATTGGTGCTCAAAATACCTTTACAGAATTCTAGCTCTATAGGAGTCTCAGAAGTCGGCATCTCAAACTACCATTCCATGGCACCATAAGTTTTGGTGTCTTTATGAAGGAGATCAACTTAATTAGTACAGCGTACACAAATTAACTCATGGTACTGGTTAATGCAATCCACCCTTGAATATTTAAACCATTGCATATTTTTTTAAAAAATAAAAATAAAAAAAGAAAAAAGAAAACTTTACCAAGAAAAAAAAAAAAAGGTAATGAAGAAAGCAGCATTACTCATTTGATAATACACAGCCTAAGCTAATGAAGACGCAGGTGCATTCAAGTAAATGAATGGAAGATAATGTCACCTGGAGGCTGTAAAGGCACGCGGACAAAGACCCATTGTTGCCGTGCCACCCTTTTCTCCTACGCTTTTGTAATATTAAACAAGATTAGGGAATCCATTAAAACTTGAAAAATAATCCAATGCTGCGGGTGAAGGTAATTGATTTTAGCTACATGACATGATGACAGACGCGCAAAAATATTAAGTTGACCCTCGTTGTCGGACAATCTAAGATTTGCTGGCAAATGTTTGTATGATATAATGAATGATGCGTGTCGGTGTCCTGCTGCTTTGTTAATTATTTGTGGCCAAATAATGACAATAATTAAGATCCCTGGAGGGCACTCTCCGTGCGTTTTCACGAGAACAATTGGAATTGGATTTGGATTTGGATTTGAGTATAATATATAATTTATATTTTTAATTTTAATTATTAATTTATTTATTTTTTTAATATAAAACATATTTTTTTATGATATTAAAATTTTTTTTTATTTATTTTTAACATATATTATCATTATATTTAATTTTAAATTCTTATAAATTAGTAAATCTGTTATTTATTCATATTTTTAATTGAATAAATTTTTATACATTAAAATAAAATATATAATTTATATCATAAATGACACCTAGTAGTTCAAATTTTTAAACAAAATAATTTCTTTAACACATGCTATCGTATTCTTATTCTTTGGCATATGAATTAAGAATGGCTTCCTGTTTGCTGCCATATACGAATTGTATGTACATTTTGGCTTGCCACATGCATCCGTAATTTCCTAGAGTGCATGTGCCTGCTTCTACTGTCTAGCTATCAATTTGTTTCTCTTCAATTTGGATAGGTTTTCTACGATATTATAAAACTCGGCTGAAACGTTGACCCGGAGAGGAGTTGGGTTGCTGGTTCAATCGGTTCGACCAGTGATTTAATTGTTTAACCAACTTGTCAATTATATTTAATATTCTTATTATATTTATCTATATAACATAATTTCGTGAACTCTTAATAAATGTAAATATTTTTCTTATAATTATACAAATAAAATGATACTTATTTATTTGACATTTTATGATAACATTTTATATTTATCTACATTTGCATTCGGGACATCCTCACATACAAAGAATGGTATAGGATGGGGATGGGTTTGGGATCATATGCATCAACGAATTCATCTATCATTGTAACAATCACAAGCTTACAACCTACCATCCATTTGCATACTCTTTTTCCTTTTTTTTTTTTTTTTGTTTATTTATCCATCTATCTATCTATCTATCTATCTAATATGGTTAGAGGTATCCTACAGTACCACGTACAGCATCGATACTCAAAACACACTTAACATGAATGCCTCTAGTCAAAACACATCCAAAGCAGGCAGCGCATGCTTTCATTGTGTAGTACAGTAGCAGCCTGATGGTAAATTGCCTTGTTTCATTGCTGGTGGTCCTTTGTAATTATTGGCTGTATATCAACATTAATGAAAAATGTCTTCTCAATTATCAGCAAAAATGAAGTAAAATATTTAGCTCGTGCCATTGAAGAGTAATGTACCAGCCCATTAGGCCATGCATCTGAGCTTCAAACCCCAAATCTTATTATGAGTTTTAAATTTAATGCTACCAAACTATATTTGGCAATTCCAGTAGGTGATATTGAGATTGCAATTAAAGTACAGATTTGAGGTAACATTACCACAACCACAATGCCATGGCTGCAACAGTGGTCGTGAATCCCATTTGAAACCCTGAGCTTATTAATAATAATAATAATTATTATTATTAAGAATATAAAATATGTTATTATAAATAAAATTAAAACTGGCAAAAAAAAAAAAAAAAAGAAACCTTGCTATTTTAATAAAACAAATTGATTAAGATATAAAATTTTTTAGTTTTACTGTATAATTGTAAA
The DNA here is from genome assembly GCA_037832385.1 of Rhizophora apiculata. Classification (NCBI taxonomy): domain Eukaryota; kingdom Viridiplantae; phylum Streptophyta; class Magnoliopsida; order Malpighiales; family Rhizophoraceae; genus Rhizophora; species Rhizophora apiculata. The sequence continues at coordinate 3,176,540 of CM075440.1, forward strand.
TATATAAAATTAGCCTATCAAACTTATTATAGTAGCATGTTAAACAAGTTTTTTTTTTTTTTTTTCATCCATGATTTTGCAGGCAAACTTTTAAATAAAATGTTAATAAGTTTAAATAAGTTGATCTATTCTTATTCAAATATGTATTATTTATTAAACAAGTTTTAAAATTGGGGTCCATAGTCCCTCTAACTCAGCAATTTCTTATTGAGTCGAACTACTGAACCATCGACAAATATGGGAAGTCGTTTGCAGCTTTTTTTGTTGTACACACGTCTCTTGCCTTTGAATCAGTTCTTGGCTTCTCCCTCAGTGTTTCTTTAGGTTAAAGTAAATAACTCTTGACCCCCTCCACTCCATTTCCCTCCTCAACTCTGCATTATTAATCATAGTCTTTCTCTGATGGTCACGGCCACTTGATACTAAAAGTAAATGAAAGGCTGGCCGCAACCAAACAAACCTTTCTCACTCTTTCCTCCAACAACTTTTGTCCAATTCCTACCCTACAGGAAAAGACAAGGGACTGAGTTTGTGTTCCCATCTCCCCCCTTTGTCCATTCTGATGTAGAATCAAATGTCATTATTCTTTCGTTGCAACTACTCCATAAATAAAATGAAGCAACTGCACTTTCCCCCTCTATCCCTCCCCTTTCATCTTGCCACTCTTTGTAAGGATTATAGAGTTAGAGATTCAAATTATTAAGCAAAATCCATTGTCATCATTGGGTTAAAGTTACAATGCCTTGTTGATGTGATATTGAATGTGATCAAACGACAAGCAGTCTTGTTTATAGGGAGGGCTCTAAGATGATGTAAAACCTATTAAGGCGTCTCTCTATCCCCCACCCTTCGCGTCGTTGAGAGACTCGTTAGAAGAAGGCAGCATGCAAGCTCAACCATACGTATACCTCAGAGTCTTCCACATTGTCCCTTCTTCTTTTTCTTGGAGTAGAAAGTGGAAGCTGCTTCCTCATGCATGCACATACATAAAATGGATTTGATTTACAAGCAGAGAGTAATAATTAATCATGTTAAAGACAGGAGGAAAAGACAAAAAAAAAAGAATAAAAAAGAAGAAAAGGAAGATCGATCCCATCCCCTCTAAAAAAGTAGCCCCATGAAGTTAAAGCCTTAACATTGCTGTGCCATCATACAGCACATGACATTAGCCAAGAAATTGAGGTAGCTGTGGTGGCTGACAATGTCCATTCTGATTAAAAGTTGGGGAAATGATCATTTTGTGAAGCTTGAACCATTTGCAGATTAGTTGTTGTTTGACAGGAGTTGTCATCACCAATCAGGCTCCTGAAACATATAACAATACAAGTGAAGGAAGAATCAAAAGAATAATTAGCAGCATATAGAAGTGGTCAGATACTTATGCTATGAACAATAATAGAATTTTTTTTCTTTTTCTATTTTTTCCTTTTATAAAAAAAAAAAAAAAAAGAAGAAGAAGAAGAAGAATATATAGTTAGAATTAAAAGTCATGTTCTCTTATTGTTGGTTGGTCCAAAATTAGGTAAAATTATATGTCCAAATTGTCTACCAAAAACTAAAATTTTCAGATAAAGAAAAAAGGCCTGCACAATTCTCCAAACCTAGAGTCCACCAAACTTTCAAGTCAAATATTTGTAATTACTATTATATGCAAAAATAAATAAAAAAGAAATAAAATAAACAATCATAATTCATACACACACACACACACATATCTTACTCTCGAGGACGAGATGCCCAAAGTGAGCTAAGTGCTCGCAAACGCCCATAATACTCTCCGATTACCAGAAAACACCGTGCTGCTTGTCGTATGGTTAATATCCGCCGGAGTTGGTGAAGGGTCTGCTGTCTCAAATTATCGGCCTTCATTTTTAAATTCAATGAAAAATATAATCAAATTCAAAGGAACAGATCATGAGTGAAGCTGTGATGGGGCTTTTAAGTGCATGCACACAAGCACCAGACATTTCAAAGGGCTTGAAGATTCATGAACTTGTTCTTATCTATGGATGTGGACCATTCCAATCATAACAATTTTAAAAGATGAAAAAATAAAATAAAAAGAAGAAAAAAGGTATGAGACAGTTATTTCCCAATAAATTAGTAAGTAAATAAGTTCAAAATCAAATTAAAAAATTGCTGCCGAAAGGTGGGTCTAGGGCTTTTATTTCAACAAACATCAATTTCGAGCCACCCCTTGATAGCAACGTTTTTAGATGAAAAATCCACTTCAAAACCGCCCCAGCAATCCAACGTTGTAATCTGGACTTCTTAATTAGTGGGAAAGCAATCCTAAACTAACAACACACACGTGAACGCACACGTCTATTTAATCACCAATAATTTTATGGTCGACTATTTATAAAAAAATAATAAAAAGTAAAAACCGAAGGCACAACATAAAGAGACCATCCAGTGCAGATGGGGAAAACAAGACATTTCACGACGTACAAGAGAGTATTATATATAATATAATGTCTCAAAGCTGACCAAAAACGAGATGGGGACAACCTCATCGCTTAGAATTGTTCATTAAGGTCGACAGAGATATAGATGATCACCAAGATTAAAAATAATATTAAAATTTTTCCACATTAAATTAAAGAGGGAGGCAGAGATAATTTATTAGAGGGTATGAGTGTCAAGTGCAGTTGAGATAATTGTCATGTATGTATGTATGTATGTATGTATGTGTGTTAAATCAAAGTCCATGTCAAGGAAGGGTAAGCAATGGAAGTGTAAGCAACGGGACTCTCTTTCCCTTCAGGTGTAAGGTAGAATTGGCGGCGCACAACAAGCGAGTCACATTGGAATATAATGGAATGGATTAGAAAGCAACATTTGAACTACCACGTTAGCAATAATACCCCGAGTTTTATCTCAGACTCTTGTTTATAGATTCATATTAAATTGTCATTAAAAGAAGAATTAAAGACCTTCGTATAGCCAAGCATGTCTGCCCTTTTAATTATTATAAACATGTAATCAGAGACTAAAAGTTTTAAAATAAACTTGATGACTAAAAATGAAGGTGTGAATCCTTCTGTTTTTGTTTCTCTCATTGTAATCAAAAGTTTTTTTTTTTTTTTTTTTTTGAAGAAAAGAAGGTGATGAAGCCAAAAAGTTTCAAGTTTCACCCTTTACCATTAAAAGAATAAATTATACATCTACAACCCTTCAATTGTAGGTGACAATTATTATGTTTCAGGTCGGTCCACAACATGACAATTATTTAGCAAAGGATTTGTCAAGATTGCAATCAGGAACAAATTCTGGGTACTTTGAACTTGCTTTGACATGACGATAAGCCACAGACCCTACAAATTTTCCTTTGTTTTCCTTTTCAAGAACAGGCCAAATAGATAAATAGAAAGACAAGACATTTGATGCAGGCAATAAATCTAAAATTCCAATATCATTTTCAAGAAGCACTCTACACAGCTTGAAAGAAAGTGGCTTTAGTTTCTAATTTGACATAAGTGGATGAACCAACTAGTCCTAGCCAACTCCCAAATCTTCGTTTAGACAAGATGAAGGATTGAATTTTAATGGCATGCATAAATAAAATCTTGTGAAGGAAAGAGTTACGATATAACGATAATTTTTGTGAAAAACAAAAATAAAATTGTATATACCTATTTTTATACAATTATTCATGGCTTATTTATAGCTGATAACATGTTCAAGTTAGTCACTGGAACTAGTCATTGTGCCAAGTAAAACAAAACCATAGCCAACCTTAACTGGTGCAACTTAAGGTGTAGTAATAGATGCAATTACCTGGCGAACGAAGCCTTCAAGATTGGCAAGCTTGCCCAAGGCCACCGCCATCTGCTGCATGCCGTCTACCACCGGGCTGCCAGCCACGGTGTCAACCAGGGACTGCTGGAGCTGCTCAAGGCCCTGGGAGAGAGCCTCTTCTGCTTGCTGCGAGGACTGTTGCAGGCTGTAAATCCCCATGACTTGCTGTTCTGTTAATGGGTCTAATTGGGTTATCAACATCTGTTTGAGAATAAAAAACAAATAAATAAATAAATAAAATAAAATAAAAACAAGAAAAAGAAAAGAAAGAAAAAAGAGAAAGAGAGAGAGAGTGTGTTTTGGAATGATAACACCTAGCCTATGGAAGGGCATTGCGGTCATTATACATAGTTGTTGCATGTTATAATAATCCTTTCTGGGGCCAAAAGCTTTGCCCAAGAAATGGAATGCTGTAATTGTCAATATCTTTAATACTTTGTGTCTCCATGAAAGTATTATCCTCATAAAACTTCTTTTCTAGGGTTTGGTTATTTGTCTTTTGACCTTTTTGAAATGGATAATGTGCCTTTCCCATCTCAAAAAGCCTACCATTCCTTTCAATCCACCCCAATGTCTTGTAACAAAAAGAATCCATATTTCTTGAATAACAAGAATGACCCAACTATATGCCTAAATTTTTGTTTGCCTCCTCAACTTCATTATATTTTTGCATAGTCCATTGAGGAAAATTTCTTCATAATGACCACAATGCCCCTCCGCTCTTACAATTTAAGCATTACAACCCCTCTCCCCCACTTTTTCTCTTGTGGTATGGCATGCCACACAAATTAAAATTGAAGGTAAGATGCATAGAAATGATAAGTGTGGTGGGGAAGCGAAACCTTGATGAGGTCTGAGGGCCTAAAACCACCCATCCAGAGGAAGCAACGTTCGGCCGGAGTCAACCACATTCCGGCGATGAGGTGAAACACATCGGATTTGGCAGCCACAGCCTTCAGCCGGAACATCTCATCGGAATGTGAAATGTATCTATCTACTGTGACCCTTAAGTCGCCGTCCGGTAAATGTGCTTGCAGTCCCATCCGGAGCTCCGACATGTGCCGGTGGTCATCTTCCAACCATCTTGCGTACTCCATATCAAATATTGCAGCTCCTATACAATTTACAATAGTAATGCAACCACTAGAAATTTTTCAGAAAGTGCACGATAGTTTGGGGCTAGATTTGGAATTTTCCTAAAACTTTTCTACCATATATTAAGCGAAATGATACAACAACCTCAATTAAATTCAGAATTAAAGTTCTGTTATTATTGTCAACATCAACATCTTATTCCAAATTTAATTAGGTTAGGTAGATGAATTTTTTCTCGTCCTGTTTAGGACCAATAAAAAAATGGGCAGTTTTACTTTCCAGGTCCCAAACAGTATTTTGTTGAATTCCCATGATTCTATGGAACTGAATATTGAAAAAAGAAATGAGCCAAGTATTTGGTCAAATTAAGAAAAGCTTACTTACTACATTAAATAGCATTTGAAACTGTAATGTGTTCTAAAATTTTGACGTGGAGAAGCCTTATAATTTTGAAAAGAATAGGTTATATTCAGCAACAAGCAAAGCGCCAATTGAAAATCAAAGCACCTTCTAGGCATCTAAATGCATCTCTTTTTTTTTTTTTCAGGAGAAATATTACCAGCAAGGAATTCTTTGGTAATGGTCTTTTATTGCATTTTTATTCTAATTTTAAGAATTACAGTTGGATAATAAAGCTTGGTTCTTTATGTAAAACAAGTACGTTCTCCACTCCCAGACAGGTGACCGACCAGCTGCCACATCAGGCTTTTTATATAAAAGAAAACAGTACAATAATTGGACTATCCTCACTAAACTCAATTTTCTCTTTCTTTCTATAAGGAAAGTTTTTTTTGAAAAAAAAAAACAAAAATTCATGAATTTAATCTACATACTCTATCATTATATATATTTTATGTTATTATTTGGGAACTTACCTGAGCTGATATTGGCACCGCCACCACCACAACCACCCAAGAACAAGCCCTGGTAAGCAACCCAGAAATTGAAATAAATAAATAAATAAATGAACAAATCAATTCAATTATTGCAATTAAAAGAAAATGTATGCAATGTACACAATCTAACAACCTGCTGGCGGGCTCTTTGAAGGTCTTGTTCTAGCTGAGTAAGCTTTAATCTGCTAGTCTCTAGCTGCTGTACATAGGCCTGTTTTTTTTTTTTGGACAAATGATTGTACACACACATTAATGTGCTTTTGGACATATTATTAAAAAAAAAAAAAAAGGAAAAAAAAGGAGTGTAAATAATTTCTATGCATGTATGAATAGAATTAATCTGAGCCTACTACTAGTTGGTGGAAATGTAGCAAACCTTTTTCCTGAGTCTGCTCTTCCTTGCAGCTTCTCTGTTTTGAGCCAAACGTCTCAGTGTCTGAAACCAGTAAAAAGCAACAAGTAAAGCAAGAGAATATTAAATTCAAGAGGTAAACCAAAAAGGGGAAAAGGAAATGGAAAAGAAAAACTTAACCAAAAGGGAAAAAATAATAATAATAAAAAAGTGCTAAGTCCGCTTGTTTAAATACGACCTTAGCATCAAGCTGTTTCTCTGCTGTAGAAACCCTCTTCTGCAACATTTAAACAAAAAAAAAAGAAAAAACAGGCATGTAAAATATATTGAGACAACAAACTAAGAAATAGATATTAAATAATTTTGCGAAAAGAAAAAGAAAATTCAATTAGAAATTTAAACACTAGGGTGGATGTAATAGAGAAATTTTAAGAAAATGAGAAAATAGTTAGATTCTAGCAATGAGATATTGTTGAACAATTTTCCTTTTTTTTTTTTAAAAAAAGCTAAACTCTTGTAACTTTGATGTAATTGAGAGAAGGGGTGTTAAAAAGTAACTCATTTTTTAGCATTAAACATGTGAAGGTTAGAGAGCAGTGCCTGTGTGGGGAAATTCCAAGATCAGTAAACGAAGCAAAATGATGAAAGTGATATAACAGAAACCTTGGGAAGCAAATCTGGATGCTGGTGTTGATGTGTGTCCTGTTCATGGAACAGAAAAGGGGGCAAATGATATGGATAGCAAAAATCATCGTTTTCTGCCATTTGTGGCTCGCCATGAATTTGCTAAGCCCCAGAATTTAAATATTAGGAGTCTAGAAGCAAGAGCTTTAACTTGGAGTTATGGGGATTGAGTAAAGTTGGGTCATCATGATTGCAAAGCAACAGTGTAAAACTACTGTAAAGATTCTCACTTTTGGCCTTTTGCATGTACAAATAACCTTCCCCCTCTCTCTCTTTCCCCCCCTCTCTCTCTCTCTCTGTGGTTTCATGTCAGAAATTGAACAGAAAATCTTTCAGATATCACAGAAACTCTGCCTCTTTGATTTTCTGTGGGGTTGTTGGGATCTGTGCTTATGTGATTTGAAGATATTCTGAGAGACGGGGAGCTGAAACAGTTGCAAGAAACATAAAGATACCCCACTTTTACTTAGTTTTTGGGATTAGAGATGGGGGGGGGACATATGGTTAAGAAAACAGTAGATTAAGGACACCTTTTCATGGGGTGGTTTGGCAGAAGATTGGTCCTGTTGTGAGGGTCCTGCTGCTTCTCTTAAGGCATCGCTTGCCATCCCCACTTGCTGCTGTAGCTGCTGTTTCTGACCAAAAGCCTGATGACGTTGATCCGAAGAAGAAGAAGCCTTTTTACTGATTGGTGATTCTGGCTCTGCCTGCCCCTCCGCTCTGCTTGAAAGATTGTTAATCGCTGATCCTGAGTCGGTACTTTCTCCTCCTGACTTGGAACTCCCCTGGATTAATCAAAATACAGGAGCCAAACCCCACCAAAAATATTCAATTGGGTCTTCAAAGACCATCCCAAAGATAGTCAAGACTACTAAAATAAACTGGATTGTGAAAGTGGCATCCAGGAAGCATCAAGAGAAGGAAAGTTCACTTTTCAATTAAAGAGCTTACTATTTCCATCTAAGGATTGATTGTATAAAAGTGAAGATGTTCTTTTTAACTTTCAAGCCTGCTGTTTTATTTTGTATCCACATCAGATGACAAAACAAATGGTCAAAGATTGATAAAGAGCGATAAGAAACTACTACTCTTGGGTTTTGCTGGAATCTCATTGGCCAAGAAGGGAACATTTCCAGAGTAGCTGCAGGCCTGCCTGTTACTGTAAATAAGGCTGCAAGAATCAACGAAAGCAAAATTTTAGAGATCACCCAAGAATGAATAAAGACTCCATAAGATCTTTCTTCAAACTTTGCCACCCAATCCCTTCTTTTCTGGTGTTACATGGATAGGTTCATAAAACATGCAAGGGAGGTAAGGCTACTATGTTTGTATCTTCACACCATTTAAGTCCCTTGCCCCATAATGATTACTGTATTGGAAACGGTAAGCCCCTCTTCAGATCTTTACACCTCAGTGTAGACATGTTCAATCGCTCTTTCTCTCTCTCTCTCTCTCTCTCTCTCTCTCTCTCTCTCTATGCATGCTTTTTGAAGAGTTGGTTATACTTATCAAACGTCACAAGAGAGAAGACAACGACAGAGAGAGAAGCATACGCGCTTTGGCTTCATCATTCCTAATTTTAGTTCCTTGCAGCACAATTGCTTCTTCCAGCTCTCCAAAATCAAAAGCAGATCCTTGTTGATTCCTGACAGAAGAAAAAGCTCAGGAAAATCCATGTCAAGCATCAACAGAAAGATTCAGGAATATTTGGACCAGAGAAAATAAACGAGTTCATATCACAAACTTGAATTGTTGTATTTTTGAAGAACAAGAAAATCTAGAAAGAGTGGCCTACATAAAGCTGGTGGACGGGGCGTTGATGCTACGGTAGACCGCATAAGAAAGATGGTGACTAGAGGGAACTGAGTCCGATAACCCAGTTTCTCCCAACCCGTGGCTAGCCATGCAAGCAAGACTCAATCTTTACACCATTCTCTCCTCTTTTTTCTAACCAGGAAACCGAAACTGAAACTGAAACTGAAAAGGAAGAAAGCAGAAATGAAAACCAAAAACAAGTAGACATGTGGCAATAACTCCACTAAGAGACAAAGGATTTTAGGGAATGGACTATTGACTCCTTCTCAAGGATTCATGTTGAGTTCTCCTCACCTATCTCTTGAATCCTGGAGGAAGCTGTAATTGGAGCATAACACAACTGAGTGATAAAGGGAGCTAGTTTGGGGAGCAAAAGGGATCAAAGCTTTCTTGTCAAAGAATATCTAAGTTGTCAACAAGAGGGACAAAAGTCTTTGTCCTAGACATTTCTCTCCTCACTTTGAAACTTTCTGATCTTTCATGGGTGTCTCTATCTCTTGCTTTCCTTTCTCTCCTTCTATGTGAAGAAAACCAACCGATTTGAGCTAAGTCTACTTTTTTTGTTTTTTTTTTGGCCAGCTCAATCTGTATTTATGAGATTGTGGAACTCCTACCTCTCTCTAGTACACCCAAATCCTGTCTCTGCAGGACTTCTTGTCTCATGCCTTCTGTGTTTTGTGGGGTTTAGCCAAAAATAAACAAATAAAACAATAAGAAAATCACATATTATATATAAATTTTTGTTTTGCAATTAAAAGGAACGAGGTGGGGTCTTCGGCAGGAACCCACTAGCATCACAGACTCCAGCTCCACTCTTCTCTCTCCTCTAACTGCCTGTGTATCCTCATTGGTCCTTTTTATGGAACCCTTCAGGGATTCAAGAAACAATAAATTCCACCTTGTAAATTCCATCTTGTACTATCAGATGGGACAAATTTTTCTCTCACAAAAGGTGGTAGGATGGCGGAAAAATAAAGTCAAGCTCCAAAGGGGGGTTTTTCCCCCTCAATCTTTTTTTTTTTTTTTTTTATTGTTTTTTTTTATACTCCACCTTTATCTTTAAAGGAAGTTGGTTGTACTTTTGAATTCTTTTGGGATGGGGGAGGGGGTTTGGATGTGTTTATGTATTATGAATTAAGTTATTTTAGACTTTTTGTCTTACCAATTCAACCAAAACAATACTATAATTAATGGTCTCCAAGAAAACCCACTTTAATTTATTTAATAATCAACCCAAGCTCCTTGAGATGGATTTATTTGGTTTTATCTTCTTTGTTGATGGGTCAACATCCATTCCCTGTCATCACCTAAAACCATGCCACATTAAGATTCTTTTCCAATAATAGAAATTTGTTTTTTTAGGAGGTCTTAGGCAACAGCCTCATTGCAACATGGACTTTCTTTTTCTCATCAAAGTGTTTCAATCCCTGCATTATGGATGTTGTTCTGGTTGACAATGCTCCAACCCTTTTTATGTGGAGTTGATATGAAAAATCCTAAAGACTGCCCTTGGCTGTAAGAGTCTTCTAAACAAGAAGCATAAATGAAGAGTGAATGAGTCCTAGGCAGATTTAGGAACTTTTTAACTGGACTTAATCCTCATAGATTTTAGATCACCATGACCAACATTATCGATGATATATAAAATATGTAAATGAATATCTGTGTTTTGGGGGAGAGAGAGAGAGAAGCGACCCATGATCACCTTCACCCAAAAAAAAAAAAAAAAAGAAGCAAATATTTTACGTTTTGCTCATCTCTACTTTTGTAGATGATCTGCCTTTCCACCAATTATTCCTCCATGATACCAATGATTCTCCTACAAGGGGGCTTGGCCAAAATAGAGTAGAATTCACGGATTAGGTAACTATATATGAAATTAGAGCCTGCGCTTTTGTTCCCATTAAACCTTACAACATGTTCCTCGTATGGCAGAATTTGAGAGTCTCACATAGACTATAGATTCCATGGATCTCGCATTCCTTCAAGCTCTACTTCTTTATAGAGTTTATTTGCTTTAATGTGTGTATGCAAGTGATTGGTCTAGATCATATCCTAGTTCTAATTATGGCTTTGTAAGACTTGCTCTAACTATATTAAATCATTGCTTGTCACTTAAGCATGGAAACATATCATATATGCATTGACACACATTGCCCATATAAATTATTGGCTTAACCCATACACACTTACACTATTTATTTTAAGATTGCAAAGTTGAATTGACTAAATTTAGACAACGCATCACCCCTTCTTTCTTTGAGAAATTACTGAAATCTTCCTTTAAACAAATTCATAATAACACCAAGTCCAAGTTATAAGAGTTATATACCCATTTTAAGGGGAAGGAATGTGCTTGTCATTCATAACACAGGAGGGTTTGTCCATTTTATTTATTCCTAATAGGATTGCCGCCCATGTCCTCTTATTGTTGAACTAATCCTGAAAGTAGGCCAGACATTGCCATAGTCTTTCACTTTGAAAAGAAAGTTCCAAAACTAGCCAATGAAAACAAGAGGACTCAATTCTAACCCACGCCCATCAAATAAATAAATAAACATAAATGGAGACTTCGATGCACATTAGTAGATGAAATCCGTGGTTGGATTTTACACGTTTAAAATGTTATTTACTTTCTTGGTTAAAAACATGGTGAAATACCAAGTACTTTTGCAACTTTAACTCAACAAAATATGTAATTTCCAACTTTTGTTTTGATTTTCAATTTTCCCCGTTTTCAACTTACTTGACTCTTTTAATGCATACACCAACTTTCGAGGAGACAAATTAGCTTCTATGGTTCCCTCAGAATGTGCGCAAGACATTGTAACTAATACGCGCGTGTTAGTTAGAACTATAATACTTCTCAAAGTCAGCTATAAGAGCAAGTAGGTAGTAGTCGCTGTATTCATTACTACAAAATTTTTCACGCATTGCAATTTGATTTCTTTCTTGGTCAGGTATAAAAAAAAGATTGACTTTACTCCTTATGGGGTGGCTAACCATCCCCGGACTGCAAAATTTCATAAATAAAATGTTTCATTTTGGAACACAACTCCTGCATGAAGAAATAATTCTGGAACTTGAATTTGCCAACTTTCTTTAGAACAGCAACTGTAGTGAATTTCTGGTATCTGAACAAAGCTTCTGTTTTGGCCATGCAATATAGCAAGATATCAGAAACAGGACAGCAATGGTTGTATCAATTTCACTGAAAAAAAAAACAGAGGTATCTTCATTCAAAGGAAACATTGCTACTGGTATGCTCATCCAGCCGGCAGGTTTTTTGTTCAGCCATTCTTGGTGGTTGATCCTTATTGTCTAGTGAAGCAACCAAGGCTAATTGGCTATGCAACTGCAGTTCCTAACCTACGGATATGCCGTGCACTAATTAGTTCTGATCACGGCTACCTTCTCCCGTAGGCTACCTATTCATACTGTAAATGCAACAAAGTCAGGTTTCAACACCCTATCAAACAATATATACAGTGTCTCCATGATCGCAATCCAAAACTAAAATGACCATAAATCATTTTTAAAGTCATTTTTTCCATTGATCAGAGAAACTCTGAATAAACAGGTTACTTAACAAGGGAGCTGGAAACCATTTTTTTCCAGGAATTTCTACATAAGATTGAAGAAATGAAACTGAAGCATTTCTTACAACCTCCAGCAGCAAAAATATCCTAAGATCGATGAGAAACATACAAAGACAATCAAAACAGTTCCGCCAAGTTCTGCTCAAAATGATTCTAGCAGAAAGTTGATCACCAATTCAGACCAATCACAATTTTAGATAAAAAGGACCAGGGCTAATAACAGATGCGTACACAAACCCAGCCAAAATCCTCCCAATATTCAAATTGTGGTTCTGATGTGTCACAACTTTCAACTCCAAGTCACCAGAAAGAAAACCATTGCTTTATTTCAGTTGGCTAGGTGATCATACTTGCATACAATGAGCTTTATATTGCCGCTAAATATTCAAGTCTGAGAGGCACTAAACAACTAAATTTAGTATGCTTCCAGTTTAACATTTGAGTTTTGCCACCAAAGACTCAGAAGTACTTCATCAATACCTTCGTATTTATCCTGGATGGAATCTCCCATTTTCATTAAAAAATGTGGAAACAATTCAAAGTAATATTCTAGACACAAAGATATATACATATTTCCTGCATCAACCCCAATGTGCTACAGCTACCCAAACATAGCTTAAAGTTGCAAAGGGCCATTGCAGAATCAGTCTGCATACCTACACAAATCTCAGGGTCATTGCCCTGAAATGATGTCCACCTTGATTTGATACCCAAAATGATCCTCAAGAGTCAAGTCAGCCTGCTTCCTAATAGTTTTTCAGGAAAACAAGTATAAACAAAATAAATGAACAATTTTTCTCACCCCATTTCCTATCCAAGAGCTTCTTCAGTCATTCATCAATCTTACAAGGCATACTTGTGATGTTCACAGTTTTTTCATTTAGATCAGGGTTGAGCATACGTAACCATTGATTGTAGTAACACTCGCTCATGAAAGGTGTGATAAACATAAAAGAGCATAAAAAGTCTGTCCTCACCTAATTTTCTGTTGTTCTACGATTCTTACAACCTGCATACTACACTGTAAACATCCCAAGCACAATGGCCATGGGACTGTCTTTTTCCATTGTAAGAAGAAATTCCAGTGGGCTCATACAACATGTGCGAGAATTGACATACCTCTGCAAGTATCTTTGGTTGTTTTCTTATTCCAATTGTTGAGACTAGCAATTTATATCTAAAGCAAGTCATAGGCATACTGAGCAGAATGATAGGTCACCTTGGCTCACATTACTAAGCAGAAGGCAATCAATTCATGCTCTTACCTATAAGGAAAAAGAAAAATCATGCAAAAGCACCTATAAGGAAAAAAAAAAAATCAATTCATGCAAAAGCACCAAGTGCAACTAATATGAAGCACACTGATGCATGAACAACAGATCACAGAAAGGAAAAGGGCTTCTCCCATTGCACAGATCATCAGCATGTTAAACAGAATCACCAGGGAATCCTTGAAAGTATATAGCCTTTAGAAACAATTCTTTCCCTGCCCTAACAATTTGGAGAAAATAGCAAAATAGTAGTAAAAAATACGTTCATATTCAAAAAACTGGACAAGAGCATGTCCTTTTAGTAGCCCGATGGCTCATTTTTCTCTTGTAGTGAACATAACATACCTAAGATTTATGTCAATATTTAATCTAACCTAAACACTACACTCATATCATCAATTTGTTTTATACTTGTTTTGTTCCATTTCTTGTTGATAGGACCAGTTAGTATAACATAGAACTCAGCATGGACAATCTTGTTTTGGAATGGCATGCATAATTGAAACTACTCACATTTGAGATATTCCATTACAAAGAGTCCCCCATCACTCTTGGGCAACTTCATTACTGTTGATCACACTTTTCCACATACCAAGATGGTCTTACTGTAATCATAGATACGTAAACCAGCACGGATAGCCAGATTGCATTTTTTTTTTTTTGTCACTTATATCAAATGCAATATTATAATGGTAACATAAACTCAGAAAGAATAAAAGGAAAAGGAAAAAAGGCAAAGAAAGTCATATTGGAAGAAGTTCAACTAGAGAAATTGAGGAAAATCACAACTCCCAAGCAAGTACACCAAAAACAAGCTTCCTTTCCTGAAGCAAGTAATTTTTCAGCAACAAAATTTTCTGTGCCATTTACAGGATGCGTAACGTGATGTTCATGCTCCAATGTGATAAATATTACCTGCATAATAACTCAATAATGAAGCAAAACTTGAATGTCAAAATGATAGCATAATTCCTATATGTATTCAAAGTGCACATCCACATGCATATACTTCCTCATGAGCAGAACCATGCATGAGGTGAAATTGGCCAACATCTGGCATTCTTCATGGCTTTTCGCCTCTGAAACAATTCCATGAATTACCAACTTCTTAAGATTGGGACAACGTTTTAGCAGCCCCTCAATCCAGTGTGAGACAAGGTCATTAATTACAGTCCATCCAACCTCCAAGACAACCACATTCTCCAAGTTAGAAGACCCTTGCAAGCCATGGGGAAGAACCCCATCTCTTAAGTCATAACCTAATGAAAGATGGCTAAGTTGTGGAAAACAATCAGCAATAGTTTCCAAATCCACAATCTCATCATCATCATCAAAGACAACATCCCAAAGCCGAAGCTTTCTTAATTTTGATGACTTTGAGATCATCTGGTAGAATTTTGACCAAATAATTGTGAAGTTGCTGACATCCACAGTCTCAAGATTATCAATCGTCTCTCCAATATCAAGATGTATGACACTAACATCGTCAATCTTGAAATGCTTTAAAGTCCCCTTCCCAATGAGTTCAAAAAGCTCAAGAGCACAATCCTTCAAGTGCAAACACTCAATATTATCTGCCTCCAATATAAACTTGTCCAAACTGATAGCTTCAACATATATACTCTTCAACGTAGGACTGCATAGTTCAACAGTCACCTGTGCATCAGACACTGCGATCTCTGGATTGACAAGTTCCAATGCTTCAATTTTTGGGCATGCGGTGAGCAAAAGACTGAGATCCAATGCTGAGATACTCACAAAACTCAAAGAAAGTGATTTCAGACAAGGGAATCTCTGAAAATTAGGCTCAACGCCTGTGATGGAATTATGGGACAATGCCAGTGTTTCCAGCTTCTGCCTGCCACATATCTCAAGAATATTGACATTGGGAGTAGTTTTCACATTATAAAACAATCGACGCAAAGTTTCTCTGGTATACATGAGCCAAGCAATAACTGTTGAAGCTGAAAATTCATCAACATCGTCCATTAAAATTGAGAGGCCTTGCAAGCCAGTTGTCTGAAAAATTGTTTGAGTAATCAATATTTCTAGCCGACTAGTTGTGAGATCATGATAAGTAGGCCAATCATTGGAGTTAAATGACAGTGTATGAAGATGTCTACGACAAGCTTCTCGCCATTTTCGACAGGTTGCAGAAGCTATCACAACATCTCGTGCACCTCCTAGCTGAGACAATATGTTTCCAACAACTTCAACTGGAAGGCGCTCCATTACCCAGAATACCAACCTACAGTATCAAGTCCACAATTAGGGCTTCCCAAAATCTTGCAGATAAGTATAGAGATGCTTAATTTTAATACACAGGCTAAGGCTATCAATCCTTTGTTGCTTGACATAATTCCTTGGTCCACCAAATACAGTTTCAGCCAGTCCACGAAAAACGTGTAATCGACTATAAACAAAGAAAAACCAACAAAAAAAGTCCTTACAATGCACAAGGCTCCCACACTGTGGAATCTAAGGAAGGTTAGATGTATGCATACTTATCCCTGTCTTTACAGATTAGCTGTTTCCACACTCTAACATGCAAAAATCAGGTCGTACTGAACAATTGAAGGATCAACAAGCACTAAAGGAAAGGAAAAGAGAGAGGTTCTCACCCAACCAGAGAAGAAAAGCAGAAAAAGACACAAAAATAATAATAAAAAAAAAAAGCAGAAAGATGGAAACTTCAATATCAATTTGCAAACATGCAAAACTAATAGCAATCAAGAAATCCAAAATCCATGTTCTGGGTAGTAAAAGGTAGCACATACTTTTAACTATTCTTGCTAAATCAAGCTCTCTGGAATGATAAATAGCCAGAGATTTGCACACGATATTCATTTTTCACCAATCTGATAACGACTATAAGCTACCAAGCAAGCAAAAACCCAAGAATTTACCAATAAAACCCATCAAAATCCACAACATCTCAATTAGCTATGTATTGACATTAGGCTATACAATCAAAGACCTCAACAATAACCCCATCCTCAATCTACTCAATAATATGTAAATCGTTTCAATGGGTTTTGATTAATCACACCAAAAACTTCAAAGACCAAAAAAGAGACCAAAATAACATAAGGGTCACCATAGATCTTAATATCAAACCAAATAAAAAAAAAAAATGCAGCAAGAACGTCTAATAGTAATAGAACCATATAAAAGAAGAATTTAAAGAACAGCAAGTGTGATTAAAGAGAGAGAGAGAGAATAACCTGAATCCAAGAGAGACGTAGATAGAGCTAGAGAGAGATCCGCCACCCCAAAAAGAAAGAGAGGAAGAGTGCGAAACAGATCACAAAGAAGAAGAATCCCTGTTACTGGAAAGAAGATCGCACTTTTATTGGAGGATTCCTATACCTATCGTCCAATAAACTGTTTTTCATTTTATTTTATTTTATTTTTTTATAAAGGAAGCATCGTAGTGTCCGCTGAATTCATACTATAGCAACCCAAAATGATAGTGCGAAAATGTTAATTTTATTTTTTTTAAAAAAATATATATATATATATTATAAATATATTAATTATTATATTTATAAATTATATTTAATATTTTTTATTTATTTAAACAATCAATTTAACAATTTTAAATATATATATATATATTCAAATTCTTCTAAATTAAAAATATTAATTTTACGGATTAATTTAATAAAAATTTAAATTTATAATAATAAGATATTAATAAAATTTTTTAATTACTGTACTACAGTGAATAAAATGTTATTTTATCAATGTTAAACTTTCTCGGGGAATCGGAAAACCCACCCAGTCACCCACCAAAGCTAGTGGGTCGGCGGGTCAATGAAGCTTCGGTCCATTCCATGCAAGTACATTGCACACTCCAACGCGAGTTCTTTTGTATCTTAAACAACCCATCATGGGCTTAAGCTAAAGGGCCTTGCCTGGCGAAAACTGAAGCTCGTGTGCTGACCTCTTGGGTGAGATTGTGAAAAAGCACTCCTCAAATTGGCTATAAATCTTAATATCATAATGTTGATTATATGTTTTTAATTTTTTTGATTTGTAACCAAAAAAGAAATAGATAGATGTAATTATTTTGAAGTATTTTGAATAAAGATTTATGTGTAATATTATTATAATTATTAATTACATATTTTTTACTTTTTAAATTATAATAAAATTATAAAAAGTCAGAATTATACAATTTGAATCTTTATCTATTATGTGTTAAGTTGATCACTTTGATATAATGAAAATATTAGAAATATTCAATAAATAATTATAACTAATGTAACTTAGATTTATTTCTAATACATGTAATCAAAAAGTTTATGGGGTTATAGCTAGTTGATAATTTATTTGGTTCACAATCTCACATGCACTTTGCTTTATGAATTAAAGTTTTTGATTATATCAAGATGATTTAGACCCTCCACTGTGTTTTTTAATTTGGAATTGAAGAAGAGTGTGAAAGAAAATTGTGAGGAAAAATGAATTGATAAAGAAAATAATTTTCTTATTAGTTGTTTGAATAAGTTAGAAATGAGTAAAAAAAAATAAATAAATGAAAAATATAATTTTTCATTTAAATGTGGCTAGAAAATTTAGAGGAGGAAAATTGATGTTTATAAGATGATGTTTATGCTCTTATATACCAACTAATATATAATTTTATTAATTTTTATATTTTAAACATAAAAATAATAAGATAACATTTTATAAATGAACAATAAAATTGTCTCACGCCTAATAACAAGGAAAATTAAAAAAAAAAAAATGAAGGCTATTTTATTATATTAGTTAGATCCAAAATACATATAATTTTATAACATACAACAAGAGAAAAATTAGAATCACTTATAATTTCAAGTTAATCATGCACTATTATTATGACTTTGCATCACAATAGTGGTGATCAAGAAATTCTTATTCTCATGTCAAATTTAAATGGTAGGATACGTGCAAGTTGACCAATATACCTAACTATAATGTGGAAAGAAAATACCATGGCATCAAGCTAACGTAGAAAAACTAGCATAAAGGGTCCAAATTCAGAAAGGGACATGAATCGTTCATTGAATACCTCATTGCTGCTAAGGAGGAAACAAGAAAAGACCAAAAATCAATATCTTCCATTGTTCACAGATGGCCTTGGCGATAAGGCCGAGGGTGATCTATTATTTTCCAAATTAAACCCACACCAAATATCTCAGACACAAAAAAAAAAAAAAAAAGTTCCCTATAAAATATGTTAATTTTGGTTAATTTAGGTTAACCTACCATTAAGCACGATTAACTAACTAATGCCACAATCAATTGAAGCTTTACAAATGCACCAATGACAATAGTGCTCAAATTTGAACTTTTGATCTCTTACTCTGATTGAATTGTGATTTTTTTTATTTTTTTTGTGTGTGGTGAAATAGGAGGGTTCAAGACCTATAATTAGACAGCTATAACTCGAGGGAGAGAGACCCCTCCAATGTCATCTAATAAGATTTGCTTGACTCCCTGCGGTGACTGGTCTAGGAGAAGTAGCCCTAAACATCGTGTGAGAGAAGAATTTGCCAACCTATCAGCAACCTAATTTTTTTTCCTATACACGTGACTTAATTACACAACCTAAGAATATGCAATCAGTTCTTGACACTACTGATAAGGTTTGCATGTGGATGTAGCTCCATAGCCACTTTGGAATCAACCCCCAGGACAAGTCGTCAGAAGCTCAGGGGATCCAAGCACAGTTCAGGCCTTGGACAATTGCTCATAGTTCTACTAGTAGTGCTGAACCATACCCAACACCGTGGATGAAACTCCTCACCTAATTGTCCTCAAAATCACAGAACACACGCCCCCTACGCCCACCTCTCCAGGATTACCCTTGGAAGTACCATCGTTGTTAAGCTTAATCCATCCTGGCAGTGGAGGGTTCCACCCAATCAGTGCTTCATGTCTCTGGATTAAAGGGTGCTCTTTTGTGTGCATATTCTTGGACATGCCTTGCAATAAATCTCAGCGTGTAATTATTTATTGTCCTTCCCCTCGTTGGGGTGTCTCTCATTACGCCTGCGCTATAACCACCATCCTGTGGTAGCAAAGATCATCGGCCAAATTTGTTCACTTCCATAACCAAAGTTAATTCAAAGGTTCCTGCCCAACCAGGCATCTTTTTAGGATCTGGAAGAATTGGGCTAAACTGGATTGCGCAAGGCTCCTATGCCAGCGCTCATTGTTGGTCATAATTCTTATGTGACTCGACTTGCCAAAGGAAGCAATACAAGCGTTCTGGGATGTGCAACTTCAAAATTACTCAGTATCTCTCATCTCAAGGCAATACTTTCGTTGCACGACTCAAAACCCTCGGCTATCTGGTTCCTAGAGGAATCTCCAATTCAATTTAGCTGCCATGGCATGATTGGTCTGACTCATTGGACTCAGAAACAAAAAAAAAAAAAAAAAAAAAAAAAAAATCTTTAGTTAAATAACGTTTTATATTACTAATTAATTATTATTAAAAAATATCTATAATGAAATAAAAAGAATTTTACAAAAGTAATAATCATAATTAAAAATTTATTCTGCATAATAAAGTAAAAAGAATTTTATAAAAATAATAAGCATGGTTAGAAATTTAATTTCAATCCACTACTTAATCTTATTCAATTTCATTCAATTACTCTAACTCAATCATATTAATTTTGAAATAATAATACTTAAAAAAATAAAATTAATCAAGTAAAATATTATTTACCCAATCAATTGTTAAAAAAAAATTAGTATAATATAATGAAATAAAAAAATAAAAATTAGAAAAATTTTTGATATTTAATATTATTGTTATTTTTAATTATTTAATTTAATTCATATTAATTTATAAGTATAATAAAATTTGAATCTAACTCCTATGAATATTAATAAATCAAGTTTAACTCACAAGTTACTCAAGTAGGATTTTAAACGTGAATATATGAATTTTATAGGTAAAAGCCTCACATTGAAAAAGAAAAAAAATAAGTAAATAACATATTAGTAAAAATAAATTATAAATTTAAGATTTTAAAATTTTAAATTAAATTATAATATCATTTTAATGTGTTTACTTAAAAAATTAAATAATTATCACTCTAATAAAATAAATAAATAAAATTTTTTAAAAAAATAATTATGTAATTATATATATTCTTATATAAAATAATTAATAATATTATTACTTAATAAATTATTATTAAATTATTATTAATTATTACAAATAAATTCAATATAAATTATATTTTATTTAATTAAATTAATTAAAAAAATTAAAAATTAACATTTTAACGTAATTAATAATTAATTGTACCATATTAATCAACTCTCCATGTTCGTAGGTTAAAGTTTAACCATGCGTGATGTGTCCACATAACAACCAATGGCAATAGGAATGTCGACACCTGTCTCCCCCCATAGCGCCTTGAAAAGCCTGCTTTCAAAACATCAAATCAAATGGCAATCTCAATCAATCAACTCTTGGAAACCAGCGTCGGTCTCTCCTAACAGCCTTTCGTTAACACCATGGTGCCAAGAGCCCAGCAGTGCCGCGCGGTGTTGTACGCGTTTTTGCCATCACATTCCATTTGCTTGCTGCAGATTGCCCGTTCAGGTAAGTATATAATTTGAAGAAGGTAATCATTTTTTTTTTAATTATTTATTTTAATGGTTTTCTCATTTTCTCCGAGTTTCGTACCCCCTGACCATTGGGTGTCATCGGAGTAAACACTTCGTGTCATCCATAATAATTAATATGTTATACTTTAAACATGTTAATAAAGGGTCACTCCCAATGTATAAACCCTGCTTGAAAAATCTTGTTTATGGGAAAATTTTTATATTTTTCTTTGAATCTCTTACCCCCAAAATTTGTCGGGTCAAACCCTTGTCTCTGAGGTCAAGTTGGGGAAACCAATGGTGAAGGAATAAGTGGCAAACGAGGAGAGGGGATCGGGTTTGAGTCATGTTTTTTAAGGTATTCTTCTGTGATTGCCTTTTCCAGTAATCGAGTCTGGGTTTTGGATAATTAAGCTGTGTATTATTGAGTCGAGTCAACTTTTGTCCCATTTTAACTAAATTAAATTTGTAGGCATATCGAAGTGATATGGATGGATGTTTTTCATAAGGCTATTGCCGTCGTATCGCGTTATCCCCGCCAGGAAGGGCACCGATTTCCTGAGTCCTCATCAAGATGGAAGGTGAGATCATTTTGCAATTATGCACGGGCATCATATATGGTTTATAAATAGTTAGCCCTTATAACGTTGCTTGTGGCATACTTTTAGATGAAGTAGATGGAACAAAATTTGTAGGAATATATATATATATATATATATATATATAATTTTAATTTTTTATATATTTATTTAACATCATGTTTATATTTATATAACTTTGCCTCTTAGAAAAAACAAATCTCAATCCGTCCCTGGTAGTAAATGGGGAGAGGGAAAGCTGAACTCAAGAGAATTGAGAACTCTAAAAGTAGGCAGGCGACCTTCTCAAAGAGGAGAAATGAGGGCTGGTAGTAAGAAACAATACTATAATTTTTCTGTCCTCACAATTTTTATTAAAACTATCCCTTAATAAATTGAAAAGTTATTGCAACACATGAAATTTTGTAAGAAACAATTGTAGTAATGTTTATTATTTTAAATAACTAATATTAGGTTATATATATATATATATAATTCAAGAAAAGAATTATTTTAACGTGAGTGGGGATACGTTGAGGCTAGCTTAAAATCACGTCTCAGTAATGAGACTCAAAATAAAAATATCTGGGGGGTTCTACAAAGTCTCTTTCCTTTGTGTGCGTATCGTGTCCTCTTGGAATCCATCAAATCAAACCCACCTACCCTACTCACCCTAAACCAGCTACCAGCCACCCCGGAATAGAGAAAGGAAACAAATTCAAATGAAAGCAAAACCAAAATGAAAAGAAATGCCGACGTTATATGTACATATACTTGTAAATGACTATTGCAAAAATTCACTCCACGAGAACTAAAGCCACACAAAATTGAGTGCAAGGCCAGGCATGCGACGTAGAGCAGTCACATACCACATAGCTAACACCTGCCCCTTGTGACGTGTAACATGCATCCCCCATTCATTCTTTTCTCTTTCACGTTGCTTTTTCTATTTTCACATGTCTCATCAGGTTCATAAAAAGCTCTTAAATTTTTGAGTCTCTATTCGTGAATTGTGCTCTTGGTTCTTGACCACCTTTGATCTCTTTCTTGCACCAGTGTAGTGTGGTGTAGCATCATTGAAAATGGAAAATCCCCACTTCTCATCCATAAACGAAGAATCCAGTGACACTATAGATCGCAAAAATCATATAGTTATGACACCCACCTGCCAAGCTCTTTCAATTTCCTGTGAAACAAACAATAATTCAGCACCTTGGCCTTCTGGGGCAGGAGAGCCGCATGCTTATAATGATTCTGGACGCGAAAGACTAAGGAGGTTTCGAGAAGACGTGGCCGGCCGGGTTCCGGTGCCGGATACATGGGGTCATGAGAACATGCTCAGGGAATGGACTGATTGTTCTTCGTTTGATAAGGTGCTAGCTCCTAGTGGAATTGCATCAGCTCGTGAAGCACTTGTTGCTGAAGCACGGTGTAGAGCAACTTCTCAACAACCGAAGGTAAAAAGAAGGCGATGATTATTGATTTACTGCTCCTCTTTCTTTCTTCAGTAAAATTTAATTATTTCTGACATGATCGCGTTCCCATTTTGTAAAATTAATGACATGATCTATGTATAATTTAGCTTATCTGCAAAAATAATAATAAGCCGGAGAATACTGTATCTGTTGCTTGTAGGAATTAAGGATGTATGAAAATCTGTACATTCTCGTTTTCTAGCAAAATTATTTCCTTTTGTCTCGGTGAGAAGATAATAATTATTTGAGTTATGAACTTGGAGATCAATATTGATTGACCCAAAAAATGGCACCACTAACCAATCTGTTCAAAAAAAATATGGTCTACAAAAACGTCCAATACCTTTTTTAACGTAACCATATTGCTTAAATTGGATCATGTGCTTCTCTGAGCAAGCTCTAGGATTAGGTGTATGCATGTATCAGCTACCGTTCATGGAGCATACGATTTATGTATACGTAACAGGCTGTAAATGGAACTTCTTTTCATGTAGGTGGGGTTTTGAACGTTAGTTACGCTGCTAAGAATTTTTTGAAAAAAATAGTGTTATTTAACAGGTTCCTGCAGGAGGATTATTTAAGAGGTTCCCGCAGGAAGATAATTGCGTATTCTTAGTTTTTTTTTCTTTTACAGAAAGTTTTGGTGGCCAGAGGGAACTGACAAAAGGGAGATAGGGCTGAGCCGGTGTGTAGGTCTTATACATTTAATAACAAGTTTTTTTTTCCTCTTTAAAAAAAAAAAAAATTAAGGCTTTACACCCAAACTCACACGTTACGTGGCAAAGATTCAAGAACAATCAGCGAGCATGACACAACGAGAAATGAACAATTAAAAAGTCTACTTCACATCTCTTTATATATTATGTCAAATTTGTTTCATATTCTACATTTTTTTATTGTACAACATATATATTTGTGCGAAAAATTTTAAATTTCAATATATATATATATTAATGTGTGAGATCTATCCACCAATTCACCTTTATCTCTTTTCTACCTTTCTCTCAATCTTTTTTTTTTTATTTATTTGAAAAGTTTACTATGTCATAGATGAATTATAAAAGTAATTTTTTCATTTTTCACAAATCTTACACATCCCTTCCCAAGCTCCAATTTTGGTGACCTTAAGACCCTTTTTAAATACTATTTATTGAAATAATATATTATTTAATCATAATAATAAAACTACTATGATAAAAATTGAGTATACAAAAAAATTAATTTTAAAAAATTTATTATATTTATAATTTTATAAGAGTAAAAATTTTTATAAAAATTTTTTTTGATAAATTTAACATATTTTTTAAAATAAAAATTTTACAAAAAGAGTATAGAAAATAATTATATTAATAAAAATTTTATTATATTTAGAGTTTTTCTAAGAACTGAATTATAATTTTATATATTTATTTTTTAAATTTTTATAAATACTAAAATATTATAAAATATAAAATTTAAATAATAATAATATTAAATAATTTTTTAAATTATTAAAATTATTTTTATCAGTTTAATTTAAAATTAATTATAATATATTTATTAAATTTTTTAAATATTTTTTAAAAGTATCTCTAGACTATTTTTTTTAAATCAAGGTTTTAGAAAATATAATGATTGAAAATACTGTATAAAAAAATTATCAAACATCATAAACTATAATTTTCACACTTGAACACAATTTTCACAACAATACCAAACAAAGCTTTAATCGACTTAATTTCTGAGAAGCCTCCTTGGGACTTCCCTTTCTGCCTTCTCTGCCTGTTTACAAGTAAACACCATAGTTTGAGAGTACTCTTTCAAAACTACTTCAAATGAATACATAATTTAAAAGCATTGGAGTAGCCTAAATATGCATACTTGCATGGTATCAGAAGCAATAGTAGTTGGGACTCTGCAAGTAATTTTTCCCATAGATTAGTCAGGCTACTACAAGCTCCATTACCTATAATTTGAACATGAGTGGTTCGGTGCTCTGTGTTCTTGTTTTGTTTACTAGTAATTATTCCAAGGAAAGCCATAACATTTACCTCAAATTTGATTATGTCATTACCTCTTTATCAATGCAGTGATTCTCGGAGAGATACTGGGCTGAAGTACTTAAAATTAAGATCTTTCCGATGGGTAGTACTTAAATTTAATATTGTAACGATCAGATAAAGAACTTATGTACCAACAATCTACAATAAAGACATGACACTGATGTTCTTTCATGCGACAGTGTTTTTGTTTTATAAGCCTGTGGCACTTACTGGTTGCCAGGTTCATGTTAACGAAAGGTAACCTTAATTTCCAAAATGATGAACTACATATAAGACATAAACAAGGAAATCGCGTATATGAAATTGAGCAAAAAGAGGAATGCCATTGAATTCCACAAATTAAATTAGTAATTACCTCGAAATTTAAAAGAATAAACAATTGGGAATTATCAATTCATGCCACTTTATAATCTTAAGCACTGACCGCATCATCTAAAGAGCGACCTGAAGAGATAATGTATCCATAGAACTCAAATGCACCCAAGGACGATGAGGGCCTTTAATAATGAACGCCTACTGCTA
Organism: Rhizophora apiculata; assembly: GCA_037832385.1. Classification (NCBI taxonomy): domain Eukaryota; kingdom Viridiplantae; phylum Streptophyta; class Magnoliopsida; order Malpighiales; family Rhizophoraceae; genus Rhizophora; species Rhizophora apiculata. The sequence continues at coordinate 3,202,290 of CM075440.1, forward strand.
ACAAAGCATCTAGCACATGAACAGTATCGCTCCGAGGAAAAACCAAGCAATTTAACGGCATTTGAGTGCCAAGGCACGACACTCATAGCTCCCAAAGTTGCCAGAGCAACCCATAACCTTGCAGACCAGATTAACAACATAATCTTGTAATGAATGATAGAAGAGAGAGCGAGCCAGAGGAAGCAATCACATCCAAGCAATGAGATGGGATTGTCTAAAAACACTTTGCTTGGCAAAACCACCCGCAATTGCGTTACTTTCTTGACGAATAAACTTGAACCCTCAATTTTTGTGGGAATTAATAAAGGCCTTCATAAACCAGATCTCATTTTATAATTTCCAATGCCCATCAACATTATTACTCACCAATAAAATAGCTTTGGTTACGTCAGACTATACATAATTTGCTTGTGTAAGGTATTTAATAATTAAGATTTTAATAAAATTAATAAATTTAATTATAATATAAAAAAATATTTATAAAAAATAAAAAAATATGATTTTTCACTAAAAGTTGAAGTGATGAAATGTTTACATATATCAGTGTATATAATTTTAAAAATTAAGTACTTTTTATGAATTTTTTAATGATATATTTTATTTATTATAATATAATAACTTAATGCAATTTTTATATATTTTAAGATTACTTAAATTTAAATTTAAAAAAATCTCATTTTTAACTAATTTTATTATTTTTTTTTTTTTATAAATGATCAAAACATTTATTTATAAATAAATAAAATTTTTATTTATTATATTATAATTAATCCAATTATTATGATATATATTAAATAAAAATTTTAAAATTTTAATTAAATTTTTATTTATAAAAATTATGAATAAAAATATATATATATATCAAATAATTGAATCATAATCAAATCCTATATCATATTAGGTATATAAGTAATAGTATTATAATTAAGTTATGGATATTATAAAAAATATTAATTAAATTTGATTTAAAATATACTAAAATATTTTTTTTTCTAAACTATCTTATATTTTGAATAATATTTATGGTAGTATCTAACCTTTTTTATAGAAATAATACGTTTCATGGTTGACTTTAACTTTGTTTCTTTTTTTTCATAATTTTCTTATTCATAAGATTAATGAAATGACTCACTTGATTTTTCTTTCTCATTTCTTCTTAAATAAATATAATAATTAGCTCATTAACATTCCATTTTTTTTTATTAATGTTATAATGAATTTGAAATGATTTCTATTTACACCAAATTATAGTTATCTATTATTAATCTTAACATTGTTGTAAAATGAAATCTCTTAATAAGTTTTGTTGTAAATTTTGTTATTTTAATAAGTGTTGTTACATAGTTCACAATACATAAATTCATGGTTGTAAGTTTTATTATAAGAATACTAACAAATGATTTATTTACAAAATAGAATAATTTTTTCACAAATTACAAATATTTTTTTTACACTTTTTATTTATAAAATAATTTTTTTTTTAACATTATTAACAACAATCGCTTTTTTAAATATAAATCTTAAATTATTTATTATTTTATTTTTATATTTATATTATAATTTTTATTCTTCATTATTTAAATTTATAATAAAGAATTTTCTTATTAATAATATAAGTCAAGATTTACAACGGTCAATAAATATTCATTTACTTATATCATTCTAAAAAATTGAATTTTTAAACAAAATAACAAGTAAAATATGCAAGTGAATTAAACTAATTATATAATTATAAATATTCATAATTAATTATAAAGCGAATAAAAAATAAAATATATTATAATTTTAAAAAATATATATTATAATATATGATTATAAATAATATTATTAATTTTAATAAATAATTAAATATTTTTAATTAAATATATTTAATATTTTTAAATAAATAAATATATTTCATTAAAAATATTAATATACCTTAATTATATTATTAATTATAAAATAATAATTTATTTTTAAATAAATTTTAAAATTTATATAATTAATAGTATTAATTTATTTAATTATTTTTATTTATAAATATTTTATTAAAATAATAAATATATAATTTATTTATACACGTTATTAAATATATTAATTTAATATTTTAATAATTAACGAATTATAATAATAATATACACATATTATTTAAATATTTTATATTAATTATTTTGATAATAAGTAAATTATAATTATAATATATATATATACATACATGACGTTAAATATAATAATATAATTATTTTAATAATTTAAAAAATTATAATTAAAAATATAATTTAATATTTATTAATAATATTTAAGTTTATAAAATTATTAATTATATATTTTTAAATTTTATTAATATATAAAATTTATATATATTTTAAAAAAATATATAATTATGTAATATAAGTTATAAATTTTTTTTTTAAAATCTTCGTGACTGTTCTTTAAACCATAAGATATGAAATTAACAATTTATGGTTGACTCAACCAAAAAAGAAAAAGAAAATTACAATCCTTACATAATTCGGTTCCCTTAATTCTTTAATCAATTCACAATTCCTCGGTACCATCTCGGGCCGGACCCCGTTCCTATATATATTCAAACAGTAACCGAAGCTTGACGGCTACCTTTTGCTTTAATATATATAAAAATTGACAATTCTTCATAATCGGTCACCGTTGCTCCTTTATCAAGGATTAAAGAAATTTGATAATTGCTTGAACTTTTTTTCTTTAATTTTTAAGATCAAGTAATTATTCTTTTATCGTAGAAGCCCTTAAAACACCAAATACCTTTATAAATGAAGCAGGTCTTATATTTTAATATAATTTATTAAAATTTTAAAATAAAATATTTTTTATTAAATATTAATTATATATTTTAAAATTAAATAATTATATATATGTATATATATTAATTTAATAATTAATTTCTCACTTTTAACCTTCATTGTAACCAAACAATTTGAAAAGAAATTTTTGTATTTATTAAAAAGAAAGAGGCTTGGTTAGTTTAAATTAAATACATCCATTAATACTTACATTAAGTTCAAGATTATATATCTTAATAATTAGACCATATTATGATTAGGTCTTTGATAAAAATACTGTTTGATAATATTCTAATAATAGTAGTTGAAAAATTCTAATACTTATTTGTATACAAAGAAAAAAAAAATTACTAAGATCAAAAAAGGGAGAGTGAAATTAAAATGTACTAATGTCATAACAAATATATCTAATATTATCATATAAAAAAGTTAAATATTTGTATATCTCTATCAAATTTTTAATATTAATCATACTATAATAGAAATTAAAATTTTATATTGTATAAATGACATTGTATATCACGTAGAGACAATTATTATGAAAGATGTTAAAATTTGTATAATTTTAATAATTTTTAATATTAATCATACAATAACGGTTAAAAAAACAAAAAAAAAAATTAATTAATTTTAATATTTTTTTTATTTTCAAATTGATTCCTAAGAAGATTTTCCTTAATTTTTGTTTTACTACTTTTCTCTAATGCATACGGGCAGTATCTGATTCACTGTTATGAACAGAATGCCTTTTTACACATGCTGTTTGCATGGGATTCTTGCCTTTTATAAGAAAGAAATTTATCAATTTATAAGCAAAGAGAAAGAAAAAAAAAAAAAATTCAAGCTTGCAGCAGAAACAAAAAGAAGAAGAAGAAGAGGAGGAGGAAGCCCTCTGCATGCGCCTTTGCTAACTTAATAGTTATACCAACCCTGATACTCTCTTTCTCACTGCATTTTCTTTTTCTTTCTCTTTTTTTTTTTTTTTTTCTTGAGCTCTTGATGTTGCTTTTTCTTCTTTGTTTTGTTTTCCATATTAAAAGATTTCTCCTTTGTTGAACATTGCATTTGAGGTTCTAAAGTCTAAAACTTTCCTCTCTGTTTCTTTTTTTTCCTTTTTCTGGGTATGTCTTTGTTGATTCTAAACCATAGAAAGTTCACATGAACCAAGAGAAAGAGTGATTGGAACTGTAAAAATGTCACCTTTTTTATTGTACATTTGTGGGTGAGGAGCAATTAGTCGCTACTGCTCTCTGCGAAAAGAGTGAGAAGAAATGTTTGATGTTCCTTTTTTTTCTTTTCTTAAAGTTATCATTCTCAGAAAATATCTCTTTGGCATGGAAAAGTAACAAGAATTTTGAATATGTGACTTAGTGGAAAATCCCAAATTGTTGAGGGATATTATCCTTGTAGAGGTAGCAAATAGTTCTCGTTGTGTGGAGTGTCTAAGCAGAATGCATTTAATAATATTCTTTTGCAATCTCTGTTCTTATGTTTTGTGCACCAATTTTTTGCAGGATGATGTGTTTAGTTTTAAAACTGAGTATCATTTTTTTACACTGCTGTTGTTGAACAAGATTTATTCCCCTATAATTGCATGATCTTAATTATTAAAAGGTTAATGTCATTTTTATCTTCTCCTCTGTGTTGCTTTCTCTCTGTTGTTTTTTTATGGGATGAAATGTGCACTGGTTAACATTTAAACTTGCCACGCCATTTTCCTTTTTCTGTTGGACAGAGGTATTGTTCTCATTTGAAGGAAATTATTATTTTGATATTTTGCTGCACTATCATAAGCCTCATAATGTCATTCACACATCTCTTTTTTTCAATCCCTTTATTGCACCACATTCCTTTAAATTCTTCCTGTGGCAGCCAACTTGAGTCTTGTCTCATGATATGACTTCAGTTGAGATTGATCTTGTACTACTCCTTTGGCCTTTGGTTTTGCTGCTTTCAATATGTGCAATCTTCCCATGAATTCTTCCTGCCTCCATGCTTTCTTGACAGTTCCCAAGCTGCTTATATGTAATATGCCAAGGCCAAAGGGAAATGCATCAGCAGCTGCTGAGCCATTAGAAACCAAAAAACCTGTTGAGTCTGATGAGAGGGCTGATCTTCATGAAATGTATTATCCTGAGGAAGCGATGGATGAGGAGTTTGAATATGAGGAAGCAGAGCAAGAAATAGAAGAATTATTGGAGGTTGAAGAAGATGAGGATTTAGAAGGAGAAGAAAAGGAAGAAGAGAAAGGGGAGGAGGTTGATGTAAACAATGTCAATGAAACTGATAATCAGGAAAGTACTGAAACTAGTGAAACAAAAATTGAGGATGAGGATGAGAAGTCTAAACATGCTAAGCTTTTTACCCAACCCCCACATGGTGCTGAAGTATATATTGGCGGCATTCCTAATGATGCTTCCGAGGAAGAGTTGAGGGGCCTCTGTGAATCTATTGGAGAAGTTACAAAAGTAAGTTCAGCTGCTATTTACTAGGTATCCACTTAGTTTCGTAAATGTAAATGTAAATGTAAATGTAAATGTTTTAGCCATCTAATCTTGTCTTGGCAGGTCCAAATTATGAGAGGCAAAGATTCAATTGAGAACAAAGGCTTTGCTTTTGTGACCTTTAGAAGTGTTGAATTGGCTTCTAAAGCCATTGATGAGCTCCACAATACTGGATTCAAGGTGCACACCCTTTTATTTCTTTCAAATCATGGACCTGGTCTCCACATTTATTAACGGCTTTTTGTGGTCCATGTGACCTTGTGACCGAAAAACTGGTGTTAGTTTTGATGCATAATTGGTGATGTAAAAAGGAAACGTAAAGCACAATAAACTATTTTTTCAGAGTTGCTTCTGTGGTCGTGCTGAAGTTTGATAACTCTGCTTTAATCACTGAATGCCATTTCTCAGGGTAGAAGGATTAAATGCTCAACAGCTCAAGCAAGGAATCGATTGTTCCTTGGCAATGTTCCTAGAAGTTGGGGGGTGGATGACCTGAGGAAGGCTGTTACAGCGGTTGGCCCTGGAATTACTTTTGTGAAATTGATGAAGGTTAGTGCAAACAACATCCTTGGCTATTTATCTATTTATTTTCTCTCTTTTCCTTTGTCTTCTCTGGTCTATCTTTATATATTAGTAGCATAAAGCTTTTGCCACTGAAACCGTCCTTAGTTTTTCTATTTTTATTGCATTTATATATTTGTTCTGGATCTGTGCTAAGCTTATTGTATACAAAACAATTGCAGGATGTTACAAACTACAACAACAACAGGGGCTTTGCTTTCATTGACTACTATAATAATGCATGTGCTCAGTATTCTAGGCAGAAGATGATGACCCCAAACTTTAAGCTGGGAAACAATGCTCCAAAGGTGGGCTGGCCTGACCCTAAAAAGGCCGAGTCTTCTGCTTCTTCACAGGTCTGGTAAAAAATTTCCAATTTTATCAACATTGGTTTCTTCCCTTTGATGACATTCACTGTTGCTTTGTGGCAATCTGCAAATTAGTATGTCTTTTTTCCTCCTTTCATCGGAAAATGAATTCTTGTTAAAATAGCAAAATGGAATGAAACTGCTAAAAAAAAAAGTTTCTTCTTATTGCATAGACACTGCTTTGTATAAATTTATTCGGTTGTGTTTTCCTTTCCTTGATAGTTGTATTAGTATGTTCTGCTATGCGAATAAAAAGAAAAATATTGAAGGCATGTTTGATAAAAAGGATTATTATTAGATTGTACTGCTCTGTGTCTACAGAATCAGAGATGGAGGGACAAGGGGAAGTGGAAATTGGTAAATTGGAATTGTTTCTTGTTCAGCAATGACTTTCTTAGCTCTATGATTGATTTAATGGGCTGATTTTTTTTGTCTAAACATTAACCAATTTCCCAGATGGTCCACATGGGCTGAATTAGTTCCTCATGGCCTTTTTGCATTATAATGTTTGATGTCTTGCCCTCCGAATATCAGATGTGGTCAATCTGACATGAGCTTGTCTCATACAGGTGAAGATAATATATGTGAAAAACTTGCCGAGTAATGTAATGGAATACCAGTTGAAAAAGCTATTTGAATACTTTGGAAGAATCACGAAAGTGGTTCTGCCAGCAGCAAAGTCTGGACAGGAGAATCGTAGAATTGCTTTCATACATTTTGCAGATAGCTCTAGTGCCACAAAAGCACTGAATAATGCCAACAGATTTGAACTAGATGGTGATAATTGCTTCAACCTCACGTTTTTCTTAAGTGAATGCAAATAATATGGACTAGTATTTATTTATTTTAGCTTGGCTGATATATTTTTAGGCCAAGTTTTGGAGTGTTCTCTTGCAAGACCTCAGGCAGATCAAAAGTCCATCAGAGGTTTCAATACACAGGAGTCGGTTTTGCTTCCAAGTTACCCACTTCCTCCTGTTCATGGTTTAGTTGGCAGTCCATATGGTGATCTTGGAGCAGGATCTGCTGCTGCAGGCTTTGTGCAGGTCAGAAGATATGCATGTGCTTTGTTTTCTAAGACATTCTGTGTGCGATAAGTTTAGATATGCTCCTTGGTCTAAAGTAGACTGTTTGATTTATGTTCATCATAGACAATTTGAAATTAATATGCATGAGTACTACCTAATATCATATCTGTCTAAGGGTCAACTTCGTGACTCTTGTGTGGCTTTGTTAAACTCAAATGCACACTTGAGTGCTCACTTCCTTAAAAAAAAAAAAAAAAAAAACACACACACACACAGACACAGAGTCACATACTTGAGTGTAATTCAAAAAGGATTCCCAATAAACACCATCAAGGTTGTTTGGTTTCCTCTTGACTTTTGGTTACTCTAAACGTCTGCATTTCCTTTGGAATTGATCACAGATTGGAACAATTTGTTTACATTCTGAATGACTTCCAAGCTAGGCTTGTGGGGTACTCTAACCTTACGATTGTGGATCAGAATTTCTTACTCAAAAAATTCATATGATTTAGGCCCTTGATAATGTTTGCATTAATTCATACAGGCTACAATCCGAGGAACTAATATTATATGTTTGGGTTATGCCTCCTATTCTCATTTCTCTTCATGCGCGGTTGCCTGTGTCAACACTATGTATAAACAAGGATTCAAGAATATCAAGTGTGGTTTCTGAAACCTATTACCCGGACAAGAGTTTCTTGTATCATTTGTATATATTTTTCATGCTTCTCCCTTATTAAATCTTCGGCTTTCGACCAATATTTTGATTACTTTTTGCAGCCATTGATATATGGAGGGAGGCCAACTGCTGCAGTGACAATGACACCAATGCTTCTGCCAAGTGGTCAGATTGGATATATCCTGTAAGCTTAGTTGGCTATCTTTGGCATGATGATATTTTATGTTTGTTGTTTCTCCAATTTAATATTAATTGATCATCTGCTAATTGAGTGATCCAAGAGATGCACTATACCAAAACAAGATTCTTTTTTTGGGGGGGGGAGGAGGAGTGAGGGTGGAGTTTACGGCCATTGCATCGTATTTACTGAGTTGCTTGTAGGTGAAATTGTGGTTGCCGCTTCTGTCTCAGTGTTCCATTAGGTCTTGAGCAATGTCATTTTTAGGTCAGCCATTTCTCTGCACAATTTTCCTGCCACACCACTCGACATATCGTAACTAGGATTTTTGGATGTGGCCAATGGGCTATACAAATGAGAATTAGCCTGTTGAGATTGATAAACTTGCATGTCTTTATGGTTTTTGCCTCCAGTGCATTAAGAAAATGATTATTGATTTCGTCATCCATGTCCGGCTGCTATGGCTACATAGATGACACCAGAACTCGAGGAAATACCTATTGTTCTATTCACCTACACTTTTCCCCTTCCTTGGCATTGAGCATCTTCCATTGTTCCTGAGCTGCAAAATACCGAAACTTTTATGCAAAAAAGAATAGCAGATAGTCAATACTTCATGTGCCTTGGAATGAAAAGTTGGTTACCATTTTTTGATGTCATTCCTTTTCCCCTGCCAGGGAACCTCCTGGACTACTGCCACACGTCCCACAACAAACAGACATTATCACGGGAGGCAGCAGAAATGGCAGTTCAAGTAGGGGTAAGCAAGGCAGCGATGGCAACCAGTGTTGTAGATATCAACCATATTAACTGCTTTATACATATGCTTATCTCCAGGGTGCAAGGGACTGATCTGCTTCCCTTCTTATCACCTTAAACTCTAAACTTGTTAAGTAAATGACAAAAACAGTTTGACTTAAGTTATCAAAGGGTCATGGAAGTCCTTCCTGTGGGTTATTACTTATAAGGTACAGGAGCTGCTTTACACACACACACATAAATATACAGAATTCCAGTTCACATCCGTTTTTTTTGGCAATGTTGTGCTTTGTATACAAACTTGCGAACATTGCCAGACCTGTTCCAACAACGGTCCCTTGCATAGCTACTAAACTCCTGCACAACATGACCACGAACAGTAACATAAAATGGCCTGACGCCTGGTGTTGGATGAACTTAGACTGCCCAAACTCTTTTAACCCTGCACTGACTAGCCCCCCAAATTGTAATGAATTTCGTTATAAATGGCGATTAATGACAGCGGTAATGAGAACTTGTGTTGCCTTAATACCTGCAACTAAAACTAATAGCTGTCGTGAACTTCCCAATTTACCAAACGGTACGCGAATATCAAGAAAAACATAAAAATCAAAAGCACACCCGATTTACATGAAAAAACCTCCAAATTGAAAAAAATCATGGCCAAAAAAGAGAAAATATACTCAGGAAATTCAACCCCTCCAACGCCTTTAAAATGCAGTGAAAAGAAATCAAAAGGGCGTTCAGAGACAAGTCATCCACCCATAAGCAAGTCTCAATCAAAATTCTGTCAAACTTATGTGCTTGGAGAAAGACTTTTAGGAGTAATGACTAGAAGTTGACAATGAATGTTTTAGGAGCAATGACTAGAAGTTGCCTCTAGCTAGTTCTTTCTTGGGATTTATTTTTTGAAGTCCCTTTATCCTTGGACGAAGGCTAAGTCCAGATGAAGTTCTGCCAAGTACCGTCTCCTCTAGCAGTTGGCAGGGTAATGCTTGTGGGGGAAATTCAACATGGACAATGTCATTTCTTCCATGTCCGGGATGCATCTCCTCATTGACCCTTTGAGGCTTCAATTTATTTATTTTTTTCTTCTTTTGTTTCCGCCCTCATCATTTCTCTTATTCATTGTGCATGCACTTTGCCTTGAAGGCACTCACTTCTTGACTTTTTAAGTATTGAAATTAAATACATATTCATATTTTTAATGTCATTTAGTAACTTAATTTTTTGAGTTCAATGATTTTTTAATATAGTCTCAAAATTTTATAATCAAAAAATAGTATGTTAAAATTATATTGCTCCTCATCTATGACTATACCATTGCCTCATCTAATTACTTAAATGTTTGAGTTTCTATTATAATTACAAAGATTAAGGTGTTGGGTAAAATGATTTCTTGGCACTTGTTCTTTTATTATAATGATGACACTTTAATTTATTTTCTGCGACTTTCACGTTTTTGGAATCATTATAAAGCTTTTCCCTTTTTTCTTTTGGCTAATGCAACACGTGCAACATGCACCTTTGACTCTAAGAATCAAATAAGCTTTTATGGGGTCGGGATAGGGAGCCTGAAGGTTGCATTAGTATACAATGCATCCTGCGTTTTGGCGTGGAGCCAATTCTAGACCGTTGCCCCGGTTGAGTTCTCAATGTTTGCTTGCAAGGGAAAATGCTTGACTTACCGACAATCCTACGAGTACATGTTGGCTTAAACTTTCCTCCGAATGTCCTAAAGAGCAATCTTCCTTGGAGTGTAAGTTTTACTTAACGTGCATGATGAACCATAGACTATGCTTTCTCTATCAAGTTAAAACAATTCTCTCTAACCCCAGTTTTACCGTCATGCGTTATTTTTTCTATCAAGGAAATAAAAAATGATGGAATTACTATGTTTAAGGAAAAAAAAAAAAAAATTTTTTTTCTTTCCTTCTCAAAAAAACAAGGAAACATAGAATGATGACCAACAAAAAGTATAGAAAATTACTAATAAATTACTTTTCATCCTTCTGATAAGTTTAAACCTAAATCAAATGAAAGAATGCAAATTCTTACTTTCTCCCAACCTCCAAAAAGAAAAAAAAAAAAAAGAAAAAAAAAAAGGGAGAAAATTCAGGAAAGTGCATCTCTGGAAACTTTTATGTCCCTTTCCTCTATCAAAATCTAGAAATTGGTACTCCTTCCCTTTCCATTCGAGCGGGCTCTTTTTTGACTTAAAGTTGGTACTATTTATTGATTACCATGGCCCATCTGCCATCACATTCATAAATGATACATATGGCCATAGCACCCTAGCATGAAGACCAAAATTTTCAAACAAAATGTCACTACAGAAAAAATTATTATTTGAAATAAACAAAAAAAAAAATCACCTTATGAATTAAAATGAATCCTTTTTCTGTTCTGTAAAATGGGGTCGTTCAAATTTCTCTATGTTATGGTCATGTGATAAGTGTGGATCAATTCATGTACTCAACATCATCAATTTTTTTTGTTTGGAAATGTCTTCAAATCAAAGGTTTCTGTTAATAGAAGCGAATAGATTTTTTCTTTCCTAATGTATTAAAGATTTTATCTTTGAACTTTGAATTTGCTCATAACAAATCAAACTCAACGAACCCATATTAGTGTCATCATAATATATTTGTTTCTCTAATTAGTTAGCCCAATTATATCCACTTACTTAGCAGTTAGCCCCCTCTGTTTTGGAAAAAAAAAACAAGAAGAAAAAGCTTGAAACCTTGGTTGGCCTGATTTCATAAAATTAAAGCACAATTACCAACTTTTTCTTGAACTTCAAAACAAATCGTGGGTTGCCCCATATTTGTAGTACAATAATAGAAAGGAGAGAACTTAAATCTATATACATCTATAGCGTACAAAAATTAAAAAATTACAAATAAATAAATACTAGTGAATATAAATTTATAAATATATAAATATAATTATATATTATAATTAATAATGATTGAGTGAAGTAAATGCATGTAAATTTACGTGTATTTTACGCAATTTCTATAATGGAACTTAAAAGATAAACAGTCGGTTTGGTTGAAATTAGGCGCGTTCGTGGCAGGGGCCGATAATGGAGAGCCTAACACGACAAGCAACGACAGGGTCCAACGTGGAGATTATATTATAGATTTAAGAACAGAAGCAAAGAACAAAGCAGAAGAAGAAGAAAAGATACAAACTTTTCAACCAAACAGACGTCCCTCAATCCGCTTTCTCACCTTAATTCCAAGTTTCATCAAATAATCATCAATGGCTTCACACACGAGGCCACGCTCGTCTGATTCCTATGCACCCTCTGCACCTTTTATGCCCGACTCCTACCGGCGGCAGCAGCAGCAGCAGCAGCATCAGCATCCTTATAATTGGGGTTATGGATCATACGGGCAGACCAGTTCTTCACATGGGTACTCGGGTTTTCCGCCAGGGACGCACCCAGATGTGATTAGAAGCTTCGAGATGGTGGATAGAGACCGGAGCGGTTTCATAGACGAGAATGAATTGCAACAAGCTTTGTCTTCTGGGTACCAGAGGTTTGATATTAGGACTATCAGGTTGCTCATGTTTTTGTTCAAGAATCCCCGTGAGCCTCTTCGAATTGGTGAGAGTTAAATTTGCTTTTGTTTTGGGTTAGATTCTTTGTTCTTGGTTTTTTGTAGTATGGGGCCAGTTTTGATGATCGGCAATAGGTGGATAGTGACAATTTTTGTTGCTTAAAGTTTCAGAATTTTATTTATTGCTCTGAAAAAGTTCTGTTTGAGTTCCATTACTATTACTAATTTTGTCTATAATCTTATGGCTTCTGCTTTGAAAATTTTAAGTGCCTTAAATATATTGCCATCTTGTCTCTGAAATTTGTAACCTAAATCTTCAGGGTTATGCTGGCTTTTCTAGAAGTATATGTCTATGGTTTTGACTTGTAGTTGCAATTAGCTTTTTCCTTCCCTTTTCCATTTCTTTGACTGGTTAAAGTTTCCATTTGTGTGGTGGCGTAACCTTTAGATTACTTATCTTTTCTTCCACCTTTTAAACTGTGTATCAACTAATGCAGATACTGATGTTTGCTAAACTTTTCTGTTGCAGGGCCTAAAGAGTTTGCTGCTTTGTGGAGTTGTCTTGGTCAATGGCGTGTATGTACTCTTTTTTTTTTATTATTTTTTTGCTTCAGTTGATCTTATAATATTTTGAGTTGATGATTGAAACTAGGCATTGTGACATCAGTTATAGATCTGTTTGACAATTAAGAAATCCCATTAGCCAAAGGGAGTACAAAAAAAGAAGAGGAAGAAGAAGAAGAAAATAAAACCATTAAAAAAATTATAAATCTTAGTTCCTTGTGATGTTATTGTTGTTGCTACCAGCCCTTAAAAACTTGATATTAGCAAGCATAAAACACTGCATGGCCATCAAGGTAATAGAAGGGTAGTGCTATGTAAAAGTGTTTCTGTTGTGATTTATTCAATTTTTAGGCCTGAAAGAACAATGAAGGATTGCAGTTTCTTTATTGTTGGGATAGGCCTCTTTTTTTTTTATCCTTTTGGCTTATTCACAAGAGTAGCATTAATCAGATTGTGCTAACTTTCATTTGTCAGAAACTAGAAAGACTTGCTTTTACTTCTTGTTGCACTTTTAAATAACTACCAATTTCTTTTGCATCAAATTAAAGGTAACAAAACAATGCTAGATGTCGCAGCAAATCTATCTTTATGACTTGTAAATTTTTGCCTAGGAAACAAGAATATAGGTTTCCAGAATGTTGTTGCTGCCATGAAATATATAATCATTATAATCCATCTGTTGTGGACAAGAGGAAGGCAGATATATTATAGTCCTAAGTGGGTGTCCTTTTGTTCTGCTGGAAGGAAACTGTTGGTTTTCTCAGTGCAAAGTGTTCATGCACTTGATTCAAGCAAAAGAATCATTTTCCAGATCAGGCACTTTTCATTCCGTGGCTTGTGCCTTTAAGACAATATACTCATGTATCTTCATGGAATTGCTCTTTTAGTCATTGAAACACTATTGCTAAATTTAATTGCAGGGCGTGTTTGAGAGATATGACAGAGATAGGAGTGGGAAAATCGATTTGTTTGAACTGAGGGATGCTCTCTATGGTCTTGGATATGCAATCCCACCTTCCGTTCTTAAGATTCTGATATCCAAGTATGATGATGGAAGTGGCAGGAAGATTGAACTCAATTTTGACAGTTTTGTTGAGTGAGTTGCTTATCTAATACGTACAAATGTCCCTGCCCTTTTGTGGCTTTGGATCTAATTGTAGTTATGTTTTTTTTTTTTGGTTCTTTTAAACTTGCAGGTGTGGGTTGATTCTGAAGGTGAGATGCAATTTCTTTTTAGTTATTCAAAGTCTATTTACATGCTCTTTTCAATTTTGTCGTTGGCTGAATAAATAATGTGCTATATGGCATGTTAAGGCAGTCATTCAGCCAAAAAACTCAATCTTTCAATCGTGATTTCTCAGGCAGGCTTGTTTTCTCCATTTGATACATAACTCGTATGATTTCAGGGTTTAACCGAGAGGTTTAAGGAGAAGGATTCACGCCGTACAGGTTCAGCGGCATTTGGTTATGACGAATTCATGTCCATGGTTATCCCATTTCTTGTATCTTATGATTGATCACAGGGCTTTCCATACAATTCTTGTACTGTTTTATTAGATTTCATACGATTGTTGGTTTAATAGCTATTGAATTTTTTAGTGAGAGCTTGTACATGAGTAGTGAGAATTGCAGAAATGTTATCTTACTTTGAGCCAAGGCTCTAATCTTTGTTAGAACTATCTATAGTGTGAGCAGAACTTAAATTTTTCTGGGTCTTATTTCATTCTATACTAAATTTAAATTACGTTCATGACACCCACTCATCCTTCTTACAAAGGAAACAATGGTTTCGAATGCGGAATTTGAACTTGTGACTTCAAGGTAATGAGACTTGCTTGCTAGTAAGCTGCTCTTGCCTCTGTGCATGCATGTAAGAAGGTAAACTTCTTCATTATTTCTCCAACGTTTGCAACCTCACATGGACTTTAAGCATCCAACAAGATAATAAAAAAAAAAAAAAAAAAAAAGACGTATTGTAGCACACAAAGACTCATGTTAGTGGGGTCTAAGAAACAGTTAAATTATTTTTACGTTTTACAAATAAAAAGTGTTTTAGCAATTTAAACCCGTGATTATCATATCATAATAGAGTAGTTATATCGTAGTTAAGTGTCACTCTAAATTCTATAAAATAATCAACCAAATCTCAAGAAAAAGTCATCCGCTGAACCATCTCGTTAGGCGGCAGAAAGGGTGTTGATAAATGTGCGAGTTTGTTGCTGTCATTGTGGACCTCAAGCTCCTACCTATCTTTAATGGGAAAGTGAAATCGTTTCCTTTTCAATCTTATCCTCTATGGGCCGCTGCTGATGCCCGATGCCGTAGCTTGTATATCTAATATAAAAGCAGGGTGTCCATGACATTGAAAGCTGACCACCGTCCCACTACACATGTTTCACACCGATATTATACAATAACAAAAGTTTTGCTGTTACTATTTACTTAATTTCACCGTGTTTATGTTTTTTAAATCTCATAAATTTTATATTTTTAAATATAATTTAAAATTCAAAATTTTAAAAATGAAGATCTAAATTATTTTTTTAACAATAATCAGGTCAAAAATTCATAAATTTTTAATATTTTTAAACTTATTTTTTAAAAAAATAAAATAAAATTTAGTGTTAATGTTATTTAACTAATAAAGAACTTAGGCCTTATTCTAAATTTCAGTTTTTCATGAAATGATCAGTTTAATTTTATAATATTAACAACAATAATGACAATTATAAAAATTATTATAAATTTTAGAGAATAATTAAATTTTTATAAATCTTTATATTTGATTTTTTTTTTTTTTAATTAATTATATTATTTATTTTGTTATTTATTATTAATATTTTGAAATTAAAAATAAATGTGAGTTAAGCAATAAATTAGAAAAAAAAAAAAAAATCTAACTTATTCTCTCTCTCAGGCTGGTTAGAACCAACAATTTTATCTAACTAAATCATAAATTATCTTTTACATTAAAAAACTAAACTAAAATATTTTTTCAACCATATGTTAGCTCATCATCTAATTTAATTCCACTCGTCCATATCATCCTTTGAAAATTAATTAATACGATCTATCTTGATAGATGTTGACATGCTTTAGTATCTTACATCATATCTTTTTTCATACATTTCTAATTAGTGCATATCTAGTGGGGCATTGAAAACTAAATAGGTTTAACTTTCTAAACATATATAACTCATTATCTAATTTATCTCTAATTTAGCATAATAACTTGTGGAAGTTAATTGGGAATCAGCTCTCTTCTCTAATATTGCTTATGGTGCTTTATTTATATTTAATTGTTTGGGCAATTCAACCTTTCCATTAATCATACTCAAACAAACACATTAATCATACTTCATATTTTATTATCATTAAAATACAATATAAAATTTTAAGGTTATAACAAAAATAATTTTATGAAATTAATAATATATATCATGATTTAATATATAAATTTTTTGAATGATTTTAATTAAGTAATAAACTTTGTGAATTGAGATAAAGATAAACTCTAAATACATTTCTAGTTTTTCACACAATATAGTTAACAAAAGTTAAGAAGTTAGAGTGGGAAATAAATATCATTATCCTTTATTTATTATATCAAGCTTTCGAGTTTATATTCAACAAAAATCAACGATAACAATAACATGGCATAATATATTTCTTCCTTGATACATTGTATGTACTTTTCTTAATTTTCGCTTTCTGCCATGATGGATGAGAAACTAAAGATTACCATATTCTTGTATGACATGAACACTTTCGACCTATTTTACCCTGCATTTATAGCGCTGCGTGTAGATGATACCAATGATTCGGATACAACACCATGAACAAGGGTCAGAAACAGCCTAAACCAAAAAGATGTGCAACACACTAAACCCAACCAACTAAGTGTGGTGGCATCTCCAACAGAGATGCTAAAAACACTAACCAAATGGTGCACAAGAGCCTTTAACAAACTTCACAATTGAAGGCAATTCCCAGAGAACAGGCTCAATAAAGTTCACTTTCCTTGTGAGTATGAATCACACAATCTGAAGTCGAGTACAAAACACATGTCAGCACATAGCCACCCTTCATTTGATTCTCATCCAAAAAGGAACCATCGGATTTGATCGATGGAGCCCAGGACTATCTTCCCAGCACAGGTTGAGCAGGCACCAGCCCTGCAAGAATATGGCAGATCAGCTCCTGCACTCTCAGCTGCATCTAGGATATATGTGTCATCCGGAGGCTTCAAACTCATGCACCTCATCATTTGGTCCAATCAGCTTAATCTTGTAGGTTGCCATTGATGCTTTGAAATTGTGGGACTATGCTAAACCAAAAGAATTGAAGATGCTCCCCACTGATCCCAGTGAGCTTGGACTCTTGACAATGGTGCTTTGGGAGGGCAATCTCACAGTTGCCATCTTTAAACCTGAATACAAGATGGACTTGTCAGGGAGATCTTGCACACAATAAGAGTTACTATAGTTTCATTTTAAAATTGATTTAGAATCACAATGCAATACCAAACTACCGAAAAAAAAAAAAAAAAAAATTTAAGGGGCAGGCCAGGACAAGGGACAAATTTCTAAATCTCATAAATTGTTGTTAAAACCTTAGGATAGCCCAACCTGTTAATTGGCTGTGTTTCAAATTGTAGCATACAATGAAACGTAATGCACTCAATGATCCATACTACCAGACAGCCCCTTTTATGCTGTACTTAATCAGAGTTCAAAAGTAACAAAAGGAACCAAAAGAACTAGCAAGAAATCGGGTCCCTTCAACTCGCTTCGGACTCGTTAAACACCCAACCTTGAGCACACAAGTTACATAATTTTGGAATCCAATATTTTATATGTTGCCATAATCAAGTTTACATAAAAAATAAAACCAAAGCATACCCTAAGACAGATGATGCACAGAGCACAGTGAAGAGAAGCAAGTTCATTGGCTTTCTGCTCTTCACTCAAAGCTCCCACAAACAAAAGATATCATAGCCAAAACTAAGATAGAGCTTTTTATTCTCCCTAGATGTCACAGAATTACAATTTAAACCAAATTTGCTGCCTTGTGATGGCACAAGGAGTCCACCTGGTTATAGCAAGACCATAACACAAATATATGCACACAATCCACACAATTGGATTTAGAGAACAGGAAGGCAGAGATTTGGGTGCTAATTTAGCCATCAATCAAAAACCTTGCAAGCAAGTAGGTTCCCTGGTGACCTGTAAAGCTAGGGATGCAATAAGTTGACTTGTATGCCAGTTCCCAATGCTAAACTGGAATTTGGAGATTTAATTTTACATAAAAGCAACCATCATGACACACATGCATAGAAAACTCACATGGCAACCTTGTGCTACACAAGTGTAGCATTTATCAAAAGACAGAAAAATCAGGACTAGTATGATTTTCCATTACTTCATGCACTGCTTCACAGAGAGATTCATTCTCAACTAGTGGAAATTAGTTCGCACATGCAAAAGGGAAAAAAAAAAAAAAAAAAGAAAATGAGGGGAAAAGAAAGACTGACATGCATCAATTGAAGACACGCCGTGTTAATCTCAAAACAACAATGTTACCGAAGATTACACGGAAGTAATCAAACGAAGAGAAAAATAACACCAGAATTTTATGTGATTCGGTCGATGTGACGTACATCTATAGGAAAGGCAGAGGGAATACTTTTATTAATAGAGAGAGTTTGTGTTATTGGATACCAAGAGTGCGACTCTCCTCCCTACCTTATCTCAACTCACATAACCCTAATATGCCTATATATATTTATAGGGATATAAAACAAGGGTCAAAAGAGTAATTTTAATTCAATTAGAATACAAGGCATATCCTAACAAATCTCTACCTTATATTGTATTCTCAAAACATATAACAAAATAGAATCCTTCTGTCTCTCCTCCAAATGGCCCCTTAGGGCCAGTCAATCAAAACGAACACCAATCAAGTCCAAGCAATGCTTGAACTTACTAGTTAAAACTGGTTTCGTCAACATGTCAGCTGGATTATCTGCAGTAGCGACCTTTTTCACTAAAATCAAACCTTGAGAAATAACATCTCACAAGAAATGATATCTGACATCAATGTGTTTGGTCCTCTCATGATACACTTGATTTTTAGTCAAGTGTATAGCACTCTGACTGTCACAGAATACGGTGGTAGTTTCCTGTGATAAACCCAAATCAGTGACCAGACCTTTCAACCAAATAGCTTCCTTGACTGCTTCTGCTATTGCCATGTACTCAGCTTCAGTGGTGGAAAGAGCAACTGTTGATTGCAATGTTGCCTTCCAACAAATGGCACTGCCTGAAAGGGTAAAAATATAACCAGTTGTTGATCTACTTTTGTCAAGGTCACCTGCATAGTCAAAGTCCACAAAACCAGTAAACAACCTACTACCTCTACTGAACATCAGTCCTACATCTGTAGTGCCTCTAAGATACCGAAATATCCATTTAACTGCTTGCCAATGTGCTTTCCCAGGGTTAGCCATATATCTACTGACCACACTGACTGCCTGTGAGATATCTGGACAAGTGCAAACCATAGCATACATAACACTGCCCATTGCCCTAGAGTATGGAACACGTGACATATATTCCTCCTCCTTTAAGCTATTGGGTGACAAAGAGGTTGAAAGTCTGAAGTGTGATGCCAAAGGAGTACTTACCGGTTTGCAACTCATCATCCCAAAACGATCAAGAACCTTCTCGATGTACCTTTTCTGTAAAAGGCGCAACTCTCCTACTTTCCTGTTTCTGATGATCTCCATGCCCAAAATCCTCTTTGCAGCTCCCAAATCTTTCATCTCGAAATCTCTACCAAGTAGCTTCTTCAAACTATTGATCTCAGATATACTTGTAGAGGCAATAAGAATATCATCGACATATAGTAGCAGATAGACAAATGATCCATCACGAAGCTTCCTATGGTAGACACAACTGTCATACCCACTCCTTAAGTAACCATGGCCAACTATAAAGCTGTCAAACTTCTTATACCATTGTCTAGGAGACTGCTTTAAACCATATAGAGATTTCTTCAACCTGCAAACTTGATCCTCCTTGCCTTCAATCTGGAAACCCTCGGGTTGATCCATATAGATAACTTCCTCAAGATTGCCATGTAGAAATGCAGTTTTGACATCAAGCTGCTCTAGTTTCATATCATACATAGCAACCATAGCTAGAAGTACACGAATGGAAGTATACTTCACAACTGGAGAAAACACCTCATTGAAGTCAATCCCTTCTTTCTGGCTATAGCCCTTTGCAACCAGATGTACCTTATACCTTGCATCTTCAACTCCTGGGATTCCCTCTTTCTTCTTGAAGATCCATTTGCAGCCAATAGTCTTCTTATCTTTGGGAAGTTTCACTAAGTCCCAAGTCTGATTCTTATGCATGGACTCAATTTCTTCGGTCATAGTAATACTCCACTGGGAAGATTCGGCACAAGTGACAGGCTCTGAGTAGTTTCTAGGTTTATTGTAGTCCACCTCTTCCGCTACTGCCAAACAATAAGCAAAATCTGAGTATGAAAACCTGGCTGGTGGCTTGATAGTCCTTCTGGGTCTGTCTTTGGCGATACTATACGGCTGTGCCTATTGAGTATCTAGAGTATCCTCGTCTGTTTCTGAAGTGCCAACCCGAATCAGTTGACTTGACTTAGAAGGAATATTACTTTCAAACTCCACCTGCTGTCTGGAACTTCCAATATCTTCATTGTTTGGCCTTAAGACTTCCTCTTTTGGATGCAGCATAGCGGATTCATCAAATGTCACATCTCTGCTGATGAGGAATTTTGGAGACTTAGGGTCTGGACACCACAACCTATAACCTTTCACACCAGAAGCATAGCTAAGGAAAATGCATTTCTTAGCCCTCGGTTCAAGCTTTCCATCATTAACATGAGTATAAGTAGGACAACCAAATATCTTCAAATCAGAATAATTTGCAGGTTTGCCTGACCACACCTCTTCAGGTGTCTTACACTTAATGGAAGTAGAAGGAGATCGATTTACCAACCAACAAGCTGTATTAACTGCTTCTGCCCAAAACTCCTTGCCCAAACCTGCATTGGATAATAGACATCTAGCTTTCTCTATCAAAGTCATGTTCATGCGTTCTGCAACTCCATTCTGCTGTGAAGTTTTTACAACTGTGCGGTGTCGAACAATGCCTTCGATTTTGCAAAACTCATTGAATTCATTATTGCAAAATTCAAGGCCATTATATGTTCTCAGCCTCTTAATCTGCTTCCCAGTCTGCTTTTCAAGTAAAGTTTTCCACTGTCTGAAGATTCCAAACACTTAACTTTTCTGTTTCAAGAAATCGACCCAAATTTTGTGAGAAAAATCATCAATGAAAGTGAGCATATAAGTAACACCCATACCTTTAGAGAGAACCTGAGAAGGACCTCAAAGATCTGAATGGATATAATCCAATGTTCCCTTTGTTTTATGGATGGCTGTATTGAAGCTCAACCTCTTCTGCTTCCCAAAAACATAATGCTCATAAAATTCCATTTTTTCAGTGTTCTGACCACACAAAAGACCTCTCTTACTCAAAGCAGCCTTGCCTCTATTACTCATGTGTCCCAACCACATGTGCCACAACTTTGTCACGTCTGAATCTGAAACTGAAGTAGAAACTGCAATTGAGTCTGTGACTGTCGAACCATGCAAGAAATACAATGTGCCAATTCTGGCAGCCTTCATCAATACAAGAGCACTTCTGGAAACCTTCAGAACTCCACCTTCACACCTAATCTTGCAGCCATTCTTCTCAAGAGTGCCCAATGAGATAAGATTCTTCGTCAAATCTAGAATGTGTTTGACCTCAGACAAGGTCCTAATGATACCGTCATGCATCTTGATCTGCATTGTACCAATCCCAGCAACCTTACATACGTGATCATTACCTAACAGAACACCACCATTGATTGGCTTGTAAGTGGTAAACCATTCCCTATTAGGAGTCATATGTTGCGAGGCTCCAGTGTCCATGATCCAGGTATCCTGAAATCTGCCTTGACCTTAAGTGACACAAAGCAGATCATCACTCTCATTTACTGCCACATGAGCTTCTCCTGGTGGATGGTTCTTATGATTACTGTCACTTACTTTCTGCTTGTTTTTCAATTTGTAACAATCAAACTTGATGTGCCCTTTTTTCTTGCAATAATTGCATGTCAAATTCTTGTGCCTTGATTTCGATCTTGATTTTCTTGAATTTCGACCTCTCTCCTTTGATCTTCCTCGATCAATGATCAAACCAACACTCTGATCTGATGTCTCAGAAACTGTCAAATTACTATCAATTTTCTCCTTGGCTTGCAAATTAGTCTTGACATTCTCAAGGGAAATATCTTCTCTGCTATAAATCATAGTATATCTCGAAAGTGCTTGTATGAAGGAGGCAAAGAACACAATAGCAATAAAGCTTGATCCTCATCATCAATATGCACGTCAATCTTGCTCAAATCAGTAACAATTGAACTAAACTCTCCAATATGTGATTTCAAAGAAGTACCTTCTAACATACGTAGAGCGTAAAGGCGTTGCTTTAATCGGAGCCTGTTAGTCAAAGATTTTGTCATGTACAAACTTTCCAATTTTAGCCACGCACCAACTACTGAGTTGAATTGAAGATAGAGCTCTATCATCCAAGTCATCCCAATCTGCATCAGACATTAATTCCGGTTTTTTCTCCTTACCAAGTAGGACCCTTTTTATACCTTTTCGCGACAGAATTGCCATCATCCTAACTTGCCACAATACAAAACTGGTGTTTCCATCAAACTTCTCAATTTCAGACTTTACCATTGATGAAGATGAAGAAGTCATTGCAACAAAATACTCAAAACGAAATTTAAAAAATACAAATTGATGGCCCAAATTAATAAAATTGCCCAAGTACAACCAAGTACAACCCAGATCTGTTCCCTCTTCCGTCAGCTTCTCCTGAATCTCCTCAATGGGATTGTGATAATGCCGGGGACCCGATTGGATCTGGTACGGCGGAACGCCGGCCGCTGGGCTATGCGATGGGGCTTGCCGGTGTAGGATGTGCGTCGGCTGCTGGGCTGTGAGATGGGGTTGCCGGTGTGGGCTGTGCGTGGGGCGCTGGGCTGCGTCGGGCGCTGGGCTGCGTCGGGTGGTCTCGGCATAGGGCTATGCGTCGGGTGGTCTCGGCAGGACTTAGTTGTTGGATTTTTTTTTTTTTCGGGGCTCTAGTACCAATCGTTACCGAAAATTACGCGAAAGTTATACGAAAATAATTAAATGAAAAGAAAAATAATACCAAAAATTTTACGTGGTTCGGTCGATCTGACCTATATTTACGAAAAAAATAAAAGAAATATTTTTATTAACAAAAAGAGTGTTATCAGATATAAAGAGTACGACTCTCCTCTTTATCTCGTTTTAACTCACATAATTTTAATATACCTATATATATTTATAAATAAGATAAGCGTAAAAAAAGTAATTCTAATTTAACTAAAATATAAAGATATATTCTAACAAACATGATTATTTTAGGTTACCCTGAATGGCATTCAAGAATTTGCACACGTCTTTAATCCCGCTTTATCCCAACAAAAATTATAGATTGTCATTCAGAATGCAATATCACTAATCTGCAATACCAAAGGTAAAAACTTCAACCGTGAATTTGTTCTCTCTGTTTTCAGCATATAAGAACGTCCAATTAGTATAGAAAACAAGATTGATGGAAGCTAGAAGCTAAAAGGCCCACTTGTGAATGTACATGCATACCAACAAAAATAGAACAAAAACCATATTAAATGAAAGAACAGGAAAACAAAAATCCAGCTAAGTCAGAAGAACA
Source organism: Rhizophora apiculata (assembly GCA_037832385.1). Lineage (NCBI taxonomy): Eukaryota > Viridiplantae > Streptophyta > Magnoliopsida > Malpighiales > Rhizophoraceae > Rhizophora > Rhizophora apiculata. The sequence continues at coordinate 3,226,169 of CM075440.1, forward strand.
ACAAACTAAAAAGAAAAAAGGACCAAACTTCCAGGATCAAATACAAAACCAAGCAAGATTACAAAATAAACAGGAAAATAAAAAAAAAAAGAACACGCGCCAAGTGAGGAAGCTATATTATTACGATTTTTTTTTTTTTTTTTCTAACTCAAATCTTTAATTTTCTTGATAGAACAACCTAAGAAGAGTTTAAAGTCAGACCCAATTCATGCAAGAGTTAACAAAATGTATTATAAATTCTAGCAATCTATCTGAAAAATATTGGATGAACTCATAATGGTACCTTTCAGGGCCAGGATGTAGTGAGAGCTGACAGGAACACAACGACAAGTGGACAAGGGGACCAACTAGTAGGTGTGGGAACCAGCAAGCCTGCCACTTGGGTCATTGAAACTGCTTTTAAACACAGGAGAATCCGATCCCATGCAACAGCAGAGGCTTTAAAAAAAGAAAAAAAAAAAAGAGAAAAAAAGAGCGGCACACTTACTTTCTCCCTGTGCGGGCGTAATTAGCACGCAAAGAGACCACAATAGTGTGTAGTGATGGCAAGTCCAGGAGGAGGAGGAGGAGCAGCAGGAGACGGCGGCGCCGCGGCAGCAGCATCGATGGTAGACAAGGAAGAACCACACCCGTATGCGTTTCACGTGTCTGGTCCTCGCAACGTTGCTTTTCCTAATTGGAAAGATCTGATAATTTCCAGTTGGTTAGCCTACTTCTCTTTTCTTTGATTTAATTCCTTTCCATGCCTTTTACCCACGTCTTTTTCTTTAATATTTTTCTGGGTTTTATTGGGTTTTGGATTTTCACACGATTCTTGTTGTACTCTTTTGCTGGTAGAAGTATTTATGGTTAGTGATTGATATTTTTAAAGCTGCAAAGTGGTGGGGTTTTGGATTTTCTTAAGAATTTCAGTTTTTTTGGATAGGGCTTTTACATTGCAATGAAGTAAAGGAGCATCTTGATTGGTGGCTTTGTCTGGGCTGTGAATTTCTTGTTGAATCATTACTAATTTTCAGGGGTCTTCAAATATGGCAATTTATAGTTCAGGCAGGAGAATCTAAATTTTCTACTTTTTTTTTTAGTAGGAGTGGAGTCGTTCTTATTTATTCTAGATGATTTCCTGGACCTTGTTGCTTATATACGCTTTGGCTAGCGGTATTTAGACATTGGAAAGTCAATCTTCCAAAATCTCAAAGTCATTTCTTGGATCTTGTTGATCACGAGGTTTTTACCTTTTCTAGATTGCAATTATTGTGGATATTTTTGACAATTTTCCACCCAGGTTGGTTGCCTGGTATCTAGGCTGGATTTTGGTTTGCTTTAGATTCCCAATGTTCAATGCAACTAGTTCTAAATTTTGAATCCTCTCCCCATTTGTTGAGAGAATGGATCAGAAAGGCTCAACATGTTTAAGCATTGCATTTAGGGGCTTTATCAATGAAAACTGAGATTGGGATATCTTAGTATCTAACATTAATGTCAAAGATTAATTGAATTGCATCCTTTCAGAGAAAGAACATATCAGAGGAGCAAAATTCTTACTAGTTTTGGGTAATTTTGGGTTATGAAGAAATGTTAGGACTTTGGTTTTATGGGGTTTAGCAGTGAAAATCTAGATTGAGCATACATTAGAAACTGGTTCTAAAAGGGGAATGCTTGGACATTTCAGAAAGCAAAATCTACTGTATTTTGTGGGTGTGTGGTGGTTTACTCTATATAGATGAATGGTGGTTGGTTGGTTTAATTTGTCTGCCTTTATATTATCAGACCATAATGTTCATCAAAGTGAGGCTCCCATTTTATTGGCCAGCCCAAGCCTGTTGATCGTAAAGCCAGTCACTTTCTCTGGATACAACATCAAAACTGTAGCTTCTTGGAATTTTTATTGCCTATGAGATGTTTTCCATTGCTGCGTCTGACATTTGAATGATAATTTTGATCTTTTACATGCAGGAAAGATGAGAATTACAAGAGAACAGTAATTGCCTGCTTTATCCAAGGAGTTTACTTGCTTGAAATTGACAGACAGGAGAACAGAACAGAACAAAATGCCCTTGCTCCAAAATGGTGGATACCCTTCAAGTATAAGCTGGCTCAGACGTTAATAGACGAGAGAGACAGATCTATATTTGGGGCAGTATTAGAATGTGATCAATGGCTCAGGCCGAGAGGAGCGCCGAAGGCTGTCTTAGCACTCCGAGGAACATTACTTAAGAGTCCAACAATCCGAAGGGACATAGAGGATGACCTCCGTTTTCTGGCTTGGGAAAGCTTGAAAGTTTCCGTCAGGTTCAAAATAGCATCAGAGACCTTGAAATCAATTGCTGAAAGGTATGGAAGCAGTGAAGTGTGCATTGCAGGTCATTCTCTAGGGGCTGGCTTTGCTCTACAAGTGGGCAAATCATTAGCTAAAGAAGGAATATATGTGGAGGCCCATTTGTTTAACCCACCTTCAGTTTCTCTACCTATGAGCTTAAGAAACATTGGAGAAAAAGCTGGTGTTGCTTGGAACAGAATTAAAGCAATGCTTCCATCAAGCTGCGAAAATCAGGCTACAAGTGACGAGGGACAGAAGATTTCTGCTGGGAATGAAACTTCAACAGGATCAACAAAATGGACTCCTCATTTGTATGTAAACAATAGTGACTATATTTGTTGCTACTATGCCGACCCCGATGGACTTGAAGATAAAAACGGCAACAAGGAGAATGTGGAAAATGCGAATGGGCAAGTTGCAGCAAAGCTCTTTGTTAGCTCTAAGGGAAAACAGAAATTTCTTGAGGCTCATGCATTGGAGCAATGGTGGTCTGATGATGTGCAACTTCCACCGGCTGTCCATAACAGCAAGCTTATAAGCAGGCAGCTGAAATCCTTGTACGGTGTCCCAGCTCCTCCCCCAGCGCATGGATGACCATGCTAACACAGGCCAGTTGCTTTCTTGGCTATGCTGAAATTTGCAATGATGCAAACGTTAGACAGTGATTCACATGAATTCGAAGTTAAAAAATCCGGTGGCTCAGTGAAGGGGGCATTTTGATTGCAAGGACTAATTTTCTTTCTTCCTTTTCTCACAATAATTAAAGATTTAACACCAGCATTTTCAGACACATTTTCCTTTTTTCATTCGTTAAGAGGCTGTTAGTCTATAAACTGCACCAGGCTAATAACTCTTAGCATTCCCAGGAAGAACAAGAAAAATATCCAAGAATGCCATATTAGCAACACACCTTAAAAATCCAAAAACGATGGAAGAAGATTATCTAAGATTGCAGTGGCAACAAAACACCTTAAAATCAAGCTGGGATTTTTGATGTGAAAGGAAAGCAAGCTAGGAGATGTGCTCCATCTTAGTGATTCACTAGGGAATAATCATGGCAAGCAACTTAGCAGCTAACGGAAGACCATGACATTGGGTGCTTAATTTCGTCATCAATCCCAAGCAATCCCTATCCTTCCGCATCCTCCTTAAAGGTCTTCCAACAATTTAAATGATCAAGAGGCAAAAGGTGAACCAAGCTCTTCTCGCCACACGATCTCAATCTCTCTAGCCACCTCAGCCAGTCGACTAATGACAATTATCACACCTCCCTTAGGGCAATCCTTCCGACAAGTGGCCCCCTACCATCTCCTCTTCGCCCTCCTGGCTTCTTTCCCAGGTCTTTGAAGAGTCCATCAACCAGCCAAATATTATCCAACACAATCAAGTGAGTCCTACCCCCGACTTGGAGTACTGTTACCACCAATAATTGTTTTAACAACACTGATCAAAAATTATAAAAATATTATGATTTTATTACGAGAAATTCATTTTATCAACAATAACAAAATTAAATTCTGATAAAAGATTTTTATAGTAAAATTTTAGAGACTAAATCATATAAATTTAATTAGATTAGTGTTACACTTTTACCTGTCTAAGATCAATGGTCGCATGCACAGGGTACGCAATGGATTTCGGCTTGATAAGTGGCTATTTCCAGAGCCCCTATTGGTCCATGCCACAGGGGATTTTTAGGGCCTGGTAAGCAGCAAGGGCTTGCTGCGTCTTAATGGAAACCATCTAACAAGTGGGATTGGGCAACACTACTGACTAAGCTGTGGCCCCCTTAGCCCTCGCCAAGCTAGCAACCTACCAGTTGTTTGATAAAGATGACACAGAGGATGGTATTGGATGGGGCACACACGCCAGTTGGACAATTCTCAGTCAAATCAGCTAATGGGAGTCTAAATAAGCCAAACGAACTCATTCTGGGGTAATTTATTTTGCAACATTCGGAGAGTCCCTGTCCCTGAACGTCTCAGAATTTTTCTCTGGAAGCTTAGCCATGGTGCACTGATGACCAACTGGGAAAGGCGGCACGGGGGGATTAGCCAATCTTCTCTTTGTCCACTATGTCATTCCCAGGCGGAGAATAATCTTCATCTGCTACATGATTGTAGACGAATGGAAACAAATTGTTGCTCCATCCCATGGGGCATATTTCTTCAGTATCACAGAGACTGTGCGGTTGACAGAAAACCAGCAGAATTTTAGCGAGGGTCTCATTCAAAATTGGCCTGCTACCTTTACTATTACCTGTTGGTGGGAATGGCGGTGGAGGAATGAGACTGCACTTGGGGGGAAAAAAGATATGGCAAGCTACTCCATGCGATTTATCCTATCCATAGTTGAAGAGAAGAATACGTGGTAGCTTGGAACCTGAAATTTAAAAAATCAATCCACAATTATGCGCCAAGAGACACATTTTGGTTGGCAATAAAGAGGCTAACAGATCGGCTAAGTGCCTTGCAACTTCTGCCCTCAGCCAGTCACCGCGATTACTTTTCACGCCAACCCCCTGCGGCAAATCTTAGAGTCTGCCTGAAATGGTAGTTGTCTCCATTGAAACCAACTAAATATATAAATGGTCATGTCAGGCTCGACTTGCTTTCAGGCCCCCATAATACTCGGTTCAAACTTAAAAGATTTTATGTATATATTACGCTTTGCTTAAGTCAGCCCGAACCATTTTGAAATTAACCACAACTGGGCGAAAGTCTATCAATGACAAGCCTAACAAAAATTGTCTGGAGGCTTGTCCACAAGCCCAAACCTATTCCTTCCCCCATTGAACTCCCAAAAAATAAAGCCCTATTAGTAGCTAACTAAAACCATCATTTTTTTAATTTAAAAATATATATATATATATATATATATATATATATATATATATATATATATATGAGAGTAAAATTTTATATCTTATTTAGAATTAAAATACTTATTATCTAGTTTATTTAAAAAAATTAAATTAAAAAAAAAATCAAGATCAACATCAATGATCGGACGGCGAGAATCTTCCATGCCTTACCTCAACCTCAAGACATCGTCTAAACCGGCTCCCCATTCTCATAAACCCAGAAACAGAAGCAAAGCAAACGGTGCCTCCAATTCGCTTCATTCCCCTAAACCCTTCCATTAGCTGTTCCTCCAAAAGCATATCCATCTCTACGTCTCTCTCTCAGGTAAGCGATTTCGTGTAAAGCCTTTAATTTTATTTATCTTTCCGTGTGTTAATATTCTTTTTTTTTTTTTTTAATCTTCTTCTTCTTCCGTTTTTTCATAAAATGGGGTCATTATTTTTCATTAAACGCTCATATATGTGTTAAACTAGTCAGTTTTTTTCCGGAAAATAGCTGTTAAGTCTCTTGTTTTCGTTAGATTTTACTTTTTTAGATGGTGTTTTTATTGATTTATTTTGATTTTATGTAAAGGGTGATCTGGGGTTCTTTTGGAATTTGAGGATTTGATGCTTGCTAGCTTAGACCCTTTTGGGAGACTGATGAGAGCAATGCTTGTATAATTGTTCTTGGACGTCTGTAGTTTGTATTTCTAAAATTCAGAGTGTATCTCTCGGTGTTAACCTGTATTTCTAAAATTCAAAGTGTATCTCTCCGTGTTAACCTGTTTTCATATTGTAATGCAACATAGACGTGGCTGTGGAAGATGTGTTGGATAGGGGGGGAGGTTGAGAGTCTGACATTTGTAGAACCAATATTGTCATCAATTTTGATATTCCAAGGCTTGGTACTTCAAATTTATAAATTTCCAATGTGATGGTCATTTTGTATGTTGGAGGGGAGACATTATCTCTTATTGTTTTCCAGTTGAGGGTGGTTGAAGAAGAGAGTGAAGAGAACGAAAGACAAGACTTAGGCAGGTTAGTTGTAACAGGGTGTCCCAATGCATAAGGCTTCCACATTGTGGACTTTGCGGAAAAGTTAGATGCATACAACATTTCCCTTTGTTTAGGTTGTTTTTGTGACTCGAAAATGTGACCTTTAAGTCATAATGGAATAAGATTACCATTACACCGATTCTCCCCCTTAAACTTAGGCAGCTTTGTTTTATTTAAACCTTTTTCTCTTTTTTTGGCCTTATGCACATTAAAGATGTTTCTGAAATTCATGGAATTGGAAACTGCTTTCAGTACCACTGTGGAAAGAAAAATTAAATGAACTAATAAGAATTAGGACTTTCTCTCTTATTCTTTTTTGGTTTTTTTTTTCTTTTTTTTGGTGAAAAGTTGTAATGCTGGTAGTTTATCATCCAGTATATTTGTTTATGTGTTTTACAGACATTCACCATGACATCAAGGTTAGCTACAAGATTTGTGTCTCGAAGGTTCTCAAGTGGTGGCAGAATACTTAGTGAGGAGGAAAAAGCTGCAGAAAATGTCTACATCAAGGTAATTCCTGCATTCTCCTTGATTTGCTTTATGCATAATATAAATGTTTTAGAAATTTTGCATTCTTTTTTCCCTATAAAGTTTTCTTCCTATGTATATGGTATGATTAAAATGCATACCCAGGCTTTGGTGAGTGAAGCTTCATTTGCTTCCACTTGATTTTCTGATGGTTTGGTAACGTGTAACATTTGTTTTATGTTTCAGAAAGTTGAACAAGAGAAACTGGAGAAGCTTGCACGTAAGGTATGAAGACAGTGCACATCCTTTGGGTGTATTTTTGTCTTTTTGAGGATGTTTGGCCTTTGATTTTCGATTATTCTGTGCTACTGTTTGGGTGGTTAAGCTTCATTATTCTTGCATATGTGAGATGGCTATTGTACCCTATCATTGAGGAGGAACTATTTAATACACATAACAAAAACAGACCAAACAAGTTGTTGTTCTCACTTTAACCACACGGTGTTTTCCTGATTGTCATTTAAGTGAAAAAAAACCAGGTACTCTGGTGTTGTCCTGTCGCATTTTTGGCGCCATTACTGTTGTTATACTGAGTTCATTCAGTAGGACCTTCCTCATTCTTTCAAGTAGGAAGTATGTTGTTGTGAATTTATTTTTTGTTGTAATGTGCAAATCAATATATTGCATGCAAAGGATAAGAATGTATATAGAATATATGCACATGTACATGTATTCATGCATATATGTGCTATTCCTGATTTTAATTTGATATTTGTGCTGTTTGGTTAATGAAGCTTGCTTGGACACAAGTGTATGAATCCTCTAATGTTAATATTTGTATTCGCCTTGTTCAGGGCCCTAAACCAGAAGAGAATGCTACTCCGAGTTCAGCTGGGCCGGCAACTGATGTCAAACCAAGTGCCTCGGCTTCTTCAACTAGAGGAACATCTAATGAAAAAGTTTCAGCTGATAAATACCGAAATTATGCAGTTGTGGCCGGTGCTGTTACTATTCTTGGTACTTTAGGTTGGTATCTCAAATCTGGTTCAAAGAAGGCAGATGAAGTCCATGACTAGGCAGGGTGCTTTAGCGTCAAGCATGTGAGAAGGGATCAGAATGATGGTGTAGGATGCAATAAACTGGATTTAAACATGAATCGTCTATTGGTTTACTTTTTTCCCCCATGAAACTATTATTCATGTTGTTAACTTTCCAGACAAGATGACCTGAAAGGTTTCCCAAAATGAAAAGCATTACATGAGCTTCCCTTTCAATATTAAGATGTGGATTGATTCCGTTTCCATTTGTGGAAAGATTTTGCACAACGTGATTGCCATGATGGCTATGCACGGAGCACTTAAAACTGCGTTGCAAGCCGTTTAGATGGATACACGCAAGTGGGATTGCCTGTATTTATGAGAGTTGATAGCAGGCATAGAGAGAGCACTCCAACGTTGGTTCTGGGCAGCAGAGCCTTGGTTGTTGGGGCAATGTGACCCCGGTCTTGGGGCCAAAACGGAGCAGCTTCTGCCTAGTTTAACTAACTGTGAAACTTCGTTATTACAGTTCGCTAATGGACAAGCTGCCGAGTGTTTTACCATTCTATGAAGTATTTCACGAAACAGGGTCGGTTTGGTTTAGCAATTTTGCTTGTTCTAAATACTATTTTCAAATTACTATTAGCAACAGCTTAGCCCTAGAATTATGTGAGAACTTTGCTGTTAACCGTACACTTCAATGGCGAGTTTTAGGGGTGAAAATACAGACCCTTCTTCTAGATCCTTAGATTCTTTTGTGTGATTTTAATCAACCATAGACAAGAATATTCAAGGTGAAAAAATTCCCAGATGATTTTTTAGAAAAAAATATTTTAAAAAATTAATAATTAATTAATTAAACTGTAAATAAGTTGAATCAATAAAATTAAAAATTAAATTTTAATTTCCGTAAACATTCATAAACACTTGCCAGCCATTCATTTCATTCTCCCCCTCCCTCTCCCACGCCCAAGTCGAAAAGCGCTGGACTGGGGCCCCTAGTTTGGCGTGGATATACCTAAGATGGCGGCCACCTACCGTAATCTGCGCAAAGAGAATGTTCCTCTTTTCTAAAATTAGAATATGTTTTTCAAGAGCGTCTCCATGCGTAACTTCTCAAGTTTCCCACTTTCCTCCCGCGTTCGTAAGCCCTTTTGCGTTGGAAGTTTGAAGAATCAGTTTCATAGGATATCACCCTGTTACTCGTGACCAAGCTTTAGATGGTCTTACATTTTCAAGTGTTACCATTGAAATTAAAAAGAAAACATCCCGTTTTCTTTTGGTCCACCTAAATTGAGTTGTGAGAGTTTGAGGGTAAATACAAATTCCCGTGAGAATTTTTGGGAATTTATCAATTTAGGTTATGCACTTTAATTTTTGTCAATTTGGGTCATGGTCTTTTCGAATATAGTCAATTTGAGTTGCATATCATGATTTTGATCAACACGGCTCATTGAATTTTAAAATTCAGTTAATATGGGTCAATTGGTAATTATCGTTTTTAGTCTAGTGTCAATATTGAAATAAAATAGGGGAGCTAAAATTTTATAGACCAAAGATATTGAGAAAAACCCAAAGACAGATTCTAAAAAAATTTTGTCTCTAAATATTTTCATAAATTATTGTAAAATATTTAGTAATCACATATTTATTAAGTAAATATTTAATAACTCAATTTAGTTTTCTTATAATCTTCCCATGGTTGTTAATAAGTTTACTTCACTTGCCTACTAAATTTACTTGTTTTGTTAGCTGAACTTTTTCCCTGTGAATAGGCCTACATGCCTAATGATTAAAGTACCTATAAGAAATACTAATTTCAGTAGAAAGGTTTTTCTTCTTTTTTTCCTTTTTTTTCTTTGAGATATTTCGTTTTCTAAAATTTAATCATATACTAACCTTCTTATTGTAAATTGACGTGATAGGTAACATGATAACTCAACTTGACACACAAATTGTTTTATTATTAATTCTCGTTATAAACATTTAAAATTTCATTAAATTAAAAAAATTACAACAAAAAAATATTTTGTGAATCCATGTTTTGTTTCTCACGTCACAAGTAAAGTAAAGGTGTCAAATTGGACAACTTAATCTCAATAATTCAAACTTGAACTCGTTTTATTCGATTTAAAAAATATGAATTTTCTCCTAAAATAAAATTTTTTCTTAGAAAAGTATTAAAATTTTGTTATTTAATATTATATAATATTTTTAATTATTACTTTCTTTATATATAAATGAACATATACATAATTTATATGAATATTACTTTATTTTTATATATTATATAAATATATATATAATTTTTTAAATTTATATAATTTTTAACTTATTATATATATTAATTATTTTATATTAATATTATATTTTTTATTTTATCTTTGTATATTTATGTTATTTTAAAAATTTTATCTCCATATATAAATATATATTATATACATGTATATACATAAATATTTTTATGTATATGTGATAAATAATTTAAATATATATATAATGTTATAATATAATATATTTGTATATTTTTAATATAAATTAATATTTAAAAATAACTAATAATATATTTTTTATCTATTTTAATAAATAATATAATAAAAATTAAAAAAAATAAAAAAAAATATTAATAAGTTAATCATTAAATATAAGTGATAAAAATGAAAATTAGTATATAAAAGATTGAAAAATTATAATTTTTTTTAATAGAAGTTGATATATAAAAATAAATAATAATATTTTTTTAATTAATTTTAATATATAATTAAATAAAAAATTAATTTTTGAATAATGATTTGTCTATCTTTAGGTCGATTCGAATCCAAGGTGAAAGTGATTGAGTGGAATCCACTCAAACCCACCTATTTCAGTCTCGTAAGGCAAGCATTTAATGATGTAATGTGGCCATGTGGGTGCTAACGGCTAAGCATGCTGTAAACAAACCAACGCAATTATACATTTTTTGTTGCACGTATATTTTATATTGGATGATAGCTACATAGCAAAATTGAAATTGAAAAGAGTATAATAATTATCAATAAAATTTAAATAGTCAAAAATTTAAGTAAATTTTAATAAATATAAATAATTTGTGTTATATATAAGTTATTTTATATTAAATTAATTTATATATATATATATATATATAATATAAAATACTTTATTTATAATATAAAAAAGTATATCTATTTAAATTTATTATTTTTATATTTACCTAATTACAAGAATAATTATACATATTTGCACACCCACGTATGTTATATATATGACTATAGCCATATAAGATAATGGTTATAGTTTTAAGATAATAATTATAATTATAACTTACTATCATCAAGATTCAGTAGCTAATCACCCCTGATGTTGTGGTCTGTTTAAGAAAGAGATCAATTGTCATTATATTAAAGATCATGGGTTTTGAATTTTTGCCAAAATATTTAGAGAAATTCAACGTAAGCATTATATAGTATTACTTGTGTTTTCCTATTTTCGATGACCAAACAAAAATCTCGTAACTAATTGGGAGTTTTGAACCATGTTTTTTTTCTTTTTTTTTTTTTTTTTACTTTAAATTTTTTGTTTGCTATTTTATTCTTTTAAAATTATATTCTCAATTTTGCGTCACAAATATTACACTTATTACTGAATAAGGATGGCATAGCATTGTGGAGGACTCCAAAGTGAAAGGTTCAACTACGAAGGAAATGGAATCCGAAAGGAAAATAAAAAATGGGAAGAATAAAATGGAGATATTATATACAGGATAAATTTCACGTCAAGTAAAATATCATTCTTTTCTTTCTTTTTTTTTTTTGCAAACTCGAGAATATATATATATATATATATATATATATATATATTAAATTTTTAATAATATATAATATTTGATATTAATTAATAATATTTTTTTAAATATTTTAATATGATTAAAAATTTAATATATATTTAATATTTTTTTGACATTATAAAATTAAATATAATGTTATTATTATTATTTAATTTTTAAAATTAAATTACTTAATTTTAAATATTATTTTTTTATCAGAATATATTTTTAAAAAGTTAGTATTTATAATTAATTATGATAATATTATTAATCAAAATTTTATTTATAAATTTAGCTATGAGTTGTACATAATATTGAAATTTACTTCACATTTTACATAATTGTTAAATTTTAATTTTATTTAATTTATTTATTATAAATATAATTTAAAAATTTTAAAATTAATTATTTATTATCAAATTTTTGTTATTAATATTTAATATTATAATTTTATTATCTATTGTTTACTTTATTTTTTTTTTTGGTTAAAATAAGATTTTTAAAGAATTATATTAACATATAATTTATTAGTAGTAAGTCAATTATATAAGATATATTTTCATCTTAAATAATTATTAAAAAAAATTATACATTAATACAAAAAAATTTATAATTTATAAAAAGAAAATTATAAATAATAATTTAATATTAATATTAATACATTAAATATTATATTATTGTTATAAGTTTCTTGCAATGTTATCTATATTAAGAAAGAAAAAAGGTATAAAAAGCAAAAGATAAGATAAAAAAAAAATTGAGTAGAGAAAGAAAGATGAAGTAAAAAAAAAATAGAGACAAAAAAAAGTAGAGAGAGAAAAATGAGATAAACGGAAAAATTGTATAGAAAGAAAGCTAAAGTGGAGAGAGAAAGAATAAAACATATGAGAGATAAAGATTAGTGGTATAGAGAGAGACCGAGAAGATAGATGATATTAAGAATTAAGAATTAAAAATTAGAAAATTTTCTATTGAGATTTTTTAAGTAATTTATTTCTCAAATAAAAATAACTTTAGAATTTAAATAAAAAAGATAGAATTAACAATCAGTTACTAAACATGAGTTTTGTTATTTATCTAAATACACAACGTAAAACATTGTATATTATTTATACTTTTAATTATTTTATTCATTTTAATAATATTTAATATTAATTTTAAAAATATAATAAATTTAAAATTTAATATTTATGAATATTAATAAATTAAGTTTAAAATACATGTAACGTCAAGTCTTGATGTTAATAATAATAATAATAATAATAATAATAGAATTGTACCAAAACATATATATATATATATATATATATATATGTATAAAAGGAGAGGAAAGATACTTAAAAATTGTCTTGAGTTGCATGCTGTAATTGAAAGATGATAGAGGTAAGCCACTTCTCCCACAAAGGCCCAAAGAAAGCTGCTGCAACGCCTCAAGACTCAAACAAAGATTTTTCAATAAATAACCCTCCAAACCCGCAAACCAAAAACACACAGCAGTCAATTCTTGTATCTGAAGCTCCCCACCCCCCTTCCCCGAATTTCATTAATTAACAGTTTCAATGACACCCTCTCCTCTACTTTTTATGCCCATCAATTTGTTTCCCACCAAAGCATCTCTCTCTCTCTCTCTCTCTCTCTCTCTGTAGTCTGGGCGGCTTCAACGCCAAAAAGTCTAACAAATTGGGAAAGAAAGATTCAGAGAGTTAATGATTCCCACGCCCCACTAAAAGACCATTCCTTTAATCCAACTCTACCACCACCTTCCCCCCTTCGTCTCTCTCTCTCTCTCTCTCGCTATCTATCTATGTCTCTCTGTCTCTCTCATTGAAGACTTCCCACCACCACCACCACCAACAACAACAACAGCAACAGCAACAGCAACAACAATCTGATTTTGTCTTTTTTTTAAGGGAAAACCCCAAAAAGAAAGCAAGAATTTTCCTTTTTCTTTTTTCTGTTCATTTGCTTGATTTTCTTTTTCCTTTTGTCTTTTGTTTGTAAAGAAAGGGTCTTTTTCATTGCCAGCCATGACTGAGGTTCTTCAATCTCCTTCCCATTTCCCTTCTTCTCCAACCACCACTCCTCCTCCATCTTCTTCCTCTTCGTCTACTCCTCCTTCTGTTTCTTCCTTATCGTGCGCACCCCCCTCTTCGGTGTCTTGTGCGCTATCACGAGATGGTTGCGGCGGCAGCAGCGGCGGCGGCGAGGATGATGTGGTTTACTCTGCCGTGACTGACTGTGACCCAGACGAGGATTTGCTAAAAGAGAGAGAAAGAAGCCAAAGGGATCAGCTTTCTTTGTTGGCTTTGCTTGTTGCTCTTCTTAGGAAGTCCCTGGCGGCCTGCCAGAGTGAAAGGAGAGAGCTTTGTGCCATGGACATTGGCTGGCCGTCCGATGTGCGACACGTGGCTCATGTCACCTTCGATAGGTTCAATGGATTCTTGGGATTGCCTGTGGAGTTAGAGCCTGAAGTGCCGAGGAGGGCTCCCAGTGCTAGGTACGTTGTGCCTTTTCTTTTATGGAAAATGTTTTGAGGGTTTTGTTCTTCCTGGGTTCCCCTTTTAATTGGTAGACTTTGCTTTTTTTTTTTTAAGGGTGGTTGTTGTTTCTTTCTTGGATGTTGCAATGGCTTATAGAAATATTGGGATTATGTGAATTGGTTATGTTTGATTGGTGGGATTCTTGCTTTTTTAGGCTTTCTTGGTATGTACAGAAAAGGCAAATGCAGTTCTTGCTTCTGTGAATTTCTGCAGTAAATTAATAGTCTTGGTCATTTTTATGATGTATTTTTTTCGTCCAATTCAAATTCTTGATGGCATTGTTATGGAATTCATCTGGTGGATCCACTGTTACTAATTTGATTGACTTATCATGTTGCGGAGATTGGGTTTTGTTCTCATTGTTGGTTTGCTCTTTGTTTCTTTTTGGTTTTCTAGTATGCTTGGTTATTTCCATGTCAATGCATGAATATAATTTGGCAGTAAAGTTTTGCAGTTGTTGCATGAGAATATCTGAGAAATGCTGGGTGCTATGATCTCTTCTTATGGAATGCTGGTTCTTTAGGATCAAGATTGTGAATGCATATAAGGACATTGTGCTAGCCAGTATTTGAGAAAGCTTCCATTTCTTCCAGGAATTCAACTATCCTGGCTTGGTTTAAATGTTGGAAAAATACTGAATTTCTTATTTAGCCGAAGTTCTGGTGGGTCTAGTGTCTGCATTTGTGTGGGTCCTCACCAACTTGAAAAATTAAAGACACAAAGGTAGCACATGTATTCATCTTCACCATCTCTCACTGGAAGAAAGTGAAAAGTGCTAAATATTTGTTTTTATTTTCTTCTATTGGTTTTGTTTTATAGACCCAATTTCTATTTTCCTGACTTTTAATGAGAGGATAAAATGTTAGCCAATCCCAGATTCATCCTGTCTTTCATAATGCAGCTTCTTCATTATAATTACGATTATTATTTGTTGTTAGTACTATTTTCCAATGTCTGTGTTGTTCAAAATTACTTCAGCATCAAGCTAGAATGATTGTTGCCCTCAATCTTTGCCTCTTAATGTCAAAACTTTGCCATGCAGTGCTACTGTTTTTGGAGTTTCTACAGAATCTATGCAGTTGTCGTATGACTCTAGGGGGAACAGCGTGCCAACCATACTCTTGCTCATGCAAAGACGACTGTATGCTCAAGGAGGCTTGCAGGTACATCACCTTATTTTATTTTCTTTATCTTGTCAATTTCTGGATCAGCATTGCTATGCTGAACCCAGAGGTTGAGAATAGGATATGAGTAGGAGCTTTGGTAGAAACTTGTCTTCTTATGTCTTACTAACCTGTGGGTGGGATTCTTCATGTATAATTAGCTGGATTTTTATTTGTCAATTCTGGTCTGGCAGTCATAACCAAATTGTTAACCATTGGATTCAGGCCGAAGGAATTTTCAGGATTAATGCAGAGAACAGTCAGGAGGAGTATGTTAGGGATCAATTAAATGGAGGAGTGGTACCAGAAGGCATTGATGTACACTGCTTAGCAGGACTGATAAAGGTATAACACATTACCACTGCTTTCCCCATTACATGCATCCTTCTTGATGACTTGTTTAAATGTGAAGGGAATTTGCATATTTGATTTAGATTCTTTTGCTTAATTTTAGCAGTTCAATTGGGATTGAACAAAAAGATAAAGTATTGTGACATGTTCATTACCTGTGTAAATATACTTGTAAAGCTCTACATGGGCATTTCAGTCCTACTCAGAGAGATGGAATTCTAAAAGTGTTTAGTCAAATAGATAAAAGGACGGTTGGAATGTGTCAGTGTGTGGAAGTTGATTTGCTCCAATGTGACAACAAAGAATTATTATGATCTTGACAATGTAATTGTGAGGCTTCCAGTGGGCACAACTCTTACCTCTGAAGGGCAAGCACATGCAAAATTGGCCCTGTTTATTAGCATGGATTCATATAAATTCATCACTGTGCATGTCCTCATGGGTAATCAATGTATCTTTTGGGCTTCATTGTATTGTTGGCTACTAGGGAAGCTCAAGTTTATGGTCCAAGGACATCTCTCATTTTTCCTTTTTCCTCTCAATATCGCTTGGGCAGCATATTGCTAACGAAATCAAATTCCAGCACAGCTCTTGCTAGTGAAAGCTTTCTTTTTCTTTTTTTCTTTTCCTCGGTTTTCACTTACTTTTACTAGCCATTAGCCATTTCCTGACCTGTGGTGGCACTTCCTAAGTCACCTCATAATGCATTCAGAGTCATAGAGCTACACAGCCTAATTGCTATTAACCCCTTTGACACCCAATAACTGCCACTGAAGCTGTTGCCACTGCCTACACCCATAAGACCTTTTTAAACTGGAACTAGTCTTGATTTCCACAATGAAAACATGGCACTATTCTATTGCCTATGCCAGTGTGCCACCAATTTTGTCATTGCAGCTTCACTGAGGTTGCCTTCAATTTGTGTCACTACGATGTCATGTTACTGCCTACTGGGACTAAAAGAAGCCAGAAAGAGGGCAAATGAGAGATGGATGCACAACTATCAAATTGATTTTATTCATTTATCACACTTTTTGGATAATTATTGCCTTTTATTCATTAGAATATTTAATGTGTTGTTTCCATTGAGCAAAGTGCTTTTTTCCCAACTTGCATTCTTCACACTTTTTGTTGAATCGAAGTTTAATTTTTTGTTTAGGCCTGGTTTCGGGAACTTCCAGCTGGGATTCTGGATTCTTTATCGCCTGAAGATGTAAATCAATGCCAAACAGAACAAGATTGTGCTGAGCTTGTGAAGCATCTACCCTATACAGAGGGTGCTCTTTTGGATTGGGCCATCAACCTGATGGCTGATGTTGTAGAGCAAGAACATGTAAACAAGATGAATGCTCGTAACATAGCCATGGTTTTTGCACCAAACATGACCCAGGTTAGTTTCTGCATCTCTTCAGATTCCAAAGACATGACATACGCTTATTATCTCTGTGCCATATTTTTATTTTGAGCATTTCATTTAAGGTTCCTAAACCAATTATGTTTAGGTAAGATCTTATATTTGTAGTTGTGCTGGCATCCATAGGAATCTTTCAAAACCTTTATTCCCATTAATAGAGTATTGGACTGTATGCTGCAATTGCATGCAAAACAAAAAAAAAAAAAAAAAAGATCTTTCAGAAAAGTCAGCAACTGAAAACTGATGGCCTGTCTGTTACATAACATATACAGGGTACTTATAGGAATTGCTGGCAAATATGATGGTGGTGTCTTTTGTCTAAGTTGTTTTGCAGATGGCGGATCCTTTGAATGCACTAAGGTATGCAGTTCAAGTGATGAACTTCCTCCAGACGCTCATCTTGAGGACACTACAAGAAAGGAAAGATTCTGCAGTGGAGCAAATGGCTGCTTCATGTCTTGAGCCATTTGATGAGAATGGTCATGAAAGCCCCTCGGAATCTTGTGTGAAGGATACTGACAATGACAATGAAACAACTGAGCCAGCCTTCATTGCCGAAGAACCTGTTGCAGAAACTTGTTGTAATTCTAGTCAGATCAATGTCATAGCTGATGGGGAAGATTACAGCTCTAGAAATTCTGCTGATAAGCTTATTGCTCATACAGATCAGTCTTGTGAAACGACTACTCCAGTTGACCCCTCGGTGAATGAAACAAATTCTGGTGGACCTGATGGTCTGAAGTCTGGCTTTGAAACAAGTAATGCAAAAGTCAAGGTCAGCCAATCAAATGATTCAAGTCACAGAAAGAGTCATCGCACAATTAATAGGCAGCAATCTGTTATATCTGCAGCAGCACCTACGGGGAAGGCCAGGGGAATCAGCAATTTGAGCTGTATAGACTCAAGGGCAGAGCGTATTGAAGCTTGGCGGTGAAGGAAGCCTGACAGACTTCTGGGTCGTCTGATTCTATGTGGGGTTGCTTTGTATGTTTGATGGGAAAGTAGTGCGAGTGTGTGAATTGTTCATCTATTTTACTTTATGTTCCGTATGGTTTTCTAATTTCATGGATGATACATCCACGGTGTGAAACTAACATTTTTTCACTTAAAAGCTGACAACTATTACTCACTTAAAGCCGAAATGCATCATATGCTCAACGGTGCATAATCTCTGTTGTTAGATTTTTATAATCTGCCATTATTTGATTCATCCACGTTTTCACTTCTCTTACCCTTGGTGAGAATTGAAACTCTTTACTCTTGTTGTGTCATAACAAGACAAATCCCATCTGCTGCAATGGTTTTGGATGATTCGTGTATTTCTGTTCAATTTTGTTGGGAGCCCTTGTAGTGGAAAATATACCGAGGCATTCTTGACCAGAATATGCTGATTTTTTATGCAGAAATGCAACGAGCCATTGAAACGTTGCATCTAAAGAAAATCACGCGGCTGCAGGGCTCTTTATGGTTGAGACAAGGGGGTACACATTGTAGGTAGTTGCATTGAACTTGTGTACCAATGTGGGGTGGTTGAAAGTGAAAGGGTGGCAACGAAGACATTTTCCGAAAAAGGAAGTGGGCGCACGTAAACAGATCTTTTAGAATATTCAGGCATCAAGGTCTCCTGGTTGTTGCTCACTTGTGTCTAATACAGGTTGGATAGGAGACATGTCAAATGGTTGATTCAGATTGATCAGGAAGTTTAAATCTTGTCGCTAATGTCAATGAAAGATTTTGAAGTGATCCTGCATGCACCCCATGAACAAAATTACAGCAAAATTATTGCCAGAATTTCGTGCATTTAAATATCTTTTTATAAGATATTTTGTAGATATATATATATATAAATTACAAGTATGAACAAAGCATTGATTGTATTACAATTATAATTTGATTTTGAGTAATTATGCAGTCGTCGTGTTTTGAAATTGACCAATGTTTCTGATGCATTAACAAAAGTGATGCTAGATGCTTAAAACCGTGGGTGATGAAGATACAGACAGATCTGTGGTGGCTGTGGGTTCTAGCCAAATCTCCACCAGCATACCATGAACAGCAAATATAAAAACCATCACGTCCAAAAAAAAAGAAAGAAAAAGTAAAACCAGCGTTCCATTCTCTGGTTGAAATTTAGGAAGAAAAACCCCCTCGTTTAGCCAACAAGTAAATAAATAAATGAAGAAATAAAGAATGCTTTCCCATTTGCTTCCCAAATCTGAGCATGCAAAAGGTGCTACTGAAGATTTATTAGAAATTTTACAATGTCTATGTTCTTCATGGGAATGACTCGTGTAGTTCCAAAATAAACATGCTTTGAATTGATGCTTTTCCTCCTCCTTTGAACCGTCCTCTCTATTGTTCAAGGCATGTGCGTGATGGTCACCACCAACTTGAAATTCAAGGGAAATGTGCATTTTGGCTTTGTTTTGTAATTTTTTTTTTTTTTTTTCTTTCCCCATATTTAAAAATGAATGGGCCTAGAACCTCCAACCGACGGTTGGCAGAAACATTCTTACCGACCTCTTGGTACCACATCTGGGGTGACAATTTAGATGCAATTAAAAATTTTCCAAGTTCTTAACCCCCAAAAAAAAAAAAAAAAAAAATTAAATAAATAAAAAATCCAAGCTTTTCTTCTCGTTTTTCTTCTTCTTAAGTATGACGTAAACTCGTTAATCTTTACATGTTGGCCGACCATTTGCAGCAATTGCAAACTCTCACATCATTCGATTAAAAAGTGAAAAATATGAGTGTTGAATCACAACTTCGTGTGGGTAAAGAAGTAGACACAACTCAGCACTTGATAAGGGTAAAATCAAGCAAACAATCACCAAAACTCTCTATGTGCAAAGAGCCTTTTAGGTGGGTGGACATGGATTTCTTATTGCCCTGATAATACAATGAACTATTATTTATTAAAAAAATATTTCTATCACTTCATTACATTTATAGATCATACAATTGCATCATTTTATAAGCCTTAATTATTCTTCCATCTTTGAAAGCCTTTTAAATTTAAGTCGCGATGTTTTTTATTTTATATCTTTAAAAAATTAGTCTCTTGCACTTTCTTTTTCAATGATTTTAATCCTTCTGCGTTAGCTTACCGTAAAATATGCCATGTGACTTGCTCTGTCAACTATTAATGTTGAATCAGATTTTACATTATCTTATTATTATTATTTTTAGTTCATGACATGATACCTTTTAAAAATTAAAGAATTTCAAACAAAATCATAAAAAATTATAAATTGAAAAGAAAAATTGAGATTTTTTTTAAATGTCCAAAAATTCAAAATAAAATTTGAAAAATTTGGAAATTTTATTTAAAAAATCTGAAAAATGAAAATAAAATCCAAAAGTTTGAGAAAAAAATTCTGAAATTTTTAATAAAAAAAAAAACCATATTATCTAAAGAAGAGAAATCTTCAGTTTGTTTTCCATTTTAAGATATTTTCAAAATTGAAAATATTTTCATTTTTTTTAAAATTTGCAGATTATTCAAATATTTTGCACAATACATCTTTTTTTTTTTTTTGGGTTAAAAATTTCAATTTTTTTCTTAAATTTTTCAATTTTTAATTTTTTTGGATTTTTTGATTTCAAATTTTATTAAAAGCCGCAAACTTTTTAAAAGTAATTTCCAGATTTTTTTATTTAACTTGAAATTTATTTGAATTTTTAAATATATATTAGACTTTTTTGAATTTATAAATTTTTAATGATATTTTGAAATTTTTAAAAATTTTTAATGATTTTCAAAATACCACATCATAAAAAAAATAATGACATAACATTTAAATCAACATCCATTAACTTACATGACAAGCTAACAAATAAAAAACAAAAATTATCACCAATAAACAAAATTACAGATAACAATTTGAAGAACAGAACAAAAGAAGCAACTATAATTTAAAAAATTATTAAGTAGAGAGAATTAATTGGAATTTTTTTGTCTTATAGTCATTACTGTAAGTCACATATTTTAAAAAATATTTTCATTTTATCATTGAAATACCATTTTTACATCCACAAAATAAATAATCATTAAAGTTGAATACATATTGTGGCACCAACAACATCAACGTGTCATAAAAACTAGTGTAGGTATGAGAAATCTCAGACCAATATATCGATTGGCAAGAAAATTGAGAAGATTACGTGCATTGATGACCACTAGATTTGGAGAAAGCTCCAAAACAACCCAACCTTATTCCACTCAATAACCTACAAGAGAAGAAAAGGCCAAGAGATGAGGATGCATGCCAGCCCACCCAACTCCCCCTAGTTAATAGCATCGTCTGTTGATCCTTTCAGACCTCGCCATTCTCGTGCTTCTTTCACTCCCACTCCACAAGAAAAAAAAAAAAACAAAAGAGGCCTCTTGGCTTTCATTTTTCCATTCCCTTTGTCCTGTAGAGAGCATCCTAAAGAGGAAAACTTTCCAAAGCTATGGCTGCCTGTGGAAGCCTCCAACACATTTTTGAGAAGCCGTTGCCTGAAAATCCAACCCTGCTTGAATCCCTCTCGCAGTGGAATCAACTCGGGCCTGTTAAGCCCCTTGAGCAGTCCTTCGCCGAGATATTTGGTGAGCTTCATTTCAAAGAGAATCCTCAGCAGCCATCCTCCTCGTTTTCCTTTTCCATATCATCCTTTTCCTCGTCTTCTTCTTCATCATCTTTATCTTCTGTAGATTCAAACCCACAAACAGAAACTAAAAGTCTCTTCAGCAATGATGATTATGGAAGCAAATATGAGAATGCGACGATTCCATTCATCATCCTCGAGAATCAATATACAAGTCGTCACAAGAATAGTGATAGCCTTCAACTATGCACTGAGGGACTTGGTTTCGAAAGCTCTGATAGTGTTGAGGACTTGAAGACTGAAACGAACAAAGGTCGGCAACATCAAGAAAAGAAATTGAGTGTGGAAAGCCATTCAATGTTGGAGAATACAAGTACGGAGTCAGGGAAAATGAGACCAAGCGGAGGAGCTTTCCCTCCACCGATCTCATGTATTGGCAAGAGTGGAAGGCCTGTGGTTTGCTTCAAGTCTTACCGGCAGGACAGCCGTTTTGTACTTAAAGAAGTAAGGATTCCCACCCAGGAGCTTTTGCATGCACGTAGAGAAGATGGACGATTAAAGCTGCAGTTCATTCAGCTGCATGATGAAGCCAAATATGAGGAAGGTAAAGAAGAGAATTTTACAGAAGATGATGAACAAGAGCAAACAGAAGAAACAGCCAACAGTTGTGACTATCATGACCATCATGATCACAACACCAACAACAGAGCTGAAGAAAATTAGAAAATCCAGAGAATGTAAGATCAACAGTCATAGGATGAATCATCTCCCTTGCAATCTAGAGAAACAGTTCTCAAATTCCTTTTCCCCCCTCCTTTCAGAACTGCAAATAAGCGGAGAAAAAGAGATGAAGACCCAACTGTCTAGAGCATGGTTGCTCCTCATTTCCAATCTTAATCTTTTCTCCTTTGCATTTTCTTTTTGTCCTAGGACTAGGGCTTTTCAGTCATTTTGACGAATGAAATCTCCTCTACCAATTGGCCTATGGTCGACCGTGGACAGGAATTTCCTCTTTTGTACCGATCCTCAGAATGAAACTGTGCTGCAATTTTCTAAAATCAACAATCATGACTCAACAATGTAATTAACTAAAGTGCCATAGTCTCATTACCAATATATTTTGTTTCACATGTTCTGTAATATGGTCCTGCATGCAGAATAAGCATTACAACTTCCCCACAACCAGGTACTAAAAGTATTAAACCTTATCAGTGCACAGCATGGTTGACATGGATCAAGATGGGTTAAGAAAAAAAGCAGGACAAAAGAGAAAATTGGCATGATAAAATATCTAGCACCCAGTGAGAAGGAGTGACAGGAAGCAATATCCACATCAAACAGAAGACCTTTAAAAGAAAGGGCAATATTATGCATCATCCAATTATGTGTCTCAAATTCCAATTTACAGAAACGTGCCAACTCCACTTCTCCCATATTCTCAGCAAAAAGATCTATTGCATAGTGATGTCGGCCTTAGGGCTTTGCCCCTTTAAGACCCATATTGGATGGTTGGCCTAAACCTTCATACCCCCTAGCTGAGCTCACTAAGCTCAACCATAGCTATTTATAGCCCTACGATCTTTATCATCAGCACCTAAGTAAGCAGTGAACCCTACTATGCTGGGTGCCCTTCTTAGCTATATAAACAAGAGGGCTATTACCCTCCACAAAGTATGCCTCTCACACCCTCTCAAGCTCTCGCAATTCTATCTTGACCCTCAAGCCTCTGACTAACTTAATTATCAGAGTGCTAAAGCTCGATTACAGCCTGACATCCCTTAGCCTCTCAAGTGCTAAGTCTTAGGCCCTCATTGGAAGTCTCATTATCACATAGAAATAGAAATTTGCTTATTGTGATGCCTCCATAATCCAGCAAAATGTGCCATTTATTTTGTTGCCCTGAAAAATAGTAGGTCACTATGTGCACATTGGTAAGGAATTAATAGATGGGAGGGTCATGCATGTTTAGAGCAGATGGCACAGAAACACAGCTAGCAATAATACTGGAATTGAGCAGCTACATAAAGGAAATGACATCGAGTTTTCTCACTGATAAATAGTGTTAGAAATTTAAATTAAATCAGTTCAAATCTCTAATTTTTTGCAGTTAGTCCAGCTATGTTAAAAAATCAAATCCCTAATTCCTTGGAGTTAGCTAGTCATTGATTTTATGTATCTGCTAATTTATATTTCTTAAATGATTTTCTATATTTTCTACATAATTCTAGGGTCTAAATAAGGAATTAATTTGATGTGTATATGTATACCTGGTTATTAAATAGATTTTTAACTGAGAAATTCTCTTTTAAATTCTCATTTTATGGTATCGGAGTCATTGTAGTCAATGGTTCAATTTTTTCTGGCAAGTTTCATAGTACCACTATCTCCAATATTTCAATTCCAACAAGTTGTGCATCCCCATTATGTCAAGAGAACCAAAGTTTAGTGCTTCATCATCGTCATCATCATCAACCACTAATGATTCTTCAAGTGGTTCAAGTCTTTCTACTACATTAACAATCTCATCTATAATGTTCCAGTGCTCTCTAGTCTTAATTCACCTTCTCTGCAAATCACTCTACATAAACTGAATGAAAATAATTTTCATGAGTGGCTCCAATCAATCTTCCTATTGATGAAAAAGCAAGGGCAAGGTTGGATACCTAACTGGTACCAATCCTATGTCATCACCGGAATCAACCACTTAAAGCACTTGGGATGCAGAGAACTCTATTGTTATGGCTTAGCTAATCAATTAAATGGAACTAACGATTGGTCAAACCTACCTCTTTTATAAAATTGCAAAGGACATTTGGGAGGTAACAAAAGAAATTTACTCAGACCTATCAAATTCAACTCAGGGCTTTAAGATTTGCTTTGCCCTTCACAGTACTAGGCAAGGAAACATGACTATTACTGAATACTATAATGTTTTAACTGAACTTTGGCAGAAGATGGACCTCTTTTGTGATGCAAATTGGCATTGTCCAGAAAATGGAATTAAATATAATCATATGTTGGAAAAGGAGCAAATGTTTGTTTTCCTTTAGAGTCTTAACAAAGATCTTAATGAAGTGTGTGGATAGTTAGTTGGTACAAAACCTCTCCCCACCATTCGAAAAGCATTTGTTGAGGTTTGATGTGAATAAAGCTGCAAAAGAGTGATGTTGAATCCTTTTGGCTAGTTCAATTCTTGATCTAATAACCCAAAGATCAGCCCTAGCCACTAATTGCAAGGGACTTTCTTCTAATTCTCAAGGCCAACAAACTAAAGACCAAGTGTGTTGTGACCACTGTAACAAGCCCTATCATACCATAAAGACTGTTGGAAAATTCATAGAAAGCCAGCAAATTGGAAGTCTCACAACCAACATGAACCTAACCACTTGGCTCATGTTGCAGAATTATCACATGATGCTGAAAAGTCAAATCAATTGAATCTTTTTGCTGAGCAAGTTGAAGTGTCACAACAGATTCTAAATAACACCAAGCTTTCCAAGGTTCATGAGTCCCCTACCTCTCACACTCCTATAGCTTCTATTGCCCAATGAGGCAATGCATGATTCTCCTTTATATCTTGTATAATTTCAGAAAATCTATGGATTGTTGATACTGGAGCATCTGACCATATGATTAGGTCTTCTATTCCATTTTCTATATATGAAGCCCCTAGGAATGATATAAAAATTTTAATTGCTGATGGAACTCTCTCAAAGGATGTTGGTCAAGGAATTGTTATTCTTCCAAAGATACTGATGAAATCTGTTTTACATAACTTCCAATGTAACCTTTTATCTATTAGCAGATTCACTAAAGATCTTAGTTGTGTAATGACATTTTTTTCACCCTATTGTGAATTTTAGGACTTATGTTTGGAGATGCTTAGCAAGTTGAAGAGCAAAATGACTTGTACTTTCCTTCAGGTGCAAGTTCTCCTTCTAAATTATCGTTCTTTAGTAATTTTTCTGTGTCAGCAGTTTCTAATTCTGATGTAATACTATGACATCAATGGCTTGAACATCCTAGCTTCACCAACTTAAAACCTTGTGTCTGCATCTGTTAATCAATAGAGATGTCTAACTCCTTTCATTGCAAACATTGCATCTATACCAAAAATACTAAGAATAATTTTCCTACTCATTCCTACAAACCTTCAAAACCATTTAATTTAGTTCATAGTGACATTTGGGGTCTTGCTCAAATTTCAAGTCTCACTAGGACATGGTTGTTCATCACTTTTATTGATAATCATACTCAAGTTTGTTGGGTATTTCTCATGAAAGAAAAATCTGAAGGTGGTGAAATTTTTAAACAGTTTCACAAATTTGTTCAAAATGCCTTTCAATCCTCTATTTACATTCTTCAAATATACCATAGTCATGAATACTTCGCAAATGAGCTTAGCCGTGAATATTTTACTGATCATGATATTTTTCATTAAAGTTCATGCGCTTGCTCTCCCAGCAAAGTGGGATTGCTAAATGGGAGAATCAAGATCTCCTTGAAGTTGCCTAGTCAATGATGTTTGCTAGCAATGTTCTGAATTCTTTAGGAGGAAAAGTCATTCTTACAGCCTCCTACCTCATTAATCACCTACCTTCTAAAAATTTACAATTTTGAACTTTTTTAAGTGTCATGCTTGAAATTTTTCCTCAAATTCTCCTTTTGCACTCTCGTTAGCTCAGAGTCTTTGGTTAAACTGTTTTTATCTACAATCATGATCCTAATCGAGGTAAACTTGACTCTAAAACTCTTAAATGCATGCTCATTGGTTATTCTCCCACTCAAGAAGAGTACAAATGCTATTGTTCATCTCTTAAAAGGTTTTTTGTGTTGTGTAATTTAATGTATCTTTCCTCAAACATCAACCTTTCTTCTCCAATGTCTCTCTTTAGGGGGAGAAGTTAACTGAAAAAAGCCATCGGGATTCCTTGATTTCTCTTCCAATTTCACTTGTCTTAACCCAAAATAATCCTGACACTAAGTCATCCCAATATACTAATTCTAGGGGAGAAAATGTATGAAAGGAAATATTGGCTAAATCAAGAAGGCCAAAATCTACTCAGCAAGGTCAATCATTCAATTTGAAGCCAAGTCCAAAAGACACAGAGGAAGATGTTGCACAAATAAATGACCTGAATGTCCCTATTACAATTAGAAAGGGGGTAAGGTCTTGTACTTAACAATCTATTACTAATCATTTAACCTATTTAAAGTTACCTCCTTAGTATAGGACATTCACTACAAAGATGGATAGTATAGAGATTTCTAATAATATCCAGAGTGCTTCAAAAGATCCAAGTTGGAAGACAGCCGTGTTAGAAGAGATGAAGACGTTAACAGAAAATAACACAAGAGAGATTGTCAAGTTACCCAATGAAAAGAAAGTTGTTGGGTGCAAATGAATGTTCACAATAAAATACAAGCCAAATGGAACCATAAAGAGGTATAAAGCTAGATTGGTGGCTCGAGGATTCACCCAAACCTTTGACATAGACTATGAGGAGATCTTTGCTTTAGTCACCAAATTGAATTCCATTAGAGTGTTGATGCCTTTAGCTGCCAATCTTGATTAGAAGCTACACTATATCACCATCAAAAATGTCTTCCTATGTAAGGAGTTAAAACAAGAAATTTACATGAGAATTCCACCTGGCTTTAAGATTGAAGAAGAAACAAGAAAAATATGTAAGTTGAAAATTTCCCTTTACTGATTAAAGCAATCTCCAAAAGCATGGTTCAAGAAATTCAGCATAGATAAGAAGAAGTTTAGAAACATCTAAGGAAAAGCAGAGCACATTATGTTCACAAAACATGTAGATAATGAAAAACAGAAGTCAATTCTAATTGTTTATGTGAATGACATTATTGTAATTGGTGATAATCTTCATGAGATTGAAGAGCTTAAGAAATGCCTAAAGGTAGAATTTGAAGTTAAAAACATAGGGATTCTTCAGTGTTTCTTAGGTAGGAAAGTAACAAAGGGTAGACGAGGTATTTTCATTTCTCAAAGGAAATACACCCTAAATCTTTTGAAAGAAATTTGAAAGCTCAGTTGCTAGTCAAAATATCCCTAGAAAATAATTAGACAGCAAAAGATATGAAAAGAAATGTTTTAATGGACAAAGGGAGATACCAAAGATTAGTAAGGAAGCTCATTTACCTATCTCTTACTAGACTTGATATTGTTTTTGCCATAGGTGTGGTTAGCCAATTTATGCATTCTCCTACTCAAAGACATTTTAATGTTGTGAATTAAATTCTCAAGTATTTAAAAGGAACACCAAGACAGAGAGCTATGTTTCAAAAGAATGAGTAAAGAAAAATTGAAGGCTCTGAGGATGCTGATTGGGCTAGCTCAATTGAAGACAGAAGATTTATTACTGGTTATTGTACCAAGGTGTGGGGTAATATGGTCACATAGAGAAGTAAGAAGTAATCAATGGTATCTCGAGACAGAACTAAAGCAGAATTTAGAGCTATTGCTTAAAGAATTTGTGAATTACAATGACTGAAGAGACTAACGAGTGACCTTAGTCCTATGAAAATCTACAGTTATAGTAAATCTACAATTAATCTAGCTAACAGTTTATCATGACAAAACCAAACATGTGGAGATTGATCATCACTTTATTAAAGAGAAGATTGAAGATGAAGTGATCAATCTGTCCTATGTTCTAACCAAGTTCCGAGGAGCAGATATCTCCACTAAGGCCATGGCTAAATCTGGATTTGAGTTCTTGGTAAACAAATTGGGAATGATACATATCTATTGTCCAGTTTGAGGAAAAGTGTTACAAAATCAAATGAAATGAGTTCAAATACTCAATTTTTTGTAGTTCAATCATGTTAAAAATCAAATCAAACCTCTGATTCTTTGGAGTTAGCTAACCATTAATTTCATGTATCTGCTGATTTATCTTTTTTAAATGACTAATTATATTTTCTCCATAATTCATTCTAGGTTATAGATAAAGAATCTTGTTGTTGAATAAATTTTTAAGTGAGAAATTCTCTTTTCAATTCTCATTTCAAATAGCATTTTTCACAAATCTCTGATTGAGTTAAGATGGTTTGGCATGATCAGGAATACATGTGACAGAGCCATAGGAACATATATGTTGACAACTAAAAAAAAATTGCAAATTGCAAGGGAAGTTGTAAAAAGGACACATAGTAAAAAAAAATAACCCACTTCATCCCTCCACACATCCCAAAAGGAGAAACAGGAGGAAAATAAGAAAAAACAATAACCCAAAGCAACTATTAAGATTATGTAAAAATATGAATCCCCTGCATTCTTTCAGTAAATAGCCTGCAAATATGATAGTGGGAAGCTCTTTAAATGAATTCAAGTTGGACATCAAGAAGACAAACAAGGGATGAGGAATGGTAGGTCCACTTTACATGACTTTGCATTAAGGTCCACAGATACAACATGTACCATCATAGGCAATCTTCTGGTGAGAATCTTCTAATGGATAGTCAAGTACCACAGTACAGCAACATGTGACAGTTATAAAAGGAAATATAATACTAACATTAAGACAGAAAGGGTATGGAAAGAATAGTATAAAAACAAGGCTTGAGGATCATGTACAATGAACACAGTTTTTGCATTTTATTCATATCCAGTAATACTAAGTTTTTTTATTCCCTGATTCTGAAGATACATTCATGTTCATGGTTACAGAAAATGGTTCAGAATGAGGCTATCAATTATGGTGTAAAGAAACTGAAATAAGAGCTGAATTCAGGATGAAAATTGAGGTTAGAACAAGAAAATTAGGAGAAGGGTTTAGAAAAAACTACAAACTCCAATAAATGTTGATTTCTGAAAGAATAACAATCTGTAAATACTGTGCAGCAAGTCTATTGATACTAGATTTTAATGAGAATAAATCTCCACACTTAATGGTTTAGGATATGAATCATATATTATACTCCAATATGCCCCCTCACAACCCTCACATGCAAGCGCACCCATTGTGAAGGCAGCAGATTTCAAACTCATTATCACTTGGTTAAGAAGACTCTGATATCATATCAAAAAACCATTATAGCTAAAAAATTAAACTATTAGGTGAGACCCATGATATGGATCATATAGTATACTCCAACACTAATCACATGACTCCTAACTAAAAAAAATAATGAAAAGAAAAGAAACAACCAATAGAATAGCTCATGCATCAAATTACCTTTAGGATGAGGTAACAATGGAATAAGAGGCATTGAATCACAGAGAGGGATTATGTCCATCTAAATGTCAAAAGCACCTTGTACGGAACTGGACATCAATCACAAAATATGCCCCAGCTATGTCTCTTTGCTCTGATTTTATTCGAATCAAACTTTGCAACAAGAACAGCTTCCTCTTTGTCTTCAGCAGCTGCAAGTATTGCCCTGGTTGGTCCTGTGTATCAGTTCAGTAACATCAATCTGTACAACATAGACTCGCATCATTCATATGACATGATGGCAAATCAAGGAGTTGGATACCTGCTATAAAAGAATTCCCATAAGAAGTAATCTCAATGTTTCCATGTTCTGTCTGGATTATTTCCTTCCCAATGTGATTTGAAGCCACAAGCAGTACGTGTGAGAATTTACATTAAACACCATGTAAGGAAGCTTTTCACCACACAATCTCATTACCTGGAACATTGCATGCGGAAAATTTTTGCAACATATGGGAGTCATCAATTACAACATCAAAAATATAAACTACCAAGAAAAGTTTCCTCCTCTATAAGCCAGAACATTCAGAAGTGTAGTCATTAACATCTAACATACAACAAGGGAAAAAAATTTGAATTGTTCCAAGCTGTAATAGCATTCACTACTTGACTTTTACTACAGAGAAAACAATAAGAGCAGATGAGGATGAGATGCAAGAAGACAGTCATTGGAAAGTGAAGAAAGATTATGCACATTTCAAGGTGACAGTTACTCAAATATAATGGACTAGAAGCATTAAGGTACACACATACTCCTCAGTGAAGGCAGGCACAAATATGTATCTAAACAGAGAAATAACTTTGAATAAAAACAACAAGTAACATCATTGTAATCAACTTGGGACCAAAGCTTTACCCCAACAGTTGAGGCTGAGACCGCTGAAGGCTAAAGGTCACAGGTTCAAGCCCCATCATTCAAAGAAAAAAAATGGAGCAACTTTCTAAGTTGATAAGAGAAATAAATGATAAAGAAAGGAAAAATTACCAATAGTCTACAGTCTAATGCATATTGGAAATTTTTATAGCAACCATAAGGAGGATTTCAATGAATTCAGCCACTGGATGAGGATTTTGCTGAAAGAATGATGTCATACTTAGCCATATTGAAATAGGAATTCACAAATCATTAGAAGTATCAACTTCTTTTTGGGTTTTCACTTTGTTGCTAATTGGGATACTGTGCTACTTCGAAACAATTTATAGCAGTTGCAAACAATCCTCAAGTTCCCATTTGATGAATAAGTACCACTCCTGACCTTAGACAATGGCACAAACAAACCCCCATAGGACATTGACGCACAAGTTAGTCACGAGAAGAGTTTCGTTTTGGCATTTAGAGCTCTATATACTTCATAGGGACAGCCATCAAACTGAAAACTTCTGAAGTAGACATAAAGAACTATTGATATCAGAGTTTTTATGACTTAGACATAGACAACTTGTAAGCTTTCAGGTGCAAGGGACGTGTTAAAGTTTAATATATCAACTTCTTGACAAAGAGGTTTCATAGGCTTTGCAACTAGTGCAAAATGTATAACCAACGAAAGCCCGTTCTCCCGAGGCTAAACCAAACTCTACAATCAAACAGTTGGTGGGCACATCATAAGAAAAGGAAAAAGACACAAAATTATGACAAAACGATCATCTGGGTATGGTTCTAAAGCAGGATATGAGCAAACAATTGATTATGAAACACAAGATAATGAACCAAAAAGGAGCCTAGTTATCGGGCATACAATGCTATATTGGATAACTAGAAAAGCCGTTAAAATACAAGATAGACGGAAAAAGGATTGAACTTTTGGCGGCGGCAAGGTAGGTGGAGGCGTCGTCGGAGCAAGCAAATTGCAGGGCGGAGAAAACCGCTTCTCCTTCTTTTTTTTTTTCTTTGTTTTTTGTTTTTTCAGCCTTTATATTTGGAATCCATCTGCTCTTGATTTTCTTAATATTAAACAACAAAATGGTCTTCTCCTTCTTTCCTTTGATGCTTCGATTCCCGTAAGACGGGGCGTTCCTGCTCACTCTGGTCCCACTCAACATGTTTCGGCGACTTGAACCTGGAAGTCACCCCATTGTTGTCAGCGGAAATCTAGGAGTTGCCTGATGCTAAACTCAACAGTCCCCCCAAGTGCAAGCTGTTTTTAGTATATTTTTTTATGAGTCTTGATTAAATGTATTTAAAAATAGTAAATTTACGTAATTATAAATAAGTTTATATTATATTTAAAATATTAATATTATATAATATAATAAATATATAATATAAAATTAATTATATTTATTTAAATATAATATGTTTAAATTCATTTAAATTTTTTCTATTTTATATATCACATATATATTAAATTTTAATAAATTTTTAACTTATAAATTCATAATATAAATAAATAATAGATATTACATTTGTCTACTATTCATAGAAAAATTGAACACTAACTTTTCTTAATTTTTAAACATCATAAAATTATTTTTTAATTTAATTTAATTTTCTAAAATATATAACATTAAAAAGAGATTATTTCATTGTTTTTAAGTTAACATTTAATCAATACCCTAAAATAGATTTATTAGATATAATTATTATAATGTAGTATTTAAAAAAATTGTAAATCACATAATACTATTTAAATGTTAAAATAAATATATACATTCATTTCCGATATTTTTCTTTCAAATTAATTATATATTATATTGACATATATATATATATAATTTCTATGTGTATATGTTACATAATAATGCAGAATGTTTCTTTATTCAACACATGTGCTGCAATAACCTCGTTAGCACATGATACATGACATGTCTATCTGTTTAAATGTGACCGATGATTAATTAAAAGAAGTAGCATCCACAATTGGAAAAATTCAAAAGGTAGTAGCAATACTTGACCCTTGGAGTGGCTCTACATCATAAAAAAAAAAAAAATGCTACTACCATTTCCATTTCCATTTCCATTTCCCCCTTGCAGTTACCTTCTCTGTTTTGTTTTTTCTCAGTCCATCACATCCAACCCTTTCTTAACCATATAATCAGCCATTACTTCAAGACCCTTCATCCTTGAATTGGCCTTCGAAGTAGCTCCAACTGACTTGACACTCAATTCCACTTTAAAGTAATCCTTAAAGAAGCCGAAAGTGTGAAAAACTATTACAAAGTGTTTTTCTCAATTGTGTAATGCGGAGGTTTAATATTTAGTGATCAAGAAAATAATGGAGATTGGAAGCAACTACACTTACTTTGCAGTAGAGCTTTTGGAAATTCTCAACAGGTTACGACTGGCCTGGTTGAGGGGACATTGAAGAGTTTGGGGGTAGAACAAGATTCTACGGCAGCTCTCGAATGTGTTAACAAAGGTGTTCAAAAATCACACCCCAATGAAAATTTTGTGGAAGTAAATCTAAATTAATTACAAACTAAAAGTGAATATTTTAGTAGAAGTCAAATAATTAAATCTTGTTATATATTTTTAGTATTAAATTATGAATAAATGTTATATATTACATAAAGATTTAAAATTTTTAATTCATTATATAATTAATAAGTGTAATTTTAGTTATATTAATATGACTTATATAATTGTTGATAGATATTATTTATGTACCCCTTAATTAATTAATTAATTGTGTGCAATATTTAATAAAATTCATAGTTATTTAATATAATTAATTAACACTCGCATCAAGACTATTGGGTTTGATTGATCCTATAATGGCTCCTTCCATGAGAAGTGAAGAAGAATGGATGGAAGGCCCAGCGGTAACATAGTGGAGTTGAAGCTCAAGAAAGGAAATATTACAAGGCCCAGGTTAACGTTTTGAAATTATGAAAATTGATAATTATTAAGTATATTTTGATATAATTAGTTAACACTAATATCCAAGTTATTATACTTTATCAGTGTTATTAGAGTTAAATAAGCTCTGTTGAATGTTTAACCCATTTTTTTTTCACTATGCTATAAGATTGACACCCAGAAAATATTGGTTTATTTTGTGCAATATTTTCTTCTTGTTGGATTGTAACATCACCTATTATGTACTTTCTTAATTGAAAATAATGATTTTAATTGTTTCAATTAAAACACACTAAGGAAAATATATTTTATATAAATAGATCAAGATTTAAGCAGCAAATTTAAACTAAGTAAATGGCTTATTGGAGCGATTAATATGAGATGTATATTAATTAAAGAAACAAAATCAACATCATAATGGCCAAACATAGCAACTTTGTATTTGTACATATAATCCAAAGCTACTTTCTATTTGTTGGTGGCTTCAAATAATTATTGCCTTGAGAAAATTGTTTAGCTAAAATAATTGTGGATCTAAAATGTCTACTGAAAAAATTGGTCAAAAGAAGTATTTATAGGATTTCAAAATTAATTTATGATTAATTTCATTTATGGGATATTCCATTGAATTGGGATTCATTTATTAATAATTTAACTAATGCACTGCCAATCGATTAAAACCATTATGAAAGAGCTGGACGGTGACAGCCAAAAACATTAAGGGAAGATTGCACTTTCTCAAGCTAAAACGTCGTACAAGAACCTGAGTGACAGAGCTATCCTTTCTGTCTGACGCAGACAAAGCCCCATTTCCAGGGTCCATTCATCATGGACAAATTTAATTTTCCCCCAACATGACACCCCGCCTCAAATCTCCTCATATTCAATTTTATTTTTGTTCCAAAAATTACATAAATAAAATAAATTAATAAATTGAAAGAGTTTCAACCTAAATATGCACATTATAGTATCATTAATAATGATTATAATCTAATAATTATGATATTGCAACATAAATTAACACATTAAATTCTCTGTATTCATGAGCTCATCCTTGCTTTTTCAAGCCATCTAAGGCAACTAGCCAATCAGAACAAGTGCCATGTTTCTTTCCAACCTCCCACCCTGTGGAGAAAGATAAGGTGCTAAGGAGTAAGTGGTAACTAAAATTGTGCAACTAAGATCGAACATGACACCTAACTTTACACTCTCCATGCACAACTATAAAAGCCCATCCCAGTCTCCTCTTTACACACCAAGCACTTGTGCAAGTAGCATTACTACAAACAACAGAAGCTGCTGGAACTACATCAAACACCGGTGCAAGATGAAGCAGCAATATTCAGTTTTCTCATTCTCACTTCTCCTCCTCACCTTCCTCCTCCTCCATCTCACCAACACCTTAGCCCAATCGCCCCCGGCAGTCGCTCCAGCACACCCACCGGCAGCGGTACAGCCACCTCCTGCTGCCCCTGCATTGTCCCCCGGTGCGACGGAGGTCCCAGCATCAACATCTGGCACCCCGGACATCGATAAAGTCCTCACGAAGGCCGGCCACTTCACGATATTCGTCCGCCTGTTAAAGGCCACACAAGAAGACGGAGAGATATTCTCAGAGCTCAACACCACCGCTAATGGAGTCACTGTGTTTGCTCCCTCTGACGGCGCGTTTTCTACCCTCAAAGAAGGCACCCTCAACACCTTAAGCGATGGGGACAAAACCGAGTTGGTGAAGTTCCATGTATTGCCTAAATTCATCTCAACGTCCCAGTTCCAGACTGAGAGCAATCCCGTGAAGACGAAGGCCGGAACCGGACGCCGGAACTCGCTCAATGTCACAGTCACAGGGAAGTCTGTCAACATAACCTCAGGACTGACCAATACAAGCATAGCTGCCACTGTGTACACCGACAACCAGCTTGCTGT
The DNA here is from genome assembly GCA_037832385.1 of Rhizophora apiculata. Taxonomy (NCBI): domain Eukaryota; kingdom Viridiplantae; phylum Streptophyta; class Magnoliopsida; order Malpighiales; family Rhizophoraceae; genus Rhizophora; species Rhizophora apiculata. The sequence goes on from CM075440.1 coordinate 3,261,735, forward strand.
TTATCAGATTAACGATGTGCTACTTCCTATGGACATTTTTGGTCCTAAGACTGCTCCAGCTCCTGCTCCTGCACCGACTGTGGAGAAGCCTAAGAAGCAGGCGGCCAATGCTACTACTACTGCAGATGCTCCGAGTACTACTCCTAAGGATAACACATCTGGTTCCGTTAAGCTTATTTTGCAGAACAGCAAGTTGGCTTTTGCAGTTGGCACATTTGCTGCATGCAGTGTTTTGCTTGCAATGTAAAAGGGGCATTTTCTTTGTCTTTTTTTTTTTTTTTAAATTTTATGAATTTTGGTGTGATGGGGTCACTTTACTTTTCATCTGTACCTAAAATGACTCATGTTATGTCATCACTAATAAAAGCCTGCTTTTAGACCCAAAAAAAAAAAAAAAAGTTGGATTTTTTTTTTTTTAAATAAAAGATCTTGCTTTTGTTTGTTTGTTTGTTTTTTTTAATCAAATATTGGTCTGCTGACACAAGCAATTGCCGTCTTGGACAGTGTGCATTTCAATTTGTCTATTTTGTGCAGTCAATTGTCAAACCTCAAGGTTATGCTCAATTGTCATCAATTGCATGCACTCATAGAAGGAAATCGAGCTAGTATAAATCTTAGAATCATCAACTAAACATTGATTATCATTAATGGCCAGCAGTCCAGCATTGAATCTCCGAAGAGATAGGAATTCTGTTCATTGATCCCAAATCTCAAACAAAGCTGGGAAAGGAGATCCATTTCTATCCAAATCACCGATAAAATGAACGATGTTCCTCAAAATTGGAAGTTCCTTGTCCGGGACAAGGTCAACGCATATTTGACTTGTAATGACATCGACAAGGATACTAATTATTAATTAATCCCCATCGAACATTACCAAATTCTAGGGCCATATATGCTTAGAGGAAAGCCCGTTTGATTACTATGCAAAAGAGGAAGTCCACCTTGTTGGGTTGCGAACGTGCACACCATTTTACTTGTTATTGTAGGTCACGCTTTAAATTTCTCATCTTTGCCTCATCATAAATACAATGGAAACAAGTACTTTGCTCCATGTACGAATTTGCAAGTAGTTCCACACAAAAGCAGAAAAGGATGACAAGAGTAACTGCATTATCGGCACTAGCCCTTGGCCTAACAATATTTGTGAACTTGACAGGCCAATGCTGTGGCCAACTGCAGGTTGAGTTCTATGAGGGAAAGTGTTGGTTTGATGTGGAGACTATTGTGAGGGGTGTTGCGAAGAAGATTTCTTGTGTTATGTTCTTTTTTTTTTTTTCTCCTTGTTCTTATCAGTCCTAGTTCTTCCCAGACCCCACAACCACAACGTGGAGGCTTCTTGCACTGCTGGAATTTCCTTTCCCACGAAGCAAATATAAATTTTTGAGATGAGATTTAGTTTTGCTTGGCCGATGTTAAGTTAATGAATGAACTGACATTTATTTCATGTGAAATGGGATGTGATGCATCAAGATTGCTAGACGTGGACAACAGTGAGAAAACTGTACCTCCAAATCTAAGTAATGTCATTGATGCTGCAAAGGCAATATCTCATGCGCCGATAGTTTTGCAATGGCTGCCAGAGATTCTGTTCTCTTGGTAAACACTTACATACAGCCATGGCTAATCATTTTTCCCATTCAAGCATGATACAAGTTTGGGACCTAGGCTAATAGAGTTTAACCATTCATTCATTCTTAGGTCTCATTCAACAAGTTTAAACTTTTGAATTGAACAATTTCTTAACATAATACATTGCCTTTATTCTTAACATATAATTATGAATTTTTACAAATAAGACAGATTTGTGTTTAACATGTAATTCATTCTTAAGCCATCCTTAACAAGTATAAGCGTTTTAGCTGAATGGTTTTCTAAGAGAGTGTCAATTGAGCTCGTTGAATTAAAAGTTTGATGCATTTTCCACGTGTAACTGTTCTTCTTTGTTGATGCAGAGTAGGGGTTGGGGGGGGGGGGGTGGTATGACGTACAAACAGGAAGAAGAGATGGTTTGGTTTCTTCTGCAAATGATGTCAATCTCCCACCCCCAAGTATATCAATTCCTCAAGCTGTTGCAGCATTTGCTGCCAAAGGACTCAAAACTACAGACATGATTTTTTTTCTTGCAAATCTTTGACATACTAATTGGTCTTAAATGATTATGAATATTTATAATTAGATTTATTTTTTAACTTTTATTTAAACTTTATATTTTTTAAATTTATTTTAATAAAATTTTTTTTACACGACAAGTAATTAAATTGTTAATAATTTTTATTTAATTAATATATTATTTCTCATAATTTTCATCATATTTCATAAAAAAAGACATTAATTTTAAATAAATTTTTAAAATATAAAATTTAAATAAAATCATAAAAAAATTTAAAATTTAATTATAAAAATTTATAAAAGACTACATAACATATATTTTTTTTTTCTTTTCGTATATTCTCCTACAAAGGTAATTCTTCCAAATATTCCACACGAATCGATCCACGACAGTTTGAGGACAAATGGGAAACCATGAGCATATATTCCATCGACATAAAGATTGTCACAAAGCAACTTATTTATCCCGTAAACATGTACGCAGTAGTCCTTCAGAGAAATGCACTCTATAGCCAGTCAAAGCAACGGTGGCAACTCATTTTTATACCCACAATCCCTCACATTCAGGTACAGCTATAGATTTCAAATGGTGGCGCATATTTGGCTCGAAACGTGGGACAAAATCCGTTTAATAAACAAGACAAGTCTCTACAATGAAAAGCTTGATTCATTTAAAACTTGTTCAAAACACGTTCTGTAGTCATTAAGAATCTTTTCTAGTGTGCTATCATAAATTTTGGTAAGTTCATTAGAGAACTATGAAGATAACCTCTGCGAAAACAAAATTAAAACTACATAAATTTAACTTTTCTAGAATACACAAATGTGAAAATTTTATACAATAAATACTCTTTTATATTTATAATTCACAAATCCCAATTTATCACTTAATTTTTAATTAGTTAAATTTATTGAAACAAGCCTTTTGATCAATTCAATTCTATTTATATCAATAATTTTGTAATTCTATTATTTCTGTTAACACTATAAGGTTAAACAAGTTATTTATATCAGTTTCTTTGTTCTGAGTTCAGAAATATAGGACAATGTGTGTGATACAAACGTGCGGGCATCAAGTCTACCAATTGCCTCTTCCTTGGCAAACAGGTTAAGAACAGCAAGTCTAGTTCGCTGATTCTCGTTTTGGTTTGGATCAAAACCAAAAGTTTCCATTTGAATCCAAAATCACATTTCACCCGTCCAAACCATGCGTATGCTGAAAAAGAAAACCTAAAATTCTCTTAAAAAGGCCATCTTGCCCTCTCTGACATGCAAAATTTGATCTTTCGAATGGTCTTTAATAACAAAGCAACATTATGGCCAGAACTAATTTAACTTCTAACTCAAGCAAAGTTATAAAAAATATAAAAAAAAAATAAAAAATCTCCTACCCAAAAGGAATAATCATTGCCAAGATTTAAAACTGCACCACAAAAATTAAAATGTTCCCACTGGAACCAACTTACAGTCTTCTACCCCTTCTACCACCCTTTCTGCGAGTACTGTCTGTGGGAATTGGTGTCACATCCTCTGAGAACAGACAGAACAAAAAAAAATAAAAATAAAAAATTAAGACACTTCATATGTATATTCTATACATTATAAAGAAGGTAATTCAATAACCCAAACAGCTAGCTGCATGTAAACTTGCACAAACTTGTGCATCCAAGGACATGCATATGACCTCGGTTATCCCATGTTAGAGTTTATCAATAGATCATTTCTGCCCTGAGGAAGGCAGCTAAAACCCGCTGAATTAGCATGTGATTTCAGAATTATGGCAATAGACATCCATTATTGATGTGCAAAAGCAACCATTCCAAGAACCTAATTACAGCTCATACAAATTGGTTACAATGAACAAAAGGTGTCAACAAATTCTTATTACAGTCAACATAAAAATAGCAATAACTGCTTCAGAATTGGTTTGGCAAATATCATAGAGAGGGCGAGCTTTGTGTATGGCTTTTATATGAAGAAACTAAAGTTATTCAAAAGGTTTACGATTTTATGATGACAAAATGATGTCCAAAAACTTTGAATTGTTTTCAATACTCAAAAGTGTATTGCAAGCACTAATTCTTGCAGGCAAGATGGATAAATAATGTCTCTTGAGTTCATCGGCTTCAATTCAAGGTTCTAATTTAATTAAATCCCTTACCAATGCGACCAATTTTCATTCCAGAACGAGCAAGTGCCCTCAGGGCAGACTGAGCACCTGGACCAGGTGTCTTGGTTTTGTTCCCCCCTGTTGCACGGAGCTTGATATGAAGAGCAGTGATTCCAAGTTCCTGTTGGTTATGAAGGCATAATTATTTATGGGGCAGAAAAGAGATTTTATCTAGTTAGAAAGGTATACAGCATCAAAAAAATGAGGCAGCAAATATTGACATGAAGTCCACCTTGCATCGCTGTGCAACATCTTGAGCTGCAAGCATTGCAGCATAGGGTGAAGATTCATCCCTGTCAGCCTTAACCTTCATTCCACCTGTCCTTGTCAAACAAAATAATTCAAATTCACATGTTAAGCAGACTTGATGCCAGAAGCCAAACAATGGTGGTATTGATGCTCTAAGTAAATGCAGTAATTGAATAAGATAACCAACATGGAAAAATAGCAAACTTTTAAATAACTGATGGGTCAATGTGCTACTAGTGTCAAATATAACAATTTTATACTCTAACAGGAGCACGGTTATTCCATCTTGGTTTATACTCAAAATGGAAGAGGGAAAGGCAAAACAACACAATTGGCAGAAGGTGACATTCTAGCCACCCAACAATGAGCATTTAATCAGAATCATGGAGACACAAAAATGAAGCATACCTGTAATCCGAACTAAAGTCTCCCTCCCGGACAAATCAGTAACATGCTGCAAATTGTCCAACAAGAAAGAAGGCGTAACTAAAACTCCCCACTAATTATAACCAAATGAGTCTTAAAAAATGCTCGCACAGATGCAACTACTCACGATGAATGTGTCATTAAAAGAAGCAAAAATGCGGGCCACCCCAAAAACATTTTCTCCCTCACGCGTAGCAGGCCCGAGATTAACTTTCTCTTCCTTTGGCTCTCTTACCTTCCTCTTTGACTATACAATCACAGACAAAACCCAATCAGAAACTCAAATCATCATAGAAACAAGACAAACAGAGGAATTCAAACAAACCTCAAAAACAAAACACAGATCAAATACTGTATCTTAATCAACCACTAAAGAAGATATCTTTAACTACTAAGCCAAGAAAACAAGAAAGAAACACGTTCTCTCATTACAAATTCACGTTTCTTTTACCTCTTTTTCTCCGAATCCAAGGAGACAACTCAAAGAATACGAAAAAGATATAAAAGGAAAAAAAATTCAATAAAAAAATATTTCCGCTAAACAAAACATCAGAGACTTGAACTGAGATTCGGCTTACCATGGCGTCAGGCAAATATGACGGTAGGCTGCGAGTTCGACGAAAGTTGAGGGCTTTAAGGACTTGGCTTTGCTTACTTATAGTAATCGACGGCCTAGGGCTTTTGGAGGGATTGGGATGGGAGAAAGTATCTATATTTGCTACTGAGTCCCTGAATTTTACTTTTATTTGTCAAGAGCGCCCAATAGTTAACGTCTTCGCAATAATCCCACCTTGGGCCCGTCGGGATGTGTTTGGACTGAACCCTTTAGTTTTTTATTTTCAGCCTAAATTATTTTAGCTTAAGTGTGTTTAACTTTAATAATCGCCCTGAATTGAATATTTATTAGTAAATAATATATTTTCAATAAATTCAACTTTTTTTTCTTTAACTCACTTGGTACCGAAGTCAGTTTTAATGATTGAAATTTTTAAATTTGAGTCATAATTAAAATTACTTAACAAAATTAAAAAAAATTTTTTTGGCATTAATTATAAATAAATAAATATGGCATTCTCTTGAGTTTACGCGGCGACACTCGAACAAATTTTTAGTTAAAAAAAATACTAAAAATAATGATCCTTTCTCTATTAAATGTTACGGACGGCCCGAATTTTACAGGCGTTTTGGCTAACCCGACCCGTCCCTTCTATGGAAACAAGCGGATCCGCCCGTTTTCGGCACCGGAAAACCCCATCCACGGACCGTTTTCTAGGAACTTACCTTTACGCTCCACCGCAAAACACCGCCACCACCAGCGGCGAAGAAAACGAACTCCAGGAGGACGATATGTTCTCCATTGGAAACTTCTCTGAAACGTCCAACGATGACCACCGGAATAAAAACTGTAGCAGCAATAACAATGATAACAGCCCTCCCTCCTCCACGTCGTGCGCCCTGCGCCACCACCACCACCACAGCAATAGCTCTCCAAATCACAGGGCATTCCAGCCAGCCGAATCTTTTGGCATCCTTACCGTGCTTCCGGAGCACAAATGCGACTCTCTCCCCGGCCACGTCCACCAGAAGACAACCGTATCTTCCTCCTCCTCCTCCTCCTCCTCCCCGACGTCCTCGACCTCATCTTCTCGTCTCATTCCTTCAATCCCCAAACCGCCGCAGGAACGTCTGTCGATGTCGACCTCATTCTCTCGGTGCCACCAGCACCCCCACTCCGTGCCAGTTAACGTGCCGGTTCTTTCGATGGAGATGAGAAGGGCAAGGAATAGGGAATTTGACGAGATTGACGAGGATGCGGAGGTGGAAATGCTTCCGCCTCACGAGATCGTGGCAAGGGCGCAGTCGCCGGCCGTGGCATGCTCGGTGCTGGAAGGCGTTGGGAGAACGCTCAGAGGGAGGGATCTTAGACAGGTAAGGAACGCCGTGTTGCGGCGAACAGGTTTTCTTGATTGTTTTGATTAATAAGGCTTTCAATTTCAAGTCCTTTATCTTATGATTTATTATTATTATTATTATTATTATTATTATTATTTGTTTCTGTAATTCTGTTTGGGTGGACTGTATGATGTGAACACTATGGTCCATTGAATTGAATTGAACTGGTAATAAGGATTTGAAGAGTTATCCTTTACATCTGTATCTGCAGAAAATGGGATTTTTATTCTCATTCATCTTCCTTTTGGAAGATCGAGTCCGTAAGATTATTCTATTGTGATCACAGATACCAGTCATAAACTAGCCTCGCTGGAGTAAAGGCTGTTTGAAGAATGTGGGATGAATAAGAATGTTTCTTTATTTGGGAATGACTTAATACTGGAAATTGGAGTCACTGATGCTTCAGTTTTTCATTTTTTTAAATAGAACATTGCCTTTGGAACATAGTATTTCTTATGTTTTTAAGTCTTAATTTGAAAAGTGAATGTAGAAAATTGGAAATAGAATAACAACGTGGCCTCTGACTTGTTGGTTTCAAAGATTTTAGCCGTAGGTTCCAGTTTAATTGGTGCAATTGGTTCAGTATAGTGAACTAAACTACCCAATGATTTCTGTTTTAGTAACCAAATTTTAGCATGCAAATGGTCTCTAGCTTTCAATGCTTTCTATGACAGCAACCGTCTCCTCCTAGATTGTGTAGAAAAACCATTTTCCAGGAAGAACTGTGAAGCTGTGAAAACCTTCCTTTTTGGTATTGATTGTGCTTGTGAGTTGTGTGTGAATATGTTTCTATACAAGGGAATGGGGGCATCTTTCTTGGAAGCTGGAGATTTTATTTCTACTTAGAATCATAACCATGTATCTTATCCCACTGCCAGAACATAAATGTTGTTTTTCAAATAGCTATTAGCAGGGTTTATCAGTGGTTGTCAGGACGTTTAAGATCTTGGTTTTTTCTTTTTTATCCTGAACAACCCAAGAAGCCCCAGTGCTCTAGTGCGGCTTACAGGGCAGCTCCATTCCATGCAATTGAGTCTAGACTAGATTGATTACGTTACAAGCTTAGAATATCCAAGTGCTCATACAACCCTCTTGAGGCTTGAGATTCAGCTGGGTAAAGTTGAAGTACTGTTGATGAATGTGCTGCTATTATTGCCTTGCTTTTGATTGCGCTACTGTTTTGTCAAGCCTCAAATAAATATTACTGACATATTTTCTCAAGATTTGGGAGTGGGGAGAACTGTGGCTGACTTTAAGTTTGTTAGAGTATGCAAATGTTGTCAAATATACTGTAGAATTTTAAGATGGTTGGGGATCCATTGTAATCTGGTGACCAAAAAGATGTCAGAATGATTTGTTTATCATATTGAGGCTCCAAGAGCTCACTCGGTGATATTTTAGGCTTTAGTTAAGTTAGATCAGATTGCAGTTTAATTGCTACACCTATATCTCAATGGGCTTTTATGCTGTGACATGATCAAAATTTTGCAATCTGTATGAAGCATTCAGGTCTCACCCCAGTACTAACTAAAATTTTCACGCTCAAAGGCCAAGGTAGGTGGCAATATTCATTGGGAATCTGATGCTCAGCTTCCCATTTTTGGTCGTTTAATGTTATCCCTGACCAGTTGTAATTTTTGTATGGTATGCCAGGTTGTGATTTGCTTAGTTGTAAGTTATCAACAAGGAACTGCTGCATATTTTAACCTAAACATTTTCTTGGTGATGAGAAAGTTCAACAGTATACCAGCTCGCCTAGAATCTATATCCCAAGTAGCTGTTGTCTGTTAATGTGGTCTACTTGCATGTTCAAACGCCTAGGACTGAATGTCATTGATCTTTGTCACTTGTAACAAGGTAATCCCACCACATTACAGCATTTGATTTATCAAAAATGGTGATCCCACTGCTCATCATTCATGTAATTCATCTTCAGTTGAAAACAAGAATAAAAATCCTGTATCATCATATGGAACTGCTTCGGCTGTGTTGTGATTCAAAAACACTGAGACTAGATACTGAATTTTGAGGGCAACTGGGAGAACAAACTCCTTCCCTAGCGATGTTGCTCAGTTTGTTGTCATGCAAAACGCAGTGGACATTGATGAAATGCACAGAAGACTATGAAACCGATATTTATCGATAAAATTATAGGTGGCCAACCCGACGCGAACAACGCGACTTGACATGTGAAAAATCTAATTTAGTCACACACCCATTAACTAGAAAAAGTCAATGACTCTTAACTGAAAGTTGAAATAACCCAAAAAAAAAAAAATGAAAAATGAAAAATACCTGAATTCCAATTAATTCAAAACTCAAATGATTTGGAAACTATAACAAGTCAAAGCCAAAATTGAGTCCAACTCTTAATTGATGATAATAAAGAATTAAGATTTCTGAATATTTTTGTTTTTAATTTAAAATCTTGTCTCATTGGTTACTGTCATATGATTTACACTTTTGTAGTTCATGGGAAATATATTATTTGATTTACATCCATTTAGGAAACTTGAAATACTCGAATAACTTGAGACTTAAAACACCTGGCCTGAAACTCTGCGTGATTTGTTCCTTGTTAGCGCCTAATCACAGATGCAGAACAATGTAATTTGTACGTTGGTATGTCTAATAACAAGAAGAAGCTGCAGGTCTCATGGCTCGGACATGAAATTAACATACAACCCCAGGGATGAACCGGGAAAAGATAGGTTTATTAGTTCTACCTCCTACTTTTGCATTGTGCGCATCTCCCGCGCGAATAGTTTGGAAGATCTAAAACAAAAAAATGAATGGTATTTGCTCATCGGCTCTCAATAGTAACACTTGTTGCTTGTGTCTTTTTCTTCATTGACTGGAAAGAGGAAGACAAAATCTTTTTGCCCCGTTATGAATCTTCGACTTCAGTTGATGCAGGCCTCTTGCAGCCCTACATTTGAAAGCACCATCTGTCTGGATACTTCTTTTGTTGCTACTGCTTGGAGGTAAGTTACCAAGAAATGAATAGCCTTCAACATTTTCAATTTTTTAAATGTAATCTTTTTATTTTTTTTTTCCTTTCAATTCAGTATTAAATGTTATTAATCTTTTTTGACGTAACTTTCTTGAGGATAGAAAATAAATTAATGTTATATTTGATGTCTAATGTATAGAAAAAAAATATATTCTTAATATATATTTATATATATTTATTATTTTTATTCTTGATTATAGAGAATTTAAAAATATATTTTTGTTATTATTATGTATTTTTATATGTATATATTAGTCATGAGATATAATTTTTGATTTTTTTTATTTTTACTATTTTCAAGTATACAATGTAAAAAAAAATTAGTAATATTTATAATTATATTGAAAAAAATTAAGAAAAATTTAAGATTACATTAAAAGAATTAAAAATGTTGAGGACTATTGTTTTGCCTTCTGTTCCATCCTCCTGTTAATAACCGTGGAGCATTTCACCAGCGGCAGATTTAAAATAGTTGTAGTCCCTGAAATCATTTCGTATAACAGAAAAGCCCATTGTATTTATGTGTATGTCCACATCTGTGGATTGGCAATTTAAGAATTTGCTCGAGTTTTTCCATTACCTCCTTTTTGGGTTGCTGTTGAAGCTGCAAAGAAGCAGTCTGCGGATTTTATGCAATTTTTGTGGCTACTATTCTCTTGGTGGGTGGACGAACATTTTTGCTTGCCAGTGATATCCAATCAAACTTACAAACCCAATATGACATGACACAGATACAGTTATCTGAGTGATACAACCATTTTGGGGGCCAATTTAAGCAGATTTGATTGAACTGTATTAATGCCAATGTTGAAGTTGTGGGTAGTTTGCTGCATAATTTTAATAGTGTTGCTGCGCCCTTTCGGTGTTGGATGGTTGTCTGGCCGTCTGGCAGCCTGTCTATCGCCGCAGCAGCTGCAATGTACAGCAGTTGCAACCTTAATTTTAAATTTAATTGAAGGGAATGCAGTAGTTTAGGAAGCCATTAACGCCCTGGCATTTTCCAAACTTCATTGAGCGATGTAACGTTTTACGGGTTTTGAAACTTCAACGGTGCCGTTGCATCTTTTTGGATTTAGCTGTTCGTGGTTCTCTCTCTCTCTCTCTCAAGTCTAAGCCTCCTTGGACTAGTTATCGGCATTTCAAAATATCTCGTAACTGCAACCAAACTCGTCATAAATTGCAAAATAATTGTGGGACTAACAGCCAGCAGGTCACAACAACAAAAGATCGCATCGCTCTTAATTGCCTCCTTTCATTTAAATGGCCTCACGAGTCGATTTCCAACCGGGAAACCTACCGCCTTAACAGACTGGCAGTGGTGTTACCAACCAAGATTCATTATCACGTATGTGGCCTCTATCCAAGAAAGGAATAATGGAGTCTTGTAACCATTTGCTTGTTTGTCAAGAATATAGAGATCCCACTGTAACTCTAGAATCTTTTGTAACGACTCTGTGAGTTGGCTATTCAGTCTCTGATGTTGATGTTAAAGCTTAGTATGTGTTTCATTTATAACTTCCATCTAACTTCAGTTTTATGAAATGCCACAAAACGAGCCTGGGAAAAAATCAACATGGCTTGCAGCATCCAAATTCGGAAGCAGAATTACCGGTAAACCATACGTGGCCCTAAGCCAGCGCTCCCCCGACACAATAGGCTGGTCATAATGAACAATAAAACCGTGCACGCGTTGTCAGTTGGCAAGATTACACGAAACAAATTGCAGGAGTACCATAAACAGAATGTACAGTTTCACCAATGCTTCTAAAACCCTCGGACTCGACTTCCAAGAAAGTTGCTTTGTTTTTTTAAATTTCGCTCTTGAGGCTTAACTGAACTCGCGAAGAACGTCCGGGGATAAAAATAAAACTTATAAATTTAATACTTTAAAATATTCAGTTAAAATTAGTGTTAATATATAATTTTTTTTAATAATTATACGAAATAAAATTAACTCGTAAACACATTTGGAAAGGGATTATTTAAGACATATAAATTTAATATATTAAATTTGAGACATATAAATTTTTTCTTTTCAATTTTGAGTTTTCTGCGTTTCTCGCAATGTGAATAAATTAATTGGGCCGCTATGCTGGCTCGAGGCTCTGCAATTTCACCATCCATAAGGCACATGGTTTTACAACAAAATGGTGTTTCGGACAGAGAGGCTCCTTGAACTAGTGGTCGCCAGTGGCAATGGTACCGATATCAATAATTGCCGGTGTGGTGGCGTGGGATGCCTTAAAGGCTACGGTCCAACATCGTTGGATGTCTAAAGTTGTGGTTGGGAAGCTATTGATAATTTTTATGCGTCACATTACCAAATGTCACCTACATATACAATAATTTTCTAATACGGAAAAATTATGACTAACTTATATAAAAATTATCAATTAATTACATTCTCAAAATTTCCGGTATACTTAGTACTAAAATGAATAAATTGTTGGTTTTTCGAAAATGTTTCACTAAATGCGATTGTGGATTGACAATATATGTTATTGCACATTTATCATTTGAAATTTGACATTTCATTTGGATATAAATTTATTGAAAGCAGGAATGTTGTTTCTTTCCTGTATAATTGCAGTTTCTAGTGAGCCTCAATTCTTAATGGGAAATTAAGAATACAACGCTTGTCTGTCTTTCCAAGCCCATGAGGGCTGCCCTTGGGAAAGAACAATAAAACGCATGCTTAAATTACAACTACGCCAGCATTGCAGGTCCCAAGTCAAGGAAAAGAAACGAGGGTTGCTGGTGACCATCGTAAAACTGGTTAAATCCTTTCTGGTTCATCTTTATTATATACTCCTTGGAATGCTCCAATTTCTCATTAAGCCAACATTCCTTTTATAATTGTGTTTGTAAAAAGCTCATGCAAACTTTAGATTGAATGCGTTGAGTTTGAAATTTAACGTTAATGAAATAATGTACGGAAGGTACAAAGTAGGACATAATACGTATAGTGATTTTGTGAAACAAGAAATCTCATGTAAACATACCGTCACCCACCCCCCCCCCCGGGGGGTGTGGGTAAAGTATGGGATTTACTTGAGTCTCTTCATTTCATTACCATTCATTTATGGTGTAGAGGATCAATTACCTACCACTGGACGGCCGCTTTAATGCCACATGTTGGCAATTGAACTTTCAAAGAGGACCCCGCTGCAGGGACAACCCTTGGAGACGGGTGGTCCGAGATGGGGGCAAGAGAGAGGACAAGTTGGTGGCACTTGTCTGAGGCTCACCTAATTTTCTCAAGTCATTCGGATTTCATCTCAGAAAAAAAATGTATTAATAATAATTATTATTATATATACATATATATATATAGAGAGAGAGAGAGAGAGAGTTAGACCTAGATTTCGAACCTTTTTCTATAGAGGGTGCTTCGACTTGCCACATGTCATGAGGGACCTTGTAGTTTCAAATTCTAGTAATTCCCTGTTATACTTTTCAACTGGAATCAGAAGGAGATGGCCCGGATACGGTTCAAGACATTTTAGAACTGAACCAGCCGAAAAGTCATATTGCAGTGAACTGAATCAAGGAACCGATGGTTCCATTATTATTAGAGCCGCCAATTGGAATTAAAAGTTCTTTAAGAAAAAAAAAGAAAACTCATGTTCTAATATTTTTTTTTGATAAAAAAGACAAAAGGGTCAAATTGTTTAAATCAAAACAAATTGAACGGAAGAAACATTAAATTTTTACGATGAACATTACCCTCCTCAATTGTAAATTATATAATAAAAGTAATTTTACTCGAAATTTTTGAAATGAAAAATTAAAATTTTAATTATTATATTATTTCATGAAAAACATTAATTTGTTTTTGGACAAATTATGTTTCCTTGGATTTTAATAAATGGTTGGATAAGCTTATATCAATCAATGTGTCAGGCACCAAGATCTTGCAGTATTAGTTGCTAATCAAAATGTAGGAACATCTCTATAATTAAGTCTATGGCTATACTTGCAAATGCATGGCGGGCTCGGCAAGTCATTTAATTATCAGCTGGTCGATCAACAAAAAATTGCTGCAATCCCAAAATCTTTTCCTGACTTCTTCAACTATGTTCATTAGTTCACGAGATACAGGAAAGCTCAAATTAAATTGCACCAACTACTGACTGGAGACTTGGGGACCCTTTCATTAAATATGAAGTGCTGCTGCTGCGTCCGTGTGTCAGTATTTATAATCTGCTTCATCCATACTCTCTTCACATCCATCTCCAATTGAGTCTCTCTTTCCGCTGGTGCCCGATTCCATGGCGCTTCATTATCATCAGCAGCAGGTTGCAGCGCTGCTTTTTGCGGTTGTGGTTCTGTCAGGGGTCAAGCTTTCTACATGCCAAGTCGTCAAAGACAAGGTCTCCTGCCTTGACTGCCATAGCCACGACGACCTCTCAGGTCCAGTCTTTCTCCCATGGTTTAGTCACTTCAACTTTCTCGTTAATAAAAGGAACTTTATGCAATAAAGTGATGCAATTTCAACACTTGACATTGTATGATGGCATAACTTGTCCAGATTTTGCTGGAGATGGCTGGTTGTTCATGGATTAGCAGATCATTATATTTAAATTCGAGATTTACTCACTAATTAAGGCTGAGGCTTCCTAATTATAAAAGAAAATCAACGCTTAAATACTCTTTGATCATATCTGTTCAGTTAAAATTATTCATGTAGGATTTGAGAAACTTTCATCATTATTATATGGATCAAATCCCTCCATATAAAAGAAAACTACCTTTTTTTTTTTTTTTTTTCTTTTTATCTCTGCCTTAATTTACCAACAAATGGATGAAATAGTACTTCTTATGCTTACTCTTTTTTTTTTTTTTTTAAATTTTTTTGAGAGTTTATTAAATACCCATTTTTGTATAAAGAATTGGTTTAAATTTTCTATTTTTTTTAAGGGGTGTAAAATCAAAAAGTCCTCGTGTACATGTCTTGTGCAGCATATAGTTTCATGTTAATTGGGCCGGCTAGCTATGCATACTCTGAATTTCATTTTTCCCTTTGTTACAGTTGTCGGCTTAACATCCCTACAATTTATATTTGGTACATCGGAAAAGTTAACTCCCTACAAATGATATCTCTTAAATCCTGTGAATAGCAACTCATGCACATTAAACTGAGAGACATTACAGAGAATTTACTTTCCATGTGGCTCTAAGGATCAAACCTTGAATTGCTCCCCCTCCAAAAAAAAAAGGGATCAAACCTACGCCAGCAAAGGACATATACCATATACATATTCATGGTCCAGATAAATGCATCAACACTTCCTATGTAGTCTTGATTAAAATATAGGTGGTCCTGATCACTCAATTTGCGTTCAATTGATGACCATCTTCTCAATTTTCTTGACTGAAAAAAATAGAGTAAAATTCTCCGTTCCTCCTCCTACCGTATTCACCACCAATAATTATTTCAGGTGTGAAGGTTCAAGTGAAGTGCGACAAAGTCCAAAAATTGGCGACCACAAGCACAAAAAGTAATGGCTCTTTTGAAGTTGAGCTTCCTGCTGCAAACGGTGCAAGATCTCCAAACCCCATGAGTTGCCTGGCCAGTCTTCGTGGTGGTCCAACCAAACTATATGCCTCCAGGAAGAACATGGTGTCCAAGATTGTTAAGGTCAAAGATGCTCGAAACTCCTACACAACCTCTACTCCGCTTGCCTTCTTCACCTCCTGCCCTTCATGGTCAGCCAAGTGCGGGAATCCTGATGACATTGACTCCTCCAAGACCGTTAATCTGCCACTCCCCAAGGAGTGGGGCTTCGCTCCTTCTAGCTATTACGTCCCTTTCTTCCCCATCATTGGGATCCCCTGATCACTGATCACTGATCGCAGCGATTAATTAATCAACATGCAGTGTGTGATATTGTAATAATGCATCCATATATGGAGAAGCTTTAAGTTTTAAAGCTCCGGCTTTAGAGTATGGCTTTAATCAGTAATTGTAAGCTTTATCCCTTATATAGTGCCCCTGTAAGTCACAATTAAGTACTAAGAGATGCATCGATTATATATAGTTGTTTATGTATATTAAAGGTTTTCTAGGTAAGTTTGTCAAGTTTGACTTCCCCCACCCACCACTCTCTCTTCTGTGTTTCCTGTCTATTATGATTGGAACTTTAATACTATAGTCTAAGTGCTTATTTTTCACTGAAGTGGGTGCGGTCGAAAGAGCTCCCGTACATTTGTTTAATAAATAAAAAAAAAAATGGTAAAATCACGGTGAACGCAATCAATCTGATGCATGTTTAACGTTCAGACTCACACATTCGACTATTATCCTTGGTAGCACATTCCGTTGCTTGCTAGGTTTCCGTCCACGATGACAATTCAACAATGTGGCCCACGTAGCCATTGAGAAGTTGGACGTGCGTTAGAATCCCTGTCTCTTTGGACTACATCGCCACCTATCAACATTAGATTACCAGGATGAGTGTTCTCTTAGAATTTATCGTTAGAGGAGAACGATCCTAAACAAAAACAACAGTATCAGGCAATTACATTAGAGGGACAAAGAGTACCCATCATCTACGAAACTGTAATTCTGCTGAAAATTGCGACTTGCAGGGATTTCATGGCTTTCGGTTTCGTCTGTGTCTTCTGCTTTTGGTGCATTCGTGCCGCATTTTACTGAAATCTTTTCCATAGCTATAAATGCAAATCGACCTCATTAAATTTATGATTTTATACTAATAAAATAGCTACTAATATAGAAAATCTCAACAGTACTTTCCTGTTGTGAGTGACAATTAATGAAAATATGAAGTTTACCTTATTTTGTAAACTAGTTTCTAGAATTAAAACTTCTACAAAGTTTTGTTTTATTTTCAAACACGTATAATTTTATGGGTATTTCTAATTTCATCCATCTCATTAATTTTAAATGTAAATAAATAAAGGCTTTAAGTGGAATCCGGTTAAAATTAAAAAAAAAAAAAAATCAAATAAATTTTTATGATATAAAATTATGTGTGTATTACATTAAAAAAAATATGAGTATAAATAGCAAGTAATTTTTTTTTTTATAATACAAATCTGGTATCTAGATAGTTAAAATAGATGGGTTGGAAAAAGATAGAATATTAAAACAAAAAAAAGATTGACATAAGGTATTTTGTTTTTAAGAAAGCCGGCCACTTTATTTTCTATTCTTGTAGTCGAGAGAAGGGGATTGGGACAAAATAAATAAATTTCTGTGGATAAATTCTAAAAAGCAGAACAAAAATTATATATATTTTTTTCAAGGGCCGGTGAGGTAAGTACACCATTACATCCATTCTGTGAAATCTCTTCCAGGGGTTTGCCTAAACTCCCTCACATCGTCGATCAATTACAGGAACTTGCCGATGAGTAGTTGTCCCACAGGACTTGATGCAAGTTAATTCAATGTATCATTGAATGCAAAATATACAACAACTAATCTGTGGCCCACAACATGAGCCCAGCAAGGAGTCCCATAACGCCAGCCCATGAGTCAGATCATCATTTATGATCAAGAAAAAGGCTTTGATGGTTTTATGGCCACTCAATGTCGATGCACCTTACATGGCAGAAATTCGATTCTCAACGCTCTCCCTGATTTTCTTCCTCGTTTTAACAAAATGTAATTTGAAGTGAATTTATAAGACCATAATTAATATTTTTATGGTATTTCATTAATATTTATTAAATAAAAGAGTTAGAATTAATAATATCTTCTTATTAAGATATAAGATATACAGGCACACAAATACATGATAATAAAATAAAGAAGTATAAAGAAAAATTAATAAATAATAACATATATTTATGTGGTTCAATTTCTAACCCACGTGCATGATTAAATCAACTTAAAATATTATTATAAAATAACTAAAAAAAATTATTACAGTGTGCTCCAAGACTTAAAAATTAGTAACCACTTTTTTTTTTTTTTTTACTATTATACATATAAATATTTTCACTACACTCAATATGTATATATATATATATATATATATATATCAATTCAAGATAGTCCCGACACTCCCCAGATCTATTTTTGGTTAGTTGTGATTTATAATCGATACTTATAATTCTGGAAAAAAAAAAAAGAATTCAAGTATATAATATTGAAATTAAGAGAAAACTCAATTTAATATAATTCATAAAATCTTAATTATTATTTTTTTTTAAATAAAAATTTACTTGTTGAAAAGAAAATTTAAAAATAATTTTATTTTTTTAATAAAAAAATAAGTTAAAATTAAAATTTTTTAATAAAAATAGTATAATATAAAAATTAAGTTTCTTTTAATAAAAATAATAAGTAGAAGTTGACTAAAAAAATATTATTTATTACCTTTTTAAATAGAAATATATTTATTATTTTTTTACCTTTCTTAAATTTTTATTTTTTTAATAACATAAAAAGTATTAAAAAACTTTAACAACAATATAATTAATTCAACATAATTTGTAAAATTTTACTTATTACTCTCTTAAATAAGAATTTATTTATAAAAAAATAAATTTAAAAATTATATTTTTTGAAAAAAAAATTATCATTAAAATTTTTAAATAAAAATAATGAGATGAAGTAAATTTTTTTTTATTTAAAAAAATAATAAGTAAATTTGAGAAAATTTTTTAATATTTAAAAGACTAATTTTAATTTCTTAATATAAAGAAAAAAAATATTTAAAATTTGTATAATATGATTGATGTCATTTAATATTTTTATAAATAAAAATATATTTATTTTTCAAATTATTTAATAAAAAAATTATTTATATTTTTATCAATTTTCTTTAATTTCATTATATTTTCATACTTTTAAATTTGATTTAAAGTGTATTATATTTTTTTCTTCCATTTATATTTTTATTTCAAATTTTTAATTAATTTTTTTATTATAAAATAAATTAAAATTTTTATTCAGTATATTTTATTTGTCAAATATAATAATATTATTTTTATATTATAATTAGTTAAAATTTTAAATTTTCTTATAAATTACTCATATTAAAAATAAGTAATAAAAAATTAAATTTTATATCATATTAGACTTTTATTAATATTTTTTTTTACAAAATATAATAAATTTACTTAATATACAAATTTAATATTAATTATTAGTAAAACTAAATCACTTATGTATCACCCAATTCAAAAAATTGTGACATTAATTTGCATTTAAAGCTAATTTTAAGTGGATCAATCGAATCGCTGGCAACTTCACAATTTCGTTTTCAGATTCATGGACTCAACATGGAAAGCCCAAAAGTTTTAAAAGGTATAGCCGATTTTATTAAAGATTTTGAACGGCCTAGTCCTCCTTGCTCCTTTTTCTTTGTTTTTTTTTGCCGTACTCCGGCTTCGATGTCTTCTGTTGGGTGGCAGGTTTGTCCTTTTATTATTATTATTATTATTATTATTTGGTTGCAATAAAACTCTCTTTG
Source organism: Rhizophora apiculata (assembly GCA_037832385.1). Classification (NCBI taxonomy): domain Eukaryota; kingdom Viridiplantae; phylum Streptophyta; class Magnoliopsida; order Malpighiales; family Rhizophoraceae; genus Rhizophora; species Rhizophora apiculata. The sequence continues at coordinate 3,281,101 of CM075440.1, forward strand.
TTGATTCAATGTGATTGCAGACTTGGCGAGTAACAAAGTAAGAAATTGCAAGTGTGAACAGAAATTGAGATTTCTAATGGCAAAAAGAATCTTGACGCTGCCCTTTTCACCCGTTTAGAGTTTTACACGAGAGACAGAGTCTTTAAAATTGACTATGCTTGATTTTGAGCAATTCCTTGAATAAAAAACCTGTTGGGATCTGGTTACACGCCTACTTTTCTCATTTTCCGGTCTCCGCACGCTCATATTTCCTTTTCAAACCCCCCCGGGCCCCCCCCCCCCCCCCTTTTTTTTTTTAAATAAAAAAAAGGGCCCAACGCCTTCTTTATAGAATTAATTGGAATTTCAATTTCAAGTTGTCTTTATTTTGTAAAGTAGTTTCTAAAATAAAAGCTTCTATAAAATTTTGTTTTATTCTTACACGTGTGTATATATATATATATATTTTTTTTTTATTTACAAATATACCTCGTGTCTCTACTTAGCTAAAATGGATGGGCTGGAAGCTAAAAGGAAAAATTTTAAGTGAGTAAATATATATATATATGTATGCATTTATGTATAAAAAAAATTGATATAGGGTATTATTCTGTTTTTCAGAAGGCCAGCCACTTCAATTTTGTTTGTGCTGTAGTCAAGAGAAGAGGTCTGGGACAAAATAAATAATTTTATGATGATAATTTTTAAGATTTAGAATATATATATATGTATATATTTTTCAAGGGCCAGTGGGGTAGATACACCATATACACGTCTCTTATGCAATATTTTCTCTGGATTTGCTTGACCTGATCAATTAATTGCCAGATTAGTTTTCCCACACGATCAGATTAAACTAACTCCCTAAAGGTATACTTTGATAATTAAAAATTTAAATTATTATTTTCAAAATATCAATTTTAATGAAATTTGATTTTGTCTCATACATGCGCGACAACTAAGCCATGGCCCAAAACATTAGGCCCAGCAAGGGTCCAAAAATATGGCAGTTCATGAGCTGGCAGGGCGTGCCTCCTATCTCATAATTATAATTCTAAACACATTATAAATCTAGGGAAATTTTTGAAGGCGATGGGGGTCAGAAGAAAATCAAATTATTGGTTAAAAGAGAGGAAAGTCGATTAAGTGTGGGGCCCCACCGCCTCTGATCTTTTAGTAATGCACGCGGCTATGAAAGGGTAAAACCCTTCAAGACGCCAGCGTTTTTTTATTTATTTATTTATATTGGCACTATCACAAGTCCGCGTGGATGTAGATTGCACTGGGAGACAGCTAGCACGGATGTGCTCTTCAGCGGGGGGTTCCACCGAGACTGGTTCCAAAAAAAGAATAAGTGCGAACATGAAGGCAAATTTTAGACTTGGTCGACGTAGAAGAAAGAGGGCAGCTTAATCGTTATGAAAATTTATTATCTATTAATAAAATAATAAGACATGTGACAACCACACACTCAGATCAGGTTGAGCAAGATTAATAAGCTGAATTGAGTGGTAAGGAATTCTACCTCATAAATAAGAAATATTCATAATGGTAATGTCTGGAGTCTTAGGTCCCCATGTTCCTCTCATTTCATTTCCTTTTAGATCCTACAAAAAAAAAAAAAAAAAAAAAGAGAATAGTATTCTTTAAATAAAATATTCTCTGCACAAAGCGGCTTGAACAATAACGACTATAACCCGATGTGCTTGCAGAAACTGACTCCTGAAATGAAACTGCTAAACATACCCCCAGGAGGCGCAACACAGGCTTGAAAAAACAAAAAGTGCAACGAATTGGGGTTTGATATTTATCATTAATTGCTTTATTTTCCAATTGTGGTCCATACCAAAGCTTGACATAACGGAGATTTGCCTTCTATTAAAGATACAGCATGGTTTATCAATAGAATCATAGTAATCCGTACCATTCACGTCGAATCTAAAATTTGAGACTTTTCAATGAATGGTTCGACAAGATGGTCAGTTACCCTGGAATACTTTTCATGGTATCCACAACTTTTTGTAAATTTGAAATGAATAAGAAAAATGATCCCAGCGTTACAGTTCATATTATTCATAGAAGAATTTACATTTTAACATATTTTAATTTAACTTCGACAACCATTCATACCCATCATTTACGTGGAGCTTTGCAACAATCAAGGGTTGCATCAACATGTCAAAATGCCTTAATTACGTTATTATTAAGGAGATGATTTCATCAGGGGTTGGTTGAGAATTAATTTATGAATTTATTAAACCAAATAAAGTAAGCAAGGATGATTGAAAAAGATGTAGAGGAAGTGGGGTTAAACAACTAGGGTGGGCCACTGCAGGTGCGTTGAATTTCAAGGCGCACTCTTGAGTTACGCGATGGAATTTACGGCCACTACAAGTCGACCCCCAGCTTGTCGTCTACACAGGTCTTACATTAAAGCTAACCGTCATCGAAGATTGTGTACGGGAATTGATCAAACAGAGAGCTTTGTACAACAGGACAACAAGTGGAGGATAAAACAAACAACAAGTGGAGCATTGATTTGACATGAGGATGCACAAAAGGGAAGCCTGGAGAGCCGCCGCAGAGGAGAAGAGCAGGCTGACTGGTTCAAAACTAGGGAACACACAATGAGAAGTTGATGTGCGGCCAGATGGAGAGAGATCACAGGAGAAAGAGAAACGTCGTTGTCTTGGCGCAACCGCGTAGAGTTTTCCACCAATTACAATCCAAAAAGATCTTCGTGTTTCCCATTTCACTCGGCAATCGGTTCCCTCCGTATATATATAGCTCATAACAAAAACAGAATGTTAACAAACACTAACTTCTTCAACATAAACAAGAGAATGGAGGAACTTCCGCCTGGTCTTCGCTTCTATCCGACAGAAGAGGAGCTAGTTGCATTCTATCTGCGCAACAAGCTGGATGGGAAAAGACCAGACCTGCACCGGGTTGTCCCTGTCATTAACATCTATGAAATGGAGCCGTGGCAGCTTCCAGGTAGGATGAACGTTTCCATGCAAATTAGATTCACGTTCAACAAGACTGAGTTGTGGGAAGGGGATGGGGGGAAGTAGAGTAGCGCAGTTAGTTTACCTTTCTCATTTCTTGCAGAGCATTCCGGAGAATTGTGTCAAGGAGACCCCGAGCAGTGGTTCTTCTTTACGCCAAGACAAGAAAGAGAAGCAAAGGGAGGGAGACAGAAGAGGACTACAGAATCTGGGTATTGGAAAGCCACTGGCTCTCCCAGCTATGTCTACTCATCAAATAACCGAGTGATAGGGATGAAGAAGACCATGGTTTTCTATGAGGGGAGAGTTCCTAATGGGAAGAAAACCAAGTGGAAGATGAATGAGTACAGATCCATTGAAGAAGTAGCTGACTCATCCAGTACTGCCATCCCTGTGGTATGCATTTACCATTTAGTTACAGAATCTTCTGGTGTTTAGAACCTACACGATGAATTAGTCACAGTGACACATTTCTCTTCACTTCTAATCAACGTCTTCTTTTACTTCATGTCTTAAATGTAGCTGAGGCATGAGTTCAGCTTGTGCCGCATCTATGTGGCATCAGGAAGCACTCGAGCATTCGATAGACGTCCACTAGAGGCTGTGACAACAGAGACACAGCATCATGGTGATATGGCTGGAACATCTGCTCAAGGATCTAAAATGGTGGAGGATGCAAGCTCATCTGAAACTTCAAACTCAGGAAGAGACTATGCTAATCTCCCAGAGACCATGGGAAGCATCAGCTTCGAGATAGCTGTTAGTTTAGGACCTTCTCTGTTGGATTGGGAACAGTCAAATTGGCCCTGAGAAAAAGCACCCGTAGAACTATAACTTTGATGTCATGCTAAATTAGGAAGGCCAAGTGTGGCTAATTGTCATTAATAATGCATTCATTCTCCTTTCAATGCAAAGCAAGAAAAGAACAATAAGAATAACATGCATAACATGTGGAATGTGATAATCTGGGAAACAAACTAATGTCTAGGAAGAGTTTATATACAGGGCATGTAACTTTGTAGTTTGCAGAATTATTCATCTTATTTCTCTCCATATGAACTTTTGTGAAATTCAAACACTTAGAACTGAGCATGGTCAATAAAAATAAAATAAAATAAAATAATAATAATAATATATATTAAAAAAAAAGTTAAACAACACCAAAAGCATTAGAAAAGGAAAAGAACTGCCATGTCAGTATAATGCGTGAAAATATATATATAAAGTTATCTGTACGTAGGTTTGCCGTTCATTGCTTTCAGGAGCAATAGTCAAATGCTGTGCTAGCAAGGGTTCAATTTGTCTTATCTAACCTCAATCCACGGACTTAAGACAGAAGAAGAAACCAATTATAAAAGTAAAGCGGATGACATAGAATACAAGTTATTCATGTTTTCCATTTGCATGCAAATCATTCAGAAAATTTTTATTTCCATTTTCACTTTCTTAATAAGCATGAATTGCTGAAAGTAAAATGTGATTGAAAATAATTGTTTCTTTACCTGCAAGCCTCCCTTCCCCCCCCCCCCCTTCAAAAGAAAAAATTGATCGAAAAGAGGGACCATTTTCATATTCACCATAACTCACATTTGATCCAAAAGGAAATTGACTTACAAAAACCAACCGTTTCCATTTTTCCAGTGTTTTGTATGCCATTTGTGATAAAAAAAAAAAGCAAATGGAATTGTACATGATGAGAAACCTGCAAATTCTATTATGCTAAAGGATGAAATTTTTTTTACATGCATCATTTATATTACTTCAAAAAGCTTTATATGGAAAATAGAATTGGAATGGAAAATGGAATCAATCCATTTGAAACATGTTCCTCATATACCCATTAGGCTTACCATACAGAATGCTGGAAAAACAGACCAAGATGTTCAGTTATTAGTGTTTACTAAAATGGTGTAAGAAAATCCTAAGAAAGGGGATCAAACTTTCCAACTTGAAGCCAATTTGTTGATTAAAAAAGGTTAGCAAGATTGCCAATAAAGTAATAAGCTGTGCACATGTGTGACACCATATGACATGTCAATACAAATGGAACTCTCAATCATACGGGTCTAGAGGGGTCCAATTTAGGCATAATTTGTTAAGTCAATGTCTTTGGTTCCTCAGTGCAATCTGCCTCATAAACTCAGTAAATAGTTCATCACCAATGCTGTGTCAGGAGACTCAAAAGCAAAGTCTTGAATCCAGGTAAAAGTTATGCCAAATTAACCAACCCAGAAACTCTTTAAATAATAACCCCACCTGCAGATTGCAAGGTAATGGACCCATAATGAATCTACTGCAAACAATTTATCACAAGGCATAAAAGTGTTGAGTCAAACATTTTATAACAATTCATAATGCTGAAACAGCTGAATGGTATTGTTCATCAAATCATAAAGAGAATCGAATAATGATGGAAGCACCAGTAGAACTAGGGATCAACTTGTAGAGAGCAATTTTTAAAATACCAATGGTGCACCAATTATCCACAATTAAAACTATGAGAGAAAGATGTCATTCTTTAAGAACTCTATGATGAGTGCAAACAACAATTGCTGAAAGACAGAAAGCATACCAACTGACCAAGGTAAAATGAATATTAGCTAGAAAAAAGGCATATAGCTGAACAAGTGAGAGTTCTTCAAATTGTACTTGATTGGCTTTGTTGCCCATCTTCTTGCCCCTGAAATAAGTTGAATGAAAGCAAAAGGAATGGCTGATGCTTGTATCACATAATTTCCTAGCAGGTTGTATGAAGAAAATATCATGGTACAGCCTTAGTTCAAAGAAAGGTGAATTTTTCACATTGGTCTTCTTCATCCAGCAAATCTTATACCGTTGACATGGAAATTCTCTAGGAGTTCAGTCTTCATGATTTTTCCAATGTATGCACCTAAATATTATAAAGTAACAGTTTGTACAATGTTTTTTCCCTTCATTTCTAATAAAATGCAGTTCTTGGTGATCTTTCTAGCTAAACACACCTAAATGCCATTATGTAAGTTTTCCATCATCAATTTTATTGTTGCAATACTTATTGGTTGTAGTATTGATTACAGCATTGTCCAGAGGATCCATTATGTATGGGGAAGCAGGATGAAGCAATTTTTTACTTTTCCATTTACAACAGATAAAAAAAAGAAAAAGAAAAAAAGTGAAGAATATCACTTAACCTACATCCCCTGCTAATCATGAAAAATCTTAATTCACTGACTAGCAGCATCTGTCAATGCTCCCTAAAGTTAAACATGCCTCCTTTGGCTGTCAATTTGTAACTGGTACTTTTAGGACATTACATTGTGACATCTTCAAATTTCATCATGCCTACTTTGCACCAGCATCATGTTGATGCAGCTGATCAACATGCCCCATTGTTCCCAGTAAACTGTGATGCTCACACAAGGATCAGTCCCCTAAGCTTCAAGCATTTGAGCATGTCCATGCTATCATATCTATATGTGATCCAACAACTCCACAGTTGAATGTTTTCTAGGGTAGACATTTCTTTGGATCCTCTTCCTTAAGTGTATTCACATATCTAAACCTTTCTAAAAGCCCTAGAAATAGATTGGTCATAATATACACAAGAGAAGATACTGGAAACTTCCCCTCCCAAAAGAAAGCTCCAATAATGGAATTATTAAAAGAAATGCATAACCTGCTGCACAATTATTTCCCACGTTGTTTCTTGTCAACATTGGCTCAATGTCACATGTGATGCATTCAAAAGTTCCATATGGACATCCTTTGCCTCAATTACCAGATATAGTGCAACCAATCCAACTCTGTAGTCACTTGTTATGGTTTTTGGCCCCAGAGCATGCAATAATGCCATCAGCCTCCTCATCAAGACTGTCTGCACTCTTAATTTTGTTTACAAAGGATATCATTCCTTTCCATGAAAAAGACAACTGTTTGTCCAATAGACTTGTTTCCTGTTGCTTCTTATGCAATTTGCCATATGCCATAAAAATTAGGGAAAGTGACTAATTATTTAAGAAGGGGTAAAAAATTCCGAAAAGGCTCACACAAGGACATCTGATACACCAGTCTGTAGCAGATTAACATGATTGCAAATAGAAAAGGTTAAAAATAGAGAAAAAAAAAAAAATCAACGCAAATTGTTACATAAACTGCTTAAAGAATACAAGTCATAATTTACCTTATCACCAAGGAATAGAATTTCAACCACAGTCAACCCCGTTTGACTCACGAGCCACCAAATTAATGTCAAAATATTACATAGGATAGATTTCAGCAATTTCTATCCAATCTCACGATTCATCAACATATTATTTGTCATCAGTATGATGCCAGTGAAATTTATTTACCAATGTTGATTTAGTTCACATATTATTTGCAATCACCATACTGTGAGATCCATCCTTCAACCATGGTGTGGCTATCGACCAAGCCAATCGAGTTTAAAATTCACTGACAACAACTGACCCCCTTCTCTAAAATAGTTCATCATCAAACATAAAGCTTGCCATAAAATCAATAACATTGAATTATAAGCTTGAGGGGAAAGCAAGAAACAGACTTTAATCACATAAGTGAGAACCAGTCGTGGCAAGAAACGGAGAAACAAAGATGCATTTACCGCTACAAACAGAAGCGTACGGCCAAATGACATTTCATAAAATAAATTAAAAAAAACAAGCAGAAGGAAAGCAAGTTAAGGATAACAAAAAGGAAATGAACGGACATAAGGGATACCTGGGAGAGTGAACTGTCACCATTCTTGCAACAAAGACGCAGCGAGGGGGGAAGAGAGAGAGAGAGAGAGAGAGAGAGAGAGAGAGAGAGAGAGATTGTGAGACAGAGAGATGCTGCCAGCGACTTAAGCGGCCAACGAGTTTGACTTCGGAGTTCGGTAAGTCAGCCGTCAGCAGTCTACGTCGATTCAATGTATTCATCTAATAATAATTAATTTCTCTTTATATTAGATAATAAATTTAAAATAATTATATAAATATTGTTATAAATTTTATAAGGAATTTATATCGTCTTTCACTTGTTAATTTTTTACAATAACATTGTTATTTAACAAATTTTAACTCATATAAATAATTAATTATTTATTAAAATATATAATAATTAAATAAAAAATAAAAATAATTTTATTTTTTAATAAAAATATAATTAATTTTTATTTTTTAATAAAAATATAATTAATTTTTATTTTTATTTATTATATATATTTAAATAAATTTAATTAATTTTTAATATATTTAATTTATTTAAAATATTAAAAATTATATATATATATAATTATTATTTTAATTTAATTAATTATTATTAATTATAAATTATAATATATTTTTTTATTTATATTATAAAAATAAGATATAATATAATTTAAAAATATTAAAATAATAAAAATATTAAAGATGAATTAATAATTTTTTTTAATTTAAAAAATAAATAAAATTATTTTTATTATAATTTTTATATATTGTTACGTGGGAATAAGAAAATTTATTAAATATAATTTTTTTAAAAAAATTAAAATATTAAAATTTTTTTATTAATTATATTTTATTAATAATTTTTTTTAATAAATAAAAAAAAAGAAAAGTTGACGATAAAAAAAAAGAAAAACAAAAAAACAGAAGGGTGAAAGGCGGAAGCAATAGAGTCGCTCGTAGAGTCGTTCTCACCGTAGCGTAGCCACCCATACAATATAAACGACGAAAGTAAAACGGCTGTGCGTGGACTTGCCGGAGACGTTAGCCGGCCGGCGCCGTACTAAGCCGGAAACGTCCTTCTATTTGCCTTTCGCATTCACTCCTCGAAAACAGTATAGAAGGAGAGGGAAGTTTTGGGCAGAAAAATAAAAAGAAGTGAGAGATATGGCGATCGTGTACGCGTTAGTGGCGCGGGGAACGGTGGTGCTGGCGGAGTTTAGCGCTGTTACGGGGAACACCGGGGCGGTGGCGAGGCGGATCCTAGAGAAGCTCCCGTCGGAGGCCGATTCAAGGCTGTGCTTCTCGCAGGACAGATACATCTTTCATATACTAAGATCGGACGGCGGGCTTACTTTCCTCTGTATGGCCAACGACTCCTTTGGCAGTGCGTGATTCGCTTTTGTCTCTCTCTCTCTGATCCTCTTCTTTCCATGGTGATAAGCTGAAAATGAAATTTAAAATTTCTGTTTGTTGGAATTATTCTTATTGGATATGTAATTAATTCAATTTTAACGGTTTATTCCTTACTATTTAGTGGTGTTGTTTAAGGCTAGGACATTAGGAATCCAACAGGTTCTCACATGGCTTGACAGGCCTTTGTGCCACTCGATTAAAGGTCGATTGGCTAGAGTTGTTAATGGGTGGGGGCTGAATGTGTATGGCTGAACCATCTAATTTAGGTCTTGTGGTAGTCCTTGCTCTGTTTGATATCCACTGAATTGGGTTCTCTTTGTTGTGGAGCTATCTATTACTTTTTGAGAAACCTGAAGAATGATTGTGAAATGCATTGGTGTTTGTGTTTTTTGTGGTAAAGGGAGGATTCCATTTTTGTACTTGGAGGACATTCATATGAGGTTCATGAAAAACTATGGCCGTGTCGCGCCCTATGCACCTGCCTATGCGATGAACGATGAGTTTTCTCGTGTCTTGCATCAGCAAATGGAATTTTTCTCAAGTAACCCTGCAGCAGATACTCTCAACTGTGTGAGAGGTGAAGTTGGTGAGGCAAGTATCTTCTCTTTTCTTTGAAATTTGCTTCCCTTTTTAATTTCTGTTCATCTGGAATTTATTTTGGTCTCATACCTTGCATGGCTGCATTCTTTCAATGGCCTTTCCTTTTTCTTGCTCTGGATTATTGGCTCCTCAATCAGCTGGAAATTCACTTCTTCCATTTGGACTTATTGTGCCCTTTTATGTCATTCACTGTAGTAGCCCATGTTAATGGCCATATGGTTTGATGTTGTGTTTCAGGTTGCTATATGATTTCTAGCAAAATAAGAGAAAAAAACATGTCTGTGTGTGCCCACAGATGAAATATCTGGTGTTGGCTTATTATCATATTCTATTTTCTTTTGACGATGTATTCTCCAATCTGTCCCAAAACACTGCATTATCAAAAGGGACACTTTCTTGGTATCCCACTGTTTATTGTGATTCAAGATGGGCATATGACAACCTATGCTTTTGGGATTAAAAACACTATCAACTGTTAAACTTTCATTTATTTCACTTAAGTCATCAATCTTTAATATATCTTCACTTGGTATTACAATTTTATCATCCATTACAAGTACCAGGTGAATTCAATTAAAATTTGGTGCATAATGTTATTAGAGTTGATAAAGAGTGCATGCGAAAGTAAATACTTATTTGCAACTCAAGATGTCAGTGAGATAAATGATGAATTTTACCATATTTTCATGGTTTTAGTGCAAAACATAAGCGTGATTTTTATGTTTTATATGTGGAAAACAATTTCCAATGTACAAAATGAAAAGTTCTTTTCAGTTTCTAAGAAAATCCCTCAATTGTCATAATGGATCATGACATTGCAACAGAAATAGAGGTTTAGTAACTTGATTGTAACAAATTAAAGATCAATAACCTACATGATACCAAGTGTAAACTTTAGTGATCAACAATGTTATTACTGCATCATAACTGCCTATTCTTATTTGCCTATACATCATAAATTTTCCCTGCTTGTTGTTTTTAGCACTTAGGGTATTCTAGAGTTCCTAGTTTCATGAGTGTTTTGGTTTGTAGTTGTATTCTCTTTTATTTGTGTTTACAAGAACTGGAAAGGCTTTTGCAGATTCGCACAATCATGGTAGAGAACATTGAGAAAATATTGGAGAGAGGAGACCGAATTGAGCTTCTTGTTGACAAAACCGGAACAATGCAAGACAGTGCATTTCACTTCAAGAAACAATCTAAGCGCCTTCGGAGAGCCCTCTGGATGAAAAATGCCAAACTTTTGTAAGTACAAATGCTTTCTTAACCGCTAGTGCTTCTTAAATTGTTATTTTTGTTTGCTGTTTGTTAGTATGAGATATAAAAGGCTCCCTCAGGGAAGTTTTGTTTCAGTGAACCCTTCATGGCCTTCTCAAAAAATTCAGTATCAGCTCTTTTTCCTCACTAGTTGCCAGATGTTGTTGGACTTAATGAAAAATAAGTGAAAAGCACGATTTCTTTCTCAACTAGTGAGCAGGAAAATTTTAGTAGACAAATGCTTTAAGATATGAGATATGAGTATGTTCTCCCTACTCCTACCAAACTTGGGCATTCTTGAAGTGTTTTGACATTTTAGTATCAAGTTTGTTCACTCATCTTTTTTAACTTTGGGGGCATTACAAAGTTGAAAATTCGACTTGTTCTGTTTTTCTGTTTGTTGACCATTACAAGAATCCTAGGGTGTATAGAAGAAAGGTACTTTCCATGGGCTCCTTAGCTAGGGTTCACTCTTCACTGCTTAATAATTAGTACATGCCTTATTCTGTAGGCAATTAAAAGCATTCCTTTGCTCCATGCTGTTTATTAAAAATTTCTTTAGCAGGCATTTTGTGTATTTTGTAAGCGAAAAATAGTTCTAACTGTGCTGTCCCAAGAGGGAATGCAGGATCTTCTCATAACAACTGATATGGTAGAATGAAGATAGGTTAAATTTATCGGCAATTAATAAAATGGCATTTTAAATAAGCACCAAATTTACGCATACGTTTCAGGGCCCTTTTGACAGGCGTGATCGTTCTGTTGCTGTACATAATAATTGCTGCTTGTTGCGGAGGCATCACTCTACCATCATGTAGATCTTGAGTGACAATTTTTCCGGTGTCAAATTTCTGCTGAGTTATTATGCCACAATCATTTGAGAGATCAATTTATTGGAATTACGTCCTGGGGGTTCTGGTGGACTACCATATTTTCTGGTTGAGTGAAATCTACCTCTACGAGGTGTTGAAAATGACACTATGGATTCTTGTGCCATTGATGCATAGGGTGGAAGGATTGTGTTTTGGAAGCCAGATGCAATGCTGATTTGCTGTTTTATTGTCATGGGCCAACCGTATACTCTGTAAATTCCCGTCCCCAGAAATTGGTTCATGTAGACAAAAGTTTTTGGTGTGTGTTGGATTGCTATCTTCTGTTTTCTGTCAGATATTCCAGGTCAAATAGAAACAAAACGATTTGAAAAATATTCCTTGCTTAACATTGACATTGTGACTGGCTGGATAATTAGCCACTAATCTACTGATTCATTGCCGGAAAGAAAAAGGAATCATCAAGCTGCCTAATCTACTATGATGGCCTAGTTGCCTTGGACGGACATATGAAGCAAGAACATCCGAGTAAATTTTCTACTCTATTGTCGAGCCCGCGACACATTGGGGGGTTTTTGAAATTTAATTAATCTAAAATTTAAATATAGATAACTTGTGATTCAAATTCAAATTTTTAATCTACTTGAAATTTGATAAATTCAAAGGTCGAATGACTTGGTACGTGAACTGACTTCATCTTATTTCAACTAGACCCGTCTGTTTACAATAACCATGTACAAACCCCAAGTTTTTGTGAACCCCAAAACTAACTAACTTTCTAGAACCCGAAACCCTATCTAAGTTAGGTAGGGTTTCGCCCCTCCAAACTCTATAAATGCATGATTTTAACGTTGTACACCTGCACAGCCGAGGTCCCATCTATCACATGGATGCATCTCTATAACTCTTCCCTGTTCTATTCTCCAACTCACCACCAAGAAGTAGCCCCTGATCCTTAACCTGAAGTCATGGTCATTGAATTCTGTGTTGACAAGGGTAGAGAGGAAGATGCTGATGTTGATGGTCTTCGAGAAGGTGTCAACTCTTAGATCAGATCGGAGATTTACCAAATTCCATTAACATGGCTTGGTATAGACTTCATGCCCTTTCTCTATTTCTTTTCATTGCTTAGGCACGTAGCAATTGGCATGTATTTGAAAAATTATTTAAATCTTATGATATCTAGACAAGTACATTGCTAGATACGATAACACAAAAGGGCAAGATAGTATTTGAAATCATCTTTTCTTCACTTTATATGTATCTATTTATGTGTTTAACAATTAACGATTTAACCAGTTCCAGATCTGCAACATTTTATGAAATGCATTCATGGATTTGAAGAACCATCCTTTTTTCTTATATCAAAAAATTCGTTTGATTCGAGCATGTGAACTGGATAGAGATGTCTTATCTTATCCATGAAGAGAGGGTTCAAGTGCTATGTGTCATCCACATTGAGTGCTTGGGACTAGCAGAGAATAAACTTTTTTTTTTTTTCGTGGTTTTTAATGATTTTCAACTTCAATTATGAAAAAGGATGATGGATATGATAGCATAATATCGCTATTGCTTATTTAAAAACATTTCTTTATGATTTGCCACAATCGGCATCAAAATAATCAAGATTGACTTGAATAAAGAACCCCATCCAGTTTGTCTTTTGTTCTTTTTGTCGATGATAAATGATGGTATAAGCATATTGTGGATTTTTTTATTTTTTCTTTCCCCCAAATTTGAGAGAGAAAGAGAGATGTCAATAATGTTAATCTATTCTGGTTAATATTGAATCTATTGTGTGTAAATATGTAAAATGAGTATTGTATCAATGAAACCATGTAATATGAATTTTAATCTTCACCTTGAAGCAATAACACCCTTTTCTTTTTTCACGAATATCTTGCTTTTGCAGGGTTCACGAAATCAATACATTTGAATGGCCCCTTATTGCTACCTATCATCAAAATTCAAACAAGAGGGGATGTAAAAAATGCACATACCCTTTTAATATGTAAATATTCGTTCTTCAAATTTGTTTACTTTTCGTCTAATCATTTTTTTGGGTTAATCGTAAAATCCTCTTGTGCTTGAACTTTTATCTCTTGTTATTGCTAATGAAGATACACGAGTGAGAGACATAGTTTTCTATATCATTAAATGATGGAAGTTGAGAAGAAGGAAAAATCGACAATGATGAGCTAATTTCACTGAATATAGGGTAGTGCCATATAAAAAGTGTCCAACAAAATAAATCCAAATGAACCATTATCTTAATTTTCTATTATTTTTTAACTTTTTGAATTTATTATATTTTCATCGCTTTGATGCGTTGATCCACTAAAATTTTCATGTATTCTATGTTTTAGTTTGTGTTAGTTACTTGGTTTGTCTTCCAAGAAGTCAAACTGATCACACTTCGTCTACAGTCAATTCCATTTCCAGGCTTTTCTCATCGTGGACTATAGGAGCACAGGGAATGTCCTGGAGAAGAGAGTCAATGCTGCAGCCTTGAAACAATTTCTCACCCAAATCTAAGTCGGGGACCTCATTGGAATCATACGTTGGAACCCACCGATCATTCTGGAAAAGTTTCAATGCCTGTGACTGATTGGTGCTTTGGTTTATCTCGAAGGAAGACATGTCAGAGTTCACTTGGAATATTGTGCTACTGAATGTTGTTGCCTGCTGCTTCAGTTGCTGTTTTTAAGGTGCACTTGAAGAGAGATTTGAAAAGCAAGAATCCAAGTGCGATACTGGTGAATCAGACTGCGATGACTGCTGGTTTTTGGCCACTGGTTCATAAGTCTGCAGCGTGAAGTCAGTTTTTCATGTTGGTTTTTTGTTCACTAAAATCATCTACATGCATGCCTTTATAATTACAATCAACATAAAAAATATAGACATTTAGTTGTTAATCTCTTTTAAAAGACTATTATTTTTGTGCAAATCAAACCCTTGAACAAAAGTAATCTACACAGCACTTGTCAAACACGTAAAAGAAGGGTTACAGCGAAAGCAAAGAGGATTAAGTTTGTCCTCAAACAAATAATTATCCTGGTAAATGACAAAAAACGAAAATATTAATAATGATGTTGCAGAGATATATGAATACAATTAAGAAGCAGATACTCCGATATATCTTTTTTATTACCCTAATTGACTCCTACTTACCCAACAATCTTTTACGAGGCTTTCCTTATACAAGGGGAAAAGAAGCTTTCTCAACACAAATTCACCATTCTCAAAGCCACCCTTGTACACGGGAACTTGAACTTGAACGCAAGGCTTTTAAAATTGAATTTGCCTGAGATAAATTAATAAAATTAAAAATTAAATTTAATTTATTTTAAAAATTATTAATTATAAAAATTAATAATTAAATTAATTAATTAATTAATTATTAGATTTATTTTAATTTTTTCAATTTGATTTGTTTCAAAAATTTGTAAAAATTTAAGAAAATATATATTTTTTTATATTTTAATTTTTTAAAAAATAAAAATCACATTATTTTATAATTTTTTTATTTAAAAAATTATAAATTATAAAAAATTAAAAAAATTTGTTTAATATATTTATTTATATTTAAAAAAAGATATAAAATTATATATTATATTGATATTTATTTTTTTAAAATTTAAATTATCTTATTTATATTAAATTATTTTATTTTTTAATAAAAAAATTATATAAAATAAAAAAATATTATAAATTATAGTATATTTTATATTAAATTTATTTAATTTAAATTATTTATATTTATAAATATATTACATTAATTATTTTTTTTATTTTATATATATATAACTTTTTAATTTTTTAATTTAATGACTAATTGAATTTTTAAAATCCTATTTACACTTAATAAGGTTAGGTGTCATCTTTGCCATTAAGAAGTAGAAAACTCAAGTATACATTTTTCGGTAAGCGTATCTACCTCTTACCTAACAATCAACCATAGACGGAAAACCCTAGTGAAGATTATAACATATACCCACATTTTCGCAATTCTCAAAATTATCAGTCTAGACCTAACCCTAGTATTTAGCTCTGGTGTCATCTTTCTCGTTATAAATATATCCCTTTTATGTTGTCCCTAGAAAGCCGCCCCTTCTCCCATAAATAGCTCTATAGCTCTTCTTGTTGACTCAGGCGTCTCTCTTCCGTCAGTATATAAACATGGTCTCAGAAACTATTGGTGAGAAGGATGGAAAGAAAAATAGTAACGATGATGGTCATGGTCAAGCACTTACAAGTTTAAATTCTTATATCAGATCTGTGATCTACCAGAATTTGTTGTTTTCTCTTGGTATTTTTTTTTCACATTTATAAATTTTTAATTGATTTGCAACCCCACATCAATAGTAAAGCAAAATTCGCAACTAATAAGGTGGAAGCTATTGGGTTTATAATAGATCAATAAATTTTATAAAAGTAAAAAGATGATCAAGTGATTCAAAAATAATAGTAACCAAATTACTCCTGTGGGCGTAAAATACCCTTTTTGGTGGGACGAGTGGGTACAATATGTTCTAGTTATGAAACAATTCATGATTTGCGTGCATTTGACAGATGAGTAATTAGATGTTAATAGATTGAAACAACTCATTTTTAGACATCCACATTACTTCCTGAAATTCAAGATCTATGTTTGTTTGTTGTGTTTTTAAATACTTCTCAATTATCATACCTACATGTGCTAATGTCTTTGTTGCTTCTGCAGATTTCATGGAATCAAGGCAACTGGATTCTCCCTTTCAACACCATGTCAAAGACAAAACAGAGGGAGATTTCCAAAATGTAACTCACCATTCCTTGTATGTAAGCAGTCATTCAAGAATTTCTATAATTTTGATATTCAAAGTAAATTACAAAAGCTTCTAAAAACATAAGACCATAAAACTGGATTTATCGTGACAATATTGAAAGAAAAATTTATGAAATCAAAAACCTAAAACGTACCATTCATCAATTGTAAAAGTTAAAGGACATACGTACCCATGATAGTTTTAATGAATTTCAAGAACACCCTTACAGTTCCTATAAAAGCCTCCTAATTGGAAGGTTAATTACAGCTTATCGTCTCAATTATAAGATTAACCATTAGATCTAATAACTTTGTGCAATTGAGTGCATGAAGCTTGTTGTTAATGGGTTGTGTTTAACAATCAAAAATGCATCGGCATGAATATCTTCTTCCCAATAGAAATGCCATGTCTTAGATGCTTTTGTCTGGCCCTCTAACTAATGCTACAGCTTATCATTTAATAATTTCTTCATCTTGCGGGCACTAATATGTTATGCCAATGGTTTGGATGTGATTAGGACATTGCAACACTCCTTGATTGTTTTTCTGTTGCAATACTTGTGAAATGCCGGCTCCTGTTATCCTTTCTTCCTTCATTGGAAGGGAATAACAGATTGGTGCTGAGAACCTCAATTACCAAGTGTAAGTGATTGCTTTTATTATGGTTAGCATAGTAATTGGTGTATTACTTTCTAACTATATGCATCTCAATTACCAACTAATTGTGTTCTCATTTCAAATGAAAAGGTCTGTGTTTCAGGAGTTTTGATTTGTTCAATTTAAGACCTAGCTCAAAAGAAAATAGACCTTCTTATTGGGGAATTCCTTTGAGGCATAAGCAATTAAAGTAGGAAGTTCTACGTAGTAGATGTCGTTTTTAGATTTTTTTTTTTTTTTTTCAAAATTATCTGGCTTGGTATATATGCCACCTCTAGTCAGAATGTTTTCTTATCAATTATCTTACTTTGTCTTATTATTTGTTGTTTTAAATACCAAACTTACAATAAAAAAGCAACAGTGTTATTTTTTTTTTTTAAAAAAATTCTTAGCATTCCCTTATTGATTTGCGTAAAAATAAAATGAAGCCTAATGATTACCTGTCAAGGACAAACTTATTTGCAAGCTATATTTCTTTGTTCTATGTATGAGCCATATTTGTCTAAAACAAAGTCAAAAGTATAAAAATAATGAAAACCCCATTCTCTAATTTTTCTAGTCTTCGGTTTTTTGATTAAAAATTTTTGTATTAATTATTGTCACGTGTGCATTTAGTAGTTGTTAATGCAATATGTAAAGATTGTGTTGTGAATTAGTTTTGTCACAATGCAATATTTGACGTGAATGGTGTTCAATAAATTATACAAATATTTCTACTTGGGATTCTTCTCCCTAGACTCCCATCGAGATGGAGAATTCACTTTCCATGTAGGATTGCTCTACTACTTTGCTCTTGTATCGTGTTGTAACTGCACCCTGTTTTACGTGTATGAACATGCGTGCTCCCGCATGCATTGGATGCCAATATTTGAAGGATTCTTGTACATTTACGTCTATTTTACGTGTATGCATGCATGTGTCATTCACTTTTTCCTTCTCAGCACTCACGCTTTCTTTAACTTTGAGATGTGATCACTCTGTGCTTCTATATTCACAACCTCTCTGAGATGTCCTTTATTGATGCGTAAGCAGTATTTTTTATAACTTTGGTTGCTTGCACGTGACTGAGCTTGTGTGTATATGTTTTTTTTCTGGTTCTAATAATATTGGTGAAAGAGTAATCATCTAGTTTTATACTTTACAACTCACTCCCATGGCCACATGGTTATGTCTAGCGATTTGTGTGCAATGTGACCACATAAACATGGATGCAATGTATTTACAATCACTTAACACTAAATTTTTTTGGATCAAATTAGGGGGCTGTTGGTTTCGAGGAAAGGTTACCTTAAAATGAGAATCAACAATTATGATTCCCACTCGGCTAGTTAGTGGAAGTTTGTATTTTGAAAAAAATTTCAAGTGGGTACTTTTGGTTTGATTTTCTCTGTGTTTGTTTTATGCGTAGGAAGGCGTAAAGTTGTTGAGTACATGGTTAGAAGGGGAGAAGAACAATAAGATTTTTTACAGGATATGCCATACTCTACCCGAGTGACATTCCCCACCGTAAGATTGCATATATATATAAGTTAATGGCAATTGTGACATTAGTGGTTTATGAACATGTTTGAACTGCTTGCCTCTGCAGCGGAAACACGACCATTTTGTGAAATTACTCGTCCGGTGTGTGTCCTCAGGAGACATCTTGTGTTGCTTGCAAGCGGTGGGCACTTTCTCGGTTGTGTACATTCGATGGTAGGGTCATTTGTGCTTCAACGTTTCACGTGATAGTATAATTCTTAGGCCATTGTCTTTCTGAGTTAAATGTGCATCAAAGGGAAAACAAAAAGGCCTTGAAAATCTATTTCACATTTCAATTCTACTTTTAGACGAATCAAACAACTATAAATGGAAATTTAATTTCCATTACATTGTCGCTTGATTTCGACTCCGATTCGGGATGATGAACCAAACTGCCACTAAGTAGGTTCTTTCTTTTGCTTCAGGTCACTTGCTATTTGGGAGGGGGAGACACATTCGCCAGGGTAATGACAGAGGTATAGCTGGGCATTTGGGGGGCCTGATCCAGAAAATAACATCAGTTGACAGGAATCACTAAGTAATGGACGATCAATTAACCGTACTCGGTCTGGAGAATGACATCAGAAGACAAGCATCATTATCAGTTAAGCATCTTGTGAATACTCCACCGTGAAAATGACAGACGTTAGGCAGCAGTAAACAATCGGATTAGCAATTTACCATACGCATATTGTAACAAACTTTTGCAGTTGTGGTGACATCGTAAACCATTTTGTTGATTATGTTCTGCATGTGAGTCTCTTCAGTGAGTGTAGCCATGCCTTGCTGCCTTTTTTGTTTTTTTTTTTTTAAGAGCAAGGTAAGATGTTATTAATTTTAATTTATTGTACAAAAATATGCATGACTCTAAATCAAAAGAAGATAGCCCCATGTATTTAAAGACAGTAAACGGCATCCCTAACCTGTTATGACTCCCAAATCGTAAGAAATTTCTATTGCAAGTTAAAACTAAAAAATATGATACAAAGTAAATCTATGGACCATCTCTGCTTCCTCGTTGCACCCCAAAAAGTTGCTGGTCCGTGGCAGGCATGCATCATGGGACGGATGCAGACATGCATATAACATTGTTATTGTTCCAATGTGGCAGCAATTCAAACAAATTGCAGACAGGAGGTAAATGAATTATTGCGACTTCTGAATCAATTGACCTATTATAATCCAATGGGTAGTGGCCAAAACGGTGTTCTTTTTTTTTTGGTTTTTTTTGAACGAAATAAAAATTTGAGTATCAGTAAAAATTGTGTTTTTCCTAACTTTGCTAAAACAATATAGAAGAGTAGCCAAAGATATCAAATGAGAAGGGATCACCGATCACTCTCACCCATAACAATTATATTTCATATAGTGCAGCAGGCAAGTTTACCCTAGAACCAAAACTCTCATTTCTCTCTTGCCTTCGCTGGCAAGTCGCAATGCCTCATCCTAGTAAACAAAAATGTTTGCATTGTTGGTTGGTCTCCATCGTGCCCATGTAGACAATGGAACCCCACTCAACAACCCATCCCAAACACTCCCTCCCCCCCACAACCACCACCAAAAAAATTCCAAATTTGAGTTCAACGCATGACCTAAAATTAATCTGACTTAACAATATTATTTTATTTATATAGACACAAGTTTATAACATTATATATATATATATATATATATGCACTATTTTGTTTTTATATATTATACAATTATATATATCATATTTAATTTTTATTAACATTAAATTTTTTGTTTTACACCATTATCTTTCTTTTTAATTTTTTATATTTATAGTATTTTAAAACTTTTTATTTATATAAATACACTGTATGTGTAAGTGTGTGTGTGTGTATATATGTGTGTGTTTGTTATAAATAATATAAATATATATATATATATATATATAATGTGTATAATATATATTTTATAGATGCTAATATACAAAAAAAGTTAAAAAATAATGAATAATATAATTTCATTTATTCTCATACATTGTAAAAGAAAAAAGTATTTTGGTAAAAATTAACATATCCACCGTTAAGTGACCCGAATGTGACGAATCCAAAAGCAATTAAAATCGATGTAACTGCATTTGAATTTGCTCAACTTGACTCCTTTGATAGCTCTAATTTACAAGCTTACTCCAAAACTGGTATAAATTAATGAAGGTATAATTTTCCAACTACAATCCCGAGATTCCTTTCTGCCCATGTTTCCAATTCCATTTCTCATATTCTTATAGTTATATCAACAAACACTCACTCTTCAACTTTTCAGTTATTGCTCCGTTTTCCATTGCTCTCTGTCTCCTTATCCCTTCTCAAGTTGCATGCTATGGATGTCGAGGGTCTCCCTCTTATTTCCAGCGAGAAGGACCCTCCCTGTGTCCCACCCTTTTGGTCCAGATGGACGAGGTGGTTGGTTAAGACCTTTTCCAGAGGCAGCCCTTTCGCAGTTTTGGCGTTCCCTGATTGCTGAGGGATTCTCTGACACTCCTGGAGGCATGCAAGACCCCCGTGTGGCTTTCAAGGGTTGTAAGCCAATCATTCATTGTTGCTTCAGGAGGCAACTCACGGAGGCTCCATTTGGTCCAACGCTTGACGGGTGAGAAGAGCAAACGACAAAGAGAAGTTCGCTTGTTAAAATTTTAAGTGTAAATTTTATAATTAAAAAATATTATATTAAAAAGAAAAAAATTAGTAATATATAAGTAAAAATTACTATAAATTTACTATCTCTTACAAATATTTTATTTACTCAAATTTTACTTGAATGAATTGAAATTTATGTGAATTACTGAAATGGGGGTTCTGGTGGACTTACCATATGTTCTGGTTAAGTGAAACCTACCTCTACGAGGTGTTGAAAATGACACCGTGGATTCTTGTGCCATTGATGCATATGGTGGAGGTGATATGTTTTGGAAGCCAGACGCAATGCTGCACTGCTGTTTTATAGTCATGAGCCAACTGTATACTCTCTGTAAATTCCTGTCTCCAGAATTTGGTTCACGTAGCCAAAAATATTTTTTGGGTCTAATCGAACACTACCTAAAGCAAGATTTCAA
The DNA here is from genome assembly GCA_037832385.1 of Rhizophora apiculata. Classification (NCBI taxonomy): domain Eukaryota; kingdom Viridiplantae; phylum Streptophyta; class Magnoliopsida; order Malpighiales; family Rhizophoraceae; genus Rhizophora; species Rhizophora apiculata. The sequence continues at coordinate 3,302,922 of CM075440.1, forward strand.
ACTTAGCGTGACCATTAATAACTATACATATGTACAAATAGCCCGTGGGATCAAAACCAAACTTAGCGCATTTTGTAGCTCTAATCAAACTAAAAGGACAAGAAAGGAATTTGTTATTTTTTATATCAACTTGTTGCTTTGGGTCTCTACTTGCTCCTCAATTTATTATCTTAATCTTATGCACTTGATAGGATAGAATCTGTATGAATACCATTAAGAAGCAGACACTTATAAATATCTTTTTCATTACCATACCTACCTAACAATCTTTCATGAAACTTTCCTTTTAAAAGAAAAAAAAAAAAATCCTAAGGCATTTTTATCATTCTCTAAGCCACTCTTCTAAACATAACCCTGAATCTAAACCAGTTCGTTGTTATCTCTGTCATTTAGAAGTAGAAACTGCAATATGCATTTTTTGGTTAACGTATCTACCTCTTACCTAACAATCTTCCATAAAGGAAAAAAAAGAAAAAAAAGTGTATACCCACATTTTTGTCATTCTCAAAATTATCATTCTAGACCAAACCTTATAATTTAGCTTTAGTGTCATATGTATTTTGTTTACAAATATATAAGATTTAGACATGCTAAGTTTGAGATATCTAATAATAATTAATTAAGTTAATTTATTTTTAATTTAAATTTGGTAAAAAAATATTTAGATAAAATTAAAATTAATGAAGATTGAAAATATGTTAAAATTTTAATTTAATTAAAGTACATAAAAATACTATAAATTAGGTCAATATTAAATAATATAAATGGTGAGTATCCACAGTCTTTGTGAGCTCCAGAACTCTCTCCTTCGAGAACCCTGACCCTATCTAAGTTAGGTAGGCTTTCACCCCCTCCCCCCCCCCCCCCGGGGGTCCAAGCTCTCTATAAATACATGCTTTATACGTTGTATACGTGCACAGCCGAGGCCCCGTATATCACTTGTATACATATCTATATCTCTTCCTTGGTCTATTTCCCACCTCACCACCAAAAAGCAGCCTTTTCAGGCTGATCCTTATGCTGAAGTCAGGGTAATTGAAATCTGGGAGGAAGATGTTGATGTTGATCAACAAGAAGGTGTCAACTCTTATATCATATCAAATCGGAGATTTACCAAATTTTAGTGGCATGACTTGGTATAAATTCATGCCTTTTTTTTTCACTGCAGATGCAAGTAGCAATTTGCATATTTTTGAAAAATTATTAAAATATTAGGATATCTTGAAAAATAAATTGCTAGATCTGATAACATAAAAGGACTAGACGGTTTTTGAAATCAGCTTCCCTTCACTTTATATTTTTTTCGCTAAAACTTCTATGAAATGCATTCATCGCTTTGTAAAACCATCATTTTTTTTCTTGGAACAAAAACGTTTAATTCTTCAATCTTATCCATGAAGAGAAGGTTCAAGTGCTATGTGACATCCATATCTAGTGCTTGGGACTAGTAAAGTAGCAAAACAATTTTTTGTTTCCTATTTATTCTTGTTATTAACCCACAATAAACATTTTTTTTGGTGGTTTTCAATAATTTTCAACTTCAGTTATCACAAAAGATGATGGATCTGATAGCATAATATCGCTATTGCATATTTAAAAACATATTTTTATGATTTATCACAATCAACATCAAGATAATCAAGATTGATTTGAATAAAGGGCCCTACCTAGTCTGTCATTTGTTCCTTTTAGTTGATGATAAGTGATAGTATAAGCATATTGTGGTTTTTTTCTTATTTATTTTATTTTATTTTCTTTGGATATTAAATAAATACGTTTACACCTATCAAAATACAAACAAGAGGGGATGCGGAAAATGCACACAACCTTATTTACATGTAAATATTCAATCTCCAAATTTGTTTACTACCATCAAATAATTTTTGTTTTAGTTGTAAAATCCTCTTAAAGTCCTTTTGCTTGAACTTTTATCTCTTGTTAATGCTAATGAAGATACATGGGTGATACATAGTTTTCTATATCATAAAACAATGGAAGTTGAGAAGAAGGAAAAACCGACAATGATGACCCAATTTCACTGAATATAGGGTGGTGCCATATAAAAGGTGACCAACAATATAAATCCAAATGAACCATTACCTTTATTTTTTTTTTTAATTAGTATTTGAATTTTTGGATTTTGTATATTTTCATCCCTTAAAGTTTTCGTGTATTCTATGTTTTAATCAGTGTTAGTTAATTTGTTTTTCTTCGAAGAAGTCAAACTGATCACTTCGTCTACAGTCAATTCCATTACCAGGCTTTTCTCATCCTGGACTATAAGAGCACAAGGAATGTCCTTGAGAAGAGAGTCAATGCTGCAGCCTTGGAACAATCTCTCACCAAAAGCTTAATCGGGGACCTCATTGGAATCATATGTTGGAGCCAACCGATCATTTTGGAAAAATTTTGAGGCCTGTGTCTACTTTGGCGCTTTGGTTTATCTGGAAGGAAGACACGTCAGGTTTCACTTGGAATATTGTGCTACTGGAGGGCTGCGTGTTGGCTGTCATATGGCATTTGCAGTCATGTTGCATGCTGCTTTGGCTGCTGTTGTTTAGGTGCACTTGAAGAGATGTTTGAAAAGCAAGAGTCCATGTGTGCGGTACTGGTGAACCAGACTATGATGATCGCTGGTTTTAGCAGATGGTTCGTAAGTCTGCAGCGTGAAGGACAGTTTTCCTGTTGGGTTCGGGCTTAAGTTTGAAGTTGTTAGGATTCGAGATTTCTTTTAACAATTTCTAAATTTAATTAAAAAATTTTATATTTAAATAATATTATTTTTATATTTTATAAATTTTTATATAAAAAATATATTAAAAATTAATAAATAATTAATTTTTAAATTTTTTTAATAATTTAATTTTTTAAATTAAATAAATATCTAAAAAATATATTTTTATGATATATAATTATAAATATATAAATTAAATATACATTATCTTATCAGTTAATTATTTTATATATATATATATATTATTAAAATTATATATTGATAAATGTATTATTTATTCTTAATTATATAATTTTTTATTAAATTTTTAAATTATATTATATTTTAATAATTTAATTTTTAATATAAATATATTTTAAAATTTATTTAAATATTATTATCTTGATAATATATTAAAATATAATATATTATATTTTTTAAAATTTTATTTAATATTTTAAATTTTTAAATAAAATTATTTTATAAATATATTATTTAATTTTATATTTAAATTACGTAATCTTTAAATTTATTTAACCGTGGTCACTTTTAGACGAACGCGCGCTTTGGCAGCTTGGGCTTAGCATACCGCATACCATTTGCTGTGACAATTTCTGAACCCATTTTCCTATTTATTCCAAATCCCCCAATTATGGTTCTTGCTACTGTATGATTAATATGGTAGCAAGTGTTTTTCTTCCTTTTTTTTTTATTTCCTTATTTTCTGATTAGTTTTATTGGTCACATAGGCGAACTGGAATAGTTAAAATGCCATGCAATTCGTTAATAAAATAGACAATGAAATTGAAATTTGATCAAGTAATTGCATGAAAATTGGCCCATAAGATAAAAATAAATACTCAAAAAGTAAATTACCAAAAAGAATAAAAAAAAAAAAAAGAAGAAAGCTTCTAGCAAGCTTTACATGTGTGATATTGAACAGATAATACATAATGGGTCAAATATATAATAACACTACTAATATTTTCTTTCCTTTTGCTCTATTAACGTAAAAAAAAAAAAAAAAGGAATAGAATTATGGATACCATTGTATAGCAAACATTCATTAGAATCTCCTAACCTCGATAGATGGGTACCGAAAAAAAATAAATTTAATTCTAAAAAAAAAAAAAGAGTGGGGTGATAGATAACTGATAAATGCTGACCAAAAAATAAATAATAATAAAAAAAGAATTAGGGAAAAACATTTTAACACTAGACTTGTTGGATTAGGATTGTTAATTGGGCTTTAAGAGTGTGTGTGGGCTCACTAGGAACATTCTTGCCATTTTTGGGCCCAATGAGTGAAAGTCAGAAGAACTGAAACAAGCTTTTTAATTGGACCGAGTAACTTCCGTCTTCTGAAGTCCGATTCTCCTCTCTCTCTCTCTCTCTCTCTCTCTCTCGGCCGAACTGAATTGGAGTTACATGAGGCCGATAAGGCTCCCGGAGCCACCCAGCCCCACCACGGGCGTCCCGGAGATCTTCGAAGGCGGTGCTTACAGTGTCATCCGCGGTGCTGTGGTCATCGGCAACGGCTCTCCCGCTTCCGAGAACCAGAGCCTCGGCTTGGTTCGCGCTCTCGGCCTCTCCGATAAGCACGTCTTATATGTAAGTTCCGTATTCTCCACTCCAATCGACTAACTGCTTAAAAATCAGTTAAAATATCTTTGCTTCAATTTGCAAAATATCCGTGTGCGTGTGCTGGTGCTGTGTTCTTGTTGTTGTAATGTTGTGAATATGCTTTTAATTGTTGCTGGCATTTATGTATGTGCAGAGGGTTACAAGACCTAAAGGAGGAATAAACGAGTGGCTCCACTGGCTCCCGGTGTATCTTCACAAATTTGTATACTATGTTGTTCGGCAGATATGTAGTTACTCACGGATAATGGTTGCTGGACGAGGGAAGAAGTCTGCGGTTTTACCTTACGAAAATGGTGCTAGTGTAGGTTTGTCTTTGGTTTTGGAAGCTGATGTGAAACAAATCGTGAACATGGCTCGGGAGGCCTATGAAAAGTATCTCTTCTGTCTCTCATCTCCGGTTATTGGGATGGTTCGTCATGCTTTGAATTGTGTTTTCTTTTTTTTTTTTTGAGAGATAAGCCCTGTAAATTGTTTTTACTTGGTATTGGAGATGTGAAATTCATAAAAGTCGGTGAACTATGGTGCAAAACCTTATGAATTGCAAACTTTCTGTGAGGAGGAAAAACAAATGAAGCAAGAGTGGTGTGAGTGATTAATGCTGCCATTTTATTGAAACTGCTGAATCAATATTGACAAAGAGAACAATTGGTTAACCAACCCTGAATATGGATACTCATGTAAGATTTCAGAGCTTGTATTACTTGTGTTTCTTTGGTGTAATCTCTCTCTCTCTCTCTCTCTCTCTCTCTTTCTGGACCACGCAATCCTCTTCCAGTTTATTTTGTTCTTCTCTGGCTCCTTTTAATTAATTTAGATGCCCTAGTTTATTTATTTATTTATTTGGCTCATTTAACTGCACGCCTTGCTTGGATCCTTCCGTAAGTCTGTATAACACACAATCCAGTGATAGGGAAGATTTAAAGGGCCTACTTTTTAAGGGCAATATGAATACTCTGCTCAAACATCCAACTTAATTAGGGCCCAGTGACAGGGGATGATAACTGCGTCTTGATGACTTGAATATGGTTCAGATATGAAAATTGACTAATGACTGTGCTAGACTTGCTTGACTTTTCTAGTCGTTATAATGGGATTATTTTATTTAAAGGCTTTGGAGAGGTCAGCCTATTCTCTGTTACTTTATGCTTTCTGCATTGGAAGCAGTACATGTAAAGACTTTTCTTTCGATCAATATTTGAAGCTTGGAACATACTGTTCTTGTTTTGGAATTGTATGCCTATACAGTTTCTTGGACATTGCTGCCAAACTGTAGTATCTAAGCGAAGCTTGTGGTTTATATATTCCTCTTTAGGCTTCACTAGAGTTTTTACCATAGATTATTGTTTAAACCCATATGATGGGATGGGATGTCTGTCAGTTGATGTTCATTCTAAATCTTTCTGTTTTTGGGCCAAAGTTATGTTCCTACATTTGCTGTTATGCTGCTGCTTTTTTTTAATCAACTTTTCTATGGTGTATTTGTTTGCCTACTTATGCAAATAGAAACATGAATATATCCAGGGATGGCCCTTTATTGGTGGTTGCATCTGGCAGAGATACCATTTCTATTTCAACCTCTATAAAAAGATTGGCTTCTGAGAAGGTTTTCGTTGTTCAGGTTTGTAGTTGAGCCTTTTCTGTTGTATTGAGTTGCATTGGATCACATTACATGTTATATTTTACAATTGATTGTAAACGTGTAACTGTGGTCATTTAATTAAATAAATGGTGAATAAATTTGCACTTTCCGGTCATAATTCACAGAGTGCTACAGGTAGCCTAAGCTTCCATGTTTTGTTTGAGCATAGGCAAAATTTGTGCTTTTTCTTGATTAATAAGTTTCCAAAGCCACATATTTATCATCTAGTTTGCTGATTGTATGATGGGTACACTTGTGTTCAGTCACAGAATCTTGGTAGTCCTATTTTTTCTGGCTGATGCCAGAGGTTCAAGTTCTTTCTGGTTTGTTTGGCGCAGCCAGAGCTACATCATTTCTCTGAATTTTTTGAAATCCTTGTTTCTGTTATTTCAACCTGTGGATTTATGGCTGAATTATTCCCTGCTGCTGTGAAACCCTGGTGTAATACAAATAACAGCACTTCATTTTTCCAATATGTTCTAGTGAGCATTGTTTCTTTGTTAGATCACAATGGCAATTTGGTAGGGGGATTTTTCTTTTGTTATAAGCAACTTGTTTCTTTTTCCCATAGTTTCTTCCAATTAATCCAATGTTTCAAACACATGTCCCGGTTGTCCAGTATTTCTTCCATTTCACAGAAAAAGTGACCAGACTTTATGATATTCAACTACAATACTATGTCTGCAATTGATGATTAGATATATGTTTTCTTACATGTACCCATTGTCCATATGCCAGACTTTTCTTGAAGCACTTTCCATACAAGTCTTTGTTGTACCATTTTTGGTCATCTTTCCTATCCAAAATTTAAATTCTTTGTCTCGCATTTCTTTTCACTTGGATTTTGCAGATACAACATCCAAGGTCTAATTTGAATAGGTTTGACATGGTGATCACTCCTCAGCATGATTATTATCCTTTGACTCTTAAAGCACAGGAGCAGGTTCCTTGGTTTCTTCGGAGATGGATAACTCCACGTGAACCTCCTGACAGGCATGTGGTATGCATCATAGGTTATATGTTCATTGCTTTGCTTTTGTCCTGAAACTTTTACCTTCTTTGTTTCTACATCAGTTCTGGTCAGAGATTGTAACTTTTAGTTTATGCTGTGTATTTTACAATTCAGGTTCTTACTTTGGGATCTTTGCATCAAATTGATTTTGCTGCACTTCGTAGTGCAGCTAGTGCATGGCATGATGAGCTTGCACCTCTCCCCAAGCCTATACTGGTGGTTAACATTGGAGGCCCTACAAGTAATTGCCTTGCCCATTATACTTTGAATTTCTCATGTGTCATGTAACTTAAAGGATTATCCCCTTAATTGTCCATATTTACTTCTGTTTGTGTGCTCTTGCCCCACTTTTTGGCAATGTTCTTCTCTGGGGTTTTCTTGCTAAATATGTTTCATTCAAATTTACCTTTTGACATTATATGCTTATATTGCTGTCATTGTTTTTTGTTGCCTTTAGGATTTGCCTACAATGGTATTGTATTCCTAGATGCATGATGCATCAAATATCCCATCTCATTTTATTTGGATCAGAAAAGGAAAGTAGAAGGTTTTATAATAAGGATGTTAGACTGTTCTTTTATCCATAAAATCATGGGTTATGATTCTCACCATTTTGACTTGGTTACAATGGGAAGGGGTCCTTGTGAAGAATTGCTTTTGTTGTATATCTTGTTTGTGGGGTTGAAACCTGAGAAGCAACTTGGGTCTAAACAGGCTAATTTGCATTTAGGAAACCTACAAACACTCCAGTTGAGTACTATGGTTTATTTTACTCCATTGGTGTGCTTTGATTTGTGTTCTTCTGGCATGACTTGTAGGAGCTTTAAAAGGACCTTGAGAAAACAGGCTGGATATTTCTTTTGATGTATAAAAATGTGGCGCTAAATGATCTGTTTTTCTTTACAATGTTGAAAAAATAAAAAATAAAAAAAACATATATTTGAGGATCAAATGGCAATAAAAATCAGAATGAAGTCCGTGAACTAAGATGGCGTAGTGTTTTGGTCTTCCGATTGATAAGGAAAATAGGAAGATGTTATTCCCTTTTTGGGGGTGGGGAGAATGGGAGGCAATGAGATTTGGGGGTCTTAAGAAAATGGTTCATTGTAACTATGATTTCAGCATAACATTGTGACCTAGTAGTTGCACTTTATTGTGTTCATCCTGTGATTGCACTAGGTGAATGCCAGAATTACTTCTTTTCCTTAAGATAAAAAAATTCATGTTGTTATTTTGGGTCAGAAAGTGCTGCAAAGGTGTCTTGCTTTGTTGAGTTACACAAGCTTTGCACACACCTTATTCTACCATTGGCCGAATGAAAGCTTCTCAAGGAACTTTACTTTTATTGGTGGCTACTCAAGTCAAATGACCTAGAGATCACAGGTTCAAATTGCAAAAACACCACTTTTTAGAAACAATGGGTAAGGTTGCATACATTTGACCTTTCCCCGGTTCTCACAATGTGGGTGCCTCATGCGCTGAGATGCCATTTTTTTTACAAGCCTGGTCATGATGTCCACCATGAGCAAGAGACCTCCAAGAACAAGAGAGAAAGATGAGAGGGACATGTCGGAAAGACCTAGAGGTCATAGGTTTAAATTGCAGAAACACTGCTTTGTAAAAATAGGGGATAAGGTTGTATACATTTAATCCTTCTCTAGATCTCACAGTGTGACAGCCTTGTGCACTGGGATGCCATTTTTTTTTTACAAGCCTGGTCAAGATTTCCACCATGAACAAGAGGCCACCATGAACAAGAGAGAAAGATGAGAGGGACATATAGGAAAGAGGTAGGAACCCATAAGAGATTTTGTTTTTTTTTTTCTGGGTGTATTTGGGCTTTGGGCATGCAAAAAATTTGTGGGAAATCTCAATGTAACCCCCTTGTTCTCCCAGAGTGGAATTTCCTTTTATCATCTTCACCTGTGTACATTTCATAGATGTTAAACTACATTAAATTCTTGGTGTTTCCCTTATGCCTTTGTTGTGTATTTTTTTCCCTTGTCAATATTTTTACTTTCCAATCACTAGCTTTTACCACTGTTGTGTCATAGCAGAAAATGTTGCATGATGAAGAGGGAGAAAAATAGTTGTGCATTTCTGATGTTGTTCAGGAAATTCTAAGTTGATTCTATTTCTGTGGCAATTTTATTTGAAAGAAATATGTTACAACTATGCACAAATTTTTTTCTCTTATCTGCTAATAGGTCAACCAAATTGGTTGTTGCTAAAAATCCAGTTAAGAATCTCATCGAAAATAGGATTTTTGCTGTTGTTGGAATTGCAAAAAAGCTGTCTTGTGTATGCATATGCTGTAAGTATTGAGATAAGCACCCTTTAGCTCTGTTGGTGGGCAATGAAGTGGCAAAAAAGTATCATCATTTTCTAGTCTTTACCTTTTCTCACACATTAATCACAATAGGAAATTAGTTTAAAGCTTGAATGAAGCATGGTGACAGGTAGAATTTTTGTGAAACTGGGAACCAGAGGCTAAGTTATGGCTCCAATACTTCTTTTCTTGTTTGCATTTTTCTTTCCCTGATGGTTGATAATATTTTGAACAGAGCATGAGTTTTCTTTCTATGTTCTTCCTGTTTGTTGTGTTCCTATTGCATAGCATCTGCTTATATCGCATCTTGTGCATAGGACACTGTCGTTATGGAGCAGACCTTGCCAAGCAATTAACTGCCTATCTGCTGAGTGTGCTTGTGAGCTGTGGGAGTGTCAGAATATCTTTCTCAAATAGGACTCCAGAAAAGGTATTTTGGTCTTATGTAGGAACTCGTACAAAGCACCCAGGGATAATAACGTTTTTTCTTTTTTTTCCATTTTTCCTTGTTTTGATTTTTAACCTACAGGTTTCACGTGTTGTAATCAAGGAACTTGCAGATAATCCAAAAGTTTACATCTGGGATGGTCAAGGTACCGGGCTTTTTTTTTTTTTCTTTTTTTGAACATTATAAATAAGTTTAATTGTATCACGACACCTTTCTACAAATTTTAAACATTAAAGTGTTATAATCTTCAGAGCCAAACCCATTTATGGGACATTTAGCCTGGGCAGATGCATTCGTCATTACAGCAGATTCAGTCAGTATGATAAGTGAGGCTTGCAGCACTGGGTATGCCTAAAAGTTTTTCACCTATCATCTGATTATATAGAGCTGATTTTAGATGATGAGGTAACAAAATTTTTTAGTGAATTCTGAAAAGGGATAAAAAATGTATATTACAGGAAACCTGTCTATGTTATGGGATCTGATCGTTGTAAATGGAAGCTGTCTGACTTCCATAAATCTTTGAGGGAGCGAGGGGTTGTTCGGCCATTTACAGGTTCTGAGGATGTAAGTAAATGTTTCACTGCTCTTTTACATTTTTCATGGTAAATTAGTTTTTACAAGCATATACTCTATTATTTAACTATGTGATATATCTAATGTGGATACAAAATGTCTCATGAATGGAGGGGTTATAGATCTGTCTCATCTTTGGAAGCATTGTTATTTCAATTGCCTCAAATCTGTGGAGAGTCCGTCCTCTGACATTTCTTTGTGTTGCTTTGAGTCTATATACTTGCTCTGTGCCTGCAGAAAAATGGTTGAAAATATAAATGTGTGTGTGTGTCCTAAAAATCATAATGATCACTACTTATTTCTATTCTGTAATGTTCTTTTTAACAGTTGTGGATTTTTAAGGAATTAGTAAAGCATTTTAAATCTGCTATTCAAACTTATGTGAGACAATCATATAGAAGTAGCTATCTGTAGGTTAGTTCAGATAGTTGGGAGAAAATACATTACATTTCACAACATTCTTATGATCAGCCTTTTGATACGTATGAACAGTTTTTCACATGCCTGATACAGCTTCTACATACAACTACCGTTGGAAATTTTTATTTCTAAAGGAAAACAGTCAATGCCAGAACTAGTGCACTTCATCCATACTTTGCACTTCTGTAACCTGATCCCCCATCACTCAAGGACTCTGTTTTGTTCTACAGCAAAGTTGTTAGCATCCGCATGTATCTTTATTTTGGAGAATAATTAGATTTGTAAATGTATCATTCTGGCATGTATTGTGCTCAATCTCCCTCCATTATATCCTCTCAATCCCTTTTTTTCATTTTTTCTTTGGTGGAAATGTGGAATGAAGACTTGATCTCCTGGCCTTTTCTTAACTTCATAGCCCGATATATTGGGGAAGTTTCTTTATTGATCGACGTGAATGCTACACTTGTCTGGCAGATCTCAGAAAGCTGGAGCTACCCTCCTCTTAATGACAGCGCAGAAGTTGCTCGCCGGCTTCATCAAGCATTTGCCGAACGTGGATTGATACTGCGGCCCTAGAACCCTTCATAGTTGGTGTAAGAATATCCTTCTGTTGTGTTTGAAAAAAAAATGAAAAAAAAAAAAAAAAAAAAAAAAAAAAATATATATATATATATATATATATATATATATATATATATATATATAGAGGTCTTTCAATGGCGACCTACAGGAATGCCAAAAAGAGCATACACAAAATTCTAGTCTATTCACTTTCACAAGGTGGGTTTCAGAGGAATGATATGTGTACAATAAGGGCTTAGGTTAGTTAGTGCGGCGTGTAAAATAAGCTGAGTGGCAGGCATTCCTTTTTCAAATCTCCCGAGAGGTTATCAGTTTGTGGAATGCCACGGTTTCTAGACCATTGTTAAAGGCCCAAGGTGTCATGCCCCTGGGAATTAAATTGTCCAAGTCGATTCACTACATCATCTTGGCTGACAGACTCTCTCATGCAAATTTCATTCTGTTATTTTTTTGTTAAAAAATGGATTCTATGGAACATAGTTACTTTTTAATGGTGGGTAGTAGATTAGTTACAAATTGAAAAATAAGAGTTATATTTTTGCAAATTAATCTTATTTTTTTTACTATAAATTATTTATTAATATGTTCGTGGGAAAATAAAAAATATTACACATATGATTTTTAAATATTTTGAAATTATTTTTATGTACTCAACAAGCTCATGCTGGAATTTTTTATTTTTATCTTTTTACTGTATACATGGTTTAGTTTGTCGGACACGTCAAATGGGTATCTTCGGTGACGTGTCTAACGGGGATATGCACTATTGCAGAAGTGTTTGTGATTAGACCAATTGGAACCGGACCGACCAGGAACTAGATTAAGAATGGAAACCCAAGGGAGGAGACAATTTGACTATAATTCACTTCTCCAAAACTGAATTAGGCCCCTACCTGGCCATAAAAACTAAACTATAATTAAATCCAAACAGTCCGTTCCCAAAAATGAAAAAATAAAAATCCAAAATACTGAAAAACCGAAAAAAGAAAAAGTTCCATCTTTTTTAATTAAGTGAATATAGTTCAAGCAATTAATCTACGGCAAATTTTCCTTACTTTCATATATTTTGATTATAAATTTGATCATAACTTTTTCCAAGAAAATTCTAAAATGATTTATTTAAAAAAAAAAAAAAATCAAAACCATTTGTCAGAACCGAACAAGAACTGAAAACTGAAACTAAACTATATGACAATAATTCAATTCAAATTTAACTTTGCTGTCCAGTCGAAACCCTAACTGAAGCATCGTCAGGTACACATCAAATACTGGTCAGCAAAGTAGCATATGCTCAATATCTGCCAATTGAAGATGTCAGAATCAATGCAGCAACTTCTTATGTTGTTATTGCCAATGCTTGCAGATTTTATTGTCGTGTTGGAAAAAAGTTAGCGTGCAAAGAGAGTCACTCTAATTGTGTGTCATTCACACACTGCCATGTTTGGAAGTGGAGCAAGTTTAGCTCAAGGCAACCACTCCACGCTTGCGTTACACAAGCATATTCAAATTCTCATGTAAGAAATCGAACTAATCCATAAAGTACGAGGCCTCTTCTTTGTGTTATCGTATCTATAAAATCACTCCTGTTGATTACTTCTCAGACCAAGTTCTACGTTTTGTTCTTTTCTTGTTCCGGTAAGCCTTTCTCATTTCAAAGACTATACAGCCGCTGAACTGCATATTCCTGCCACATGGAGTCAGAAAAGCGCGGCGAAGCAACAGCAATCAATGTTCGAGAACTAAAGTCTGAGGCTAAAGGAAAAGGTGTCGCTAGAGATGCCGCTGCACCTGTCTTTAACGCGACTACAAAAGCATCCCAGCGAAGAGGATGGGGAAAAAGCTCGGCCATTTTCGACTTCGTTCTAAGGCTGAGTGCGATGGCAGCTGGTTTTGCTGCCACTTCTCTCATGGGGACTACTGAACAGACTCTTCCCTTCTTCACTCAGTTTTTGCAGTTCCATGCTGAGTTCAATGATCTTCCAACTTTAAGGTGAGTGAGCACTATGCATGCTACCGTACATTTACATCCACATAAAGCTAAGTGTTTGATCTATAATTTCTATTATCACCAGCATTTTGTTATGTGATTTAAAGAAAATAAACTTGGTTAGTAACTTTTGAACTCGAAAGTTGACTTGGAGGTTCAAATAATATTAATTTTTTTTTTTTGGTGTAAAAATAAAGAATAAGACTAAATATATTTAATTGGAACATTTATTTTTTATTATTTTAAATTTGTTACTTAGAAATGCACTTTGAAATTTATTCTCTCTCTCTTTTTTTTTTTTTTTTTTTTTTCTAATGAAACCAATTTTGACCAACTCAAAAAGGGCCAAAATTTTGTTGCACATAAGTTTGTATAATACATCTTCTTAAATTAATCTGTCTATGTATGAGGCAGGTGGTTTGTGATCTCAAATGCGATAGCTAGTGGATATCTATTTCTTTCCTTGCCATTCTCTATAATCTGCATCATTCGGCCTCAATCCACAGGAACAAGGCTGCTTCTCATCATATTTGATACGGTCAGTTCGATTCCAGCATATATATCAAGCTATGTTCAGTACATGTATACGCCTTTGCTTTTTGGGAAACAATGCTGAAGTAGCCAATTGGCATATATACCCTTGCTTGTATACTGCAGATGGTAATGGCTTTCACGATAGCATCAGCTTCTGCTGCTACTGCCATCGTGTCCTTGGCTCATGACGGGAACTCAAGTGCAAATTGGATTCCAATTTGTCAACAGTTCCGCGAGTTCTGCCAGCAGGCCAGCGCTGCTGTGGTGGCTTCCTTCGTAGCTTTGCTCATCTTCATTGTTCTCATAATACTGTCTGCTGTCGCTCTTAGAAGGAGCTGATGGGGAGCTTTTATCATATGCCCTCTACTCTTTTAAACCCTGAAGCTGCTCGTCTTGACTTCCTGCCTTTACACTTTTGGGAGGAATAGAAAAACAAAATTATGTGAAATCGTGTGTGGGGTTGCAATCACATGCCTGTGGGGAATATGTGTGTAAGTTGCAGGAAGCTGTGTGCTTTAATGGGGCTGTTGTGTACTTCTTGCTTTGGGTGTATCTCTGACAGAAAAGTGATGTGTATACTTCTTATCAATTGCATTTAGATAACTGACAAACAGACGTGCATGTGCTTGTTTTAACTACGCTAGAACTCTATAAGATGTTGGGGATATAAAATGAATAGCACCCACCAACACGGGAGACTGTGTGTGTGTGTGTGTGTGTGTGTTTGTGAGAGAGAGAGAGAAAGTTGTGAATGAAAAAACGAATAAAAGAAAAATAATTTTCTTATTAGTTAGATAAGTTAAAAATGTACAAGAAAAAAAATAAATAAATAATATAATTTTTGGTTTGTATATGATAAAAAAAATAAAAAATAATATTTATAAAATGACTCTTATCCTTATGCCTAAAAAATCACAACAATAATAAATTGATAAAGGTTGAGGACAACTTTCTATTCAAATTTATTAGCTGTGCCCACTTTCTTATATTTTTTCACTTCGTAGATCTCGTATGAATTTTACTTTTATATAATTTTTTCTTCCTATTCCTTCCAAATCAAAAAAATATATTTTTAACATATATATATATATATATATATTTCTTATCATTTTCTAACAAGTCAAACACATTGTTAAGTTTATGGCAATGAGTAATTTTAGCCCTCTATTTTTTTTTACTACTTCTATCTTATCTAAAAGATATATTTAATTTTTTTATATCATTTTTTTTCTTTTAACTTATTTGAAATAAAAAGAGTAAGACTATTAGTAACATATAAGAATTTAAAATTGTTAAAAAACTATATCAATTAATTTTAATACATTTTAAAAAATTAACAATACCAATTTTAATGCACAAAAAAAATCATAATTCTAACTTTATTGATAAAAATTTTCTTTATTTATATTTTACAAAAAAATAAAAAAATCAAATAAATATATTAAAATTTATATTCAACATAATTATATTTAATAAAAATATTTATAATTAATAAAAAATATATATTATTAATATTTTTATAATATTTATACAAAAATTTTAAATAAATTATATAATATGCACATTTATCACGACAAAATTTCATTCAATTATATCACATCAACGACTCGTGCGCGCGCACACACACAATAAGGCATAAGATATGATTATTAATACTTTATATTTACTTTAACCTAAATAGGTAATATATAAAAATAAAATTAATTTAAAATTTAATAAAATATTATTATTATTATTTTATAAAATATTAAAATTAAAAATTATATAAATGTTTAGAATAACAAATTATTTTACTCCAAGTCGGGAGGTGGGGTAAAGATAAAAAAAGAGAAAGGATAATAATGTAAATGTACATTGAGTTACTGCTGACTCGACTGAATTGAAGAAGTCAGTCGGGGGCTTCTGGGGAGTTGGGTTTTCTCTGACAAGAAAACAGATTAACAAGTGCAGAACAGCACGTGCGAAGCATGTTTCTTGAGTGGCCACGTGTCATCCCCTTATCGTCTGGCCGTCTCTCTCCAGTCTCACACCCCGCCGCCCCCCCCACCCAAACACCGTTAAATTTACTCGCCTCCCGTCTCTCTCTCTCTATCTTAACGCTTTCTCTCTCTAAACACCGAAAGCAACAGGCCTTCTTTTCTTTTCTTTTCTTTTCTTTTTTTTGTCCTCTTTCTCTCTCAAACGAAAAAGTGCTCTCCTTCACCACCAAGTTATCTGCTTTATTGTCATTTTGTTTGTTTTTCCTTTTTATTAAAAGTAAAAAAAAAAACTATAAAGAACCAATCTCTCTTGATGCCCTCTTGGGCTCAGATCTCAAATAAGCGCTCTCTCTTAGGTGAGTCTTTGTTGCATCAACTCTAGGGTTTTTGGGGATATGGGTCATCTTGATCTTTCATGGGTCTTTGTTTGGTTGCTGGGAAAATGGTGGAATATTGCAAAGAAAACAAAAAAGGGGTATTAAACTGTGAGGGAAATATCTGAAATTTTGTCTGGGATTTTGTTGTTTCGTTGTCTTCTATTATAGTTAAGGAAATAACATAGAGTTACCTAATTTGAGTGAAGTTTTGTTTATTAGTGTTGTTTATTAAAGTAAGCACCTTTGTGTTTTTTTTTTTTTTTAATATGAGGGTGGATTTTTGTTCTGGATTTTGGATTTTTAGTCAGTTGTTTCGTTTTTTTTTTTTTTTTTATCCTCTCTGGGACGAATTAATTAGATTAAATTAGTGGCATAAGGTCTCTTTTGATCGATGTTTTGGGTTTGGGATGTGGGTATGTTTGTGCGCATGTGCATTGATTTAGTTTTGTTTTCTTGCATTTTCTTTTTTTTTTTATATATATTGGAATACAAGTTTTATTATCGGTTGAAAAATTTGTGCATTGCTTTTGTATTGTGTTTTAATGAAGCAAGTTGTGATCTTTATTTGTTGATTTGTGTGTCGGCATGGGTTTTGTTCATTGCAGCTAGACCTTGTGAACGTGAACTTTAGGATAATCCTTGTCCGGGTAAAATTTGACTACTTAGAGAAAGGTTATTATTGTTTAAAAGTTGGAGGTCTGGGGTCTCATGAGAATTGTTAGGGGAATGCAGAGATCCTTTTGCTGCCATCACGAGGAGCTGGACGCATTGGGCTGGAAGAAATCCTTCAGCCAAGGCATTGGTGTTGCTGCTCCCAAGGCAAGAACACGCAATAAACATATGATCACTAGGTTCTTTTTTTATATCTAAATTTGGATCATTTGAGGAGGAGAATTGGCAATCAGAATTTGTTATATAAGGTCAGGAGTTACAGAAACCAATGACTCGGATTTTAGTCCAGCGAGGCAGTGGTTCTTCTTCAAACCAGAGCCGTGCAGGATCATCGTCTGCTGTTAGCCGGCCGGAGGGACAGGTTACTTCTACTTCTCAGGTTCTTTCAGCTCTGAAAGATGAAGAATTAAGTGAAGAGGTGCAGGAACAGATTGTTTCTGATGAGTTCTTGGAATCTTGTGGCACTACATCAAAAAGTGATGACCTTGTGACAGAAAACACACATGGGGACTGGATTGAGAATTCAGGTGATGAGATTGGTGATAATGACAAACTGGGGAATGATGAGATTGTAGGTTCAGGAGAATTGGCAAAAGGGCTTGGTGGCATGAGGATATTGGAGAGAGCTTCTGTTGAGAGTAAAAATTCATTTGTCAAATCTCCTGAGGTTAGTGGTGGAAGTCCACAACCCCCACCACCTCCTGTGCCACCACCAAAAATTTCAGCAACAAACTCAAACCCTAGGAGATCTGTTTCAGGAGCTTCAAATTCTTTGCGAGTTGGAGCATCTAGAAGAGCAGGTGCTTGGCCTATTGTTTCTACAAGAACTTCACCATCCGGATCACGTCCATCTTCCCCTAGGTCTCATGGTGAAAGTGAGGGCTATAATAGTGCAGATGAGCAGAATCCTTGTTATGTTTCCTCCTATGATGACACAGTAAGTTTCTGCTACTAAACATGTATGAATTCTCTCAATAACAGGATCCAAGTAGATGTTTCAGACATGAAAGGTTGTGACATTGTGGAGTAAGTCTTATCTAGCTTGATAAGTCAGCAATCACATAACATGTGATATACTTCTTGGTTTCCTAATTGAGGTATGTGCCTTGCACTGGATGCTAAATTTGCAAACAATGGACCTGGTTGCAGTGAGAGACTGAGAGTTATGGTCTGGACACTGCCAGTCTGAGAAAAACCATTGACTTGGTTGCATTCAAGTTTTTCCTTTGAGTCTGGTATATGGTGGAAGTCCTATTTTTTTTCCCTCAATGATCAATATGTCTTGGAAAAAGAATGCCATTTATCTACATCAACTGTATATTTGTTGCTGATACACTGGATTTCTTTTGACATTTAGCCTTATAGCTGCTATGTTTCTTAAATTTGGGACCTCAATCAATGATGTGATCTAGTAGTTCAGCGTTTATAATGATTGCTTTATTTAAAATGTGACAACTTACATCTATTTCAGGAAAGAGAACGACAATTTGAGATTGACATAAGGCGGTCCAAAGGGTTAGAAGTGAAAAAAATGCTAGAGGATGGCAATTGTCTCTTCCGTGCTGTGGCAGATCAAGTGTATGGGGATTCTGAGCAGTATGATTTGGCCAGACATTTATGCATAGATTACATGGTAAGTTTTTAACTACTATTTTCATGTTCTCCATAATATGTTATTTAAGTTTGTGGTATGAAGGACAAAATTTGATGTTTATTTCTTGGTTTTGTATTTTATCAAACAAGAATTGCATAGCTGTTCGATCAATTTCTGATATGCTTCATAAAATTGCAAGAGACTGGTGGAAAAAGCATTCCAAATTGTCTAAATGGAAGAAGGAAAAATGTGTGTGATTCTGTAGAGTGCTTATAGTTGCCTTGAATGAAGGGAATAGGAAAACTATTGTATGACATTACTGTTTTGGGATGTTTATCAGTTGAAAAATTGTCGTGATAAGATGGAGACTCTGCATGTTTTTCTCTTAACACCTAAAAGAGGAGCAAATGCTGTAATTACCTTTCCCACTATCTTTTGCTATCAATCTTTCATAAACACAACTATATTAGACTTCCAAAATGCTTCCTTGATGAGAATGATAAGGACTGTGGATCTTGCAGGTAAGTGGAATCAACTTAAGTATACTAAATGCATGTAATGTACTTGCTATGGTTTTTATCTTGCCCTTCATCAATTATTTCAAATCAGAGGTGTTAACTTGTCCATCATTGGAAACTAATGGGCTACTAATTCAATGAGTGGTGTCTTCCAATATGTTCTATGATCCTTTGACCTAAATACATTTCCAAACAGTAAATGTAGTGAGTAGAATTTAGAATTAAGTGTCTGTCTTGCAATGAATAGGTAACATAAAGTAGTTTGAAGGGGGAGACTCTTTCTTTCTCAGATTCAAATGTGGGATAAGAGACCTTATGAAACTACTCATATTCATTGGAGCTTTTTGGTAGCAGTGGAGGACTTCTAAGGCATAAGAAGACTCGTCAAATTATTGTCTTGGTAAAAGTCCACTGATGGAATGAGTTGTGGCTTATGTGCTGTGTCTCCCTGCTTCCTGCATCTCTAGTTTGGCTTCTATGTGGACCCTAGAGCTTTTCACCCATTGTATCAAATGATGACCATGTGAAGCTTGTCATAACCAGGCTAGTTGCCCTAGTGTTTGACATCTCACATATATGATGGTAGTTTGCTGGTTATGGCACAATTTGACTGTTTGAGGGTTATAATAGTAACATAGGTCACCTTCTTTTGATGATTGATGTGTGAAGCATGTCCTCTCTTTCTCTGTTTTTCTCTTTCTCTCACATGCATTGTAATCTCTTGCTTGGAATGCAAGACTATTATTGCTAGTGTGTAGATAACCTTTTCTGTCAACCAAATCTGATCCTTCAAAGCACAAATAGTTGGTGAAAAACAATGTGCTTCATATCTTCCAATTTCCACATGTTTGTTGAGCTATGGTTGTTGATATAGAAGCTGTGGCATGCGGAGAATCTCATTTACAGGGTTATAACAGGGCCTAGCAGTTTTTTCCTATCTTTTTTTTTCGTGGTTATTGATGACTAAAGGATAGATGGATATGTGATACATTGAGTTTGATTGCTATATATGCCTTTGTTGTCCACTGTGTGAATGGCACCATTATTGTAGGACTAGGTTTTGTCTTTTTTATATTCCATACTCCCCCAAAGTAAAACCTCACAGAAAAATTTATGTGAATGGCTCTGTTGATGATAAGGTGTAAGAAAATCTCGTATGTGCATGTTAATTCAGGAACAAGAAAGGGATCACTTCTCTCAATTCATAACTGAAGGATTTACATCTTACTGTAAGAGGAAGAGAAGAGACAAGGTTTGAATACTGTAACACTTTTCTGATTTTAAAATCTGGTACATTATACAGTATACTGAAATTGGAATGTTTTGTCTTTCATGTTTTGTTATTGCATTTTAAAGCCATTTATTTTTTCTAACTTCTCCTGAAGAAGACTCACTATTGCATTGAATTGAATTGAACTATATGGTCAGAGGATTGTTGCACAGGTATATTTCTTAGGTCACTGGGGTTGGTAGTTTAAATCTTGCCTTAGAACAGGAAAATAGAGAATTGATAAAGCATTAAGCAGACCAGGATGTCTTCTTTTTTCATCCTGGTATAATTTCTCTGAACAGTCCCCCAACCTTCACTCTCCCCCACTACATGCATGCTCTCTCTCTCTCTCTCTCTCTCTCTCTCTCTCTTGGTGCCATTTCATTATGTTTGGCCTGGCATATTTGAGGTCCTGTTGTATTGCTTGGGCTTTCCTTACATCTCAATACGTGAGACTTCCTTATTGTAGGGTGTGCCAAAGGGTCAAATGTACATAGCTGTATCCCTATTTTACAAAGAAGGGGTTTACATGTCTTGAACATATGACATTCGAGTCATGATGAAGTAACTTTACCATTATATTAAGATTTGTCCTTCAAATGGAGTAACCTTTATGTGACTCAAACCCATTTATGGTAATATGCATTTAAATTTTCATCTTGGATTGCAGGTTTATGGTAACAATGTGGAAATCCAGGCATTATCTGAAATGTATAATCGACCAATCCACATCTATTCCTACAGCACAGGTTTGTCCTGCCAGTGATGAATTCATGGCTTTTTGTTATCAAGTTTGCACTATTATTTGCCACGCATCTTCCTGACAGAAGTTAATGATGCAGAACCCATCAACATATTTCATGGGAGCTATCATACTGACACGCCACCCATACGATTAAGTTACCATCATGGAAATCATTATAACTCCCTTGTTGATCCTCGTCGACTGACAATTGGAGCAGGACTTGGCTTTAGCTGTCTTCAAGGGGTGAGTCTCCATGCTTTCTGCTGCGACAAGAATCATTTTGGTGGTTGTATTGCAAGGCTTGAATAGCATTCTTAGATTTACTTCTTGAGTTGGTAATTGATTTTTATGGTAATGGTCTGCCTGCAAATTGAGTCTCACAGAGATGGTCCATTTTCAAGTTTCATGGTCCTTTGGGTATGAGCACTCTTTCTTCTGGTGCTTTTAATCTGAGGTGAATTCTTTGTTTGAAGAAGCAGGCCCCCACTGGGGGGTGGGTAACCTCAACTTGCATGGCATGCATTTGGTTGGAAAGTTTTCAAGAGAACGAAAGCTTTTCTTGGTGGATTGTGGAGAAGAATAGACATACCTGATACTTGCAACAATTTTGTTTCTTTTGCAGAGAAATGTGGACAAGGATCAGGTCAAAGCTGCTATGAAAGCTCAACAAGATCAGCAGATAGATAATGCAAGTATCTAATAGCATCTGCATTGTTTTCTATGTTTGGCTGGCTTTACTTGGTAGCTAACATAATGTATTCTTCAATCCACTGTACATTGACAGGCACTTCTAGCTGAGGGACGGTTTTACTCTGATCTCGAGCTTACTGAGAAAGAGATTGAACGAATGGTGATGGAAGCTTCTCGAGCAGAGTATCTTGCTAATGACAAGTTCAAGCAGCAACTTGGTTGTAAAGAATTATATGCTTCGGGTGCTGAGCCATCATCTTCTGGAGCTAGTAAGCACCCCTAGCTTTTCATTAATGGGATATTGTTCCACTAAGTGAATGGAATCTAAAGGCTGTGAAACTGTTCTGATTAACTAAGTATGCGATAAGTGTCCGGCGTCTAAAGTCCACTTAGGTTTACACTTTCATCTATGGTGACTCTTTGAAGTGCGTTAGTCATGTGAGAAATGTACTGTTAGTTTGAACCTGTTTAGGTCTGGATTGCTGTTGTATACTGGTGGTTTTTGACCTTGCTATGGATATTGGAAACAGGATCATCGGGTAGTGAGACCAAGCCAGAAGGCGCAAGAGAACATGGTTTGCGGGATAGCGTCCTCAGCAGCAGCATGCAAATGGTGCTTTCGATGGGATTCAGCTATTTGCAAGTGATCGAGGCATACAGCATATTTGGTGATGACGTTGATTCAATGGTTTGTTACCTCTTGGAAACCGGGAATAGCGGTAGCAGCAGATGCAAAGGCAAGGCAACTGAATAAAGCTTTTAGCCACGGGTATACTGGTAGGGGGATTGAGAATGATCCCTGAGATTTAAATGGGCACCTCGGTGTTGACATTGTAGCTCTCAGTATGAAACAGGGAGAAAGAAATCATGTAGAAAAAGAAAAAAGGGTCTGGTCCAATTCACCAGATACCTGCCTGAACTTTCCCATATCTTTGCTGAAATCAAGATCTAAGTAATAAGACGGATGTGCTAGTTTATGGTTGAGATTAGGTTATTGCATTGGATTGATGGTATCCTAACTGCTTAATGCTTTTGAATGGGTGCTAATGCTTAACTGCATGTCAAACTCGTGGATGTTCTGCTTGCTGTGGCTAAAGGCAACAACGATATTGCACATTTTCCTGACAAAGGGGTTGACAGAAGGACGAGTATTTAGGATGCGAATGTAAAAATAAAAAGTTAAAAGACATTCATTTAAGAAGCCTCCTCTTTAGATTTTGTGTCAACAATGTGTGTTTATCGGAGAAAAAAAAAGAAAAAAGAGAGATAATTTCCAAATGTTGGGTAAGGTTTGAATATCAAGAAAATATGAAAGTAAAAAGGATTAGGTGAATGGAAATGTTATATGGTCTCAATTTGTTGGAAACAAGTGTATAAAAATACTGTGTCACATTATTTAATGCATAATTATAATAAAAAAATATAACTAACAATCAAGAAAAAAAATGCCACATTTGTTAGAATTTAGAAAAAATGGAAGATAAAAGAGCTTAATTGGGAGTCGGTTCGGCAGAGCCAAAAAAAAAAACCCAAAAAACTAACATTTGAAGGAACCTGAGGAGAGAGAGAGGGGGTGTGTTGTGGGTCGTGTGTTGTTGTGGTTCAGTGGTTGGGTGTGTGTGCTGCGCATAGAGCCCATTGAATTAGACCCAACACAAAGCAAAAGCACCAACCAACCAACCTCCCTCTGGGTCTTGTCAAAACACCACCGCCACCACCACCACCACCACCGTCAATCACCATCAATCGCCATCATCGTCATCCATCGTAAAAACTGGTATTTCATTGAAGCAGAGTCACCCTCGGAACCCAACCCGCACCCCCAAAAAATCTAGGGTTTGCTAGTTGATGTAATTAAACACTCTGAAGCTCCCCACGACCCTCTCCCCCTACTCCTTCTCGCATTGGTTTAATTTTTATTGATTTAAATACATAAAAAAAGGCAGCGAGAAGAAGAAGAAGGAGAAGAATGTCGCAAAACGGGAAATTAATGCCGAATCTGGACCAGCAGAGCACAAAGGTCCTTAATTTAACGGTTCTTCAACGAATCGATCCTTTCGTCGAGGAGATTCTAATCACTGCCGCTCATGTCACCTTCTACGAGTTCAACATCGACCTCAGCCAATGGGTTATTACTATTTTCCTCTTTCTTCTCTCTCTCTCTCTCTCTCTCTCTCCCCCTCTCTTACACACACGCACACAGAGACGTTGAGGTAGATATTGATTTTTCTTTTTTTTTTTTTTGGTGGAATTTCCTTGGCAGAGTCGCAAGGACGTGGAAGGATCTCTTTTCGTGGTCAAGAGGTTAGATTTCACTTGCAAAAAGTTGTGAGCTTCTTTTTTTTTTTTTGGTAGGAAAAAAATTTTGTTTATTATGCGTTTGGTTAATTGTAAATTCATTTGGTTAGTTGCAAGCTCTTGATGTTTGTGAGTGTTTTTGGTGTTATTTCACAGGAATGCACAGCCTCGGTTTCAGTTTATTGTCATGAATCGGCGGAATACCGGTTAGTTTGTGCATTATCTTCTTCACTTTTTTTGTTGTTAATTATAGTGGAGTGAGAAAGTTTGTGTTATTTTGATTTATGAGTTCAAGTTAGCTGATTCTGATTGTTGGATATGCTGCTGAAACGATGGGTTGTAATAGTAGCTTGGGATCAGACTTAGTTTTGGAAACAAAGGAGAAGACCAAATGCCTGTCGAATTTAATTGTGTGAAAAACAAGTGCTTATAGGATGTAGTTTTGAAAGTTTACACATGATATTGATAGTGTATGTTATTTGTGGACTGTGGTTTGCATATAGAGAGAAAGGGGGGGGGGGTTGCTCGTCGTTCTGGCTTCTGAACAATTCCTCTCCTCCCCCCCACCTTACCTGATCCTTCGCCTGAAATTCTGCTGAACTGCAATTTGAGATCTGTTTGTTGTCATTTGAACTCTGTGTCATACTATCAGCAATATGTACACTGTAGGGAAACACAAAGGTGAGATGTCTATTCTTGTTTATTCATGCATTAAATGTAGGGAAATAGATCCCAGTTTAGAATTAGAAGCAAGAAGACCCAAAAATTACCCTCTTGAAGAAAACACTGTATAAAGCTGGAATTTACTGGATTCAAACACCAAACAAGGAATTTTCGTAATTATGGTTATTAGTGTAATTGTTAAACAAGAAATGATAACTTACAGATGGGAAAAGAGTTTCAAAGAGGAAAAAGGAAGGAAAAAAGGATGATGTACTACCTTATGGAATGTGGGGAGCACACAAGTGAGAATGGCAGTCAAATAATCTAATTGAAAGCCTGAATAAAAGCTTAATTTTTGGAGGGATGTGTCAAATAAATCTGTTACCTATGAACATACTGGAGAAAATATTGAGTGCTGCTGCAAGTAGCAAGAAGATTTAGTGCATTAAACAAGTTGACATTATGACACAGCCTTTTGTCCTTGTCTGTGAATGGCAACTTGTCTGCAAATCTGTTCTAGGGATTTGGTGGAAAGTTTTTGTTCATTTCGTTTGGCAAATGGCACATGTGCTTATGACTTTGGTTGTATTAAGAAGCTGCATTATTCTGTACACTCAGATAACTTGGTGGAAGATCTTTTGGGAGATTTTGAGTTTGAGATTCAGGTTCCCTATCTCTTATATCGGAATGCTGCCCAAGAAGTGAATGGTATTTGGTTCTACAATGCACGTGAATGTGAAGAGGTTGCAAATCTTTTTAGCAGGTAATTGTTGTCTGCTGACAGTGGCAGTTTATAGGTAGTTGATTATGTGACTTTTTTAGTCATGGTCATCTGGCAACACCTCTTTTACACTGGATATGAACTGTTACTTTGTCATCCTTTGTGATTGGAAGGGGTATTGTAATTATAACCTTTATGGTTAGAAAGAAACTTTCCCAGTTTATAGGTTTCGTTGGCAAACTACAATGTTGAAGGATGAGCATTTTAGAGATCCAATTTACAGCTTACTTCGTCATAATGGTTATAATTGCTTCAGTGCAAAGTTCAGTATTACAAATACCGAATATTGTTGCCCAAAGCTTCAGTCAAAGTTCAAGCTTTCTGTTTTTCAGCTGCACACTGTTAAAAGATCCCCACTGTATGAATATAATGTTTTTTTTTTTCTTTCTTTGGAGCTTTGAGCTTTGAGTTGTCAACTTTTGGAAATTAAGCTGCTTGCTGTCATGCAGTCACTGTGACTTAGAGGTGGGGATGGGGAATGAATAGATCTTAGCTGAATCTTGCTATTTTGCTTTGCTTAAGAAATGCTCTTTGTGATAAAGTCAGTATCATCTGGATTTTGGCAAAATCTGTTTGGGGAACTAGTAGCAGATTTCTTATACCTGATTGACTTATACACGTTTGCTGTTATCCATCTGGAACTTAATTTTTAGAAGTATAGTGGCTATAAAACAATTTTGTCAGCTCAAGTCTTTTTTGTGTGTTGGTTATTCAATATGATTTTTTGGATACGTTCAGGATACTCAGTGCATACTCCAAGGTGCCTCAAAAATCAAAGGTGCCACCTGCTAAAAGGTAATAGATTTTCCATTCCAAATAGAGGATTGACATTTACTCAACTGAACAAGCAACAACATTTAATCTTTATTTTATTTGTGGTCACTTTTTTTATTTTTATTTTTTTGACTTGCTGCAGTAGCCTGATAGTTTCTGGATTGATTTACTATTTGATCATGCTTATGTCTATGGGGTTGCATATGAAATCTGAGGCCAAAATGGAAAATATAATATTTTGTGGGCTGCTGAGATTTAACCATGGTGGGATAGGCAAGTCATGACTAGAGCTGGGCTGCATATTGAATGGTTTTGCATTTTGCATGGGGCTTATGCCAAAACAGATGATCCTATGGTTTTGAAGGTTTTGGTTTTTTCTTTACTGCCTCCTAGGGTAAGCAGGCTTTAAAATTTACTTGAGTGTTATTTGCATGGTTAAAATTCTTCATTTCATTTTCAGATTTGTCATCATTTCAAGAAATCTCAAAATTTCTGTTAAAAAAAACCTGGATAATAGATCTAAAGTTTCATTAAGGATTTTCATTGATTGTGTGAATGTTCACATCTCCTTCTTCCTACCTTTTTTCTCTTTTAAGGTCAGGGAATGCTAATTCAAGTTTGCATTGCTTTAGCATATCCCTAGAAATAAGAATGTGTAATGTTTGAGTGCATTTTGAGATTCCTTCTTTTTTAAATTCAAATAACAATCTATCTGAGTACAGTGAGTTTGAGGAACTAGAAGCTGTACCAACTATGGCTGTCATGGATGGTCCTCTGGAGCCATCATCCTCAACTTCTTCCAATGTCACTGATGTGCCTGAAGATTCTGCCTTTGTAAATTTCTTTAGTGTGAGTGCCTATCCTCCATTTACCATTTGGATTTAAGAATTCTTTCATATGGTATCTTTACACTGTATCTGTTGACCAAACTGTTATTGTGGGTAGCTTGTCAATTGTGATGCATCTCATGTGCAAAAGATTCATTAGGTTCATTTCTTGTGGCATTTAAAATGTTCTTGTGCCTGCAGAATTTCTTTCTCACTATTTTAAAGGCGCATGAAGAGTATTTTTGGATTTCCTAATAATAGATGTACAAACTCAGCACTATGTGAAAGATTTTGGTTGAATGTCCTCCAAAATGACTCGACACTTTCAGTTCTGAATTTTGAGGACTTAATAGTAGAAAATCTTAGGACTGGACCATTATATCTGTCCACTGAAGCATGTTCATTCTCTCTGTGTAGTTTATCACAAGCTGTTTTTTGCCTTATTGCCTTGTCATTTCTGTGTTTTTAGCTATGGTTGATCGTGCTTAGGGGGTGTTTGGTGTAGGTAGGTTAAGACTTTGGTGAATTTACAGTATTATTGTAATGTAAGATTACAGAGAATGTAAATTTTAATGTGAGATTAGTGTATTTGGAATAAATGTCAGAATGTGAGATTACTGTTTACACTGCAGTGCTTGGTGTATGTAGTGTTGTTTAACATTACAAACTAAATAGTTTTATTTCTGAAATTTACATTGTATCAAATCAGAATATATGACAGCAACTAGTTTCATCTGCTTGACAATTGCAGACAGCTATGACTATTGGGAGCAGTTCAATCACAGCAGTTGCTGGTCAACCTTACCAATCTTCAATTCCTGTCTCTTTATCTTCCCATCCTACTAGTATTCCTTCTACTACAATGCCTACCCTGCAACCACCAGTTACTCTGTCAGCATCTGTGCCTATAATGACACCTCTTGATGCCTCTGATGTCAGTATCAGCAGCAACCGGGCCACTAATCTTGTAAAGCCCTCTTCATTTTTTGCTCCTCCATCCTCTTCTGCTTGGACAATGCCATCTGTCTCTTCATCTATTCCTACTGCTCCTTCACTTAATGCCCCTGTGAATCTCCAACGCTCATATGGTGCTCCATTGCTTCAACCTTTTCCACCACCAACTCCTCCACCATCTCTGACTCCTGCTTCTGTTCCCACTCAAAATTATGGGCCAGTCATCAGCAGGGAGAAAGTTCGAGATGCATTGCTGGTGCTTGTTCAGGTTAGTATCTTTATTTATGCTAACAAAGACATATCTCTGTCAAGGGTCAAAGCGATGACATTCTTGAGTATGTAGGTTGAGGTGTAATACTTTATAATAGGATTCTCATACTTGTGTGACCTCTGAACTATTTTCTCACAACAGATCACTTAGAACACAATGAAAGCTAATCAAAAGCTTGTAGAATGCCACATACTTTATGTAGGAGGCGGCCCTGTCCTATTATATCTAGGCCCATCCCTTGCCCATCAGGAGTAGTTCTGGTTGGGCCACACAATTAGTGACTCACTGTGGATTGAGTTTTATTCAGTTTTTTGCACTAGAGCCTTTTGTTTATTTGTAGTTTTGAGTGATCCTCTTGCATCTGTACTTATCAGCTGTCGAGGAAAATACATTTAGTAAAGACCTCCTAATTGGCCTTCTTGCTGCAAAGTAAATAATTAACTGTATCTGAGACATAAAATTTGTTCCAAAATTTGCTTTCACTTCATACATAAGTGCCTATGGAAGTGAATTTCATTGTTATAACCAGTTTAACACACTACTGCAAATGATTTTCTTGTATCCATTTACTTTAGCACTGTCACACGTAGTAGCTCTTAAGGGGAAATGAATCTCAAAATGGGTAAAAAAAAAAAAACAAAGAGATTCAGGTAGGTTGTTTGCAGAACCTTTGCTGCTGACTCAAAATTGGTTCAAGTAATACTGCTGGTCATTTTGTGGTTACAAAGCCTCTAATCTTTTTACCTCTGCTGAGCCCACCATGAACTCAAAACCTTATTTCTTTTGTCATGCTTCCTTCGGTTTTTGCAACTAATTTTTAGCCCCATTTCTGACCAGCTCTGCAAATGTGTGGCAGGACAATCAATTTATTGACATGGTTTATCGAGCACTGCTCAATGCCCATCATTCTTGAGCAACTGGAGGGGGCTATTATGATCAGCTTGCTGGAATTTTTGTTCATGTTGTATTTATTTTCCCAGACAAGTGTTTGTAAGAACCAATCTGTATAGCATTTTCACACTGCTTAGTCTCTTTCAAATGAGAAGAATGGTGGGACTAATCTTAAATATTGTATCGCTAATCCATGCATGGCTAATTCCTAAAATGGCTGAACTTTGTCTCATTCTCGCAGCATATGCTATTAGTTGAAGTTGCGAACCTGGGGACGATGCCAACGCCTCTGGTCGCTTGGATGGTTTTGAAATTCCTCCTAAACAGGGGGAAAAAAAAGGAACAAAAACAAGAACAAGAACAGCAATTAGTTAGTAGCAGAGTAAATTAGTAAATTAGTAATAGAGCAGAAATAGAAAACAGTAATATAGTAAATTAGGGATTCTCTACTTTTTATTCTCTGTTGTATAATCTGGGGAATGCGTCGTCGTTTATTAATTATTGGATTCCGTTTCATCATGCGAGGTATTTTAATGGTAGACTCCATGGTGTAGTAGCCTCGTATCCTGGGACGTGCCTGCGTTACACTGACATCTTTGAAGCTAATTTCCATCTGAATTGGTGATTGTGCTCTGAACATAAACAGTCCAGTTGTTCCTGCGGTTATGCAAAAACCTTTGTGTGTCCGACGACAATTTTTCACCACGTTTCATAAGAGAAGACTCCCTGTATCTTTCTCACACTCTCACTCTTGCAGGCAAACGCGTGCCGCGCACATGCCCACACGAAGCCCCGCTGCCTTTCTTTGATAAAACATCTCCCACGTGTGGTATCTACCCACACAGGCAACTTCTCCATATGGACACTGCTGACCATACATCTAATCGAAGAGTGAAATGTTTTGGACGGAAAACTAGAAGAGACGTGTGAATTACGCGCTCCCAGAAAACAGTTGCTTTAACTCGTTTTTAGGCCTCCAACTTAACGTCCCTCCGCTTATATATCTCACGATTGAAGGCATCCTTGGGCATATCACTTTAAACTTAAAAGAACAATTTTTCATCAAATTGTCAAACATTAAGCTAGCTTTTCGACCTCCACAGCAATATTTCTTTCTTTTAACTAAACTAGTTAAGCAAATCTAATGTGTATAGTGGAGAAAAAACACCATTCCATATTACAAGGAAGAATTCATGCAGACATGGTCCGTCGGACAGTCTTCTGTGTAAAATAAAAATAAAGAAGAAAATTCAAGAAAAAGAGATGGCAGAAGCATTTGAACAAAATTTTTCGTGCGGCCTATCCTAATGGTGCTCATTCTGTTATGAAGATGATTTCCTAGGGCCAATAATTTAAATGATCCCCCATAATTCTCAACCACGCAAACGACGAAGTGCCGTTAGACCAATAAATGCCTTCATGTTGGGAGGTGGATCTAAGCTACATGAGATAAGACTCCTTAAATGCCGAAAGACTAAGGTGCACCAACCTAGCTTCAGTCATCAAGCCGTTTTCACCTTACGTGATGGGGGGCGTCGAAATAAGCTGATCAGATCATCGAGCCCCTGTTCACCAGCAAGATCAGCAATTGGTTATCTTGAGATTTTGGCTCAATTTCATGCAGCACATTTAGACAGTAAAAATAACAATAAGAGACCAAAAAACTCTGAATTTCGTGATTGATGTCAGGAAGAGGAGTAGAAGATACCCTGGTTGTAATTACAAGAAAACTGAAAAGCACTATCAAATATGATCCCAGCACCAGAAGCAACAGCAAGTCGAATGTTACACTAGCAACCTGTTAAGCACATTCAAGCTGATCAAATTCAAAGACAAAGGAGGTAATAAAGCAGGAATGCATAAAAAATTCATCATGCTCATCCTCCCTTCTCTAAGCAATCTATGCAGGGTGACCCAAAAAATAAAAGAAAAAGGAAGAATTTTGGTTGGCATAACCAGTCATACAGAAGTATAGTACTCAGAGAATTACTTTTATCAGCAGAAGTTAGGGTGGAGTGGGGAGAATAACACGATTTACATGGACATTGTGACTTAATAGAAAAGAAATTCAGAAGTACTCATCACTTGTAAACCCAGTTTTCAATCACCCAAAAATTTCTCATCATTCTTGTACTACATCAATAAGTAAGATATCCATCCCACAAACACAAGCAATAGTCTCATCCATCATTTAGATAGGACCTTGAGGCATTTAAAATGCCTGATGGATAAAAATATTGCTCTGGTAACATCATGCCATCAAACACATAAATACCTGATTTCACATGAAAAATATTTTTTTGGGAGAGAGAGAGAGAGAGAGAGAGAGAGAGACAGCAAATAACAAACCCATATTCATCCAGAGAAATGACAGAAGAAATAACATCAGACACCTGATAAATGTTTAGCTTAGCCTTAGTTGAATCATAGAATGTAAACATCCCATCAAGCACCTCATGTTGGACATTTGCTTCATGGGTATGATCTGCTAATTCCTGCAAATCAGTGTAGACCAAGACACACCAGTCAATGACCCAGATAGGCAAAAACATAAAAAGCTTTGTCCCATTATTTGGTATGGGACCACAACCAGCTCTTCTACAAAATATAAAGACTGGACACTCTTGACATAAAGGAGTAAACAATAAAATCTCGAGGATTATATAACTAGAAGATGAAATAGATGGGCATGGCTTTGTTTCAAAATCAAAGAATCGGGAATGGCAATGGTCATGGCCCTTCATTCACTCTAGGCCTCCCATGCCCATCCCAAGGAAAGGGGAATGGAAGCTTAATTCATATCTCTTGTTGATCACAGTCTTGGCACATAAAAGAACAAAAAATCCCCTCTCAAATGAGGTAAAATATGAATTAAATAACAGCTCCATGACCAATGGCATTTGGATCAATTTCTATTTCAATCAAAAAGTTTTTATGAATCTATAAGGAATAAATATTATGACTACAGTCTGCTATTTAGGATGCCAGGAAATCTTTTTGTCACATTGGTACCATTGACCACAAAAATGAAGCCCACAGAACCATAGAATTCCCAAGTGATGTGTGAACATCAACCTTTTTTAACGCCATGACTAATGGGTCATTCTTTGAGAGAAATGGTGCTACTCGAGGTGTCTGTGACAAAAGTTCCAACCATGAGTGCACATAAGAAGGATTGACAGCCAAACTACTGTCATCTGCAAAGATTTCAATGTCCTTCCCTTCGTGACCATAGATGTGCCTCTGGGCAGTTGGAAAAAGAAAATGTTAATGGAAAAACATTATACTTCCAACTAAAATGCCTTTATACAAAACTATCAATGTGGGACTAAATCAAGAGTTGACCACAGTCAAAAGCATGCCATCTTACTGCAATACTCTCTGCAACTAATTTAATGCCCTTGATAATTGCAGTCTCATTTACAAAGAGTCTGCACACAAACAAAGAAGTCAGCAAAATACAAAAGCAAATAGGTATCTTACAGCTAAGAGAAATATGTCAGGTTAAAAAGTCACAACCTGCCATCAGACAGACCTCCAGTATTTTCCAACAGTTCAGGTGCAACTGAGAGCTCAGACAGGGTGGCAGCAGTGATCCTCAGTCTGGAGAATTGTTCATGCTCCCAAGCTACCTACAACAGGTCAATAAATAGATCACCTGGACTAAATAAAAAAGAGAAGACAGCATGTGTGTATGTATTAAACCACCATTCTGATAATATCCAGACAGCAATTTAATAATCTCTAGTAAAGTACATAAATTAAAGCTTCTCCAAGAGAGGGCTCAGCAGCACAACCTGAAAAAATGGGTTAAGTGTTATCCCTATAAGAGTTTTTATTTCAAATTGTAGACAAGTCCATAATGTTGGATCACTTTGACCCTGGTTGTTTAGCTGAGATCTCATAATACATGCATCTAGCTGGGACGTAACTTGACAACCTCTTTTTGCAGGTGCAGGTTTAAAACCCATCCCAATTATCTACCAAGAACCAACCATGCCCTTATGCTAGATCAAATTCACAGGTTCCCAGAGAGAGTGATGGTGAGGAATTAAAATCAAAATCATTATTTCAATGTCCAACACCTTCTCCAACTTTAATGTGTCACAACTGAGAAAAGTAATGTTGTTGAGTCCATACGCCATATGGCAATGATTCAACTAGAAAAACTGAATGTTTGCTTTTTTCATCTTTTGTATGATTCAAAATTCAAACTTTCAAGAAGACTGACTTACTCGAGGATTTGAAATGTTAATTTTCTTGTGCTTCAGACCAACTTCAAGGCCTAGCTCTTCTGCTACATTGGAAAAGCCCTAGTCCATGTATTGAACCACAAAACAGAGAAGCTCTAATAAGTGAAAGTGGATAGTGGCTACAATCTAGTAAAAGACTTTGTGGGCTTACTTCAAAAATTTGCTTGATATACGCATTTTCAGCAGGTTTAGACACGTGAATCCACAAATTCCTATCCCATGAACCAATACTATTTAAGCAAACAGCATAGTCAATGCTCTCCCGTAAACGTTGGTCAAAGCTCCGAAGCCACTGATCAGATCAAAGAAAGATAAAGATCAGTGGACATTTTTTTGCAATAAGAGAATTAATTCCATCAATCAAGTGTGGTACCTTGTGAGTTCCATTGTAGTTATAAGGTCCCCCAGATGTTAGCCCAAAGAGTAAATTATACCTTCCTCTAGTCCTTGGATTCAAATAAAGCAGAGAAAACAACCTTGCTATCTCAAGAAGTGCCACAATGCCACTTCCATTGCTGTCACTTCCAACTGATAGTGCCTACAAATTTGACTACTTCCACATCAATATGCCCACGATAGAATTCATATAGTCTATGAAATTCATGAAAACACGTACAGGTGCACTCCCAAATGTATCATATGATGCTACAACAGCAACCGTTGGAAGTTGACTTGGGTCTCCATCTGCTTTCAGTCCTTGCAACCATCCCTATAACATTTCAGAACAATTATTTAGTTCAAAAACAACTGTCATTAGAATGATCAATCAGCTTATCTGATTCATTAAGATTATGTAGCTCACATGCACTAAACTTAGGAAGTTAGCAAAGACTGAAATTAATGCTATATGCTGTCATTTCAATTGTACGGAGTCCCTTCATCAGAGTAAAGACTACATCTTATTTAATCAAGAATCTAAAAGTGATATGAATTAAAAACATTTTTTTTTTTTTTACTCTTGACAGCTGAATGATCAATAATTTTTGACATCTAGACACATGGAAGAATGTAAATTCTCATGGTTATGTTATTAAAATCAGGACACTACAAATTGCATAATTTACGCCTTTAAATTCCATTATTATTGCTTTTGCCCGAGGACCTATGAAGCTCCAAATACTACCGTGTCTAAGATTCGAGGTACCATGAGTTGACTGGTAGTCTCAAAGCTAGGTGAAGCAATTCGGGCATTAACATAATGCAGAGCATTCTTAAAAATTAGTAGGGGAAATCCTGACAACACAGATACAATTATGGAATATTATAACAAAAAAGGAAGAAGGGGGAAAAAATAAAAACACCTATGAGTCACTTCAAAGAAGAGTATATTTTTAGTAGCAACACTAGAACTATCATCAATCTGAAGAACCCGGTACCGCATAGTTTGAGTGAAAATGAAAGACACTTATCCTAAGTGCCATTTCATATGGCTAGTCCTTCCCAACAACAACAAGGCCTTAATCCCAAATTTAATTGGAGATGGCTAGTCCTTCCCAATGAAATGAAAAAGAAAAATGAAAAGAGACCTGAATATTTGTGATGACAGGAGAAGCTATTCTCCTGGGCTCTGGTGCTGCAACAACAAGCTTGTATCTGCAATATTTCCATGGAAAGATCACATTCTCAATTATGGTAAAAATCATGACTTCAACAATCTGAACCAAAGAAAGGATTGATGTATAGATCATTAAGGAAACCAATCAGGATGAAAAAGCAGTATTTGAGATCTAAAAATGGTGAATCCAAACAAATACAAAAAGATAAAAGCAACAGTTGCTCCTTATCTATGACAGATACTAAAGGGCACATTAAGGTTGACAAAAGGCAAACTTTTACACGGTGATGGTACAACAAGAATCAAATATAAAACAAAGAGCTAGCTAGTTGCATAAACCTTAGCTACGAGATAACATAAATGAGAAATACTGCAGCAAACTTTTTCCAATCCCAAGCCCACCACCCTTTTAAGAGTAGCTCTTACAAGAGGGATCAAAAACCCCTTCCATTCTGATATGCATGAAACACCTCTAAACAAGATGAGGCAGCTCATCTCCTTCCTTTTTTGGAGAGTTCTAGTAAGGATTTAGGCTATCTCCATTGCATTAAATACTGAAAGCCACTATCTACAAAGAACACCCAACTATAATTGTGCCTGTTTCCCATATTCTGCATATCTAGTTAATATTTTCTTCATTTGCCCCCCTCTTAAAAAAAGGAACCATGGAGAAAAGAGGGACTTCTGGAATTAGGGCTAATAAAATCACAACAACATATAATAAGGAGATGCAGATGCAAGTTGTGAGTTTTCTGGGATGTGAATACAGAGTTAGTCAGCCTAAAATACACACCCAAACTTGTTTCATCATAATAACCAAGTTATATCCTGCACCAAGCTTAAAATAAAGTAGTGCTTCTAAATTCTACATATAATTATTAACTAACCCGCCAGTAGTTGCTGTAGCAGGCTGACCAATGGCATCATTCCTCTTGACATCAGCCAAAACAGCATTAATGTTATCATTCTCAAAAGCAAAATACACAGGATACTGCAAGAAAATACCACAATGAAAGTAAGCAAGTAATCAAGGTTGTGTATTAAATCACATACAAAAGAAGAAAGTAAAAGCTATTTAAAGGTGAAACCACAGGTGTAAAACTACAACTCTACAACTTTGTTAATGCATTGATTCCAAATTGAAGCACCTTTAAGCAGCACAACTTTGTCAATATATTGATTTCAAGATAACAAGGGCCTCTTCTATTTTGAGTAAATATTTCTTCCATAAATAACTGGCAAATGTATTATTGTTTAATATATGCCACAAAGCCAATAAGGTAGTTTAACAGCTTCTTATTTAAGAAACATGGTAATAGCCATTAAAGGGAGGAACTGGTTATTTAAAATATTTCACAAGGCCAAGTCAACAATAAATAAAATGAGGCACTGAACACCAGGCAATATATTTTATAGTGCATTTTGTCAATAAGCCTGATTCTTCTTCATGATATATGACCAGTATTTCAATTCATATGTTGCAAAACTAACATAACAAGTCCACTCCTTTGATTAGTCAGTTAAATGGTGCATAAATACAATATATAGATGCCCTTTTCCTATTTAAATCCTGGCTCCCAGAAGAAAGATGAAGACTATTATTGCAATGACATCCAGAAACTGAAATATCACATTTTTTTTCTTTTTATCACCAATACTTCCTCTCATATTCAAAGACCAGTTCCTCTAACAAGTTCCACCAATTCAGTTCTACACATAAAATGAATGGAGCTTATCCCTCCTGATGTCATCCCCCACACTCCTCCCCCCCCCCCCCTTAAAAACAAAACTCCCCTGGAGGAGAAAAAGGATCTCATCATCACCCCTCTCCCAAAAAACAAAAAAACTGCAGGAATAGCATGATGAAGATATCTTAGAACACTGGGATATAAACTATCTTTATGTTGATTTCAGGCATTTCTATTGCTGGCAGAACCATATAACAAAGTCTCTCTCTCTGTCTCTCAAGTTTCCTTGGACTTTAATTAGCTGACCCTGTTCATTGATTTTGGCAACTTGCACCTTGCATTACTTTGATCTAGGACACAACCTCATTGAAACTTTCATTAAAGGCCTGGTTCCAACTTTAAAATTTGGGTGTCATTTAATTACTATTTAAACTGGCTAACGTGCAGCAAATATCATAATTGAAAATTATGGCCATGGTGAAGTGGCAAAGGAGAACAGTGATAGATCAGAACAGTAATGCAGAAAACGAAGAAGAAGAAAAAAGAAACCATGCATTTTTTTCACTTACAGGAATTTTGGCATGTATGAGTATTTGTTCAAGTTCTACTAGTACAGTCTTCATCATTTCCTTGTCATGCACTTGAAAATTACTCCTAATGCCATCTCCATCTCCATTATTGAAATTAAACATTTGGGGGAGCAAAAACAGTAAGCCCCCTAGAGGCCTTCCCTGTGTAATAAATTCTGCAATTTGGTCACCAGGAAAGTATAACATTCAATCAATAAAGCAGGCTTGTAACACAGCAATTGTAGAAACACAGATAAATAATAATAATAATAATAATAGTAATGACAAAATAACTTAGCAATTGTAGATAGGTGCTATGAACCGTATAGAGTCCAAAAAGAATGGAACCACATAGAATTTTACTACCAATTATTTCCTTTAGTAGAAGAGTCTGGGAAAAGGATTTAAACTAGAGTGGGACAAGAATCCCAAGATAGGAAGCCTCCTTCTTCAAATATCATGAAATTTCAATACAGAATAAAACATGCAGTGTTGCATGGAAAGATATTAACTAATAACCTCATCTTTCACTTTTCCATTCGCGTACAGAAGTTCATAAAGTTTTCCTATCAAAAATACAGTGTCACAAGTCTATACTAGTTTAAACATCCCAGGACATGTGTTTTTGAATCAAATGGAACTCTGCTCGGTTGGCCTGACAGGATAGATTAATCATCCATTGGCCTGTCACTATTGCCACTATTCCTTATTCTCTCCTCTCCTAACTTTCTTTTTGGCAGCGTTTTGCACAAAGCAATAATGATATGCAAGCTCATCCCTGTAGGTACTCGAGATCAGTAAATCGGCGATCAACAGTCATACACACACACACACACACACAAACAAAAGAACAATTTGTCCTGCTACATTTTCTTTGTTACAATGTTGCAATGCAATCTTTGCATATGATTTACATATCGTCTGAAATTGAATTGTAGCAGACGGAGATTTTTTTAAAATTTTTAGCGTTACCTCTAACAAAAGTGATGTTCATTTCGCGGACGGGGATCATAAGGACGGCGCGAGAGACATCCGCTCCGGGAGCAAAGTGCAAGGAGGCTGCGTGGTGGTTGAGGCTAGCGAGTCGAGATCCGAAGGGTACGCCAGAGATGTCATACTGAATGAGGCGGTAGACGTCGACGACGGTGGCTGCGTCGCAGAGCTCGACGCAGGCCACCAGGATGAAGACGAGCGCGATCATCGAGTACATGGACTCCAACACCTCCCCCTGGCGCAATGGCCTCCTCGCCGACATTCCGGTTTTTGGGATTGGATCTAGGGTTTCGGACTGTCGCTTTTCTGAACAAGTTTAAGATTTTGTTATGAATATTAATGAGTTGATGACGGAAGCATAATGCCACGGTAAATCAACTTGCTCTTGGGCGAGCTGAGCTGCCAGTGATATTTATTATTATTTTATTATTAATATTTATTTTAGTTTTTTTATAATTTAATTTTAATAATAATATTTTATTTAATTAATTTAATAATTAAATTTTATTTTAATTTTTTATTTAAT
Organism: Rhizophora apiculata; assembly: GCA_037832385.1. Taxonomy (NCBI): domain Eukaryota; kingdom Viridiplantae; phylum Streptophyta; class Magnoliopsida; order Malpighiales; family Rhizophoraceae; genus Rhizophora; species Rhizophora apiculata. Next base: position 3,341,694 of record CM075440.1, read on the forward strand.
ATATATTTATAAATAAATTAAATTAAAATTTTTTATTTTTATAAATAATAAAATAAATTAAATAAATTTTATTTAATTTTTATTTATTTTTAATAAAATTTATTAATTTTATTACATTAAATTTTATTTTTAATATATTAAAATTTTTTAATATTTTTATTTTAAAAATTAAAATATTAAATAAATAAAATTATTAAAATTTAATTAAATTCTAAAAATTTTTATTATTGCGCAGTTAATGATTACTGGACATTAAATCAAATTGCTGGCCCAACTTGTGAGATTAATAAATCACAAACGATGAAAGGGTGAGCTAACAAATCACTGCACATAATAATTGTCTTTTATTCTTAATAATATTTAATATAAAAAAATAAAAATAATAAAAATAATCTAAATCTGTATTTTTTTTAATTTATTTTTTATATTTTTAAATAAAAAATAATTTTTTTAATTTTTTTTCACCCAATTTAAATATTTATAAACAAATTATAAATTTATTTTTATTTTTTAAAAAAATTTTAAATAAATATTAATAATTATCTTTTAAGTATTAATATCTCTAATTAAAAATAAAAAATAAATATGATATAAAAAATTTATTTTTATAATATTATAAATTAAATATTTAAAATTTAAATTTAAATTAAATATTAAATAATTTTTTAAAAAATTTAATTATTAAATTAATAATAAATTAAAAAATTAAAATCACTTCAAATTAAATTTACTGCCATTAAATATACGCAACACTATTTCATTTTATTCTTATTCTATTTACCTAAATATGCCTTCTCAACATTTTTTAATTAGAATACATTTTAATTAGAAAATGTCATTTCGATCGTCAAAATCTTTCTTTGATTGGAAAAATAAAAGAATAACATTAAAAGCATTTTTATTTCTTAACTAGAATATTTCACGTAATACAATATTATCTTAATTTTTAATAATATTTTAATATTCATTTATTTAAATCATACATATCGACAATATTCTTAATGACTTTTTTTTTTTTTCTTATTATTGAACTATGTTTTTGATTAGTAAGCCTTGCGTAGGAATGGAAAGGAAATGGAACTAAACGACTCGTCGTATACACTTAACAGCTACAAACAAAAAGTCCCGAACTCTTTAGACTCTCCGAATTACCCAATATTTCTGCGGACGCCGCCGGCGACCAATAAGGCAAGCAACAGCGCAGAGTCTCAGTGAGCCCCGAAAAGCCCTAAAGCAGAGAAAAGAGAGCTAGAGGATGGATAGAATGAAGATAGAAGAGGTGCAATCAACTGCCAAGAAGCAGAGAATCGCCACTCACTCTCACATCAAAGGCCTTGGCCTTGAGGTATGTCTGAATTTTTCCTTTTTTTTTTTCTCTTTTTTTTTTTTTGATAATTTCATTGTTGGGTTTCAGCCTACTGGGATGGCGATACCTTTGGCTGCTGGCTTTGTGGGTCAGGCGGACGCTAGAGAAGCTGCTGGTCTTGTGGTTGATATGATCAAGCAGAAGAAGATGGCTGGCAGGGCTCTTCTTCTTGCTGGGCCTCCTGGTACTGGAAAGACAGCTTTGGCCCTTGGGATATGCCAGGAACTTGGGAGCAAGGTACTACTTGCGGGTCATTAAATTTCTTGTGTCTGGCAAGAAATTCAGCATTTTCTAGTTGTCATTTTGTGGATCTTTTTTTTGTGTTTATTTAAAGTTTTGGTCTGGAATGTCGGTTGGTCTTCATGTTGATAGCACACACATGTTATTGTTCTTTGTTCATCTGTTTCATTAATTTCCTCTGTCTGGCATGAAATTCAATCCATTTTAGCTGTCATTTTGCAGGTTTTTTTATTGGTTTCGTTAAAAGTTATGCTCTTGAATGTTTGGTTTATTTTCATGTAGATAGCACACATATGTTTTTGTTCTGGGTTCATTTGCAGGTTCCATTCTGCCCAATGGTGGGTTCAGAAGTATACTCATCTGAAGTCAAGAAGACTGAGGTTTTGATGGAAAATTTTCGAAGGGCAATTGGCCTACGTATCAAGGAAAATAAAGAGGTTTATGAGGGAGAGGCAAGTTTAGTACACTATGGTTCCTTGTTTTTAAAGTCCTATTCTCACTTTCATTAATGGCCAAGCTTTGCTTGCCATAGTTCCTGATTTCTTTCTAGTATTCTTTCAGGTCACTGAGCTTTCCCCAGAAGAAACTGAAAGTATGACAGGTGGGTATGGTAAAAGCATTAGCCATGTTATTATCGGACTAAAAACTGTCAAAGGAACCAAGCAACTGAAATTGGATCCCACTATTTATGATGCCTTGATTAAAGAGAAGGTAAGGTTGTGAAATCTTTTTGCTCATTAATTTACTTCAATTATGCTCTTCAGTTTGCAATTGGTTTAGAGCCATTTGTTAACTGCAGTGGAAAGGTCACTTATTACAATTTCCTATTGTTAAAGAGAAATTAAATATGAGGAATTACTCATTTCATCATTTGCATTCTTGTAAGATGTATTATTAGCAGTTGTATCTATGATGTAACAAATTATTTTTGTAACACTGTTTGAAGGTTGCTGTTGGAGATGTTATATATATTGAAGCAAATAGTGGAGCAGTCAAAAGGGTGGGTAGAAGTGATGCTTTCGCAACAGAATTTGACCTCGAAGCAGAAGAGTACGTCCCACTTCCTAAGGGTGAGGTTCACAAAAAGAAGGAGATAGTTCAGGTACATCTTATATTAGCCTCTGATTGTAGATTCTCTTTTCCTTTCTTTTCTTTTTGTCAGGATATTCATTTGGCACACCATTTTTTCTAAAGATGAGATTGAGGGTTATCTTGTACCCTTAATTGGGTGGACAATTCAAGTTAGTTGGATTTTGCTTGCATTGCAATCATCTGTGTGAATTTGGCCAACAATGCTTTGTGAGCATATACCTTCTAATGTAAAAAGAAATCAGATGAGACATATGCATACTTATTTTGAAGGATGATGCTTCTGATTACCTCCTTCCAAATATTTGTGGATCTGTTAGCTTCTCATTGGGTGCAGTCTACTTAATTGACATAGCTCAAGATTTAATGCTCTTGAGGTGCAACCAGCTTGTCACCTTTACCGTCTGATTTAAAATCCCTTGCTCAGGTTTAAGCAGTTGGCTTTGCTCTCATAAAGAAGTTCTTTTTATTGTGCTTACATTTTTGTATTCACACCATCAGGATGTAACACTGCATGATCTAGATGCTGCAAATGCAAGGCCTGAAGGTGGTCAAGATATACTGTCTCTAATGGGTCAAATGATGAAGCCTAGAAAGACAGAAATCACTGACAAGCTTCGACAGGAAATAAATAAGGTGTTACCTATGTTATGAGTCCTCCGTATTCACTTTGCTTCTTCACCCGATCCATTCACTTCTACAAAAGGGTCACATATTGTCATATGTTCCCCATAATAACATTTTGATTTTTCGTACCTAAATGTGATCCATTCATTGTGTGAGAAATTTTTTTTTTTTTCCTCTTCAATGACAGGTTGTTAATCGGTACATTGATGAAGGTATTGCAGAGCTTGTCCCTGGAGTTCTTTTTATTGATGAGGTCCTTTTCTCTTTTATCCATTTTCTTGTGTTTTCTATGCCCCATATCCCTTTCATGTTACTTACGTGTGTTTTGGCAGGTTCATATGCTGGATATGGAATGCTTCTCATACCTTAATCGTGCGCTAGAGAGTTCACTGTCTCCAATAGTCATATTTGCTACAAATAGAGGAATATGTAATGTAAGGTATGGGAAATTTTTGCATATGAAATGAAGATTGGCTTATGCATGCAGCAGAAACCATAGTGTTGTACTGAACCCCATTCACCTTTGAAAATCATAACGAGCATTTCAAGTGGACACAATGCTGTTAATGATCCAGATATTGTACCTGGAAGCTCACAGGATGGCAGATTATGAAGGACTGCATGATAAGCATAACTACACATATGTGCCTTTAGATGATGACTAGGTGCATTAATGTATTACTGTTAATGTTTCTTGGATGAGATCTGCTCAGTCAGACATGCTCTTTAGCTCCTACAGTAGTGTAGCTCATTGTAAAGATTGAACATGAAAGGAAACTAAGCATAGAAGGATCAATATGTTATGCAATCGTTGTTGGGTTGGAGCATAGGGAGATCTATGATGTACCTAGCTTATGTATGCTTGAAAATTTGACTATGCTATGATGTCTTTTTTTCTGATGTGGGCATGATTTTGTGCAGAGGAACTGATATGAATAGTCCTCATGGCATACCTGTTGACTTACTGGACCGATTGGTAATCATTAGGACTCAAGTTTATGGCCCTGCTGATATGATACAGGTTCAGCCATCTGTTGTGTTCTTTGCCATCTTTTGAACCTTTTGTTTTTTTTTTTTTGAACTCCAACAATTTAATCAACTGCCACCAATTGATGGACAATTTGATTTTGTCAGATTTTAGCAATTCGTTCACAGGTAGAGGAACTAATGGTAGATGAAGAAAGCTTAGCCTTCCTTGGAGAGATTGGACAACGCACATCCTTGAGGTTTCGAATTGATTTTTTTAAGTATTATATTCAGCGTCGAGCCTTGCTTATCTATCACATACACTTAACTAGATTTAAAATTTCCCCAGGTATGCAGTTCAGCTGTTGTCACCTGCCAGTATCATGGCAAAAATGAATGGTCGTGACAACATTTGCAAGGTAATTGTCATAGGAATAGCTCATTACCATGGTGACGGCATAGACTCAAGAATCTTTTGATGGCAAACAGTGCGAGTAACCGTTTTCTTTTCTTATTTTGCTCTGCACAAAATATAGGCGGACATCGAGGAAGTGAGTGTTCTGTATCTAGATGCCAAGTCTTCAGCAAGGGTACTTCAAGAGCAGCAGGAGAAGTACATTTCATGATCATAGCACCTGATATTTATGGTTCTCCTCGGGGTGTTTTGATTGAGCAAAGCCAGTTTTGGTTTGTTCAAAGCTTCTTGGCCATGTATAGGCTTCATTACGGCATTGCTTTAATTTGTGCACTTGTGGAATCCGCTGTAAAGTTGAATGGACTAAAACCCAAAACAGGTTCGAGTGGCATGTTAGAGCAAGGTTTATTGTGATTGTCTTATTTTCCTGTGTATGGCACAAAAAAAAAAAAAATTGCCGTTTCAGTGAGTGCTAACTCGGAACTATTATGGTAAGGCGCATTGTCGCAATTTCAATTTTCTATAGAACCAAACCATCCAGTGGATGCCAGCGTCAGCGATGGTGAGAAATTTTTCAGTAATTCCCCATTACTTTAAAAAGGAAAAGTTGTAGGACAGGCTGGCCGACGAGACGAGACAACATGTGAGTTTTATATTTATTAAAAAAAATTTGAAAATAATTTTTAAAAAATACATAATGTCTGGACAAGTAAAATAAAATGTAAGAAGAAATTGTGTACAATATGTATTTAACATTTCTTATTTTTATTTTTATTTTAAACAATAATATTTCTTAATAATTATTTATACACTATAAAATGTTTATTTAATTTGTTTGTATATCATATAAGAATAGCTCACGATGTCATGTCACAATGTCGAGTTTCGTTTGTGTAATAGGACTCAAAAAAAAAAAAAAAAACAGAAAATTAGGTATAATTTAAGTACTATTAAATATAAAACTTAAAATGAGATTGAAGTTTTAAATTCTGAACTTAATTCATGGTTAAATCACTCTCTTTTAACTCAAGTTGGAAAAAAGAAAAAAAGGCCAAGGCAGGCTAGAAGGGATATAGTACAACAGTATGGGTCTCAGACAAGCCAATGAAAGCCCAGCCCGAAATCCGAACAGGCGGTCAAAAAACTCGAAACAACGGAAAACATATTTAATATTTAATATTAATTTTATTAATTTAATTTTAATTAAATTAATTAAATTATAAATTAATCTGCACCGAGCAGACCCCAGAGACATGGTGGGGGTTTGGTACCGTGTCAAGAAGTGAGGGGTTCGCTTGAGGAAATTTTGGAGTTCTTCGAAAAGCCATGGCTAGCTTGAGCAGCCAGCAGGTGTTAAAGGATAAACAGACTCGCGACCCTAACTCCATTGCTTTTCTCTCCCTCACTCACAAATTTCTCTCCGATGTACGCCGCCGTTTTATTCCTCTTACTCTCTCTCTCTCTCTCTCTCTCTCTTTGTTGTTTCTGTTTTCATACTTGCTGTGGAAGTGTTCAAGATTTTAATATAAAGGAAATCTTTTTTTTTTCCGGTTTCTTCAGGTTTCATGCTTGAGCGAATTCAAAAACTTGGAAAGACTCGATCTTGCTTTTAATAGTCTCACTTCGGTAGAGGTCAGCATTTTGCTATTTCCTTTTGCAATATTAATAATGTATTGTTGTTGTGAAACAACAACAACAAAGCCTTAATCCGAAAGAGTGTGTGTGGGAAAGAGAGATATTTATTGATTGAGCTTTGGTACTTTGTTTTGGCAACATTAGGGACTGAGGTCATGTATCAACTTGAAGTGGTTATCAGTTGTGCAAAACAAATTGCAAAGCTTAAGTGGGATTCAAGCACTTTCTAAGCTCACTGTAAGTATCACCCTCATAAAATCAGAAGTCATTGTTTTTCATCTTTCGAATTCAACTCTTACCTTTTCCCTATTCTGAAAAGAGCACAAAAAGTGCTTATTTTTGCTTAATGCACTTTTTTTCTCATTTTTGTTATTCCTGTTGTTTGGTTTTAAGTCTGGGGTTGCTTGATGTTGCGTGGTGAATCAGGTTTTAAATGCAGGAAAAAATAAGCTCAAATCAATGGATGAGGTTAGACCTCTTGTGAGTTTACGTGCCTTGATTTTGAATGGTGAGGAATTCAACATATCATTATATTACCGTTTATTTTGAATGTTAAATGAGGGACAATTATCTGGTTTTGAAATCTCTATTCTTCAAATTTGTGAGATATCTGCTTGTTTTGCAGACAATGAAATTGTAACCATTTCCGGGCTTGATCAAATGAAAGAACTGAACACTCTAGGTTTGAATTCTGTACGTACACTAGTTAAATTGAAGAATTCTCTTGCAGTCTGCATGTTTGATATATTCATGTTTGTGGATCGGCTCCTAATGTGTATTTCCTTCAGCCACCTTATGTCAGCCTTTATTATTGAATTTCATACCATTAGTAAAAAAGGATGTCCCAACACACAAGGCTCTCACATTGTGGGGTCTAAGAAGGGTCAGATGTATGCAACTTCACCTTTGTTTCACAAAGAGGTTGTTTCCATGACTCAAAATGAGGACCTTTGGGTTATAATTGGGTAACATTACTGTCACGCAAAAGCTTTACCTTCATTGAATTTCATACTATTAGCACTGAAAGATTTGTTTCTGCATAGGATTTCCAGTGGTGGCCACACTGGCATAAAAACCCATGAAAAGAGAAATACAAACTGATGAGAGTTGGTATACAAGAAGGCTATGCAGATAATATCATGCAGAAGAGATATATACAGAGTGAATGATCTTGTGAAGGATGCATGGCTTAGTGAGTACAGGGTAAAGGAAGGAAGATGCGTTAGAATGATGGCACCCTACATGGGATGTTCAAATCATGCAAATGAAAGTACTTGTGATAGTTCATTTACTTAAGGCAAGATGTGCTTATGAGAGAGCACCAGTCAACCTCCATGAAAAGCACTACTTTGCTATAATAGTGAGACTAAATGAGGCTTTGTAATCTAAGAAAGAATCAAACTGAGTTGAATGTCAATCTCGATGGACATTGGAATGATAGGTAGAGATTCTTTATTTGTGTCCCCGAATTGAGGGGGTTTTAACAAATCATGTGCTCATGTATGTTAGTGCCCGATTTAAGGCATGGGAATGACAGTTAATGAGAAAAGGGTTGAATAATCTTCCTTTGTATGAGAGCTTCAATCTTATTCATGATACTTCTGTTCTTTTCTGCATCATCGTTGATTTAGAATTTTGCCCTTGAGAGGAAAATTTTGTTGGAAGGCTGTTCTGGTTAAGTATGAAAAAGAAGCTGGTAGTTGGCTTTCATTTGTGTGCTTCTGGTGGAGGGTCCATTGCGAAATTATGATTCATAGCTAATGGTTAAGACAGCGACTCAGCATTATGCAGCCATTTTTTATGTTTAGTACAAAACGTTGACAAACTTTTCATAGAGGATCAAGTTAGGTGGAGAGGTCCCAAAGTGGTTATTTGAGATGAAGTGCTTTTATTTAATTGTTTTCTATCCTAATTACTATAGAAAATTATTTACAAGTCACAGGGTCCTGCAAGAATTGCCTTTTGTTGCATGGTAGGCAGCTTGGGAGAGAATTGAATAGTTTGGAAGATCACAGTTACCAGATGTTTCTTTAAGGTTGCAGCTAACTTGATCCATTGTCAATTTTGTATATGCTTTGGAGAAGTAAATTTTTGGAGCATGTGTATTGGATGGTGTATATCTGAAATTCATATTTTTATCCCTGTGACCATTGTATGGTTAATTCAGAGAGGGTGCAAATGAAGTGATTTTGGGGAAAAGGAAATTTCTCTTTCTATTATTTGAGATATGTAGTTTAAAGCTCTTCTCTTGTGGTATAGAGGACAATTTTAGACAATGGTTGTGCTATTTTTCATTTTGGATATCCTTATTCAGCCCTTTTATGTTTAACTTTCTCATCTTGTACTTGGAGCAGCACCAAATTGGTGCCATTGAGTGTTTCATTTGCTCACAGAAAAATTTTATTTGCTATTTTGGGCCACAAGTTTCTTTGGCACCTGTGAAGAAATTTGGTATACATCCTGCTTGGTATGTGGGTAAATCCATAGTTTTATCTTCTTGACAACCATGGTGCACACTTGGACTGATATAAACTCTGGTTCCTTTTGTGTTGCCAGCAATTATAGTTCCTTTGGCATCCATTTTTTGCCCCCTTGTTAAATGTAATAGTTTCTCTAATCCATCCCATAATTTAGCCCCTCTCTCACCTTTCCAAGAAGCCATCCTATAATTATTCATCAACTCATTTTTCCAAGCTGTTTGATGGCTCTATGTTATACATTTTGTGCTGATCAGCAGCCAAATTCTTTATCTGATCCTCCAGCTGAAGTGTTCATCCTTGTCCAAATAAATTTGGATGAAATTGTTCAAATATATTTCATATATTGACTTGGAACTGACAAATCTATGAACTATAAGTTTTCACATATTCACCATAAACTGATAATATCTGAATTAGATGTCTTATAATGTAGTTTAGGATTGAGTCCTATTCTTAGACCTTTGTACATCCATCACAGTTCTTTCCAGAAATCCAGTGTGTGAAATTGGTGAATCTCTGAGCAAAGTGAAATCTATCACAAAGGTAACAAGTTCTGCAGCTTGCTGTTCACTTGATATGGTTTCTGTTGACTGCAATCAAGGCATTTAAGACCCTTTTTTTTTTTTTAGCTTTCTCTCTCATATTGTGAACTTTGGACCATTGGCTCATCACTTAAGTATTGCATTGCGCTGAAAGAGCTTCGACTTGCGCATAATGAGATCACGGTATCATGGTTCATTCTTTTAAAATTTTGTCTTTTGAACCTTAGGAGTTCCTTAACTGATCCGTTGGGAAATTGCTGGATTTTTATTATTTCTTCTTTTCCTCTGTGTCTCTTCCTGTCTGAACTGCAAAGGCACTCCCAGTTGAGCTGTCATATAACAAAAACCTCCAGAATTTGGACCTGGGGAATAATGTGATTACAAGATGGACAGATGTGAAGGTTAGCCAGATGGAGAACTTTTCTCTGAAACTATTTTGCATCAAGTATTATTTTTTCGTTTCATCTTATTCATCCATAACATGACATAATTGCAGGTTTTGAATTCATTAGTTGGACTGAAGAACCTTAATCTGCTAGGAAATCCAATTGCTGAGAAAGTTAAATTAGTTAAAAAGGTGGCATTATTTTTTATTTTTCTGCTTTATTTTATTTTTCTAGAATTTCTCTGTTCATATTTAAGTCATTGTTCCTGCAGATACAGCACAGGCTGCCAAACTTACGTGTATTCAATGCTAGAACTATAAATGAAGTAAACAAAGGTGGAAATGGTGATACGGTTGAAAGAAATGATGATTTTGCACGTCTTCCTCCTGAGGAGCTGGAAGTTCATAAGAAAAAGAGAACCAAAGAAATGAAGGAAAAGAAGTTCTCCACAGATGAGATGAATCAACAGAAAAGTAATAAGGTTGGCAATGCTAGCGACCTTGAGATGGAGAAGGATTTCAAGGAGAAAAGGAAGAATGCAAGGGACAAACACACGGTGAAGCAAGAAATTCCGTTCTTTAAAGATAATAATGCTCAGGTTGAAAAGAAAGTAGAGAGGAAAACGAAGGAAAAGAATGACGATCTCTTGCATAAAGGCCTCCTTGTGCAGGAGGATGGTCAAACCACCAGTGGGAAGAAAAAAAAGAGACAAAGGCCAGAGGAGCAGCGTGGTGAAATTGATATCATTGATGATCGAGAAACATCGTTTGCAGACCTTCTTACTGTCAATGCTGCTGAAAGTCCCAAACTTGGTGGCCTAGACAAGATTGGGAGGATTGATCATGACATTACTGCAGCAGGCGGGATGGTTTCTGTCACTGTGAGGAGAAAGAGACATAAAATCTGGGGAAAGGATCCCACTAGAGAGTTGACTCCAGCAGCTGAGATCGGGATGGGTGGACAGTCGACATGGGGTGACGAATGATTATCTTATTTAAAATGCTTTGGATACCCAAGCATTTCTTTTTTTTTTTTTTTTTCCCTCTTCAAGTTCGCTTAGTTTTAAGCTCCCATGTCTGTTTTGGCTTCTATTATTTCTGGTAATACAAAAGAATCAGGCAATTTGCTGATTCCAGTTGGACCACAGAGCATAGCGTGACTTTTTGCGCTCGTGTCTATCGAAAGGTAACGAGGCAAGCAACACAGCTTGGGTTGGAACCCCTGGAACTTGCGGTGTTTTGACTATTTGGGATCGATCATAGAAGTACCTCTTTGTTTTGACCATGTCAGAAGCACTCTTTCTAAATCTTTTTTCAGAACATCCTGATTGAGTATGAATTAAACTGAATCGGGAATGAGTGACTTTATGCACATTAAGGCTACCCCTCTGGAATTGAAAGTTCGCATACCTAAATCCAGAAAAATGCTGATATTCAGTTAAAAGATCTTATTAATAATGTGTACGCGTACTGATGTTCAGTCATGATCCCATGATACTCCCACATAGAAAGAATCAATGTTGAATCCCCATACTTTTAGAAAAATGGAAAACAAAAATACAAAAATAAAGAACCAATGAAGGCTGAGTTACGTGCATCAAACTTCGGAGATTTCAACATTCCAGAATACACGTAAGACGTTTGGTCGGCACAACAGAAGGTAATAAAATGGGTTTTAATTGGAATTTTCGTAACAAAATTCATTTCAATCCATTGCATTACACAGAATTACGGTATATGGAAGATGTCCCTATAAAACATAACATAATGCATCAACGTGAAGAAGGAAGACAAGTGATCTTTTAACTGAACCGTCCCGTAGTCAAAGCTAGCTTAACGTGACGATGATGTGGTGAAGAACAATTTGTTGAAGCTTATATGATTTTTCTTGCTCTGTTAGTTTTTGGCCCTTTTTATTCATCTCTATTCGTATGATGTAGATTCTTTTGGGCTTCTTTTTTGTTTTTTTTTTTTTAACAACTGCTGTATTCTCTGGTCATCCTTTTGAGTTCTCAGTTATGTTCCTCCCCGAGATTTTAAGAGCACATTTTCCCACATCGGCCTGATACAAACTCAGGATTTGGCTCCTACCTAACAAAGATCCAATCCAATCCTGATTGCCAAGGAAAATGAGTTCTTTCTTCTTAAGAACTAGAGTAATCGTTTTTCTTTTATTCGTGTCATCTTTCAACCCAACATACCTGTAAGAACTGTAGAGACTCCTTGGGACTCGGTCACCTTACCCCCCAGGTGGGAAAACCTTTCTCACCTATTAATAACGAGGACTAGCACGCCTATCACCTCCAAGAACTGGACTAATCGTAGACGAGTATTGATAGTGAACTCGAGAAATTCAAAAAGCTCCGCATGGTTGACTGTCAAAGCTGTATGTCCTTGACCAATCTTGCGTTTCTATCGGTTTAATAGAGTTGTTCTGGGAACGTTATACGTCAATAGTGACGCATTCATTCCAAAGAAAACAAAGTCTAACCGTTTTTGTCAATTTGACTAAGTTAACAGAAAAATAGTAAATTTCAATAGGCATAAAAAGTTTTTATAAAAATATAAATATAATATATATATATATATATATATATTGTCTTATATATAATATAAAAATCATTATTTTAGTAGTAGGTGCAAGTGAATAAAATTCAAACTCAAATTAATAAAAAAAAAAAGGAAAAAGATGCATCAAATTATCTATTAAAATACAATATACAAACCAATCCCTTTTTGGCTCTTTTTAATACCACTTTATGAGCACTTTTGATGGGAAAGAATGATTTAAATAAAAGAGTCAATTAGTTTCAACTGGACCAAAAAAAAAAAAAAAAATCGTATGTTGCACTTTTTTCTCTTCTCTACAAGGCTATATCTTTAGTAGGATAATTTATAATCAATCTTATCGATGATTGCAGCCAATCAACTTTGATTTTTTTGATATGAGGAGTTCTATCGACAACCCAAAGCAGCAACTAGCCTGAGCCATGTTTCGGATCATCCGCTCGGAACCAGAATGGGAAAGATCGAACCATGAATAGTTGCACGGTTCCTGGCTACTATGGAGGGGTCAAGTCTGATCACGGTCAGGTTTTTCTCTCCTGGCCCAACCTATATATATATACACACACACACGCACACCCATCTATATATTGAATATAAACATATAAAATATATTGAATATACTTCGTGCCAATAGATTGAGTATACTTCACTACGCACGGAGCGCTTAACGTGTGCTTCCCGCGACGGTGTAGGGTTTCATAAAGCATTTAGGAACTTGACGCATTTATAAACATAGTAATAGAAAACTATTGTTTGAAAATAATTATATTTGAGTTGGTTATGAGGCATGTAATTCAATTGTGTTGAATCATTTTTTAGGACCCCACGACAGTATCTCTTCAAAATAAATGGCCTTGTCAGGACACAGTCAACTCGGACGGTATCTCTCACATCTCCTTTCTCTTTTTCACAACTCAATTTCTTTTAATTTTTAGGTTTAGTGCTGACGACCCTGACACCAGCAAGCTCTTATTTTTCATTGTCATGGTTTTAAAATGAAATGGATGGGGTCTAATTCATATCCATTGGATCTGCTGCCTTTAATTCATATGGAGTTGGAGGGAAGCGGTTGTGACAATGAAAGTCAAGTTTGTAAATAATATTTCATATTTATATATCTCCAGAGAAATATAGTTCATTGTAGATGCCATATAATTTTTTTATGAATGAAATTTCTATTTCCCATTAAAAAAAAAAAAAAAAAAAGGGTCTTGTTGGGTTTGAGCTTCTGCCTTGAAGACGCAGACTTTTTCTTGACAGTCACTCGACCCGATCGATAGATTGCAAATGAAGTGATCTAAGCCCACCATTTGATGACCCCATAATTAGCAATGATGGTAATAAAAACCATACATCTATCTTAGCCATATACTGGTAATTAATTAACATCAAATGCTGTTAAAGCACTACTTAGAAAAAAAAAAAGAAAGAATTAATTGGTTAATGTCCATTTTAATTTGCTTTTCCATCAGGGCCAGAAGTCCCTCAAGATGACAGCGATCCCCATTTGGACCTCATTCCATCACCCATCACTTCCATTTTTATTTGGGATAAGATCAGTGGACTAAATTGCCATCTATTGATGGCATGCAGTCCCTTCAAGTTGCTCCCAACAGTACTCCATTTATGGCAGATTTTTTATAAGTCCTATTTTATGTCGATTTTTCTAACGAATAACAGCGATTTTATCCCCCCCCCCAAAAAAAAAAAAAGAATAACACTCGAATTGAAGATCATCAGACAATTTTAATGCTACTTAGGCAAGTCAAAGTTCATTTGTCACTGATGAGTTTTGGAGTTGGGGGAGCTGGAGACCTAATTACCTGTAACTGCAAGGGAGAAGAAGGCTTAATATATCAGAATTGAGATCAACACATTGAGATATCTTAGTCCACCTCCATAAACTAAATCGAGGGAGAGAAACATAAGAGATGAGGGGTGTACAATTCTTGGAAATTAGACCAAAAAGGCAGCGATTCATCAATGTATATTAATGAGGACACTTGGTAAAGAGACAGCGCTCATCAAGTGGAAAGACTATGTGAGAATAATTTAGAAGGCAAACAAAGAATGGTCAATGATGTCAATCATATCAGATTAATCTTGTCTAAAGAAAGAATAATTAGAGATAAACCCAATGCCAACCGTCCATATCAGTCATAAAGCAATTTTGTTGGGAGCTTGAGGGCACAAAAATTGGGATTTATTGTACCGTAAACAAGGATCTACTAGGTAGGATAAAAGTTAATGTCCAAAGTAATTGATAATTGAAAATTGATGTTCGAGAGAAATGAGACTTGAAAGTCTAATGTTGCTATTTCCATGGGAAAATAATAAAAGAATGAGGGAATAATAGTCGAAATGTGATTTAAATTGTTAATCATAATTAATTATTATAATTTTTAGATTTTTAAAATTATAATTGACGATTTAAATTAGACTTAGATTCACCCATCTCTCGTTTTCTCTGACCCTAACTCATTTCAATATTATATAGTGACGGAAAGTGGAAGCAGTCAAGACTTGGATTTCTTAATTGAGTGACATCAAAGTCATAATCCAACGGATGAAAATGGAGCCTTATAGCATGGCCTGGTGGAAAAAATACAAAAAAGAAGAAGAAAAAAAAAAAGAGAAGGAAAATCATTACAATTGCGGGACCTTTTTGTCTTTTCGTAAACAGGAAGAACTAGGTTAAAATTATTCGTTTAGACCCCCCTAAAAAAAAAAAAAAAAAGAAAAGCAAATTCTCGCAAATAGTTAAAATGTTATTTTATTAATTTATATACAAGTTCTTATTCCTCTATTTGAAATTGGAACTAGTTCCATGATGGAGTATTTAGACATCAACCTTCACTCTTAGTAACTTCCAACATATATTAAAATTTATAAAAAAAAAAAAAAATCATAGGGCCCGAAAGTACTTTTTGGATATGTGCAACTTTGTAATAATTAAGATGATCGATCGATCTCTATCAACGGAAAAGAATCACACTAAAATTCCACAAAAGAATAAAGAAAAAAAAAAAAAAAAAAGAAAAAGGTGTGTTGGGGGAACTTTATCGCTAAAAAGGTATGTCGGGGACTCTATCGCTTGCTTGCAAACGAATAGATGCACTCTCAGAATTATACCCATCTCGAATATATATCTACATATTATTATTATTAAAATATATAATAATTATAATTAATATAATATAAATTTATATTTAACACAAGATTCCTCGACATCAAGATATTTCCTAGCAGGCTCGTTACAACCCACTCTTGACTTTGCCAAACTTGTGGAGCATAAAAGCATCTTGATTCTTGGCTTTCAAAGCACCACCATAAAATGCCCCCATGAGCCTCCCCGCTTTGTTCCCATTTTATCCAGTGCATCCGCCAATCTTTACCTTTCGTTCAATAGTCCCTAAAACCACAAAAGATCAAATGGTTGAGCTTGATAGCAGTACAAAATCGCCAGCATCATCCGCCACCGTCGATCAAGATGGAGATGGAACGATCTCCTCCGTCCATCCCGACATACTCCTAACCCACGTCTTGACGCGCCTGGACGGCCCCACCCTCGCTGCCGCCGCCTGCGTCTCCTCTTACTTACACGCTCTGTCCACGGAGGAATCTCTCTGGCGGGAAATTTGCAGCTCTACGTGGCCATCCGTCCACGACCCACGTGTCAGGCAAGTCATCTCCACGTTCACTAAAGGTCACCGGTCGTTTTTCTCCGACTGCTATCCTCTGCTCTGCCACGACAACAACAAGCTGGATGACCGTGATCATCAACGCCGGCTTCCAAAAACAACGGGATTGATCTCAGCCGTTGATGTTTACTATCAAGGCTTCCCTATCTTCTCTAAAGTTTTGGAGTCTGAGACAGTGAGCGGATGGTTCCTTTCCTCGCCATTTTGGGTTGACTTGCTCGAACCCAAAGAGTCTGTGCAGACATGGGTGCGGCACGGCGGCGCCGAAAATGACGTGTGGCTGAAGCAAGTTGAAGAGAATATAACTCTGAGTTGGATACTGATTGATCCAAACCTAAAGCGTGCAATGAACCTGTCGAGCCAGAGGCCAGTGTCAGTGCAGGGACACTGGCTGACTGGGGACGTGGAGGCCGAGTTTGCCACCGTCATGGCCGGAGACGGCAGACAGGGGTCGACGAAGGAGTACACGCACTGCGCGATTGTGGTGGCATGTGGGGGGAAGGAAGGAGGGGAGGTGGAGATGAGGGAGGTGAGCGTTTGGATGGAAGACATGGAGGGGAGGAAGTTGAATGGCAAGGACAGTTTGGTGATTTTGCAAGGGGCAATGGAGAGGGGTAAGAGGAGGAGATGGAAAAGTGGGAAGGCAGAGAAAGAGAGGTTTGAGAGGTTTTTGGAGAGGAAGAGAGTCTGGAAGGAGAAGAAAGAAAGTAAAGAGAGGGCTTTGGACATGCTTTGCCAAGGTGCTGCAATCGCTATATTTTTGGCCTTTTTGTCTTTCATTTTGCTTAGATAGAAGAAACTTTAAGAAATGAAGTAAATAAATTGCAGTTTGACTGTTAGAGAATAAAATTTACTTGTAAAAAATTGGATCTTAAAGGTATAAAAGGTATAGTAGTAAAATTTCATAACAAGAAATTGTAGTATTTATTATTATTATTATTATTATTATTAAAAATATAACATATCATCTCTTATTTAATAATTTAAATTTTTAAATTATATTTAATAATTTAAATTTTTAAATAAAATAATTTTTTATGTTGCTAGTTAATCATGAGTTTAAAATTTATATATTAAGTTTTGGTAGTCCTCTCATCCTCCAACCATTCCCTTCTATTTTTCTTTATTTATTTATTTATTTGTTTAAATTTATCTCATGAAGTTGACTGTGAGAAGTGAAAAGAGGGGAAGAAATTTCATGTTAAGTTGCAGCAATAAAGGGTCTGAAGTTGGTAGTTGATGCGCACATATCAAATGCCTTGTATTATCATTTGGTAAACAAGAACCATGCGTCCATGCCTGTCTCTTTTGACTCTAACCGTAGCAAAATTTAAAACTCGTTGGTTTAGTTTACATTGAATCAAGAAACTCCAATTTGCAATCAAGGAATCTAAACCAAATAAGCCCAAGGGTTAATGTGGGTGGCAAAAGTGGCATTCCAATAGATTAGGATTTTAATCTTTGAGATAAATTACTTTGTAACAAGTGTCATACCAAAGTTAAGCAGTGAACTTAGTAGTAGTTAAAACAATGCAAAAATTAAAAAAAAAATAAAAATTTAAATTTAAATTTTTTAAATACTAAAATGACCCAAAACTTTATATTCTAAATCATCAGGCGTAGAGTCGATTCATAGCTAACAATAAGCCCCGGTTAGGCCCATACACAGAGAGTCCCCAACTTTCAGTTTTTTGGAATATGACGGCGCCCAAAGTCGTACAAACATTCGTTCCAAGCCGCCAATGATAACAATTCGGTTCCTCTTATATATATATATACACACACACACACACACTGCCAAAATAGAATGTACAACAAAAATAATAAAATGAAGTCACCGAATCTACAACAAGACATAAAATAAAAAAGGGTGCATTAATTGTGAAATTCAACAATGATGCCATCCATAACGGGACATCCAATGATGATTGTCACGGACTTAATCTTGATCAACCAACGAACCAACGATCCGTATAGTACTATTAATTTCCTTGACTCAAATACTAGTTGAACTTTCTCCCAAAATTAGAATACTATTAGTAGTATTAGTAGAAGATAGAAAAAAATATATAAAATAGATAAAAATATGAAAAATTTAAAAAAATATCATATTATTTTAAAAATATAACTACACTCTTACTGAAATATTTTACAAATGAAATTTTTAAAATTATATATAGTCATCTACCTTCTTAATAGATGACTAAGATCTATTCGATCTAACGGTCACTATTCTTTTTTAAGATTATTCTACATAACTCTACACTTTACGAGAAGACAAGGGAGTTATCTACAAAATTTTAGAAACTTCTACCTAATTCTAGAATTATGAAAAATAAACCTCTTTAGTAACTAAATTTGGGCAGAATGACATGGCACGTGACATTCTCCCTCACTCAATCTGGCGACGCCCTCGTCGCATCCCTCTTGTATTTCTCGATCACATCCACATTGTTCCACAAAGTTAGGTCGTGTTCCCAACTTGCCTTGCTATCAGGCAACCCTTTTCATTTAACAAAATACTCGACATAACTCGGATGAGTGCCTTTTCTTGGAATGACGCAATGCACCAATATCTCTTCCACGTCACGATCTGGCATCGTTGTTACGGCTATAGGGGCTCTTCTTGATTCACCCCTGCTTGGTTCCTCCTTGTCAAGATGGTAAGGTTTTAGCAAGTTTACGTGAAATATTGGATGCATCTCGAGGTGTGATGGTAAAGTTAATCGATAGGCTAGCTTGCCAATCCTCTTCTCTACTGAGAAGGGTCCCTCGTAACGCCTTACGAGGCCCCTGGTGCACCCTGGCAAGCCTTTGGCTTTGATGGGGAAGGAGTTTCACCATCACCAAATCTCCTTCCTCAAACTCTAGGTGTCTCCTCTTGGCATCGGCCCATTTCTTCATCCGCTTAGAAGCCTTAACCAAGTGTGCTCGTGCCATGTCGGACTTCTTATGCCAACCCTTGGCAAACTTGAATGCAGTAGGACTAGGCCCTTTGTAGCCAACTGCCAATGCGTGTGGAGTCAATGGTTGTAGTCTCGTAGCAACCTCAAATGGGCTAGCCTCAGTTGACTCACTTTTCTGTAAATTGTATAAGAATTAGGCTATGTCAAGTAACTTAGCCCAATCACTCTGGTTGACACTTACGTAATGCCTTAAGAACAACTCCAACAAGGCATTCACCCTTTCTGTTTGGCTGTCAATTTGGGGATGAAACCTTATGGAGAAGTTGAGTTATGATCCCATCAATTTGAATAGCTCCATCCAAAATCTCCCAATGAAGCAGGTGTCTCTATCGCTAACAATTGTTTTCGAAATACCCCAGTATTTCACCACATACTTAAAAAATAGGCGTGCTGCATCTTCAGCTGTAAACTATGAGAATGAACACACCATACTTGCTGAATCTGTCTACCACTACCATGATGTTGGTACATCCATCCAACTTCAGTAGACATGTGATGAAATCCATCGAAACACTTTCCCATGGCTTCTCCGGAATAGGTAGGGGTTTCAACAATCCCAGTGGTTGGTGTTGCTCCACCTTGTCTTGTTGGCATACAAGATAAGTCTTCACGTAAAGCTCAACGTCGTCCCGCATTTATGGCCAATAATATGCCCGCTCTACAAGTGCCAATGTGCAACGTATACCTGGATGTCCTACCCATTTTGAGTCATAGCACTCCTTGATAATTGCCTTCCTCAATCCTTGCCACTTTAGCACATAAACTTTATTACCTTTGATAGTGAGTAACCTATCTTCAAGCCAAAACCGGCATGTCTTCCCACTACTTGCCAATTCCCTCAAACTCTTGGCTTGTAGGTCATGCTCCAATCCCTCCTTCACTTATTCTACCAAAAGGGAGTTTAGACATGTGATGACAGCTAGTTCGGCCTTTCTACTCAATGCATCAGCCACCAAATTAGCCTTGTCCGGCTTATACTCCATCACAAAGTCAAATTCTGCCAAGAAAGCTTGCCACCTCACTTGCTTTGGTGTTAACTTCTTTTGATTGAGGAAGTAACTTGTGGCAATGTTGTCCATTTTTACAACAAACTTGGATCCCAACAAATAATACCTCCAAGTTCGTAGGCAATGCACCACTGCAGTCATCTCTTTCTCTTAAACTGTATAACGACGCTCGGTTTCATTCAACTTGCGGCTTTCATACGCAATGGGATGCCCTTCTTGCATTAACACACCACCAATTGCAAAATCCGAAACATCGGTTTGTACCTCATATGGTTTGGTGTGGTCGAGAAGAGCCAACACTAGCTCGTCAGCTACTGCTTGCTTGAGCACTTCAAATGCTCTTTGGCATTTAACATCCCAACTCCATGTTCTATTCTTCTTCAACAAATCAATGAGTGGAGTTGTAATAGAAGAGTAGCCCTTTATAAATCTTCTGTAATAATTGACGAGGCCTAAGAAGGATCGTACCTCAGTCACATTCTTTGATGGCTCCCAGTTATGGATGGCTTGCACCTTGGACTTGTCCAACCGTAGTTTGCCTCTGCCGATGATGTGCCCTAAGAATGTGACTTCTCGTTGAGCAAAAGCACACTTCTCCCTCTTCACATACAACTCATGTTCTCTTAGTACTTGGAAAATTTGTCATAGATGTTCAATGTGTTCATCCAACATCTTACTATAGATAATGATATCATCCAAATATATTACGACAAATTTATCCAAAAACAACTCGAAAACTCTATTCATCAGAGTACAGAATATGGTAGGGGTATTTGTAAGTCCAAATGGCATAACTAAGAACTCAAAGGAGCCATACCTCGTAACACAAGCGATCTTTGGCTCATCTCCTTCTGCAATCCTCATTTGGTAATATCTCGATCTCAAATCCAATTTTGTGAACCACTGTGCTTCGCCTAATGGAATGGGATACTTATTCTTCACGGTGATTTTGTTGAGCACCCGATAGTTGATGCACAACCGAAGTGACCCATCGTGCTTCTTTTGGAAAAGCACAGGTGCACCATATGGAGCCTTTGACAGTTGAACGTAACCCGTATCCAACAGCTCCTTTAGTTGCCTCCTAAGTTCCTCTAACTCCGGGGGTGCCATTCGGTAAGGCATCGCAGTAGGTGGTCTTGCACCAGGGACCAATTCTATCTTGTGCTCCACCTCACGTTTAGGTGGGAGCTTTTTAGGCAATTCGGGAGGCATCACGTCCTCAAACTCCTCCAGGACGTGAGAGACTTCCTTAGGTAGGATATTTGATGAGGAAGTATCCTTTCCATCCTTCAGGGATACAAGAAAGGTAAGTTGTGACTTCTTTACACCTTTCGAAAGTTGCATCGCCGAAATTTGCCTAGATTAAAGGTTGGTCTCCCTAGCCAAAGGCACCATGCATGTATTACCTTCCTCCAAGATGCACATCGTGTCGGCAAAAGGAATAGGCACGACCTTAACGCAGTCCATAAACTCCATACTAAGCATAATTGGATAATCATCCATTGGTACAATAGAAAAGTCTACAAGGCCATACCATTCACTCATACGTACCTCTATACCATAAGTAATGCCAAAAATCGACTTTGGCTCCGAATTTACTACCTTGAGCCATCCTTGCTCCTTGTTGTATTTGATGCCCAATCGCCTTGCTTCCTCTTCTTGGAGAAAGTTGTTGGAAGTTCCGGTATCCACTAAGGTTTTAACCACTTAGTTACTCACCTTTGTTTCCATATATAATCGTCCTCTCTTCTCGGTCTTAGGCACTTCGACCTTGGCTTTAATGGCATTGAGGATTTGATAAGCCATCTTGAACACAAAGAATACTTCCTTGTCAGGATAATCAAGAATTTCTAGCAACACTTCAGAGAATTTTTTCACATACTCTCGTATGCTTCCCTTTTGTTGAAGACGCCTTAACTTTGCTTTCGCCTCTTCCTCGGCATTCTTTGGATAGAATTGCCGCTTGAGTTCTTTCTTGAACTCATCCCATGTGTTGATGATGCAAGTACCCCTTTCGATATCACTATACCTCCTTCTCCACCATACCATTGCAGTATCCACGAGGTATAAAGCGGTACTATCGATCTTCTTGGCATCCTCCGTGATGCCAAGTGCCTTAAAGTATTGCTCCAAGCTCCATAGAAAGTTATCAACTTCCTTCACGTTCCTTGACCTATTATATGCCTTAGGTCTTGGAACATCTACCTTTGAAGAAGCAACTACCGTTGGCAAGGCAATGCTTCCACCTTGAGCAACTGCTTTTTTGCAAAGGACTAGCTTATCTTTGGTCTCCTTCAACTCATTAGAGACTCTTTCGAGCTCTTCCTTCAACGTCACAACCTCACAATAGAGGGTCTCTTCCAAGGTATTCACTTGGTCTAGACACCTTGATAGGGCTTGGTTCAAGGCACCTTGCATCTCCTCATAAAGCTCTTCACTCTCCCTCTCGAGCTAGTCGATGCGTTGGTCTACCACCTCGAACTTCTCCTACCCATCCGTCACAGCAAGCTCAACCTTTGTGAGCCTTGCATTGGTGTCTTCCAAGACATCCCTCGACCTTGATCTCCCTCTTTTAGGTTGCTTTTGGGCTTCTTCAACCACGTGGGTAATCTCACTGTGAGGACCCGACATGCTTACTAGACAGTGTGTGCATGCTACTTGTAGAAACTGCACTCTGATACCACTTGTCACGGACTTGGCCTTGATCAACCAACGACCCGTGCGGCACTTGCAATTCACTTGACTCGAATGATAGTTCAGCCTTCTCCGAGAGCTAGAATGCTACTAGCAGAAGATAGGAAAAAAGCACACAAAGTAGACAAGAGATATGGAGAACTTGGAGAATACTATATTGTTTTAAAAATATAACTATACTATTACTCGGATGTTTTACAAGTGAGGTCCCTAAAACTATATATAGTCATTCATCTTCTCAATGGATGGTTAAAATTTATTCGATATAACGGTCACTATTCTCTCTTTAGATTATTTTATATAACTCTATACTTTACAAAAAGATAAGAGAGTTATCTACAAAATTTTAGAGATTTCTACTTAATTCTAAAATTACAAAAAATAAGTTTCTTTAATAACTAAATTTGAAAAAAATTGATGTGGCGCGTAACATGATGCATTTTGAAGTAACCAAAAGGGGGGCAGGATTTAATACGTGCTATCCATGACGGGACATCCAACGAGGCATTGTGAGAATATTACAGCCGTTTAACTGGTTCCCTATAAATATGCTGAGAAGATGATGTCTATGGATTGATTTGTGTCAGTATCTGGGCAAAAAGCTGTGATAGTGATTGGCCACACTATTAGGTTCACCTTAGTTAAATTAACAGGATCCATAATCAGAAGAAACAAACAAGGATGATGCAAACCATTTTTATTCGCTGACGTCCCCATTTCCCATAGTGGTCTTGCACTTTGTGATCGATTCCCTTGTACTATTTCCTTCACAAAAGGATAAAAAGAAGAAAAAAAAAAAGAGAGACCAAAAGACATAGTGGTCTTGCACTTTGTGCTCGATTCCCTTGTACCATTTCCTTCACAAAAGGATAAAAAAAAGAAGAAAAAAAAAGAGACCAAAAGACATATAAAAATAAAAAAATAATAATAAAAAAAAAAGACAGACCAAAAGACGTAAAAGGTCCCACCGAGATTTGAACTCGGGTTACTGGATTCAGAGTCCAATGTCCTGACCACTAGACCATGGGACCTTATTCACCAGTTAATCAACAATCAAATAATAAATCATTTCTTTCTTTTTAATGTATAAACATTATTATTATTATTAAAAGCAATATATATATATATGTGTGTGTGTGTGTGTGTGTGTGTGTGTCTTTGGTCTGACTAGCTGCCTGTCCATATGATAGACAGTATCTTCAGCTTCAATTTAACTCTCTTTCCTCCCGTCCACTGTTGCACAAGACCACGCCATTAGAAAAGATGACATGCAGAATATGAATCTGTTTAATGTATTCGAAGAAAATTTGAGCGGACCCAAAAGAAAAAACATGTAGGGCAGAGAGGGTTGATCCTCCAAGATGAATATGTCTAGCGGATTTATGAAATTCGTGATTTGACTAATCCTTTTACTTGTATGCAAATCACTCACGAGTAAGTATATTGAATAGAAGTTCAGCCAAAAAGCCCCAGTTGCACCACATGGGGGCAATTCGCTGAAAGCAGCGGAAATGTTGTTTCAATTAGTGAAATGACATAAAGGAGAATGTGATTCTTTGCATGCCACCTTTTGATTACTGGTCATTCATGGCACATCCTCAGTAAGCTACACAGCATATTTGCATGTGAAAGCACATGCACACAATTACCATTTAAAACAACAGTTTTTTCCAAGAAATTATTTTAATCCCACAACACTTTCGAAGTGGTGTTTTTCTTAGACAATAATCGTAACCAGACAATCCGATTTAATGTTCTTGATATAGCTATTAAACACTCACATTATTGTTCTCTTGAATTATGTAAGATTCAACTTATCCATTCATTCTTCAATCATCTTCAATCACTATAATTCATGCAAACACCCTAGCTCTCATGCATCCCACTTTCAAAAACAAGAAAGAACTTGTGGGATACGAGGTTGGTTGTAGGTTTTCAGAATTTAAACAGTTTACAAAAGTTCTGCTGGTCACTCCCCACCAAGACCTCATCCCTATCGTCCATAGTTGTATTGGAGAGGCTGCACAATCTGGAGATCCATATAGATCATAACATGTGAGATTTTTAGTTTCCATGGTATTTTAACTCTCTACCATGGAAGTTTTAGTTGTCATACCAATTGCCTTCAGTCACCGATCTAATCACAATAATGGCAAGAAAAATGATACTCACAATAACAATAACTGCAGTAGACCAGATACAGAGAAGCCTTGTGCATTAAAAAACACATGCACATGGTTAACAAGGACGAATGGGAATTTAATTGAACGATAGGTGATTTATACTTCAGACAACCCAAAGCCAGAAAATAAGAAGAGACAGGAGAGAATAATCACATTTATTTGCAATTTTCGTACAAGAAGCAGCTTGCTACAAAGAAAGTCACAACAGAAATCATACATGTCACTCTGATGAAGGTGGCTTGAGCATCACTGCTCATCCAATGACTATCCAATGAAGTGCTGTGTCATTTGCTTAAATAATGCCAAGCAATGGCTTGTAATGACAATATTAACTATGAGATGCTTCATTCTTTGCTAATGCTGTTGTGAATTTAACTGCCGTTGCTAGGTTGTCCGTGACAGTCAAGCTGAGAACTTCGGGCCTTGAATAATGCCCAACTACATCGAAGTCGAACTTTGCCCGTGCTATTTCACCCAGATCTGGACATCATCATGTAATAATTTTCTAAATGAGATATGGATTCCCAAATGAAAGCACGCCTACATGTTCCAGATAATGAACATTTTGACTGGGTGAAATGTACGATGTTTTGAAAACTACAATGGGGACACCCTTAATCATGATTTGTAAAAGGTTATATGTAGGTATAATGAGTGAGTCCACAGAAAAGGAAGTTGGTAGAAGTACCATGATTATAGCAGTCAAAGTTTGAGCCTTAACGTTCAACAGCTGATGCTATTAGCCTGGATGAACAGTGATATAGACATCCAATATTGGTTTCCTGTATGTTGGTGCACAACTTACTTTCAACACACAGTCGGTCTCCATCCTATACCAGGGGCAGCTTCTGCCCCAAAATGTTCATCCTCCAATTTTTTGACCAAAATTATTATTTCAAATTTGATATCAACACTCATCACTAGTATACTAAGGAAAAAGAAACTCTGGTTCCTGGAAATGGAAGAGTCTAGCCTTTCACAACAAAGAATTCAATTATTCTATGTTCTTAATCTTCTACTAAGATTATTTTAACATATTCTATGATGCAAAAAGTTCAAATGTTGTCTAGGAGAATATTAGCAGCAGAAAACTGTAACATACCTAAATCAGCTGTGATAAGTGCTTCTCCTTCATAATTGGGTCCTGCTAGCACAGCTCCTAATGGTGATATAATGACACTGCCTCCAGCACAAACAACAGAATCTGGATCAAGGCTTTCTTCTGTGCCAGAAAATATGTAGTCTGGAGGAGGTGGGTAATCTTGCCTGCGGCAGAATTGGTTGGCTGATAGCACAAAACATCCGCCCTCAAGAGCAATATGGGTCATTGTTGCTTGCCAAGTTTCCCTAGCATCAGCTGTAGGTGCACAATATATTTCGACACCTAGAAACCAGATATCCCAACAAGTTAAGCAGATGTGTAAAGCACATGTTTATGCAGAAATTCAGGATTCAAATAGCACAGCAATCTAGTTGCAAGAGACCATAATGCATGGTGTGGTCACAACCAGAATTATTTAGTACAGCCTCTCTACACAAGCACACAACAGATTCAAAACAATTGACAAGACGAGCACACAGATGAAAATGAAAGGCATAAAACACATGCTCAACCTAGTGTGGAAAAAGTAAATAGACCAAGCAGCATGAAGTAGTTAACCAAATCAACTCACCTTTACCATACATTGCAGTCCTTAGGAGTGGCATTCTGTTTTCCCAACAGATGGCAGCACCAATCTTCCCAATAGGAGTGTCAAAAACTGGAATGGTTGATCCATCTCCAAATCCCCAAACTATGCGCTCCACTGCTGTTGGCATGATTTTTCGATGCTTCCCCAGGTAATGACCTTGAGAATCGAAAAACAGCACTGTGCAGTATAGGGTATATCCATCCCTCTCTATAACACCCATTACCAGGTACACCTTATACTTTCCAGCCATAGCTGCCAACCTGTCCACCTCAGGACCTGCACATACATGAATCAGCATAGATTTGAAACAAGTCAATCTAACTCCACAGGTGACAAGACTGAGAAGGTATTTGTTTGCAAGCTTTTCTGCATTTTCAACATTCTGTTGTCTCTTGGAGATATAAAAAGAAATCCAGCAGTACTTGTAATGCTTTGACACCTCTTACTCTGCAGGACTAAATCAATTTAATCATGACAATACAAGCACAACTGTGTAAAAAGGCATTTGTTTGCAAGCTTTTCCGTATTTTGACATTCTGTTTTTTCTTGGAGATATAAAAAGAAATCCAGCAGTACTTGTAATGCTTTGACACCTCTTACTCTTCAGGTCTGAATCAACTTAATCATGACAAGGCAAGCAAAACTGTGTAAAACTTCATAGAGCTCTATTCCTTTGGACATAAGTTCATAGCTAAGCACTTTATCACTGGTTCAGTTCATGCTCAACACAGAGGTTGTACTATGATTCAATCATCTTATTTGAAATAAAAGATTAGAGTAGAGTTGCTAATCTATTAATCTGGCTGGATCACAGACCAAAAACCTGGAATTCATATGTATCCATGCAGAGTTCAGTAAAAAATAAGGCAAAAAACAGTATGTTTTAATGTAACTTTGTGCATTTTTATATATGGTGTATAAACAAGAAATTTCCTTCAACAAGCACATGACCCAATGGTACCAGGACTGAACACTGGAACATTGTCATCTAAGTAATCCTAAACAGTAGAAAAACAAAAGACAAAAGCCTGGAATTCAACACCTTCTTGCCAATTCATGGCAATGAGATGCTGTCAAGGATTCAAGAAAAATACTCATGAAATAAAAGAAGCAGTATGCCCACACTTCTGCGACTTCAGAAAACATAAGATATCTCTCACCATTGTCAAAGATAAACCTCCAGGATGTAGTTGTAATTTGAATCTTAGACATTACATTCTAGGGGATTCCATTACAGAAAGTAGAAACTTTCATCAATCCATCCAATCAATAATAAGAAATGAAAGAACACAGGACATCTCAGTGCACAAGGCTCCCACACTCTGAGATTTGGGGAGGGGTCTACCGCATGCAACATAATCATTGTTTTTGCAAAGAAACTATTACCAGGCACGTCGATGGCTGCAGCAAGATACTTGCGAAACTCCTCTCTGCCCTTTGTTGTTCGATTACCAATGCTAGCACCAAAAGTAGATCCACGAGGGTATCCACCCAGGAACGCTTCAGGAAACACAACCAGCTGAGATCCATATCCAGCTGCTTCTGCCAATAACCTCTCAGCCTTCTCTGCAAGCACAATCCGCAATCACAACAAGAAAAGACCAATCACTCCACTCCAACCAAAAAAAAACAGGTCTATAAGTGTCACTTTGAATGTTTGAGATCATGCCTTCCAAAGCTTATTGTGTACTAAAATCACTATGTGCTTTCTAGACCCAGAACTCTCTTCATAATACAAGCAAGACAGAGAAGAGGATAAATAATTATTGAATGCATAGATCGTCAATTGCTAAAAATTCTTATGAATCAGACAGAAAAATTCAAGTAAAAAGGCTCATTAAATTGAAATCCTTTTTTTTTTTTTTTGAAATCATCAAAATTTCATTTTTCTTCATTTCCTTCACACTCTTCAACAAGGAAAAAGCGATTCTTTCTCCCAAAATGAATGAGAAGCTCTACAATTCCAGAGGAAAAATATCTGTTATGGCAGACGAGAATCAAGGGCCTGTCATGCCACGTTTAACAAAGTAGCTTGGTATCAAATTAATGCAAGAAGTCAGACTCAACACAGAGACTAATCTGTGTTCATTCAGAAAAAGAAAAGTACTTTTGCTATTGTTTCTTTCCCAAGTCAACTCCGTTCAACCCAAGAGATCCTCGAAGAAGATACAAGATGAAATAAACCAGAAATTATCAAAAAAAAAATGCAAAACATAAGATACCCACATAGCCAATCAGACCAACAAGGCGTGGCAAGCCAACTGGAACCAAGACAGACCCAAGTAGAAGCTCCAAGTTCTACCTAACGACAAAGGACAAAAATGGCACTTCATACAAGGCAGGAAGGCCATACCCAATGTGGCGGGGGTGTCGTAGAAGATGGTGGAGGCCTGGACCACGGTGGCACGGACTGTGGTGGAGGAGTCGGCGCCCATGTCCACCTCAGCGAAAATCGGGGCGTTGGTTTGCTCTGGAGCCGTGACAAGCGCCATGCTCTAGAACCGTCGGCTCCTACCTGTCGTTTCCAAGTCACTCACGGCTCCCTGCAGATTTTGTTTCTGGTTGTTTACCACCATACATCGGCAAAGTTTGTTCCATGTCACGTGACTTAATAATTAATATTACATATAAATAACATTTAGTTTCCCACAAAGGGAGTGCTTGTTACACTTTTTTTTTTTAATTTTTTTAAAAAATATAACTTTAATCATATATATATATATATTAATTTTAATTAAATTATATTTAAATTTTATTTTTTATATATAATATCAAAGAAATTTAACTCATTTTTAAGTAAGTTAAATTAAAAATTTCAATCACCATAAATTTTGCATAAAAATTTACTTGTTTTTTTTAATTATTTTAGGGAATTGTTGATTTGCACAAAATTTACGACATTTTGGAAAAAAAAAAGAAACAAAGAATTTAAGACGTGGGTGGCTTTATTTATGCAATTGAAAGTTGAGACAAGCTTTCCATAATTACAGTTTAAAATTACTCTAATATTTAAGTGAAATTTGTTTGAGTTTTTTTCGATAATGGATATCGAGGTACATATGAAATATAATTGGATTAGTTCTTTTTGAGTAATGAATTTAGGCTACTTACTCGATAATTGAAGTAGGGATAATAAATGAAAATAATCCATTTTTTATTTAGCGAATTGATGCTTAATATAACATTTGACTTTATGCACAGAACACACTTTAAGATTAAAAGCGACAAATGTAACGATGAATATTTGACATTTGGAAGAAGAGACAGGTGTCCGCCCATGAGTCCGCCGTGATCCTTGGTTTCGTCCGAGCATTCTCCATCTACACGAAACCCAAAAAAGCCAAAGTTGCGAGAGAGCTTTGTTGATAAATTCCTGCGGGTGCAACATTAAATGTAGAATTGCCGTAGGCTTCCTCAGTCGTTACACCAAAAAGCAAGGGGGAAACAAGCAAAGTAAAATGGAAAGGAAAGAAACAACTCGACTCATAGGGAAAGCAAAGAATTTCATCTCTTTTTCCACACGATAATACGTTACTCTTTTGTTAATTAACTTTAATTACACGTTTGTAAAATTCGAATTTGAAATTTTTAATCTTAAAAATAATTTTAATGACCACGAATGGGTTCAATGGTACCACGAGAATATAATACGGTATAGAATAAAGATTGAGAAAAACTAGCTGGGTCTGGTATAGAGAGAGAGAGAGAGAGAGAGAGAGAGAGAGTAAAGGGAATGGCAGGGGTGTCGAAAGAGACGCAGATGTCAATAGAGGCGTCGTCGACGTTTCCGGGTTTCCGGTTCTCGCCGACCGACGCAGAACTCATCTCTTACTACCTTAAGAAGAAGATGGAAGGCGCTGAGAAATGCGTAGAAGTCATTCCAGAGGTTGAGATTTGTAGACACGAGCCTTGGGATTTGCCTGGTTGGTGCCATCCGCCCCGTTTTCTTTTTTGCACTTTCCTGGTTTCGTGTGGAATGTTGAATTGCCGTGTGAATTCCTTTTTGTGGTTTCTGAAAATATCGTAATAAATTTTAAAATTTATTTCAATTGAACTCTCTCTCTCTCTCTCTCTCTCTCTCTCTCTCTCTCTCTCTATATATATATATATATATATATATATATATAAAAGTAAAACGAATTTATAAATACATAATAATAATTAAATTTTTATTATATACAAAATAATTTATTAATAATAATTAAAATTATATATTTATAAATTTGTATTTAATTCTTTGTCCTCCTAATCGTTTATATTTGGGAAGGGAAAGCAAAATGCTCAAGGGCTCACGTTTGTGGACACCTAATGAAGCAGCAAACACTTTGATATATATATATATTTATTTAGTATAATTTATTTATAATATTATATTATATAAATTTATTTTTTTATTTTTATTTAAAATACATTTTACTTGTTATGTAATCTAAGTAAATTATATTTTAAAAAAATTTTAAAATAAAAATATCTGCATTTGAAACAAAGGGAGCTCTTTAAAGTGACTTCACTTTCTTTTAATTTCTACTTACACGTGTAAAAAAGAAAAGAGATACTAGTTTTAGAGGGAAAAATTTTTCATGTGGTTTTCCCTTTTTTGGTTTTTTTACTTATTTCTCCACCATTAAAATTTTATATCTTTTTTACTAAAAACAAAAAAGAGCATATCTTTTTAAATCATTAATTTAAAACCCATATTTTGTTTGGAAAATAAATTTAATTATAAATATTTTACTCAATTCTAGTAGAAAAATTTTTTACGAGTATATAACTAATGGGTATCGAGTTGATTGTTACTAAAGGAAATTATAGATTAGTGATGCAAACGGTTTGTGCGTAATAGATTTACTATAAAAGATAACAAGACCCTTATAATTATGTAAAGATAGTATGGAAAATTTTTTGTTTCAACGAAATGTTGGAAAAAATTTTATTCAACAGATTCAATGAAATTTAGAATTTTGAATTAAAGCTTTATTGTTGTTGTTAAGAAAATCTACGGAAGTTTGCTTGATACAGGAGAACTTTGGTATCGTTGAAGAATGCAGCAGGAAGGCGATGCAACCAGCATAACATGTGCATGGAATGATATAACATGTTCATGCACACTAGCTAGCGCTCTGCTCCAATTTTCTTGTTAAATAAACAATCCCGAGAATTTTCTTCTATTTTTTGCCGCTGATTAGTGCTTGACTTTCTGTTACAAGCCAAATCCGTAATCCAATCGGACAATGAGTGGTTCTTCTTTGCTGCTCGCGGAAGGAAATACCCAAATGGCTCGCAGAGTAAGAGGGCAACTGAGCTCGGTTACTGGAAGGCCACAGGGAAGGAACGTAATGTAAAGTCGGGTTCTGTTGTAATTGGAACGAAAAGGACTCTTGTCTTCCATCTGGGTCGTGCTCCTAAAGGGGAAAGGACCGAATGGATTATGCATGAATATTCCATGTATGGGAGCTCTCAGGTGAGTCTTTCTGCATTATAACTCATCTGTTCGACTCAATCAAAACTCTAAATGTCGATTACAGTGTCACCACTTACAATTAACTATGCCTTTCAAGGCAGTACTCGATGCAGTTGTGATTTTCACGAGATTTTGTGTTCTCGTATGTAGTCCAGCATTAAGTAATATTAAGATTTTTCTTTGTGTTTTTAATGGGTCGGTAACCTGGTTATTAGAACTAAGAGTCTACCATCAGACCAGGCTGACTAGTGGCACACTAGGACGTGAGCTTTCACCTGTATGAGAATTGGCTGTGCTTTTCATTCCAGAATGTTGATACTATACATGCTTGAATTCTTGTGAATTTCAGGATTCCCTTGTTGTTTGCCGTCTCCGGAAGAATGCAGACTTCCGTCCAAGCGATGCTTCGAGCTGGGCATCTCTAAATCTAAGTAACTTTCCGCTTGCTCATGACAGCAGCCATACAGCATCTGGAAGTGAAGCTGATCGGATGGGAGTTTCACAAATGCACAAGGCAGATGAACGCTCCAAGAAGAGTCTTAGCAATGAATCGTATTCTATTGAGCAGTTTGATTCAACATCTGAAACTGAACAGAAACTATCAAATGAGATTAGCCTTGCAGAGTCTTCCAGCTTCCTAAAGGTCTACTACTCTTTTTCTCGCTCACTTTGACGTGTATTGCTCACTCTTTTTTCAACCTTTGGTACATAAATTTCAAACTTAAAGAAGGGGTTCCTCCAGATGGCAGTTCAACATGATCTCCGCCGCCTGGTCGGGACTTCAAAACCAAGGTCTGATGCATCCTTTTTTTTTTTTTGGTTTTCTTCTTTTCGTTGAATTCCAGGATTCTGATAACGAGGAAGATTTTTATGCTGATATACTGAAAGATGATATAGTTCAGCTGGATGAAACTCCATTATTTGCTGCTGCTCCAGGGTTCGCGAGCAACACTGCAACCGTCAGCGATCCTGGGATGCCGCCAGTGGAACCCATTGTGTCACAAGCACTTACTCCGCAAACAACTCCTTCACAAGGAAACGCAAGCCGAAGAATCAGGCTGAGGAGGAGAATGGTGAGTGCTCCTCTTGCACAGGCACCCAAGAGCCCGGAGGAGCAACCGAAATGCGTGATTGACCTACTACTCTGCATTCATCGCCGCTGGCCGATACCGGTATTCTCAGTTATTGTCCTGATTCTTCTGATTTTGCTGCTGTCCTTGTTGCTGGGAGGTCCCCAGCAAGTCATCAAGAGAATTGCAGACGCAGCCTCCCTGCACAAAACCTCTTAAATCCTGGCACCGGGTGTGAAGTAGTTCTCAATTAGTAGATCTGGTTGTGGTATATTTTGAATATAAATGGCCTTTTGTTTCGCATAAAAAATAATTTAAATTTAAGCACTCTGATTAAATAAAATTTTTATTTTAATAATATATTTTTTTATAAAAAATTATTTATAATTATAATAATTAATATAAATGATATTTTTTATAAAAATAAAAAAATTAAGTTAATTAATTTAATATATATATATATAAATTAAGTGATTAATTTTAATTTAATTTTATTATTTTAATTTATATATTATAATTAATAAAAATAAAATTATTGATTTATATCTTATATTTTATTATAATTAAAAAATAAAATGACGATAAAAAAAATAGGATATTTAAAATAAAATATTAACTTTTCAAATATTCAAATTGAATTGGAGGGTAAATTTTTAAAATTTTATTTTTAACTTCCTTACTAAAAAAAATCGTCGATTATAATCTTCGAAGATAATATAATTTGGTAAAAACGACAAATCATTCCGTGCACAATGTTTATCTCTTTGTTAACTTAAATCTGCCTCCTGTTCTCTAATTTCCGCCATTGGCGCTCTTCGCTTGGCTTGGAGGGCTCACTGCGCTCTAAAAAACCAAAATTAAAACCCACACAAATCCAAGAATAAGCTTCATGCAGTAACTGTAACTCAACTCGAAGCCCAACAAGACCCCTCGGCCAAACTTTATCGATTAAACCCCATCATGAGTTTGGGGTTTTCTCGTTCAGTTCGATCTGTAAGTTTTTTTTCTCTCTTTCTCTCTTCAATTTTAAATTCGTTTTCTTCATTGTGGCTTTTGAGTCGATGCGGGTGATAGGGTATTGCTCTTCTTCTATGTGTTAACGGAAGTAGGTCCTGCTTGGTCTCCGCGTAAACGGTAGAGAGGTAAAGAAAATCGTTGAATCTTTGTTGTTTAAACCGATAGGAACGGTTAAAAGAGGTGGTGGACTTGATATTTATAGCCTTAAAATATTTAATATTTTTTTTAGTTGATCTGGGTAAATTGCATTTTCCATTTACTGTTACGATTGAGCTTGACTCATTTACTGGGTTTGAAGGGATATGGGCCATTGGTACCAGTTTCAGTTGGTTTTTAAAGCTTATAGCTTGAATTTGGATTAACTCATAATGTAAGTTGTCATTTTTCTGATATTTGGTAGGAATAATTTATGAAGTGTTATTGGGAGTTCATTTCATTTGCGCATAAACCTATATATTTATATAGCCATATGACTTTTTGAAAAACAATCAAATATAATTCAGTGCTTTTTGGAGGCTGATCCCTAAACAAAGTGTCATAGCTGCTCCAATGATCTTTGTTTTGGCGGTTAACTTAACTTTAATTGTGGGTTCTCATCATTTTCAAGTTTTGTTTCTTGTTGTGAGAGATTTGGTTTTAAGAACAGTTGTTGTGCTTATTTTTCTATTTTTGAGCAGGTATTGTGAGATCACCTTGTAATGATGTCTAGGCCTATGTTTCTGGTCTTTTTGTTACTTATACTCATAATCACCTCTCAGTTTGAGTGGAGACAACAACTTGTAAATGATGTCGATTCAACTTCTAGTCTCTCCCAGAAGCAGCAACAAATATCCAAGAGGGAAGAAGCTGTGAAGGAGAAGGTAGCACCCTTTTTTTAATGATGTTCTCTTCATTTCCTGGGGAAATTAAGTTTAATAGCGGCATTTTGCTCTATTGGACAAAATGACTTTGAATGAAGTGGAATTCTTGGAGGTTATAGATTTGCTTGATTTGGCTTATTTGCCACCAACTTTTCAGCTAATTGATATTCCAAGCTCCATGTCTTCTTGTGTCCCCATTGTAGCCATCTATTTATTTATCCAATAAACCCAAAATGCAGGTCCAAACATACAGTATCTCTATTACGTGATGAGGAGGCGGTGGGGATTTGTATCTCCATCCCAAGTCCTAATGTGTCTTCTAATTGCCTTTTATTTTTATGCTCCTGCTTTTCTATTCTATGGCTCACATTTTCAGGCTTCTGAGTGTTAAAGCTTCTCAAGGTTTTGTGAATTTCTGAAACACTCTTTCATCCTCCTCCAACAAACATATTGGGGTAAAAAAACCTAATAAGTCATTGTTTTTGCCCACTACTCTCAACCTTTGCTGCAGGAACAAACAAGAATAACTGATTCCTGTGTGCACATTTGACTAGAATCATTGTTCCATCTGTCTCTTTCCTTTCTTTTCCTGGTTTTCTTTGTAAATTACTCTCTCAAGGATCTTTTTACAGGACAGTGAGTACAAGTTGCTAACCTTTTTAGAGCCATGTATTCGTTGAAAATGACAGATTTGTTTTTTTATTTTTTTATTTTATATATCTTTGTGTAACTACATGCCTTTTCCTACCTGCCATAAATAACTAATATAGAGAACCCTGATTACTATTGGAACTAGCCAGCAATAGACTGATAGTCTATCACAGCTTTAGCAAGAGACTCATAGCTGATTAATTGGACATATTTGAATTCTGCATGGAGTTCCTTATCTTGTGATAACATGAAGAGCTTATCTGGCCTGGAATTTCATTTCTTTTTTTGTTCATATCAAGGCCTCCACCACATTGACATTAGCTGTCAAGTTCTTCTCTTTTCCGCAATTCATGCTGGCATATTATTGTGTCCTTGTTTTGGTGATTTAACAATTTAATGCAAACAGATTTGCTCTATGTTTCCCTAATTGCAACTTGTTGTCCATGCAGCCACATATGTTAGATGGGAAGGTTCCCCCTTTTGTAGTTGTAGTTGATGACATTATTCATTTGGTAAATCAGGAAATAGCTTTTAGGAAAGATTTGAACTGTATAGTGTTTGCTGTTATAGCTGTGACATGGTTGGAAGATGTAACATTGTATGTGCTTTGTTGACAAGATTTCTTGGCATCTTTGCCACAGGCTCGTTGATGGCTGAATTCATGGATTGTAGTAATGCTAGGAATGAAATGGGACATACTATTTGATTAGATGATATAGACCCTCCATGAAACGAATTCCATTATTTAGGCTTTATTATTCAGAGCAATAGGAATATAGAGAACATCCTTGTAGGACGAGAGTTGGATGGCTACAATGGAGGTGTGCTAATAGAGTTTTGTGTGATCACAAAATTTTTATTAGGGTGAAGGATAAATTCTGTTGAATAAAGATTAGGCCAACATGTCAAAAAAATGAGTATGACAGAGGCGAAAATGCTTAGGTAGTTTTGTGGCCACTGTAGGAAGGTTAAAATAAGAAATGAGGAAAGAAATGGATGGCAATAAATGATTTACATAGCCAACTTCCATTAAATTTGGGATTTAAGGTCTTTTTTTTTTTTGTTTTGGTTGTTGTTGTTGTTGTTGTTGCTGTTATATTCATGTTCAAATCTAGATATTTGTCTTTATATTCATTCATCTGTTTGTATATGTTTCACATATGTGCCAGTATAGGAATATGCATTTCTTAAAAAATTCTATGCAACTTCATTTCTAGGCTAGTTATCTGATAACTTTATTCATCCAAATTTTGCTTTGAGTAGTTTTGCTTTTCCATTAGGCAGAGTTGTGACTTGTTATGCTCTTTGAGACCTCTGGACATGATAAATCTTAGATAACTTAGGTACATAATTGCATCGTAGCTGCATTCTATTTCTATACCTTACGAACAACCCTTGAGACATGATGAAGATTACAATGCCTACATATTGATTGATGGCACTGGTTGTCAATTCATTGTTTAGAAAGTCTAACCACTTTCTGTCTGATTTAAAAAGGGCAGCTAACCCTTTCTGTGTTGAAGAGTCTTAAGAAGAATGGCTCTTTTTTATTTTTGTTTCTCTTTCTTTTTTTTTGGGGGGGGGGGGTTGGGAGGGGTGGATTTCCTGATATTGTTCTATCAAAAACCCATGGAAATACTGAAACTGTTTTCAACATTTTCTGTTTTGCTTAGGAAATGTGTAGATGATATTATGAGCATCCCGACTTTTCCTGGAAGTGGGTTTCTTCCCTAAGGGGGATGACTGTAATGGTTATGTTATTGAACAATAGTTTTCTTCCTGACATTAGTATTTGGGGTGATAACAGTACATTAATCTCATCATACATTTTATTGATACATAATTGTAAGTTGTCAATATAAATGATTGTAACATTTGATGTTATGCTAATACCCAAAAGAGAAAGATTGTAAAGAAAGAAGACCATAAAAAAAAGGTTGCAAATAACCTAAACATGTGATATAATTCTTTGATGAAAGTTCTTGTGCATGCATATGTCGATAAAAAAAATATGGTGCATTTCATTGACCTCAACTAGCTGCACTTGCTTGCTTGCATACATTTTTATGGCATGTATGAATAGTGATGCAAATTTTGGTGATTGAGTCAACTGTGGTTGACAATAATTTTTGTTCTTGCTTTTTAGTTTTAAATGACCCTTCCAGTAGCAGGAGTAAAACAAAGGGAAAAAAAAATGCAGAAAAATGTTTAACAACTTGACTAAATAACTGTGGCTAAGGCACACAACATATTCTTTGTTCTCTAGATATAAATACTGGGGTGATCAAATGTTAAATGTATTGTTGGCTGAATCATGTCATAATTATTAAATGAGCAATTATGACTTGTGACAGATAATTTTGTCACAAGAGAAGAACATTCATAAGCTCAATGAGCTGGTCAAGAGTCTGCAACAGCAGCTGTTGCAGTGCAAATGCAGCAATGAGACAACAAATGGCACTGTAAGCTCGTTGACCGAATGAGTGATTGAGCTTGAACCACAACAGATACTGGAGGACTAGAATTTGACGCGCAACTTTTCATCAAGTGTTTCTATGTATCATTGATATCTGTATAACCTTGGCTTTCTTGCCGTCCTGCAAATGCCTTCTGATGAAATAGTGCATCTTATTCTTTGGTAGATTGTAAAAGGTCTATCATTACCTGTTTATAGTCGTCGGAGATGAATTATGTGCTTTAATGATCCTTGTTTGTGCTGTTACTCCTGAAGGAGCCAAGAATTACAGGAAGAATCAAGTGTTGATACCTGCTTTCATAAAAGCTTTTATTTTTGTTTTATTTTATTTTTTTATTTATTTGAACAATAAATAAATAAATAAAACCGAGTATTGGTATAATAGTTGTTTTACTTTATTGTGACTTGAAATGTTGCAAGTTCAAAACATACCCCCCCCCCCAATATCACCAAATCTCGAATTATGAGAGTCCAACACAGGGACCATCCAAGGTAAATAAATTGGCTATCTCCAGGCCATTCTGCACTGAACTTTGGAAAATAGAGTTTGATTAACAGATCCATGCACAATTAGTTTAAGGAATAATGCTTTCATCTTTCATAAAAGCTAAACAAAATTTTTGGTTCCATCATATTTTATTGGAACAAGGCTGTGACCCAAGTCTCCATTTGTTGCTTTGCGTTGCATGCGTACAATTAGCAATGAGCGATGTGAATGAATCGATTAGCATTTGTATGAAAACATCTTCTACGATGCATGGAATGTTTCACGTTCAACTCATTTGATGTTTCTTACCGATTTTCAGTTTCGGTTGTAGTCCTGGGTGGCGTCTAAAAAAATATGTATGTTTTTTTAAAAGGAATATTTGACTAAAAATAATTTCATTTTTAAAACTAAATAATCCAAGGCAGGCATATTTTGTCATGCACACTATTAAATGACGTCATCAGCCTCTTAATCTTATGGTTGAGGTGGAATTTTTAAGATGACACAGAGCAAGACTCAAGCTGGAAGACACGTCGGTATCAGCTTTAATAAGATGGTTGAATCCAAGTAGCCAAAAGCATCTGTAGCCAGTTTTCAATGCAAGCACCTAACTTTCAAAAGGAGATTGATGGAACCAATTAATCATGTTTAAATGCTTTGTAGAAAACTTAAACCCCCCCCCCCCTTTTTTTTTTTTGTTTTTTTGGTTCATCACCGCAAAATGCAAAATGTGTATCACAATATGTATATTACAAATATATTAATCATTATACTTATAATTTGAAAATAAGAATTACTTGATGTTCTCATTTAACAAACTTGAGACGAGAATTTGCTTGATGTTCCTCACATTTAATTAAAGAATTAATAAATTTGAAAGTTAATCTCTATTTTGGAGTTTTATTGGGTACACTTAAATCTCATTTATTTGGAGAACAAATTCTATTAAGAAGACTTAAATTGAAATCAATGTAAGAAAAAAAAAAAAAAAAAAACCATCAAGCTACTGCCACGAGTGGTAAAGTTAAACATTGTTTACCTAAAAGCATTGATATGATTTGTGTTGGATAACGGATTAATACATGCATGCATGTGAATGATGGACAAACATATCCAAGTTGCTAGGGCATTAATTTCACAACAATAAAGCGAGAAGAGAAGTCAAGGTTCTTGAAGATGGTCGGTCTGAGCCACCAAAATCTCTTCGGCCGCAGCCTCCAAACGCGTACACGGAAAATATTGACTAGTCTATGGGCCAAGTTTAATTCGAAGTCAGGGCGGAAAAGAAAAGTCAATAGTCAATCCTCATAATAAATGAGGATTACAATTTCATTTGGTTTGTTCATTCTTCTCTCCTGTTCATGAGCACGCCTAAAGTCAAGGGGTCAAGAGGGGAAATGGCACGTGAGAACCTAATATTTTAAATGTTGATGTTACATTCGAGTTTATTAAAATGATAAATTGAGAAGATTTATGGAAAATAGTTGATCAGTCGCATAGGTAGACAATATTCCACTGCATAAGTTCAGGTTTGATGAACTTCTCACAGAAAAAAAGTTTAAGCACAAGAAGATAGAACATGGAAATTAATCAAGAAAATTGTTTTTCTAGTACAACATTTTTAACATATTTATCAATTATCAATAAAGGGTCAATCTGGTTGATAAAGAGACAGATAAAATCCTGAATTCATCGTGCTAATTTGGGGTAGTGTGTCCTTAAGATCGATCGGACAGCGATTTAGTCTTTATTGACTTTAAATTTTATCTCAGAATATTCTTATCCTCAAGAAAAAGAAAATAATAACAAAACAAGGAGATAAATATGAATAACCATACTACATCAATTCATAAAAATTAATATAAAATTTACACATTACGTAAATTCTAAATTTAATTTATTAATATTCATAAAAATTAAATTTTAATTTTATTATATTTTAAAATTAATTTTAAAAATATTAAATTAAAATAATTAATTAATAATATATAATATCAAATTATTTTATAACTTATATTTTTTATTTTATTATATCATTAAATTTTGATAATGATTTATTAAAAATAATATTTTATTAAATTAAATTTTTTTTGTTGAATATTATTATTTTAAAACTAATATGATTGAATTGAAATAATTGAATGAAATTGAATAAAATTAAGTGATGGATTAAAAAAATTAATTATAATTATTATTCTTGTAAAATTTGTTTATTTCATTATAAAATAATTTTAATAATAATTAATTAATTAGATAAAATTATGATTGATTAAAGTTTTTTTTTTTTAATTGTATTATTTAAAATATATTAATATTTTAAAATTATAATGTAAAAAAGAGAATTTAATTATATTAAAAAATATATAAAAAAATCCTATAAACTAATTTAAATCCTACTCGAATTGTACAAATTTAGTAAAATAAAAAATAAAAAAAATCATGAAATT
Source organism: Rhizophora apiculata (assembly GCA_037832385.1). NCBI lineage: Eukaryota > Viridiplantae > Streptophyta > Magnoliopsida > Malpighiales > Rhizophoraceae > Rhizophora > Rhizophora apiculata. Next base: position 3,382,718 of record CM075440.1, read on the forward strand.
AAGGAAATGCCGCAACGTGGGCAAAGTCATATATGACATGCAAGCTTAGCCACACACTCGTGTCATATCGGTGGAAAGCTAAAGAATAAACCCAATTCTTCTCTGTAAGTTGAAATGAAACGAAAGTTGAAGACTTCGAGCAACAAGGATGTGTCAAATCCCTGCAAATTCATCACTCGACCAAAGGAGCTTTACCTGGTGCAAATTGACAGGACAATTTGCCAAGGTCTCGTTTGATTGGGGTGACAGTGTAGTGTAGCGTATCAATCCCGAAACACAAGCAGCAATTTTGCGAATGCTCCTCCACAAATACGTCAAAATCACACCCAACATGACTATCCCCTGACTTCTCCACGTCCCTTGCCTTCCAACCCTACCCTTCATTAATTAAACAATTAAAGAAGACTCCACTCCCCGCCATCCCCCTCCCCCTCTCTCTCTGTCTCTCATTTGTCATCGTTATATAATGGCCGAAGAGGCAAAAATCAATACCAACACCCGACACCCATTGTCTTTCTTTCTCTCGTTTCGCTCAAATATAACAGTAAGAGGTGTCTTAACTGTCTGTGATTTCATATATTCAGAAAGGCTCTATATTTAACACAATTACAGAAGGTAAATTCCTTTTCTAGCTTCTTGTTTATCCTAAGTTTCTGACATACATGGTACTGTTCTATTCATACATGAATTCTCAGTAAGGCACATGGCCCCATACGATAATAACTTGATGACTCAGGTCTTACCATATTTTCATATGTAATATAATAACAGATAAAAAGTTAAAAAAAATTTATAAAGTTTCTATTAATATTAACTCAGAGATTATGAGTTTATTAGAATTATAATAAGAAATAATTTAGTAAAATTTAATTTAAATTTTATTCTATTTTATGTCTATTTCTTATTATTATTATGCATTATTTTTATCAATTTTGTCAAATTACTGTTCGTATAATTGTGTAACATTAAAGAAGAATTGGATTCGAAGATGAGCCTGCCACAGCGTAGTAATAACGGTAATAACGGACAAGTCAGCTTGACAGACACGTCGGTTGCTTGTGTGGAGATGTCGCCAGATGAGAGCTCGTGCGTGTCGTCGGAGCCGGAAGAGACTCTGAACAGTTCTTCAATAAGCAGCCCGGAAAAAGAGGGAACGGCCATGCTGCTCGTGGGGTGTACTCGGTGCCTCATGTACATTTTGCTATCGCAGGTGAATCCCAAATGCCCCAAATGCAAAAGCACTGTCTTGCTTTATTTTTCTTAACGAGGATGATACCAAGAAGACGACAATTCGGCAGTTAGCAATCTGAAGGAGAGCCACCCGGGTTGCCTCTTCTTCTATACACCTTCCTCTCTCTCTTTTTCTTTTTTTTTTTTTTCATCTTTTCTCTTTCTTGTCCTCATTTTTGGTTGAAGTTAAGGTTTTTCATAATGTTTGTTACTATTCTTCTTATTCATAAAGTTTCGTTGACAATACTTACAAAATTAAAGTTTTGTTGACCATAAATGGCAGACACAAATGAGTGAAGTCTGCATACGCAAGGCTTAAAATGTTCATAAACTTAGCTTTGTCTATTCAATTTGCAAAGGTCGCTCAAATTAAAGCACGTTTATATGTAATTTAATGGAATAATATTTGACGTTGTCCCTCTGCGACTTGAGTGAGAGAAAAAAAAAAAAAAAAAAAAGAACTTTCCATATGGTAAAAGTAAAAATGAAAAACAATGAGAAAGAAAATTGTGGCTCTCTCTCTCTCTCTATCTTAACTTTTACCCTCTCTTTTTAACTGTTATTGGTGTTGCAAGTTTGACTTTCAATTTCTTGGTTCATGCTAGACTAGCTTTTAATGCACTTCTGCCCAGAAAGAAGTTAAAAAGAAAAAAGAAAAAAAAAAAAAAACCAAGAAAGAGAAGAAACAAAAGAGCAAACCCATCTAAGATTCATGGCCAAAAAGCATGTTGAACCTTTCGAAACTAGTTTTCTTTAATTATTTAGACATGTGTTTCAAAATAATTCGATTAAGTCCTAGGATTTACAACACTGTGTTGCGACAATTAAATTAGAGAATTAATTGATCACACTCAATATATGAGAATGGATTCCTTAGAACTAAAAATTTCTTTTATTGTTGCATACAGCGAAGTGTTAGCAACGTTATGAAAATGAAAGCATGAAAGCAACCTTTCAACCTTTGACTGCGCTTCAGTTGACTTATACAGACAGAATTATCCCTTTGCTTCCACGGTAGGCGAAGAGGGCTCGGAGGCGTAAATGGCCACGTACACAAGTCCACTATCGATGTTTCTGTAACATTTATTATTATTATTATTATTGTGGTAACTGACTTGCCTAAATGACTCCAAAAAATTGATAAATCAACGTGATAATTATATAAAAATATTACATTGATGTAATATTTTACATGTTTCAAAAATGAATCTATACATTATATTATTTTAATTTTATCTTAATTTTACATTAATAAAATATTTTATACATTTTTAATGCGAATTTATGTATTGTATCATTGTAATCTTATTTTAGATGTTTTTAGTCTTAACATATTATTATAATTAATATATTGATGTTTGTTACTGTTTTGCCCATCAGAACAATAATCTGATAAATCAATCTCATGTCCGGATGAGTATCTTGGACGTATTTTAAAACTATGGTCTATGCCGTCTATACTCATAAAATAATTAAACGGAGGCGTCTCTCTCTCTCTCTCTCTCTTAAAAAAAAAATACCGCTAATATATTAATTACCATATTTATATATTAAAATTGAGGTCATTTATTAATGAGATAAGATATAAAAATTTTTTTTAATTATTTTAATTATTTTATTTTTAAAGTTTAATTTTATTTTTAAAAATTTAATTTCAAATATTTTAAATTTTTTTAATGTAATATAATAAAAAATAAATAAAATATTATATTTTATAATTAATATATAAAAATATATATTAACAATAAAATAATATCTCTAAATATTATATTTTTACAAAGAATAATAAATACACACTAATATATAAATTAATAACATATTTTTATATTTGTTAACTCTTAAATATAAAATTTAATTTTTTTATTATTTTTTTTAAAGATGTTCGATTAAGAAGAATTCGTAAATTATATTAAAAAAAATTAAAAATGTCGACGACTGTTTTTCCCTTTTTGGACTTACCCATTAGTAGACTGTCTGCGAGTTGAACGTTTCATTCATGTAGACTGAGTCTTTGAGTCTTGAGCCCGTCAAAATTTCGCAACGCGTTGAGCCTTTGAACTTAGAACTGTCTACCACTCTCCATCTCTTTCCAGGCAGCATCGTTATCTTCTATTTCCCATCTTCTATATAAAAAATGAAAAAAACCCCAAGCTCTTTACATTTCACAACAACAAGCATCTCATGGTGGAGAAGATCAAATCCAAGTCCAGTCCAACCCCTTCAGCACCAGTCTTCTCTTCACTGAAAAAATTGTATTAAAGTTCAGAGCTTTTTTTCGTTTTTTTCTTGGGGGGGCAAACAATGGGAGACTCGAAGCCAATTGTTGTCATACGCGAGGTCTGGTCTTACAATTTAGAAGCCGAGTTCGAGCTGCTCGGTAAATTGATCGATCGCTTCCCGTACATTTCAATGGACACTGAATTTCCTGGAATCGTGTATCGACCACCTGCGGATCCCACCACCAATAAGTACTACCTTAGCCACCGCAAGCCGTCCGACCACTACAAGGTTCTTAAATCTAATGTTGATGCTTTGAATCTCATACAAGTGGGGCTGACCCTGTCCGACTGTAACGGGAATCTCCCCGACCTCGGCGCCGGGGATGGCGGCTCCCGCTTCATCTGGGAGTTCAATTTCCGGGATTTTGATCTGGAGAGTGACTTGCACGCGCCGGACTCGATCGAGATGTTGAGGCGACAAGGGATTGACTTCGAGAGAAACAGAGAGGAAGGGATCGACTCGGCCCAGTTCGCGGAGCTGATGATGTCTTCCGGGCTCGTCTGCAACGACATGGTGAGTTGGGTGACGTTTCACAGCGCGTACGATTTCGGGTACTTGGTCAAGATCCTCACGCGCCGCTCGCTCCCGGGATTGCTGCCGGATTTCCTGGCGCTTTTGAGGGTGTTCTTCGGCGACAAGGTTTACGACGTTAAGCACATGATGCGGTTCTGCGAGAGCTTGTACGGAGGGTTGGACCGGGTGGCCCGGACGCTGGAAGTGGACCGGGCGGTCGGGAAATGCCATCAGGCCGGTTCAGATAGCCTGCTGACGTGGCACGCGTTTCAAAAGATGAGGGACGTGTATTTCCTGGAAGATGGCCCGGAGAAACATGCGGGCGTCTTGTACGGACTAGAGGTCTTTTGACCATTTAATTTGTTTTCAAATGAAAACAATCTATCAAAATTAATCAGTGAACAAAATTTAAACAAAAAAAAAAAAATCTTGTGGTATAAATGCTTTTTGGATTGCACCCGTCTATTAATTAATTATTAATTCGGCAAGAAAAGTCCCAAATGCAACCATTAACCTATTCAGTTGAGACTAAAATATACTAGAAAAATGCTATATATTTGACCTCACCCCCATTTGGATAAATTTCAATTATCCCTGAATTTCAGTATACAAAAGAGAAAAAAATTAACCCAAAACGTCTACATTTTCTGTATCCCCAAATTTCAATTAGTGGATGAATGTTTTCCGGCTATTTGAAAATAACTGCGATCCACCTGCTTTGTGCCGTTGGTTGGTTTAGAAAGAAAACAAAGGCCAAAACTTCATCCCTTTGGGAAGAAGAAAAAACACAAAAGAGCCAATCGTGCCTCCATCAACTTTGACTTTTTTTTTTTTTCGGTGAAAGGAAACTAAATGGATTGACAATTTGTTTTATTAACAAAAAAATAAAATAAAAGAAAAGAAAAAAGTCAAGGAAATGCAAATTTAGTAAATAAAGAAGTCTCAGAAAAAAAAAAAAAAAAACAAATCATAAGTATGAAAGAGGTTAGACATCTGAATGCTACAATGGTTATCTTGGTGATTTGTAAGTCAACATCAAGTTGACGTCATGTTTATGTAATAATGATAATTTGAATCAAGAGACAATGGGAAATGAAAAAAATTAAATAAAATAAAATCTCAAATTTGCAGACATTCATTATGAAAAAGAAGAATTTACCTATAGTGTTTTGTTTTTTCTATTTTCATTTATGTTATAATGATATTTAGGTCATTTTCCCTATCATATTCTTTCTTTTTCGCTTTTCAAAATTTTCATTCCTTTTTTTTTTTTTCCTATTTTTCTTATTTTTTTTTGTTCTTTTATAACAAGAATCCATTCATCATGTCACAACCATGCAGCTGGCAAATTACTTTTGTTTTGATTATATGCGAAAAAAATATCTATAAAATTAAAATATAGTATTATGAGGTGGCTACTGAACTGAACAATCCAATTGGACATTGAGAAGAAAATCCAAGAAGGTGATGGAGATGCTATGCCAACTATGAAAGCCAAGAATTATTTAACGCATACAGTACTAACAACCAACAACTTTCCATTTAAAACTGCCCCATTTTGGTTACTGATGCCAATGGCTCTGCATCCACATTCATAGTAAACATATTTAAAAAAAAAAAAAAAGAAGAAGAAGAAGAAGAAGAACTAAGCTCTTAAATATTGAATCCTTAATAGGAATAATTATATTATATCCCGAAAAAAAAAAAAAAAAGAAAAGGGAAAAAAGTCAGCAACACAAAGCTGATCTTGAGCTGTCTTGCTGAAGCATCACGACACCCACAAGTAAAATCAATGCCCTCACATGGCTGACACACAGCTAGGATTGATCATCATGTGATAGGTTGGGATCTCCAACACAAGGCTTCTTTGATGAGCTGATCATCAGCCTCTTAGAGATAACTTCATTCCAGATCTCGGTGAAAGCTCGAATGATAACACCATGGTGACAAGGAGAATTGAGCTCCAGGAAGCAGTGCAGAAGCTTTTGAAGATCATCTTTTGAGTAGATTTCTTGGTCCAAGATCATTTGGAGCATGGAGTGCCTGAAATCCTGATATGGGTCGTTGGAATCCTTGGCGACAGCAATGCTGCGGATGACTTTGTCGGTTGGTTTTGGGTGATCGGGTTCGAATTCAGAATTGTGGGTTGAAGTGGCGTTGGTTTCTATGCTGAATGAGACTGTTGTGGAAGTTTGGTCTTCCTCTTCATTGTGCATTGGAAAGCCTCCATCTTTATTGCAGGAGCTTGAGGAGGAAGGAGGCTTTGCGTGCTCTGCTTTGGGTTTGGATGTTTTGGTATTGGCCAGTGGTGTTGGCTGGTGGACGCCTGAGGGCTCTGGCCTGCCACAGTCACAGCCTGCTTTGGCAGTGAATATAGATTTTAGGAGCTTTTTCTTTCCAGAAGGCATTGCGTGTCTGCCTGTGAGAGAGATAGAAAGAGAGAGTGAGCCAAAAATGATCGGTTTTTTGAGCTAGAATTTGTTGGCTTCGGATGGAGAGAGAGAGACAGAGAGAGGGAGTTTGGATTGGAGTCTATTCTCTATGGAGAGCTTAGATGAGAAATGATGTAAACGAGTTAAAATTGCTCACCATGACTGGATCATAAATAATGTAAATTTATTAAAAAATTAAATATATTAATAATAAATCAAATAAAAGAATGTAGCCATGAAGAACATTTAAAAAATTTAATTATAAATATATTTATTACAAATATTTAAAAATATTTGTATTTACATATTTATTTTATGTATTTAATATATTTTAATTCCTATAACTTAATTAACAATTAGAACAATACTTTTTATATATATATAATTTATAATATTTTTTATAAATATAAAATATAAATATTTTCTTTTTTCATCTTTTTTTTTTATCACAGCACATCCATCAAACCCATTATTTGAATAATTAAAAAAAAATCCTTACTTTTTTTGGTTTATTATTTAATTATATTTTTACTATTTAATATAGTTTATAGTGTTTTTTTTTTTTGTTAAATTGAATTGAATTAATTCTTTTTTTTTTTTTTTCATTGTGCATATTTTTAACGCCTTCGTATTCATATTGAAAACAATGTATCAAATAAATATAATCCGATCGGGATTAATTGTATCTTGTCATGGTGAACTAATGAAAATGTGAGACTATTTGGAAAGACTTTATTATTTGGACAGGAATCTCGATGCAGCTGATGTGGCACGTGGGCCCTGCACTGATTCCACAGAAAAAAAAAAAAAAAAGATGTAATATGCATTTTGCAAGTAAGTTTCAAGAATATGTATCCAGCATTTTCTGATGATTATATACACATTTTATTTTTTATGTTTTTATCATTCCTCTTATATATTTTATTTCATTAAATTGCATGTTATATTTTTTATTTAAAAAAAAAAAGCGCATAAGTTTCGTGCAGAGTCCGCAACACCACGTCAACCGATGCTCTCTCTCCGGTCGATAGGTTGGTCCGTGGAACAATTTCCTATTTGCAATAATTATCAGAATCTGTTTTTGGAATAAAAATAAAAAATATTAAAATATTGACATTCTCGTTATAAATGAAATAATCAGGCGCGCGGGCACCACCAAAAGATCTTTTTTTTTTAAAAAAACAAATAATAAATAAAAGAGTATTTTATCCCTAGTAAAAAGCTTATCAAAATTCAAACCCGTGGCCTTCCGCAGTTCATGCTCTTTATCCTATCTCAACTGATTGAAACATAAGATCTCAAAATTTTGTAATTCAAATTTTTAAGCTCCTTGCAACTCTCCTTTTCTTTCTTTCTTTTTTCTTAAGATAATGTTAAATATCATACCAAAAATTTTTTCAACTTATCATAAAACATTATTTTTATCAAGGTAATAATAAGAAGTTATTAAAAATTTTTTTAATAATATTTAGCACTACTCTTTTTTTTTTTTTTTTTTTTAACGTGATTGTATAGGAATTTCAAAAGCAAGAGTGAGGATTCTCCGCAAAGAAAAAAAAAAAAAAGAAATCCACAATCGAGAAGAACTACAATAATTACTCCACAAAAGATTAAGGGCAAGTGGATTTTTACTTTTTGGTCAAAAAAAGAGGATTCTTATTTTCATAAGGAGGAAAAGAAAAAAAAAAAAAAAAAACCATCGCTTTGCTAAGGGATGTCGGTGAAACTCATTGATATTTTAAGCCAAATTATACTTTTGTATTTTATTAATGTGAAATTTTATATTGTTGACAGATGAGCTGCGTGTGTGCGTGTGTTACATGTAGCCCATCCTAAAATATATATATATATTTATTGATTACGGTCCACCATCGTAATCATCCGACACACCTATGAAATCGTGAAATTAAAAACGTCAACATAATAAAAGTTTTTCGAGACGTGTAGCCAATTTATCAAAATATCATGAACTGGGTTGGAACTCCCTGTGTTTACACAAACGAATCCCATTGTTCTTTTTTTTTTTTTTTAATAAAATAAAAAGCTAAAAATAATACTCACAAATCAATTAAAAAAATTATATATTATTAAAAAAAAAAAAGTTTAACGAATATGTATTTGATTTTATTAAATATCTTAATAAAAATTTAAATTTTTGATTTTTAACATTACTGATTGTTGTTAACTATTGACGGGAGAATTGTTTGATGTCCATTTCAAGAAGGATCTTAATTCGATTATATATGATTGACATTTGTCATTTTAGGTGGAAAGACAGTTGCACTGTTGCATAGTCTCTTACAGCTGGGACAGGAAATCCGTGAAACAGAAAATCCCGTGTTCGAACATTCAATGCTCTCTTCTTGTGCCGCAGAAGAAGCGAGAGGGACTCGGGTGGGCTGGATACACCCCAAAATATTGTCAATTTGCTCTGCAAGATTTTAGTTAATTCGACACGGCGTGTAGTGTACACAAATTTTATATTCTTAATATTATTGTTAATTATAATTATACATTTAAAAATTTAAAATATATCATGTAAACTTTGTCAACATCCTATTGGTTTAGCCGCAGCAAGAAAGGAAAAAAAAAAAAGAACTCAAAAAACGCTCACAAGAGATTAACAAGTCTCACTGCCTATAAAACTTCCACGATATCAATTAATGATTCCCTTGGATTTCCTCATCCTCTTATGGGATAACTCTGGTATTTTTGTGGTTTACTTGTTTAATATTCGCGTAGCTGATTATTCATTACTAATTTCTGTTGTTGATTGTTAGAAGAACTATCGAAATGTTTGGTTAATGACCAATTTACATATTGAATTTATATTAGCATATTATATTAATAAATTTATTTTTATATTTTAACATTTTTACTTTTAGAGAAAATATTCTAAAAATAATATTAAAAATTTTCTTAGTTAATTTAAAGTTGTTTTAAAAAAAAAAATTATTAATGATCACTAGATAGTAAAAATAAATATAATATTTGTTTTTTTTATAAGTGTTAATATAAATAAAAATTTGAAGTAAAAAAAATATTATTCCAGAGTTGTTAGAAAAGAAGAAAATATTGTATTTATACAAATATTTGTAAAATAGAAATATAAACATAGACAAGTAACAAAAAAAAAAAAAGTAATATAAATATTTTTTAAAGGCAATTTAATTTATATAAATTATTTTTAATATGAAAAAGTTAAAAATACCCAAAAGATAAGTCGAGCCGCTTTTCAACGAGGTTAGAAAATCATATAAGAAAATAAGTAAGATCTGAGAGCAACACTAAAAAGTTCACCGAACAATTATAGGATTGCCGGTAATAGTCGGCCAACAAACAACAATACCTCAAAAGTAAACCAATCAATGTCATGCTTTCTCTCGCGATTCTCGTCTTAATGAATCGATGATTGATCATGATTGACTTCAGTTACGCTTTCTTTGGTTAAACAGGCTGCCCTTTTTTTTTCTTTTTTTTGGTTTTTTTAACTTTTGTTTTCCCAGATCTCACAAAGACGAAAACCCTGTGCAATAAGACCAACGAACACATGCAAAGAGGCTTGGCCATCCAAAGTTAAACTGTGTCCACAATTCATCACATCAGTGATGATTTCAAATATATGCCATAGCTATCTTCAATCTCGCCATTGAGGCTCACAAGTCAATTACATACAGCATAAAAAAGACATATACACCTGGTCATACATGTTGTTCATGGTTCTAATCGGGTTAAGTATTGCCATCAAACTATATCTTGCACAATTTCACCATTGTAACGAGGTCTTCACCTTGGAATTACAAAGCATTGTAACGAGTAATTTACAAGAGTAGGAGTTAAAAAATACAGCAGTTACCTTACTTACTTGCTAAAGGAATTATATGGACCATGTACGTTACTTATGCTGTGCTGTACAACGAACCAGCAACCTCCTATGCATTCTTTAGTTCCTTGCAGGGACCTTTTGTGAATGAACTTTGAAGAGCATTCAATCCAGCATCTAGAGAGTCAGCAATGCTGAAGGAGATGCATGGACATCAGGGGCTTCCATCCAAAGACAAGATCATGAAGTTGGTAAACAACTTCACCGGCACTTCCCCACTACCCTGCATTAGTATTGGCAGGAGGAACCTCTGATGGATTGGTTGGCGGAGTTTGGGGCCGAGGTGTGCTGACATTAGTCATGCTGTAGTCATCGTGAAGTGTACTAAATTCATTCCATTCAGCTATAGATAAGAGCCAAGGAGAACAGAATTCAGTACTGAATATGACAGGGAGCAAGAGAAAAGACAAATAAAATTAGCCATTGGAAGGATACCTTCAGCAGGCCACATGTCAGTAATACTAACATCAGCATCTGACAACAGCCAGTAATCGGCATTGCTCTGCATAGGAATATCAAAATTAAAAACAAAACTACGTATTCCTACAAAAGAAGTTGCTTCCTTGGTAGATCGCAGGGTATTCTTTCAACATTCACGGAACAATTATTTGTCTAATATCTCTGATTTCATCGATCATAAGTTGTCACAAAATAATAAGGTGTGAGAACACGGAATGCTTGACTGAATTATTTGAGGATCAATCTTATGCTTATGCTTAAATTGGTTGACATGTCTAAAACATCACAACTGTCAATAGGTTGCACCTTAACTGGTAACACTATACAGGAGGCCAAACTTACGTCTACATCCGAGGGAACAATCTTCATGATTCCACTAACAAAGTCCTGTGAGGCATTAAAATCTGAGCAGACTCCATGAACATCTTGTCCTTGAATGTCAAACTCCTTTCCACTTCCTTCCCCTGTGATAGCTGTTGATGCTAGATTGTCATTAAAACTCAAACTTGGTGGACAACTTGGAAGTGGTTCAGCGCCACGAATCTCCTCAAATTTCTCTTCAAATTGACTATAACAAACAAAGCAAGAGGAATCAGGCAGTGAGGAGAAGCAAAAGGTTGAGAGAATTAGTGCTATAAATTCCCCAATCAACAGTCAATCATCACTTACTAGCATTAAGGTCTATGGCAGCTGGTTAGGTTAAACATGGTGCAGAACTAAAAGTACCTGACAAGATAAACGTCTATGGGACCCATTGTACTTCTCAGAACTATCCTGTATCTCCTCTGTGGATAGTCTACGGCCTGACGCAAAATTGAAGGAAACTAATGAGGAAAATGCACATGTGAAAAGAATGTAAACTTTACCCAATTCACTGCTTTTCAAATCACCTCATCAGGATCTGGGACTTCCAGAGTTGTGCCATGTGGTGCTTTAATGGCTATCAAGGTCTCATTCTGTTAAAAACAATAAATCATATACTTAGTCAATTTTGATAATTATTAGGAAACTATGGCATGCAAGCAGCTAGCAAAAAGCTTGCAATCAACATGCAAGGGAAAGAAAATAACCTGGAAGCAGGGTAAGTTCTTGATGTCTTCCTCTGTGACAAAAAGCCACCTAAGATGAAAAAATGTAAAAGAGCTGTCCATAGCTAACAGAAGCATAATTGATATTTGGTGTAAACAAGAGAAGATAGTCTTACTTTTGATTGTTCTCATCTTCACTGAGATCCCTCAATCTTTCCTGCATCTCTCTGCAATAGTTTAGCTTCAGCATCGCCCGAAAATTGCAAACAAGATAAATATCAGAACTGCAAATATGCATAAGTGGAAAAGAAGTTGCACAACCTTATTTGTTCATCTAATCTGTGCTCTTCAATAGAAAGGTCTTGGACTCTTGCCTGTGAGGAAAAAAAAAAAATGTTGGAACAAAATCGTTTACAGGTTTTGCCTAATCTAAAAACCTTAGATCTTCCATACACAGTTATCTGCACCCTCCCTCCCCCACCCCAAAAAAAAACGACGAAAAAATAAAAAGCCCTGTGCACTAATACTGGCTCTCCCATCATCATTGTAGTTTTCATACGATGGGGACAAATAATGCACATTGAGTTGGTTTCAAACAGGACAAAGATAAAACCAAAGGCAGACACAACATAAAGAGGTTTTACAGATCCTGGATACCAAAATTGTGTAGAAATACAGTCAATTACCATGTACCTGCAAGCTAGCAACATTATCATCTGATTCTCCAGGCCTTGAGACATCAAGTCCCCTGATTTCAATCAATCATAAAGTTACCTCTCAAATCAATTTGTTAAAGAGAAAAAGAATTTAATTTCTTAAAGTAAATACAAATTAAGATTAGACATTGAAAGGAAAAACTAAAAGTCCATACTTCCACTGAATTCTGTTCTTGAGCTTCTTTTCTATCAGACCAATTCCTTCTAGGACATTGGTTATGTCATATATCCGCCTCTTTTGGACCTGTGGTCAGAGAAAACATTCAGCTACTGGAGCTCTAACATTTAGGACGAATTGAAGACAGATAATCACCTCTAAAGTGTCAGCAGCTTTATTAAGATCAAGAATACCATCTTCAGCATGTTTGATCAGATTAACGAACTTTTTTGTCAGGAGACCTGTATCAGAGTCATAACACATATTGCCAATCTTATATCATACATACATACCCACAACACAATGTAATTAAAGACTCAGAAGGTTGTCAACTAAACGTAGCTTTTGGAAATCAATACATTAACAGGAGAGTAAATGTTACCCAGAGAGCTGTCATAACGACAAGGACCAGTTGGAGTAAGAGTATTGCCGGGAGAACCTGCCAATTGAGAAAGCTCATTATACGTACATACTACAATTCCTAGTTTTCCCACTAGCAGTGCCAAAAAACTCACCAAAATTTAGAGTGGCATTCTGAATTCCAGATTTACTGGTTTTTGAAAGTCTTGATGTCTTTGGTGTTTTTCCACCTTTTCCTGTTACAGGTGTCTGAAGGGGGCTGGTCATTATCTCTGTGTACCCAGAACCAGTATTCCACTCACGAGAGTCAGCTTCCCGATCTGTTGCATCACTCTTCCGCTTTAATGGCTGATAGATTAATTTTTAGTTTTTCAGATCAGAATTAGCAACAACCTCATTTATACTTGAGTCACATATCAACAAGATAATCACATGTTTGCCACCATTTGTACATCTCACATATGCAATGTTATTTGTGGGAAAAAGAGTTGGATATACTTGAAATTACAGATTAACAATAAACCTTCATGCACATTGAGCTTCAAAGCAAGTGGATGCATGTCCACATTTACAATTCTAGCATTTTGCATATGTGCACTTCATGGGATTATTTCCATTCAATTGTGCTTGATTTTTAACCCCAGCTGACTAACTAAATAAAGAAAATATAACGAATGAGACACCAAGATAAATCGTCATAAGACAATTTTTATTAAAATAAATTTTATATTCAAATTCTAGCAAATTGATGTCCGCTTCACCTAATCCCACTAGCACATTGAGCATAATTATTGTGAAGCATTGTGATACAATTTCTTCATACAATCTCTGGCATTTTGAACTCATAAGCCATGTGCTATACATCTTGTAAAACAGTCAAAATGGCCGTCTCTTCAAGTTGAATAACAATTTCCTCCTAACTTTCTTGCATTCTTTTATTCAATGACAAGAGGCACGTATGCAGAACCATGCCCTCCTCTTCTTTAATTTTAAACATAGTTTGTCACCAATTTCTGCATTACAGATAGGTAAACTTTATTGCTTTAAGGTCAAAAATTCACCCCAAAACAACACCAAGCAACCAAAGTTCAGTCAAACCGCTAAATTCTTAACAAGCCATTATAATTCCCTTTCATCCATAGCTGAAACACGTAAACACAGCAAGATAGGAAATCGGAACCAAAAACTTTGCTCCTTTGAGAACCAACAGGCTCGAATTCACTTCAAACATAGTTACGACAACTTTCATATATTTTACACAAAAGTTCATGAGCTGGACCTTTTCAAATGAGGTGAATTATACGAACTAATCTTGGAATCGCCTTAGAAGCATAACACAAAGATTTCATCAAACCCCTCCATCAACACATAACTCAAATCAACCAAACAAAAACTGTAGGCCAAAATTTGACATAAAATTCAAATCATAGCATTAAATTTTACAAAAAAACGCACCAAAAATGCGATCAAAACCAAACACCAACAAAGATCTCCACAACAGAATTTTTTTTTTTTTTAAAAAAAAGGAAAAACACAAAACCCGAAGAGAGAGAAAGAGAGAATAATTGTACAAGCTAACAGTCTAAGTCAAAAATACTCACCGGGAGTTTAACAACAATGGCCTCAGCTTCCTGATCGTGGCAGCAGGGCTCGGCGGCGGCGGGAGCGCCGAAGCGGTGGTAATCGCCAGGAGGCAAGAACGGCGGCTTCAGAGAAGAGAAAGATAGCTGCCGTTTCAAAGCACTACTCTGGCTGGCGATTTGCTGCTGAGTCGATGTCGGATTCGGCGCTTGAGAATTCGACATCGAAAATTTTATTTAAGAAAATATTTTTAAAAAAAGAATAAAGAAAAGATCGAAACTTTTTTCCCAGTGACTGAGGGAGAAGTGAATAGAAAGTCGAAAATAGAATCGGAGAGGAAATCGGGGGGAAAGATCGAGAGAGATCTAGTGTTTGGCGAGAAGAAAAATACAAAAGAGAAAGGGAGAGAAAGTGAGCAGAGAACGAGGGAAATGGTCGAAGGGAGGGAATTCGGTTCGGATACAGATGTGGAGGGAAGCGCTCTTAATTATAAAAAAAAAAAAAAAAGAAAAAAATAATTACTAATAAATAATTATGAAAAAACAAAAAAAATTTATAAGGAATGTTAAAGACGAAATTCCCATTTAACAAAAGAAATTATTTATTAAAAAGAAAAAGCTTTATAGAAGAGGAAGAAGAAAGTTTGACCTACCTTTAAATTATATATAATTTAAACTTAAATTAATATATATTTTTAAAAATATTTTTTTATTTTTTTTATAATTTATAATTTAAAATTATATAAATTTATTATTTTTATATAATTTAAAATTTAATTATAATTAAATAATACGAAAAAAATCATCTTAATATTTATAAAATGTACAATAAATAATTTAATTTTAAATAAAAATTTACAATAATAATAGTGATTAGGGAGTTGGTTTTTATTTAGATGCTTATAATTTTTACCTCATTCATTTGATGACGTGGGTGGATGTGGTTGAGGGAGTATATCATACATGATGGGACCACATGTACAGAAATGCATCTCTACGCGACAAAAACAAGAGGAATTTAACAAATAAACAGATAGGTTAGAAAAATAAAGGAGGTTCGAATCGGCGACGCGCGCCTTCCGTGAAGTAAAGAAACGGGCGATTATTTGCCGCGCATTTTTAGTACCATACCAACCAACCGATTAAAAAAAATGGCCTTTGAACTTATTATGAATCAAATTTTAATATAAACTTAATTCAATTGAAATTTATAGATAGAATTTAATTCAATTATCTTAGTAAACATATTATCTGTTTAATACTTTATTTGGTGTAAATTTTTAAATAAATTTATAGAATTGAACTATTTTATTTTACAAATTTTAAATAAATTAAATTAAATTATACTCAATTTACATATATTTTGTAATTAATTATCTCAATTTTATTACATTATTATATTTTAAAATTTTAAAATTATACTTTAATAAAGTATTTGATCATTTTTTTATTTGTTAAAATAATAAATATAACATTTAGAATATTTTTCATAAATTTAAATTTTAAAATAAATGTTTTAAAAATAATATGAAGACATTTTCTTAGTTTTAAAATTTTTCAAAAAAAAAAAATATTCACAAGATAATAACAAGAACAATAAAATGATTGAAATATTTTTCATAAGTGATAAAGTTAAAATATATATATATATATATATCTTGTTTATGTAAATATTTGGTCATGAGCATAAAATAGAACACATACTTAATCTAAGCGGTAAGTAGGAAAATAATACAATGATATAAACATCTTCTTAAAAGAAGTATTTTAGTCAATATAAATTATTTTTAAATACCAAATAGTGAAGAATACTCAAAAAAGTATCCATTGCCATACTGATAGAGAGTCAGCCTCAACAGTCAAATAAACAGCAACAACCAAAAATTAAACCAAACACATTCAATATCAACAATTCAACTGATGCAGGTAGCATCATTTTGATCTTGCAATTACGAGTCATTGGCATACATTCTGCTATCTCATTTATCCAAACATTTTGGGATTGCAACACCCACAGCTCTCCCATCCAGCTGTCAAATGGCTGCCAACTCTGCCAGCATCCAAAACAAGTTTTTATGCATTATGCCAGTTTCAGGATTCTTCACTAGGAAGATAAATCTATAATTGCAACATTCAATAATAAAAAACGTAGTCTTCAAAGGTTCTTGTCCTCACAGGGATGCTCAATATGACAAGTTGCATAAGAATAGTTCTAACATTGCACATACATCAAGGACCATGAATACAGGATTATCTACTTATGAAACAAATGGGAAAGATCAGGATCATCCAAGTTTACATCCAGCCATCCATTTAAGCGCATGTATTCAACATAATGATCTGGGGGCTTGACTGCGTCACAGTTTCTTGGAGTGAAGCCATGTATCCTCTTGAGATCGCGAGAAAGCCATCGAACATAAGCATGGTCCAATGGAGGCACAATTTTCACTAGAGTCTCTTCCCTTTCTTGCTTTTGCTTAAAAGGCTTGTTCCCCATGCTACATGAACTTGGCAATCTTTAGCTGCAATAAGAAAGAATGCACCTGATAAAATACAAGCAGAGGTAAAGAACCACCAATGATGGATAACTCAATGTCTCCTGCAATAATTTCGTTGCATCCACATAAAGGTTCATGCAATGGTGTTGGCGGGTACAGCAACTCCTTTTCATAATATTAATAACTTTAAGTTATATTAGGATTTGATTAAGAAAATTGGCCAGCAATATCAACTCAAATGTAAGAACTTTCATCCAAATCACAGCTGCAAGTTGGTAACATTGGAGTTCTATTACCTTCTCAAGTTACAAGACAGCTCGTAAGCGAATATAGTTCCTAGATGCAGTTCCATCACTTGGCATGATATACTAAACAGGTTGACAACTAAAGATGGACTCTCAAGTTGGGGACATTGTGATTGTGATAATTGTATATATTTTTGTTTTTTGGGGGGGCATTGTTCAAGCTGAAAAAAGAGGTCAGATCTAATTCACTTGCCCTATCACAACAAAATTTGTTGGGAAGCTCTTGAAAAGAAGGGAAATTGCCAAAGGTGTTTGGTGATTGGATTTCTAAATGTCAATGGGAAAATCCCACCAGTAGAAAAGGGACATAAGAGCCATTGCATGAAGAGCAGCAAGCTTGAAGATGTTGGGTATACGTAGGAATACTAGTTGTACATAGTCTTACCCTTGTTTTCACACAAATACTGATTTCATGACTCAAGCCTATGACTTTTAGGCCACAATAGAGTAACCGCAATGTTACAGCAGGACTCAACTTCTGGTCACTGTTGTAGACATGAAATGCAGAATCACGAGATGGAAAAGAATGCAAAGAAGATCCAAACACGCTCTTAGATGACAGAGTTTTGCAAATGTTAAAATACCACATTGCAAGTCTCTATGTGTCGTCTGGTTGTAACGATTTATTTCGTCAAGTACTAATTTACCTTCGATGGTTACCACATTATATACGAATTTTTGCAACGAAATCCCTTTTTACAGAAACAAAAACAAAAAACAAAATAAAATAAAAAAATGATACTGGGCATTTTCTATGCTGGATTCCATCCACCATAAACTTAATTCCCCTGAATAAGGATATCCAACAACCAACAATAATCAATCTGCAGCTTGGGATCCATTTCACCCGGTTTAAAACAAGCCCACTTGGGAGGTGCTTGTGGAGAACAACCGGAAGCAATCACAAAGACAAACATCCACTATTAACCCAATTAAAAGCAAACTCAACAAGATTTGAACTAGAAATAACGCGAACATGAAGCACCAAATTAGACAGGACAAGGGTAAAACCCCCCCCCCCCAAAAAAAAAAAAAAAAAAAAAAACTGGAACTAGATAATTAACATGGTGAGTTGAAGGGAAAATCTGCATTGAAATAAGATTGGCTCTCGAAAGACCATGAAAACCATGCGTCTGAAACAAGACCAACAACTCACCTGGGAAAGCTCAAAATAGGTCGAACGCATCTCCGATGATAATCACTTATGTTTTGTTGGGTCGTGTGGGATACGGACAGACACACGTCCTCCGCCGGTGAATGGTGCTGATAAATTGATGATGTGTAGAAAGATCCCAAATGGAAAAGCCTCTCATCTTTAATTGGGCCCTTCAGGCCTGACATGTACAGGCCAGGCTTAAAAATTTTGGCCCGACCCCAGCCTTTTTTAAATTTTGTTTGGGAGACATCAAAAGGAAAGTTGCTAGTTGAGACATTTTGTTAAAATTTTCTAATTTTGCTCTTAAATATTAATAATATTATTCCCTTTACTAATAAAGTTATAAAATTTTTACCTTACAAATATTTGCTAATAAAATTACAATTAAGTCACCATATCATTTTTAATTAATTAATTCTGACTAAAACTATGGAAAAGCCTTTTAAAGTAAAAATTATTATTTTTTAAATTCTAAAATGGTAAAGAGCTTGACATAGATTATGACAATTCATGGCACTTGACTCTTTATTCTGATTTTCAATGACAAGGCAACTCTCAAAGAAGTTTCGGAAATTATGATTTCTCTCTTATTTTCTCTTTCACCACCTCCTCTTCAATATGGCTGTGCTTCTATAATCAATTAAAAAAGCTAAAAAAAATAAAAGAGAAAAGAAAAGAAAAGAAAAGAAAAGAAAAGAAAGATACTACTTAATACCAAAGCTTAATGTTTTGTTTGGAATTGGGGAAGGGTTAGGAAAAAGGGTGTGACGAAGAAAATTATAAGATAGAAAATGAAAAGAAAAATGAAAATAATTTTCCATTTAGTTGTTTGGACAAATTAAAAACAAGTGAGAAAAAAATAACAGTTATATTCTATATACAAATTAATGTTTGATATAATTTTTTTTTTCCCCCAAAATTTGCACACAAACGCGCCGTATTCGCATGGAACATAAGTAGCAATCAAAGGGCAATACGTCAATTTCCTAAAGATTGTGTAGTTCGGTCAGCTTTCTCGTCGAATTTGTGGGAATGGAAAACACAGATTCCAACCGTAAAAAATAAAAATAAAATAAAAAAGCACTATTTTCTTCTCACTTTCATTCTCGCATAAAATTCAAATAGGAGAAAATCATTTTTCTTATTGCATTTTCATTCTCATGAATTTCTTTTCCATGATTTTAGCGCATTCCAAACAGATTGTAAAGTAAAAAAACAAAAAAAAAAAAAAAAAACCAAGAAAACACAGATGATATTTAAATAATATATAAACTTTTTTATTACATTACTTATATATATATATATATATATATATAATATTTATTTAAATCTAGCCCATCCGGAAAATACCAATTATTGGCATTTTTGTTGCTTAAATCCTATCCTCTCATTCACCAGATCATACTCCAGAAAAAAATTCTGCGTCTGAAAATTCCCCAAAATTATCCCGGGCCCACTGCCACCTATGCCAGGCCCCGACCCCACCTCCCCGTCCGTCACAACCGTCAAACACACCGCCCCGCTGTCGCCGACGAAGGCAAAATAGTTATCCGGGGGCAGTGCCACGTCAGCGCCGCCCTTAAAATGCAATGTTAATTCAGGAAACGCCACCGTTTTAGGGGCAGAAGAAACGTTGAAGCAAGGCCTCAACCCAGTCAAAGCCTCAGCGTGAACCGCCCTCTCGTAATCCTTCATCTGCGATATAAACTCATTGCTCAGGGGCTCGAACACATTTCGTGACATGAACGTGAAGGTGGTGCCGGAATCCACAATGGTCCCGCCGGTGCCATCGTTTCCCGGGGAGAGCGACTCGTATGGGATCTTCACGTGGCGACCGCCGACGCTGATTTGACGGAGATTCACGTAATAATTGACCGAGAAGGCCGGTTTCTCATCAACTTTCGGATTCTTAACAAAATTCGTGTAAGTAAAGCCGGCGGTTTTCTTGTCGGAGTCAGACCGGAGATCAAGAACCAGCGAACTGTTCTTGTTGCTGTCCTCGAATCTGTGAGACAGCAGACAGTAAGAGAACTTGCTGAGACCCAGTTGGCTGGGCAAAGAAGAAGGGCCACGACCGAACCCGGCAATCCCGGCCGGTTGTTGGAAAGAGGCAACGGAGCATCCGACAAGAAAGTTTGGAACTTTGAGGCTATCAAGGTGGAGAGTTTCTGAGACGGCAATGCCTCCGGTTGTGCCGGAACCGTAGAGGATTAGATAAGGTGGGCAGATCTGGGAGCAGTTTGTTTTGCAATCTTGGCACTGTAAGTTTTTGTGGAGCCAAGAGCATTTGGGGTTCTTGCAGCCAATGATCTTGGAAGATGATGAATATTTTGGGATGAAAGATGTGATCTTTGACGTGGATGATGAGGAAGAGAAAGAGCAGTTCTTACAGTGATAGTGGGTGGTGCAGGGGAACCAGACAAAGCTACTGCCAGTGTCCATGATAAAAGACAAGGTTTGAGGTGGAGTGCCAAAACTGAGAGAAATGGAGTAGCCTCCATAGCTGTGGGAGAATATTGAGGTTGTGCTGCTGGTGGGGGTGGTTCGTGGATTTTTGAGGTGCTGTGCCCTGGCTAGGGAAGAGGAGACTAGGTTGTTCAGACGCTGGAATGGATCCTGAGATGGGTTTTGGGTTGTGTGGAAATGTAGTCCACGTCCACGGATCGTTGTTGATGTGATGGAAGGTAACATGGATAGTAAAGACAGGCAGTAGAACAATGAAGAAGTAACAAGAATCATGGCGTTTGATATTGTTTTCTCCGATTGCTTTAGGTGCTCAAAGAGGAACGGGTGATCTTCTTTTAATTTTGTTTCGTTAAGGGGAGGATATGGGCAGACCGTGAGGTAGCTGGTTAGAGTAATTGAAGTCTGTTGCTGTGCTAGTTCAAAACTTCGACAGCTGTCAACATGCATGTCTCTTGAGTGTTATAAAAATAGAGAAAATATATGGATATAAATAAAATTAAATTAAATGAAAAAATAATATTTAAAATATGTTTAGCACTAGTTTATAAGGATAAATATTTTTATGTAGATAATATCTCCATACAGCTACACATAAGTTATAATAATATAATAATTTTTTTTATTAATATATATTTTAAATAATAATATAATAAAAATAATATTAATTTAATTAATTTAACAAATTTTAATAAAAAAATAGAATAATGTATTTAGATAATTTTTTTTATATATTGCACTTTTTTTTTTCACTAATATATATTTTTAAAAAATAAGATAATAAAAATAATATTAATTTAATTAATATAATAAATTTTAATTAAAAAAATAAGGTAAAGTATTATTTTTTAGTGTTTAAGAAGAGGAAAAGAAAATTTTGAGCTAAGAGTTAATCAACTATGTATAATGAAGTGACGACATATTCTTTACATTGAGTTTAAATTTTGAATCATTTATTTATCTTAGAATTTTTTTTTATTTTGTACGTAATAAAATAAATTTTGGATTATAAATAAAATTTTTTATTTTTAACGTAACATATAAAATTTTTAAATTATATTTATTTATTTATTAGAACATTAAGCACCCAAGCAGGCAATCAATGCAGACTGGCATACGAAGATAAGCTCACAATTCCAGCTGTTTTAACAGAATTGAAATGGGTGGGAGTTAGCTTTGCATTCATTCGGCATAGTATCAGGTAACTCGGACTCGCCGCCCTGTAAGCTAAATGGATTTATGGTGCACTGTTTTGCACAGGAGAAGCGGTACCGTGCAACTTGTGCGGGCCTTCGAGACCATAAGACCTCTTCGGCTGTTCCTGCAAAAGCTCAAGACAAAGAAGGGCGTGGCCCTTACGTACCACGTGGGTTGTTGGCTTTCAGCAAAACGGGAGATAAGTGTCCTTTGCAGTGGTCGTTTTCTGCTCCCCCACCAGCACATGGGGCGGTGGCTCACCTCGTCCTTCTCTAGCAAATCGGGGATGCTTTAAACTTTGAAAAAAATAAAAATAAAATCAAAATAATAAATTTAAATAATATAATTAATTGTTATATTATATTATATTAATATTTAACATATAATAAAAATTAATTATATTAATTTAAATTTATCACTTTTAAATTCATCTAATACACCCCTAAACTTTGCAGAATGGTCTGGAGTGCTCCTAATTTTGTTCTCTTCACATTTATTCTAGACTTTATGGCTACCGAACGCGGCCGATTACTGTACGGCTAAGTAATTGCCACTGTTGGTTGACAAGACATCTTCGACTCCGGTGTCACGGGCGTAAGAATTTATCACGTGTTACCCGTGCGGCCTTGAGAAAACTTCCCAAGCAGCCTTCTCACACTCAACTCACAAGAACCCTTTTGGAGAGTAACTTTAGAAGGATATTTCACTTGAATAGTGAGTGTGTACAAATGAGGGGTAGGAGGTCCCCTTTTATACAAGTTTTGGACTAGCTACAACCGTTAGATCCCCCTTGATCTAATGGTGGATATTACATCCCTTCAACTTCCCACCTACCTACATTTATTACATTGTTCATTTCCAATGTATTCCTCTTTTCTAGAAGGTGTCTACATTCAACGTATTGTCACTCTCTAGGAGATGTCCAGGTTCAATGTATTGTTCATCCCTAGGAAAGGACCCGTGACATTCTCCCCCACCTAATCAGGCGACGCCCTCGTCGCTTCTTCCGCATGATAGGTGTCAATCTCCTTCTTGAACTGCCAAAGTGCTTCGGCAGGTTCCCAACTGGCTTCACTCTCTGGAAGGCCCCTCCATCGGATGAAGTATTCACGCCTTGGCGTGCAATACCGCTTTCGTATGACTCGATCTGCCACTATGGATTCCACTTCCCGGTCATATGAAGTTTTTGCTCCAAGTGGTGCTCGCTGGGACTCCCCTCGATTTGGATCCTCCTTGTCTTCATGGTAAGGTTTCAACATACTCACATGGAAAACAGGGTGTACCTTTAATTTTGGTGGCAGCTCCAGCTTGTATGCGACCTTCCCGACCCGTTGTATCACTCGAAAGGGCCCTTCGTAACGACGAATTAGACCCTTGTGCACATCCTTGTACCGAAGAATGGCGTGTAGTTTGGCTAACGCCAAGTCCCCGACTTGGAACTCCACATGTCGTCGTTTTTTGTCGGCCCACTTCTTCATGCGTTTGGAGGCTTTACGAAGACACGCCCTGGCCAAGTCTGCTTGCTCCTGCCAATCCTTGGCAAACTTGTATGCAGGTGGGCTATTCCCCTGATAGCCCGATGCAACCGCACTTGGAGTTTGTGGTTGTTGGCCATTCACGATCTCGAATGGACTTTGGTCGGTAGACTCACTCCGCTGCAAGTTGAAGGAGAATTGGGCTACGTCAATCAACTTCGCCCAATTTGTTTGCGTTGTGCTCACATAGTGTAGAAGATAAATCTCCAAGAGTGCATTGACCCGCTCGGTTTGACCATCAGTTTGGGGGTGTAAGCTCGTAGAGAGATTTAACTCCGACCCTAACAACTTGAACAATTCAGACCAGAACCGCCCTGTGAATCGAGGATCACGATCGCTCACAATCGTTCGTGGGACTCCCCAGTACTTTACTACGTGCTTCATGAATAACTTAGCTGCCTCCTCTGCTGGGCAATCCTTTGTTGCTGGCACAAATGTTGCATACTTGGAGAATCGATCCACCACGACCATGAGAGTCCGACATCCTTCGGACTTAGGCAAGTTTACAATGAAGTCCATGGAAACACTCTCCCATGGACGAGTTGGGATGGGAAGTGGCTCTAGCAGTCCTGGCGATGAACGCTGTTCAATCTTGTCTTGTTGGCAAATAAGACAGGTCTTTACGTAGGCTTCAACGTCATCTCGCATCTGAGGCCAGTAGTATTGATCTTCGACAAGGGCTAAGGTGCGGTGGATCCCCGGATGACCTGCCCACTTCGAATCATGGCACTCACGCAACACCTCTTTCCTCAACTTTCCGTGGAGTGGCACATATAGTCGTCGCCCTTTTGTGTGTAGAAGATCGTCCTCATACCAAAACTGTCGGGTTCTGCCGTCTTGTGCATTTCCAATGAGGGCTTGAGCCTTTTGATCATGTTTGAGCCCTTCCCTGATGCGGTCGATCCATGGACAGTTAGGTCGACTTATGGTGTTTGCCATCTCCATCCTTCGACTAAGAGCGTCAGCTACGGAGTTAGCCTTCCCTGGCTTGTACTCCATCATATAGTCGAACTCTGCTAGGAAATCCTGCCATCTAGCTTGCTTCGGACTCAGCTTCTTCTGGGTCTGAAAATAACTTGTGGCCACGTTGTCTGTTCTTACAACGAACTTCGACCCCAGGAGATAATGCCTCCACGTCCTTAGGCAATGCACCACTGCAGTCATCTCCTTCTCCTGAACCGTATACCGTCGCTCGGTATCGTTCAACTTTCGTGACTCATATGCCACTGGATGTCCTTCCTGCATAAGAACACCACCAATGGCAAAATCTGATGCGTCAGTTTCTAACTCAAAAGGCTTGGTGTGATCGGGCAACACCAGCACCGGCTCCTCGGTCATGGCTTGCTTTAATCGATCAAACGCCTTCTGGCATTGATCCGTCCATTCCCATGGTTTCTCCTTTTTCAGCATGTCCGTGAGTGGTACAGTGATGTTTGAGTAGTTCCGAACAAAACGCCGGTAGTAGTTGGTGAGACCAAGGAATGATCTCAATTCCATTACTTTCGTCGGTGGCTCCCATTCAACAATGGCTCGGATCTTTGCTGCTTCCATTTGTACTTGTCCTCCCCCGACAATGTGCCCCAAAAACGGTACCTCCTTTTGGGCAAAGGCACATTTCTCGCGCTTGACGTACAAGTCATTCTCGCGCAGGACTTCGAAAACCTGTCTAAGGTGCTCGATATGCTCCTCGAGCGTCCGGCTGTACACCACAATGTCATCAAGGTAAACCACTACAAACCGATCGAGGAACGGGTGTAATACCTTGTTCATAAGAGTGCAAAATGTGGCTGGAGCATTGGTTAGGCCGAATGGCATGACGAGGAACTCGTATGAACCATAACGAGTCACACAGGTTGTCTTTGGCTCGTCCCCTTCAGCAATCCGAACTTAATAGTAACCCGAACGTAGATCAAGCTTGGTGAACCACTGTGCACCTCCAAGTCGATCAAAGAGATCTGCAATGAGTGGAATCGGGTACTTGTTCTTGATTGTTAATTTGTTCAATGCCCGGTAATCTATGCACATCCGGAGTGACCCATCATGCTTCTTCTGGAAGAGGACAGGTGCACCGAACGGAGCCTTAGATGGTCGAATGTACCCCGCATTGAGCAACTCCTTCAACTGTTTCCTCAATTCTTCCAATTCGGGGGGCGCCATGCGATATGGGGCCATGGCAAGCGGTCGAGCGTCAGGTACCAGCTCGATCTGGTGATCCACTTCTCTACGAGGTGGAAGCTTTTTGGGCAACTCAGGAGGCATCACGTCCATGAACGAATCGAGGACTTGGCTTACTTCTGTTGGGACTTCACTCCTTTCGCTTTTGTTGTCCTCAGTTTTTAAAGTTGCTAGGATGGTCACCTCACCCTTCTTTGCTCCTTTGTTGAGTTGTATTGCCGAAATCATCTTCCGATCACGGTCTAACTTACGATGGACTGGAATCACGCACTGGCACCGTTTGTCCAGCACACAGAGACACTCGGCAAAGGGCAATATTACCGCATGGATCCTGTCCAGAAATTTCAACCCAATGACAAAGTCATAATCATCAAGAGGAATTACCTCAAGGGTCTCCTGGCTTCTCCATTGCCCAATTTGTAATTCCACGTCCCTAGCGACCCCAACGGTAGGGATTTCCTGGGAGTTAACAGTCTTAAGCCACCCAGCTCCTTTCTCAACCCGAAGGTTAAGTCTCTTAGCAGCTTCTTCCGATATGAAAAGGTCGGACGCCCCAGTATCCACAAGCGCACTCATTGTGGTTTCTCCGATCTTTACATCTGCAAACATAAGTCCCCTTGGCTCCTTCGCCTTCTTGGACTTGATTGAACTGAGGATCCGCAGTGAACCTAATCGTGCCTCCTCTTCTGGCTCATCTTCTTTGCAGAGGGCAACCAACTTTGCCTTGTTCGGGCAATCTCGTGCCATATGTGGACCATCACAAAAATAACACTTGTAAGTACGTACCTTCTTGTAACTACTGTTAGATTCTGCATGAGTCTTTGCAGGGTCAGCCTGCGGTCTACCTCCATTTGGGCGATTGAATCTACCCCGATCTCCCCCACCATTGGCCTTATCCTTTGGACGGGAGTCTGACTGGGAAGTAGAAGGTGTCTTGTACTCCACAAGAGATTCGGCCACCGTAATTGCTGTTGTAAGGTCTCCCACTTGGAACCGCTTCAGTTCCTGTTTGGTCCACGGCTTGAGACCACTCATGAACTGGTGGAATGCCTCCATCTCATTCATTGAAGGGATTTGGAGCAGCAACTCCGAAAATCGCTTCACATAGTCACGTACTGCACCCTTTTGCGCAAGGTGTTTCAGCTCGTCGCGTGCTTCCTCCTCCGCATATGCGGGATAGTAGTTCCGTCGGAATTCTTCAACAAACCTGTCCCAAGTCGTGATAGGATTTCCACACCTATCGTCCGACCGACGACGCCACCATAACAAAGCATTATCAGCTAAATATAGAGATGCGGTATTTACCCGTAATTGGCTGTCGTTGATTCCCATGACTTGGAAATAACGTTCCATATACCATAGAAAGTTGTCCATATCCTTAGCCACCCGAGATCCCATGAACTCTTTTGGCTTTGGTGCGTCGGTACGTGGTGCTTGCACGGTGATCACCCCGTTCACGCGTGCTGCCTCCGATTCTGCGAGCTTTCCCTTAAGCTCTGCAATCTCCGCGCGCATAGCCGCCATCATGGTCTCCAAGGACTCATCCCGCTGATGGAGTTCTGCCCTTAAGGTCCCCAGCAACTCTCCTCGAAGTTCTCCCATGCCGACTTTGAGCTCCTGCATCTCGGCCATGAGCTCCTCCCTTTCGACATCTCCACTTTCGACGGACTGGGTCAGGTCATCAACCGAACCTTGGACATCAGTGACGAACGATTCAATCTTCGTCATACGATGTGTCAGGTCCCCTACTGGATCCCTCGAACTCGAAACAGCACGATTCTTCTTTCCCTTGGCAGCACCTTTGTCGGCCTTCCTCCCACGATCATCGTGGTCATCACCCATGATGAGCGCATCGTCAGAACGTGGGTCTGCCATAGCGTTTAGAATGAACCTGCTCTGATACCAACTGTCACGGGCGTAAGAATTTATCACGTGTTACCCGTGCGGCCTTGAGAAAACTTCCCAAGCAGCCTTCTCACACTCAACTCACAAGAACCCTTTTGGAGAGTAACTTTAGAAGGATATTTCACTTGAATAGTGAGTGTGTACAAATGAGGGGTAGGAGGTCCCCTTTTATACAAGTTTTGGACTAGCTACAACCGTTAGATCCCCCCTTAATTTAATAGTGGATATTACATCCCTTCAACTTCCCACCTACCTACATTTATTACAT
This sequence comes from Rhizophora apiculata, assembly GCA_037832385.1. Classification (NCBI taxonomy): domain Eukaryota; kingdom Viridiplantae; phylum Streptophyta; class Magnoliopsida; order Malpighiales; family Rhizophoraceae; genus Rhizophora; species Rhizophora apiculata. The sequence goes on from CM075440.1 coordinate 3,410,858, forward strand.
TGTTCATTTCCAATATATTCCTCTTTTCTAGAAGGTGTCTACATTCAACGTATTATCACTCTCTAGGAGATGTCCAGGTTCAATGTATTGTTCATCCCTAGGAAAGGACCCGTGACACCGGCATGTGACTTGAATCTTTTGCCGACCCCTTTTTTTTTTTTTTTTCCATTTTCTTTATCATCAATTTTTGCCAACCTAATTCAGTGAAGTTTGGGGAGGACGAAAGATAAATTGATAAGTCGTAATCAAAACGGCATCTCCTGATACGTGTTATTTGTAAAAAATATTATATTAATAAATGAAACTCAAGAAAATTTAGACTGCAAAATAAAAATATAAAGGTAACATAATATATTAATTGTAGTTTTAATAATGTTTAAAGAGAGACAAGACATTATTATACCATGTGATTATAGAAATATAGAAAAGAATGTTTTTTGATGTAATAACAGATGTGTCGTTAGAAGTTAATGCAATAAAAAATTTTTCACTAAATTGAAGGATAAATTTTATTAAACATTAGGTCAATGATTTTAGATTGTCAAAAAAAAATTTTAAAAATTAGAATACTTAGAAACCTGTGTAGCCACTTTATGAAGTAAAGTGACCATATTTAAATGAATAATAGGAGGAGAAGAAGAGAAGTGACGAAATTGAGGAAGTAACATTTGTATACGAACAAATACTCGAATTAAGAAAAAAGGACTAAATTTAAGAGGATGAAAGGAGAAGAACAAGAAAACCTAAAATTAACTTAAAAATTTTTAAAAATTTTATTTTGTACAATTTTTATGGTATAAGTACTCTCGGACCAATTTTTTAGTTAATTAAGATTAAAGGTAGCATTTCTCCACGTTGACCAAGTGCAACATGTTTTGGGATGCAGTCTGCATTCACGGGAAAAATCATGAAACCCCGAGTACCAACCCTTGTTAGGATATAGACTTTATTTATTTATTTATTTTTGGGTTTAATTGGAACCAATTGACACTGGAATTCAAGATCTTTAATTTTGAGTATGACTCTAATGGAATATAGACAGTATAGACTTTGTTGACTGTGTTCTGTGGTATGAAATTGGCTTAGTAGGCAATAAGACGACCTTCACATGGCTTAGTGCTGCCGAGCACATGGTAAATGAAAGCTGGCGAAGAAGTTCGTACATATAACAATTCTCACAAGGCAGAAGTCAGGATATACTAATGGTTTCCCTTAATAACCTCAGAATTTAAAATTTAACATTTTCATGATATCAGTGTTACGACTAAAGAAATTACATCTTTACCTAACACGAGCAGTCCAATGTGCTGAAGGAATTTTGAATCTAAAAGGGGTCACCAATTGATTCCCTAGCGGGTTATGCATCTCTTCTCCATTATTTACCGGATGAATGTAGGGTAGGGTTAGGGGAATCGAGTTTGGCTCTTCATTACGGCTTCGAAAGAATTTTCTTACCAATTACCTCATTGAATGGTTACACTGAGAATCAAAGTTTGGTTAAAATCGTGGCGATCCATTTATCAATTAGCAAGCCTAGAACTAAGAACTGTTCTGGATAAATACAACCCCAATAAATGAACAAGCTAGAAGTTGACTTCTCTTGCAGAACATTTCGTAATTAAAGCCACTGCACGTTGCTAACAATTCATACGCGGTTACATGCACATTAGAATATTGATGCATGGCCAAAACCAGAATGATCAAACCAAATGGCCCTTGACTTGTTTGTGCCTGCGTTTAATGTCACAATGGACAAAGAATTTATCAACCACTATTAAATCAGAGTTTCGAGACTCCTCGTCAATTTAAACTAATTAACACACCATACCAGGCTCTGATTCTAGTCTAGAGAATGTAAATTGTGTCGCCAGTGTACTGTTGTAATGGAACGGGATCCAAAATATATGCTGATAGAGAGTCTATTTAAAACAATTTCTTTTCGATAATTTCGGTTGCATTGAAGAGTCATCACCATGATGAATTTTATCGCGGCTTCATTGTTAATTGTAATTATGCATTAATAGACTAAAACTATAAAATTAATAATAATAATACAACAAGTGAACTTATATTTAAACACATTAGATTAATTACACGCATATCACTATCATCTGTCCAAAAGTAATCCAACTAAATGTAAAAAAATAATTTAAGACCCACCTTGACGGACGATTAAAAAACAAAAAAAAAAAACTCATCTTGACGCACAACTTCAAGTAGAATAATAAAAAGTTAGTCAATTAATTAAGTCTCTAAATAGGAAAATGAAAGCAATTAAGAAGAAATCTATCTTGCACACTTCTGTGGATGAATGTTAGATCTGAACAGAAAACAAATAAACTCGAAGAGAGCTTCCAACCTCCGTCATATTTAAGGGCCAAGTCAACCAGTCTTTTTTCTTAATCTTTCACCAAGTCCTCTAGTATAGAACAAGAAATTGCTGTCATACGGCAGAAAGATGAAATTGGAATAGCAGGAATCAAACTATAGATTATAGAAATCAAATGGCAACATTTTTTGAAACACAATCGAGAGATATTGAAACACAATTTTAAACTTGTACATCAGCAAAATCTCATACGTACGGAGAAACAAGACATGCGTGGCTTTATTAAGAAGGAGCTAAGAAATGTAAAAGGAAGAAAATGACAGCCAGCTAATGCAGTTGCTTAAACATCCACATAGCAGTCCCTCACAAGCGGATACTTGACCAGCAGCTGAAGAGGGCCGCCATTAGACCCCCCACCGGATGTAATATACGCCGGACACCTAACGTTCAGATGATAATTTCCGGACACCCATGTGCCAAACTTCCATTTCAGCCGCCCAGAGACCTGGATTTCCACCAGTACCAGCCCTGCCTTCAGGTCTTCGCACAGGGCAGAAACTAGATGTGGAGACACTGGCACGCCATCGCCATGCAAGAATGGAGACCAAACGCTAATGTCCTTTCGATCCAGGAGGGTCGCCGGAGGCAGCTCGGTAGCCAACGTTATCTGTTGGTGGCGATAGGAGGCGTATATATCTATATTGGTATAGTATATGCCGACCCTGCTGTTGGGGTTCCTGGTGGATATGGTGATTTGCATGGCCGTAGTAAGGGACTTCGGCTGTGAAAGATCGAAGGCGTAGAGAGTGGTTTCCTGGAGGATGAACTGAGGACTTGAGGGTCGTAGAATCAGCCATGCGGTTAAGATCCCTGTGCCCACCGTGACAACCAAAGCCACAATTCCGATGAATATCCTGCGGTAGAGCTTTTTCTTCTCATCATGCTTACTACAAGTCGTCGCACAAGGCTTCGCACACATGGCTGCAAATTAAGCTTGGGGCCTTCAAGGATCCTCTGAATGCTAAATTGACGGTGATACGCACAAGAAAGGTCCAATAATTATGGCGAATATATAAGAAAGTAAGATTGATCAACAGGGTGTGTGGTCACATATGTTGGGCTAAGCACGCCACTTTTGACTCGATCAAGGCTACCCCCCAGTGCATGACGATCGCGATTGAGGTAGCCCTGCCTTTGTCAACAAGTACGAGGTTTTTGTGTAATTAGGGGCAGATCCGGAAATCAATGTCAGTCGGGGCAGGGCGGCTTTGGCTTAGAACTTAACAGTCACATGTGCGGTTACATCTGCAATTCAGTCAGTTCCTAGCCATGGACCAGGAGATTAATTACTTTGTAAATGGTTACTCTTGTTATATAGCTAAAACTTTATATTTATATTGTTTGAATGTTTCTCAATTATTATTGTAATTATTATTACGTGACATTCTGATATTAATAAAATTATAAGTGTTCTTAGTTAATAGTAGTATCAGAATTAATTAAACTTGAATATATGAGACTACTTACTTGTTTAACGCGTACCAATCTAATGGAGCTTACTAAGAGAGAGCAATTGGTCACAATTTACACAATCAATTTACTTTTCACTGGCGAAGGTCATTTATCCTACCCCTTGACAACATTTCAGTTTCTAAAAAAAATAAAGTAAATAGAAGATTGTTCTTGACATGTGTTAAAAATTTATAAATAAAAAACTCCCAAAAATTTAATCCGCGCCAGAGTGTATTTTGTCTTTGCACATGGAAGGAACACCAATCATTTTATTAAAAAATTGATTAGGTCGAGGATGAAGTTTAAAGTCAAGAATCTATTCCGCAGGGGCTAAAGTCATTCATCCTACCCCTGGACAGCTTTTTAGTTTCTGTACACCGCACAACAATAAAGTAGAGTAAAATAGAAGATTGTTCTTGACGTATGTTAAAAATTTATCAATAAACAACTCCCAAAAATTTAATCTTCGCCAGATTGTCTTTTGTCTTAGCACATGGAAGAATCAACAGTTATTTTAGTCCGAATTTTGATTAGGTGGAGGATGAGTTTTCAAAAGAAAAGTGAGGTAGAGAAATTGAATAATGTCATGATGAGATCGTCATGAGTTAAATCGGAGAGTCGTCGCCATAAATCAATTGAAATCCAGTTAAATCTTGTCCTTCACCGAACTTTTGATCAACCCGTATGTGCGAGCATATGTATGTGTTTATTTATGCGAGATTGTATAATTTTCACTCATAATAGGCAGTCGTGGAAAACGAACAACATTTAATTTGACCATAGTTATAGTTCGCTTTTCTTTTCTTTGGCATGTGTGCGTGTGTGTGTCTCCATAAAAAAAGAAAAAATGAAAACATACATATATATGTATGTATGTATGTATATTACACTCAAGAGAGTATAATGTTAATTTCAGATCTAGTTGTGATCGAGAGATTCTTAATTCCTTAGGATGGAGATTAATTAATTTGTTAATTTCTAAAAATATACAGCTTCATAATCAGTCTACCATCTACTAAATTTTTTAATCCAAGAAATTCCAATTCTTCATGGTATCAATTACAATCAAAACGACATTAACTAATTAATTAACTAATTAATTAATATGAGTATAAGGTAAATTTTGATTCAATTAATTATTGTCTGTTGCATTAGCTTGATCATATTATTCATTGATTTTTACTACGTATTCTATCATTGAGCTATTTATATAAGGTGAAATTTGTGGGAAAATGATGGTTTAGATTGATATGGAAACTACTCTGATCATGTTGCATGAATTACCTGAGGTGGAAGTTTAATGGTTACTCGGTGCACTTTTCCCCTTTATTGATTTGAGTTTGATTCCCTTTGATGATGTAATAAATAGGGATTTAGATGGAGAGTGCAGTGTCGGGTTTCAAACTTATTAATGCTTAACCTAAATGTGAAAAAAAAAAAAAATCTACTTGGATCCTCTTTATAAGGGATGTTAAATGAGGATGTAAATAAATCATCCTACATCTCAGCCTACATATTTAATAACTAACATTTTTGAGATTTTTTTTTTAAAGGATAAAAAGAAATTTAGGTTTAAGAAAATCAAAAAGTGAGATAGCCATCAGTTACAAGGGCATTGATCCATGTTGTGTGGATCCAAACTCTCCCTACTTGGTTTGGAGGATAACTTAAGAGGACTAAATTAGATATATTGGGTTGTATTGATTAACTCATATTAAATATTAGTTTTTAAGAGAAATGATAAAATAATTAAAAAAATAAAGTAATATAATTAATTAAAAATAAAAAAATTTAAAGAAGAAAGCTTGTATACAAAAATTTATAATAATTTAGTTTAAATTAAGAATTTACATTTATTTTCAAGATTTTTTTTTTGTTAAGAATTTAACTTCATTAACTTTTTTTTTATTACAAGTAAAAAATAACCTTTTATACTAACTTATATTGATCATTATCGTAATAAAACTTTAATAAAAACTTAACAATTTTTAAATACTTAAAAACTTATTTTTTTTAATTTTTTTTTATAAAATACTTTCACTCTCTTATCAAACTTAACTTTTTCTTAAAACTTTTATTTTTAATATTTTATTTCTTGTCTTTTCTTTAATTTTTCATACTAAATATAATTCAAAACAATCAAGGTTATCTATAACAAAGTTTTATAAGTCATTTATGGATAAAAATGAAAAAATAAAAAATAATAGTTAGACATTAATCTCTCTTCATAAAGAGAATTGATTTTAAAATAAAAAAAAAAACTTATACTTTATAATACTAGTTGAATATATTACTTGAATTAGTCGACTGATTTATAATTTTTTTAACTTTTTTAACTTTTACACTTTTAACTTTTAATTTTGTTAATTAATCACAAATATGATCTAATTGATCATCCCACGTTCTCTTTAATTTTTATCACTTTGAAATATTCGACTCTTTAGTTACCTTTTGTTGACCATAATCATTAGTCAAATTGACTAATCAAAATTTTTTATATTTTTTTTTTTCACAATTTAAAATTTTTTTTAGTTTTTAATCTATTAATTCTAAATTTTCATCAATTTAAATTTTTATAATTATATTTTTCATTAAAATGTTTAAAATCTTATGCAATACTTTTTTTAAAATAAAAAATTGACATAATATAAAATTTTTACATAATTATTAATTTAATTAAAATTTAAAATTTTCAAATTTTGTCATAAAAAGTATAAATGAAATGATATTTTTTTTAAATAAAATTTATATGCTTATCTACTAAAACAATAAAGATAAATAAAAGTGATAATTTTTTAAATAAAATTCATATGTCTATATATTAAAAAAATAAAAATAAATAAATATTAGACAAATGTGTAAAATACATCAAAATATTCAAAAATAAAGTATAATATATGATAATCTCAACCAACTCAGCACTCCCCTCAAATGTATCATTCTAGCATAAGCCAGAGACTAAAATTTATGTTTTCTGTTCTAACACTTATATTCCTCCAAAATCAAAACCTACTTAAAATCTTAAATTATGAAATGAATGTTTTGTGCTACTACTTGCTATTCACCAATCCCACAAAGGATATGGTAGTATATATATATATATATATATTTTGGAGGGAAGAGTGAAATTACATTTAATCAGATAAACAACGTGCATCACGATTACAAAAAGAGAAGACTTATCCCGATGCCACGTATCCTCCCCAGTACAAGATAAAGCAAATTCGGGTAGAACATGGGCTATCACATTCAGAATTCAAAGCCGACTGCAATAGCTTTGGTTTCCTCGACAAGTTGACCCACTGTGGATCCAATAATAGGTGAAGACGAAATGATCTGGGCTGCTATTAAACAATTTGTTTCCACATAGGTCTCTTGCAGATGCATTTCAGGAGCTTTCAAAACAACCAAACGAATGGCCAAGAGCTCAAATATCTTACGGGAGAAAGAGCCCGTCAAACATTTGGTGTACACGAATATTGGTTCCCCTCTACTGTCTCTAAAAATCCAACTGAGGCCTCCTTTATCTTCACCCTTTGATGCATCAATATTAATCTTAATTTGGTTTGCTGCAGGTGCCTGTCAATTTGCTAGTAATCTACTCGTCAAGCTGGCTCATATGTTTCCCTTTAGAAGTCCCTGCATAGAACTGTAGCCCTTTGTATCATATCACCAGGGAGGAGATCTTCACCTTTTATGACTTCCAAGTTTCTAGCTTTCCAAATTGACCAAGCAAGCATTGCTGCCAATTCTGAAGCCTGTTCCTTTCCCTTAGCCATAATGGATTCAAACCAACCCAGAAAGATTACTTGCGTTTCGTCTCTAACTCAGAGGCTTAAAAGACTAAGAAACCGTATGGTGGAGGCTCTCGGACAAGAAATCAAAGCGTGATTAATGGTTTCCATTGCCTTAGCACATAAAGTATAGATAGCATCCAAATGCATTCCTTTTTAAACCAATATATCATTCGTAGGTAGAAAACTTCTACAAGCTCGCCATAAGAAATGCCTCACTTTGCCATCGACCTCCAACAATTCGAGGCACAGGATGAACCATCACCAGAAGAACCTGAAGTAGATGCTGCCATTGTTCTGGTGCGGGGCAATTTGTAAGCGCTTTTGATCCTGTATTTGCCACTATTGTCATAATCCCATAATAGCGTATCATCAATATTGCGGCAACTCAACAATATTGAAGGGATATGGGCATGGTCAGATGGTAAGAAAGATTAAGTGAGTAGCCCCTCCTTTCCTCCACCTAGTATCTTAATCAATAAGACATGAGACCCATTTTGAATCCAAAGGGACCCAAGGTGACAATACTCAAAAACCATTTTGATACGGAAGCCAAAGATCACTCCAAATGTTGATGCTGTTGCCGTTTCTTATTAGCCATCTGACACCCTTTTGTGGTATAAAGATCACAATTTCAGGATACTACGCCATGTAAAGCTCAGATTAAAACCAAGCTTTGCCTTCAGAAAGGAGCAATTTGGAGAATAGCGAGTTTTTAAAGATTCGGGACATTAAAAAATTTTCATTGTCCAGCATGCGTCAGGCTTGTTTACCCAATATGGCGAGTTTGAAATCATTCAAATCCCTAAAAGCCAGGCCCCCACCAAACTTAGCCAATGATAATCCCTCCCACGACACCTAGTGGATCTTGTGACCCTCGTTATCACTACCCACCAAAATTTATTTGCTAGGTGAGTCAACTCCTAGTTGAAGTTATGGGGGAGCAGGAAACAGCTCATAGCATAATACATGGGAATGGCTTGAAGCATAGCCTTGAGAAGAATTTTTTTTGACTGGCTTCGATCAAAAGGCTTCCTTCCAATCACCTTCTTTCTTTTCTTTTTTTTTTTTTTTTTTTTGAATTCTGTCTATAATCAATGTAAAAATTTTCCTCTTGGAATTGCTAATAAGAATCAGTAAAGCAAGGTATTTTTGAGTGCTCCGTATTGTCGTAATTCCCAAGCAATCTTGAATTGTCATTTTTATATCGTTGCGTACGTTGCGGCTGAAAAAGAGCTCCACCTTTTCCAAACTAATTTTCTATCTCGATACTTTTCCCATATTGAGAAAGGATGCGTTTGAGCCCCTGACACTTTTGATATAGAAGTTGCGGTGAACATGAGGCTGTCGTCTTTTAAATAATAATAATAATAATATGAGTACGCAGATCGTGAAGGCTATCTTGGGCAGTCGCGATCTTCTGAAGTCATGTCAGCCCTTTGCGGACACATAAAAAGAGTACGGCGATAATGGGTTACCTTGAGATAGACTCTTGGAAGGAAACAAGGACTCTCTCGCTATCAAGTTGACAACCAGGGTTATTACACATCTTCTCACAAAATTGACCCAATTAGCAGCAAATCCCAATCTAGTCATGATTGCTTTCTAGAAGCCTCATTCGACGCAATCATAGACTTTGTTTATGTCCAATTTTAGTACTATATGTCTTTTATTGTCATTATATTTATGTTTTATGTGATGGGAGACTTAAAAAGACGACGAGGACATTATTAGTGATGAAGCAGCTTGGATCAAATGTACTTTGAGACTCTGAAATAATATGTGAGAGAAACCCCTCCAGCCTAGTAGCAATTTCCTTTGTAATAATTTTGAGAATGACGTTTGTAAAGGCTAGTAGGCCAAAAGTGATTACAATAAGCTGGCATAGCAACCTTCGTGTTTAAGACCATTTTTGTGTGCTATGGGGAGCTTGGATCACCTCTGTGGTTTAGGACGCTCGGAGAGCTTTTTGTGCTTGAACAGGATCCATAGAATGTCGCCATTATGCTGTTTCACTTTTGTCCCCTTGACTAAAGGATTCCAAGCATCAAACTGTGCTCGGAAGCATAAATACCTTCCATGGTGGCCAAAATTAGTTTTGTCAACAGTCAAACGGGTGAGCCCAAAAGCAGAAACAATCGAGGAAAAGTTTGTATAAGATTTAAATTAATAATATATTTGTAGAGTTAATATTATATTTTAATTTAAAATTTTAAAATATTAAATTTACATATCTTCTTTATTTATTTATTTCTTTTTTAATATAAAATTCTTCCTATTTTCAACTAATATATATTTTTTAAATATATAACTCACATATTCACACTAAAGATTTTAATTATTTACTTTTTTTTTTCTTTTTTTTAATGAAAAAATTTCTCTTTTCAAAATAAAATTATCTTGATTATACAACCTACATATTTATACTCAAAATTTCAACAGTCATTGAAGGATCCACCCAATTCCTAGGGCGACAACCGTAGACCTTTTCATTGTATTGGGGGAAGATCGTAAGTTGTGATCCAAAAGGGGTGCAGAAAAGATTTACCATTGTGGGTTGCTCATGCCCTATAATCTCTTTCAATAATAAGATATGTTTGTCAAAAGTTAATGGGGGCATTGTTAAGAATATATTGCCTATTAACTGCACTTGAGAAGAAGAAGCTAAACAAGTTGTTGTCCAGCACTTTAGCCTCTAAAGTTCTTAGTTTTCATGTCGGTCACGAGACAATCCGGGAGGGGATGAGTTGAGTTATACCCAATGAAATAAAAAAAAAAAAAAAAAAGGAGGAGAGATTTAATTATGACTTTGTTACATAGACTCGTCAAATATGAATGAGGTGACAATATTATAATTATATATATATATATATATATATATATATATATATATATATATATATTTGTCGATTGCGCATTCTTTTTGCCTCTTTAAAATTACAGGGAGGTAACGGGCAAAACGCATTTAATCCATAACAATCTGGAATTGAAGTCTGTTATCCATGGGCGCATGAGTGGTCTGGGAAAATAAGTGGGAGTTATGGTACAGAACCCTTGTCGAGCATGGCCCGGTGGTTGGGCCCTACTGAATATTAATTTCACTTCTCTAAACAAAATGCCCGCATGCTATTTTTCATAGAAATACCTGAATAATTGAGACGAAAACCAAAAATTTTAGGGAAACAAATCAGTCAATCAAGGTTTTTCATCATAGATTCCATACTAACAACAAATTGAATCTTGATTGCCATGATTATACAATCCCCTCACTGATGTTCCCCTTAAAATAAAAATAATAAAAAAAATTTATAGTAGAGTTTAATGTTGGGTTTTAGATTCGATATACTGGAGGGAACATCTAAGCAGTGTGTGTAGAACTTTTGTTCCCTCTCCAGTCAAGCAATTAGCACCATTTTTGGCTCACCTTAGTGCTGAATTTTCTATACCTTAATCTTGATACCTTGAATTATGCACTTGTCACCTTAGTCAAGCAATGGCAATAACAAGGACTTCTTGTCACTCGCACAAAATATGCACTTGATCTCCATTTACATTAGGAGTACCCTCGGAGTTGGTACTACCCTTCAACCTGGTCCTTTTTAATTTGCTGCTGCATTCTCTTGCGTTTTGATTGGGCCCGCTGCTCTGGGATCTACTACAGGCTTTTGCACATTCTAATGTCCTAAACTTTTGCCTTGGGAATCCAAAATCAATCCACTGTCCCTGAAAAGCTATGACCATTCCAGACTCTTGTGGGTTTCAAGGTGGTGATAATGGAATGGATTAATATCGTCATGGCATTAAACATGCAGAGGTCGTCACTGTCTTTATAATGATGCTGTATCATATTGACTTCTTCTTCTTTTGTGCCTTGCGAAAAGCTTGAAGTACGAGCGAGTCATATAAACAATCTATTTGTAAGAATAGGGGACAAGGCTACGTCTCTTTTTCTCTTCTGATAAACTCATTTATTGGCTAAATATTACACGACTATTCTAACATTAAATGCCATACACAGTCCTGGATTAAGGTCAAGCCATCACAAACAAAACATCTCTTAGCTTTTCATTAAGAGGGCGGGCATTTGTCTTTATGGTTGATTAAGATGTTCCACTTTAATTCAAAGTTTCAACTTTTCTCCGAGAATTTTTTCTTTATGAAAAATAAAAATTACTAAACCTAGAGCAGTTGATCTATACACCTTGTGTCAAGAAAAGAGGCATGAATTCGAATCTTGTCTCCTTTATTCCCTCTCCTATATATATATATATATATATAAAAGCTATTCGACCCTCCTTGAAACCAATGAAAAAAATAAAAAAAACCTACTTATAAAAGCAAAACATGATAACTGAAAAACGGGGTTCCCCAGCTATTTATGGAATAGATGAACACACTCGCTTGGTCCATCAAGCATCATCCCTTCTGCCGTATATTGCCACATGCAGCAGTCATAGTGTCAGAGTACAAAGCAACGTGACAAAATCGCTGCACTCCAAGTCTCTGTCCCCCCGCATTGGCGTTCACGGTAGACTTTGATATGCTAAGCGAGGAAGCAACAATTCTACCGCTTAATTTCTTCATCCATGAGTCTGCATCTTCTACCTATATTCAAGAACTTAAACAACAAAGTAATTAGAGAACGAAATAAATAAACATGTTGGTTAACAATAGGTTAACATAACAGATATATTCCCCACGTTTATAACAAATATGGCTTGGAAAAAAGGGAGTTTGATCTATATTAGGAGTTCTAATTTCAATTGTTCTAGCAGACTTCTTCCCCTTAAAAAAAACTCTTTTCATAAATAAATAAATATGTTAGATTTGCAAATAACGATAAGCCTTTTTGATAATTGACACGCATTTCAATTTAATTCAATGTCAGATTATTCGGGTGGGGTGAATATGATAATTGACAATTCAAAGTTTGTGGCATATGTTGTGGGTAGGCCCATGAATACTCTGAGCAGAAAATGTTAGCCTAATCCCCATGTTAAGCATGGCCTGTGTAGTTGGGCCCCCATTTTATACGGAATTGCCGTGCTTACAAACGGCAGACCTAGGATGCAATTTTTCATAGAAGAACACTTGGATAAATGAAATGAAATAAATTTTTGGATGCAAACTAGTCAATGGAAGTTTCATCCATAAATTCCATATACGCATTAACACAAATTGAATTTTGACTAAGATAATAACTCAAGTGAAACTTCGTCTTAATGATATGAGGAAGGAAACAGCCAAGCAATGTCGCTGGGAGCAAGCTTGTGCCACGGAAAGGGTCATATGACGAGGGCCACCTTGACCCACGAAACGATCCATTTCCTTCTCATTTCCCCAAAACTTGAAAAGAATGGAACCATATCAAAAAGGGGAAAGGAAAATCCTACGATGTCAACCATTTCTGTTGTCACTTTATTTCGGACAAATTGGACTTATTTTTGCCTTTTGTTCAAAGGGGGTTGGTAACGTTAATTCCTCTCTCTCTCTCTCTCTCTCTCTAGATCATTTCAGTATTTGTGTACAACTCGGTCAAAAAAAAAGCTTTTGGATTGAAGATGAATAAGACTGAAATTTTAATTATCATTTCAGAGAAGTCATTTTCTGCAGAATGCAATCTGATTGTAATCAGATTCATGAAGAAAATGGTCAACATTTAATAGGCCCTGCCATGCATTATTGTCAATTTCTAAAGTTTGCATGGTAGAATATAGATCCATGCGAATGATGAAATATCAGAGTGTTTGCTTTATATTTGAATGTCTTGCTGTTTCATTGTAAAAGGCAATGTTTTCTGATTAAGAAAAAAAAAAAAAAAAAAAAGCTTGTGAATGGCGTCGTGGGTTATAAATTTTGAGCAACACAATGGAATTTTAGATCCCAAAATTTTTCTTCCTGTTCGCATAAGGCCTATGTTGGGGGACCCAAAAATTGTCCCTTTTACTTCTTTGCCCCACAAAAGGAGACTTTGTGAGACTTCTTTCCAAGACAAAGAAGAATCTTAAAAGGTTTGTTTGATATTTCATTTTTCTTTTTTTGTTTACTGTTACTTGTGACTTTATAATCATATTTATTTATCTTTTTTTTTTATTAAATGTAAACAACGAATTTTTTCTTATTCAAAAAATTAGTAAATACTTTTTATTAAATTAAATAAAAATACTGTGCATAACATGGGTGAATAACTAGTAATATATCTATTTCTGCGACTTAGGTATGCCAAGTTACATGCCTCTCACGCTTTTTTAATGTCCATTTTTGCCCTCTTCTCTTTATATTATTCACTTTGAACAACTGGGGACTATTTATTTGAAGCCTTGAGCATTATCACTTGAGTAGCCTTTTCATTTTTAGTACCAACATTCCTCTTCCCTTTTTAATGTTATGAGTTTCATATCTCTTCAATATCATCAATTTTTTTTTTTTTTGTTTTTTTACATGCAAATTTAATACAATCAAAGTCAAAAAGTCTAGAAACCCATTTTATTTACATTGGAAGCTTAAAAGTCTTTTTAAATGATACACTTCATCAATATAAAGTCTTCCATGACATATGAAATATGGTGTTTGATCATTTAGGGATTAAAAGGCCACAAAATCTAAGACGTATGGCAAAAGAAATTTTTATTGCGCATTTTGATGTTGCAGATTAGGGGCATTCAATCATCCCTTGAAAGGAAGGCTGCCGTGGCGTTCTTTTCTACCATATTAAAGATCTTGTGCCAGTCAAAAAGATATGAAAGGTCCATGCCATGCTTTTTACTATTCAAAATAAGCTTGGTTTTGTTGAAAAAACGGACCCTGTCAAATAGCATTGTCTTGTTGATGGAGAAAACTGCCAAGCCGTGCGTCTTGTGGGGAACAAATATTGTGCCACGGAAAAGTGCGACCCACAATAACGGCCTCTTTCCTTCTCATTTTCCGAAATTGCGTGGAAAAGAATAGAATGATACCCACAGAGGGCAGTGGCGGCTGCAGTGCGGGGAGATAACAAAAAGATAAAAATAAAAATGGAAGGATGTTAACAAGAGGAGATTGCTATTAGCTCCGCTCCTCGCTCCATCTCTCCCTGTAGGTGTTAGCTCGCGATTGCCATTTTCCACTCTCTGGATCATTTCAGTATTTGTGTACAGCAATTGGATTAAAAATTAAAAAAAAAAATTAAAGGTAATTAGTTTTGGACTTAAGATGAATAAGACTAGAAGTTGATCATTTCGGTATTTACAGATGTTATAATGCATTTTTTACACTTCATTAGGCTTAGAAACATCTGAATAGTTTCAATAGAAATGGTTACAGATCAGAGTTTGTCTAATTCTCAATTGTTACAGACATCTGACCTGAGGCTCTTCAGGCTGAAAAGTCAATTGTAGTAAGGGCCAAGACCTCAAATTTAAAAATGGTTCCACAAGCCATATGCAAATATTAGAAGGAGAGAAAAAAAGGCCATGCATCAGCTAGAGTTCCAATCCCCACCTTGGAAAAAACCATAAATAGAGACTAATTATTAACACGAGTTGACAGGCTGAAAAAAAGGAAAAACATCAACAACAACAACAATCATAAAAAAGTACACTAAAGCAAATGAACAGGGCAGAATTTCTCGCCACCAATCAGCTTCCCTTTGCCCTTCGTGGATACGAATTCAACAGCTAAATTCATACACGCAACCGCCGCAAGTTTTACTTTGCTTGGCCAGATCCCAAAACTGTAACTAATCCTTAGATACATTGTAACGTTGAAGTTGACCATCTTTTTGCTCCAGTCATCGCTTATGTCCTTGAAGACCTCGCTTTTCATCGAGTGAACCGAGTCCATCCCCAACTCAGCCCTTAAAACCTTGTGACTCATCTTTCCTACATCACAATCAGTTTTCTCCAAAACCCTCTCTGCAACTATATTCCTTCCGTAAAGCACATCAATCTTGATGTCATCGATGGTGACGTGCGCCTTCTTGTTCGTGTTATTTACGGTGAATTTAACAACATAACTTGCAGCCAACTGCAAGTTTGTGAGGTTGATGTTGGAAACAGAAAGAGAGTTGAGTTGAAAATCTGGCTGGCGTGGGTTAATGACGAGCCATGCTATGTAGACGACGAAGCATAGTATAAGGAACCACATAACTAGTAGTAGGATCGTGCTGCGTACGCAGCGCGAATTCCTTGACCCCACACTTTGCTCGGTTTCCAGGGTCCTGGTAGGATACCTATTCACGGATTGGGGAAAAGGTGCAGGAGTTGAGGGATCGTTACTGTTTTCGTACTCCATAAGGTTCTTAGCTTGCTTTTTCCTTGGCTAGGCGTATCAGAGAAGCTGTGGTAGGAGAAGGAACTCAGGCTATCAAATAGGCAAAGAAATAAGCGTTAAACTCCGATTTTGCCCAAAAGAAAGATAAAACAAGGGCTACAATGAGGCTTCCAGGAAGTAGCCGGCGTGGATACGTGGAGGGTCCGAATTTGCCTGAGAGCGAAGAAAATGAAGCAAATGTGAAAGATGATTCTGCTGTGAAACTTCGCAACTTTACCCAAAATTTTCGCTCTTGCGCAAGCAAATATGTCAAATGAAAACAAACACGCTGGAGTGTCTAGATATGTATTAAAAATTACACGTTGAAAATAAGAAATAAAGAATAATCAGCAATATATAAATATATAAATGAGGGGATTTATAAATCTAATATTTTATTTTTTAGATTAAATTACAATGTTAAATTTGTGAATCTATTAATTATTTGGACCTTATACTTTGTAAGAAAATTTGAGTTTAACTTCAGATCTCAAACACAAAGAGTCCACTCCTAAAATTGAAATGTTCAATTTGACAGAAAATAACAAATATAACAAAGCTGGCAAAGTAGCACTATAACTTATGTTCGTCAACTAACACTACATATCCATACATTTGAGGAGACGCATGCAATTTTTTATGGTCAATATGTAAAAAAGCAAAATGTATGAAAGAAAAATAAAGTTACAAAAAAAGAGCATGAATCTTTGTCCCATCAGAAATTTTGCTGGAGCTTGAATGTGCAAAAAAAAAAATGACAAAATATTCTAATCAATGCATATATAAATGGAGTACATCACACTTACCAAGGATGTCATGATTCAAGAACTCCTTCCACTGTCCTCAATCATCATTCCTTTAAGGCTTTTCGCTAACCACATAGCTGTCTCCAAGGCTTTA
Organism: Rhizophora apiculata; assembly: GCA_037832385.1. Lineage (NCBI taxonomy): Eukaryota > Viridiplantae > Streptophyta > Magnoliopsida > Malpighiales > Rhizophoraceae > Rhizophora > Rhizophora apiculata. The sequence continues at coordinate 3,427,682 of CM075440.1, forward strand.
AAACAACTGCAAGCTCGTCCAATCTAATTTGTTGAAGCAACTCAGCAGACAACTCTAGAAGCCCTTCAAGTGCCTATGATCTCTGCCTGAATGACTCAACATCCAAAGTTTCCTTTGCCTGATGTTCCTCTTCCCCAAGACATGGGCTGGCTTGTGTTGGCTCAGAAGTATCAGATTTTGGAACTGGATTTCTGGTATCCAGCTCCTTTGTGCCAGTGCAATTTGAAATATTTGACTTCAAAGTCATAGCTTCAGAGCAACTTGGTGATTTAGAATTTGATGGGGTTTCCATAACTGACTGCTCACTCCCAACTTGAAAACTACTGTGCCGAATGTCATGTATGACATATTTTACTTTGCTTTTCAAATATTTTACTTTGCAAAGTAGCTCCTTTCTCTGTCATTAAATTGCATGGGCTAGTTGACAAGAAGGAAGTGGAAGAAGCAGTTTCTGAAATGGATGATAGTTCTCTTATAGTGAACTTGTCATCACCACATAATGCAGACAAAAGATTTGATCAGGGCACTGTACCAGGGCAACAACTGGTGCTTACAGGGGTATCATCTTCATGAATAGTTAAAACATCAGAACTCGAGACGGACATATCAAGATGTGCAATTAATCATCTTTGCCCATTATCGGCTATGCCTCTCTTTTGAAGTTGTAAGGCAAATTTTGAGGTCTTAATGGAGAAAACATAAGTACTAGAACATCCATGGTTTTCTAAAGACAAATTTTGTGGCATCTCAGGATTTGAAAAGGATGGTGAACAGCTGGGTGGATGCAATTATACCTTTTCACCGCTGGTGACAATCTCACAAATAGGGAGAGACTGTTCTGCCACATCAACAAATAGTGTTGCTGCATCAACAGAAAGCTCAAATACTTGAATTGACAACAAAGATGAGATAGAGTTACTGCTTTCAGACTTCATTATTTTGGATTCTCTTCGTAGAGCCTTTATAGACTCTTGGATAACCTCCTCGGGGCTTTTCAAAGGATGCCCATTAGCCACTAGAGATCCTTACAGTGCCACTATTTTGCTGCCATATTTATATTGCTACAAGTCTACAAAGATTTTTTTCCGCAACTTAAAAGGTGGTTATAACAGTTAAAGAGTTGTTTTAAGAGGCTGTTTCTCCTTTCAAAAGTTTTTTCATTCTTTCATTAACTTACTAATCAAGTAAATCAATTATTATATAGTAATTTAAATAATTTATAATTATTTTAATTTAAATTTTAATTTAAAATTCAAGTTATAAAAATTATATAATTTCAACAACTCTTTATTTTAAATTTTGAATTCTTATACTATATATATATATATTATAAAACTAAATCAATGATAAGTATCATTTAATCTTAAACTCTTTTCCTTATTTCTTATTTCTTGTATTTCACTTGCTTTTGATTAGCTTTGCTAGGTGTTTTGCTAATAAAAAAAAAAAAAAATAGAAGCAAAAAATCAAACCATCCTTGGAATTAAAACAATTGTAGTATTAAAGTTTAAAGGTCCTTGTAGCAACTAATTTTAGTGAGGTAAAAAGAGTTCAAATACACAAAACACTAAAGTGTTGTCATCATAGACCCTTATATGGTTTCAACCAACTTCTCTCCCCCCTTTCAAAATTCACTAGTGAAAATTACACTTAATGGACTATCATGATGAAAACTTACCTAAGAGTCTTGGCCTTTCGAGAAGTAACAAAAAGGGAGTCTAAATCTTTCTTGCCAACAAATCCTATTGTAACTTAATTGAAGCATCATAGCAAGCAAGTCTTTAAGCAACATAAGGCCTTGACTTGCATTTACTTAGTTATCACAGAAACTATCTACAATAAGATAATGACATATGACACAGTAAAAGAAACTTGGGACAAACTAAAAGAGGAATTTGGTGACAGCTCTAAGACTAGAACCATGCAACTCCTTAGGATGGAGTTTGAGCTCCTAAGAATGCAGGATATATAAACTATGAACGACTATAGTGACAAGTTGCTGAAAGTGGTGAACCAAATAAGAATGTTGGGAGAGGACTTTCTAGACAAAAATATAGTCTAAAAGGTCTTTGTGAGTATTTTAAAGAGGTTTAAATCAAAAATCTCCTTTCTAGAGGACTCCTTGGATCTTAATGCCATTTCCTTAAATGAACTTATTAGTGCCCTTCACGCTTAGGAGCAAAGAAGGCTTTTGATGCAAGAAGACACAATTGAAGGAGCTTTCCAAGCTTCCTATAAATGGAAAAGTTAAGCCAAAAGGAGAAATAGTGTCAAATAGGCTAGCAAGGAAGCTAAATTTACCAAAGGTACTGGCAAAAGATAATACTTACTATGTGAGTATTGCAAAAAAACTAATCATTAGTCTAAGTTTTGCTTGAAAAAAACTAAACAATATATGCAAACTTTGTAATAAAAAGAGGACACCCTAAGAGAATTTGCAAAAACGAAAATAAAATGTCTCAACAAAAGTCACAACAATTTAGTCAAGAAGCATAAGTTATAGATAATGACCAACTTACAAAAGAATACTTGTTTGTTTGTATACTAAAAATAGTGTTGTAGGAATTTGATTGGTAGACAATGGTTGTGTCAACTACATGTCTCCTACACTTGAAATTTTTAAAGCCCTTAACCAGAATTTTAAGTTTAGGGTTATGATTGGCAATAAAGGGTACCTTGATGTACAAGGAAAAGGTATTATTACTGTTCAACTCCTACAGGTATCAAATACATTATTAATATACTTTTTGTGCCTAACATTAATCAAAATTTATTTAATGTTGGGTAACTCTTACAAAAAGTCTTTTCTCTACCATTTAAAAACAAAACTTGCATTATTTGTGATAATATGGGTGTTGACTTAGTCAATGTGTCTATGAATGGAAAAATCTTCCATCTAGACACAGAGAAATTATCCCATTTTGTCATGATAGATGATTTATCTTTATGACACAGAAGGCTTAGTCACTTTCACTATGTTGCACTTCACAAGTTACAAGATAACTAGTGAATGATCTACCACACATTATTCTGCCTAATCTTACTCATGTATGCGAGACTTGCTAATTAGGGAAGTAAACTAGACCTCCCTTTTCCTTAACTTAGTCTTATAGAGTTAAAGGGAGGTCAGACTTGATTCACACAAACCTCTATAATCTTATGAGAATCAATTCTCTCAATAGCAATATCTACTCTATCTTATATATTGATGACTTCTCTAGGTACTATTGGATTTTTTTTCTTTAAGTGAAGACATAAATGCCTCATGCTATCTTTCAAAGCTTTAAAACTTGGATAGAGAAACAATTTAGATACTTGATCAAGGCCATTAGAATAGATAATGGCTTAGAATACATCTCAAATCAGTTCAAAACAATCTGTATCTTTGCTAGCATACAACAACAATTGAAAACTCCTTACTCACCCTAACAAAATAGGGTATATGAAAGGAAAAATAAAACTATAATGGATATGACTAGATTCTTAATGGCAGAAAAGAACTTACCTAAGAGGTTTTGGGATAAAATTATTGCAACCTTTATCTATCTCTTAAACAGGTTGTCAACTAAGTCTTTACCTCATCTAGCTCCCTTTAAGGCTTGGTTTGGTAGTAAGTCTTCTTTGAGTCATTTAAAGGTATTTGACAACATTTACTATACTTTTGTGTCTAAAAACAAAAGAACTAAATTAAATCATAAAGTTACTTTTGACATTTTCATTGGTTACTTAACCATATCTACAAATTACAAAATCTATAATGTGACTATTAGCAAAATCTCTATTAATAAAGATCTCATATTTCATGAAAATGAAAAATGGAATTGACACTTCTCAGAAGTTTAAGCTAAGGAAAGTTAGCCTTCGCAAGGTTTCCAAATACAAGAGCAAGATTTCTACTCCTTTATAGAAGAAAATGTTAATCACTTGCCTATAAGAGGAATCAAAGGCTTGACAGATGTTTATGAAAGATGCAATGTTGTAATCCTTGAACCCTCATCATATCAGGAAGCATCAAACATAGCAGAATGGAGAAAAGCAATGCCGAAGGAGATAGATTCCATTTGCAAAAATGACACTTAGTAGCTAGTTTTAAAACCAAATAAAAAGAAGTCAAAAGCAATCAAGTGGATCTATAGAATCAAACTAAATGTTGATGGCTCCATCAACAAACTTAAGGCCAGACTTGTGGAAAAAGGCTTCACACAACAACCAAGTTTGGATTACACTAAAATCTATGCACTTATTGTTAGATTGGACACTATTAAGCTCTTACTTACAGTTACAACACATAAAGGTTAGTCTGTACATCAACTAGATGTCAAATTTGCCTTTTTAAATGGTGTACTTTAAGAGAAAATCTATGTAGATCAGCCTGAAGGATTTATCAAAAAGGGAGAGGAGGACAAAGTTTACCTATTAAAAAAAGGCTCTTATGGCCTCAAGCAAGCAACAAGAGCTTTGTATACAAGAATCCATGAGCACATGCTCAAGTTAGGATTCAAAATGAGTTATAATGATGCAAGCTTCTATGGTAGAAAAGAAGGACTTCATCTTCTCTATCTATCTCTTTATATTAATGACCTTATGGTCATTGGAAATGATCTTAAAAGTATACTATGGAAGGATTAAATACTTCAAAATCAAGTTTCATTTCATCAAAAAAGCTAAAGAGAATGGTAATATAAACCTAACTTACGACAACTCCAAAAATCAAATGGTAAACATTTTAACTAAAGGCATGCATAGACCAAGGTTCAAGGAGTTAAAAAGGAAACTAGGTATGCAAAAATATGGCACCAAGGAGGAGTGAAGATCCTGATGATGCTACCATTTTGCTGCTATATTTCCATTGTTGCAAGTCTGCAGGGGTTTCTCTCCATAACTTGAGAGTTGCTTAAAGCAATTAAGGAGCTGTTTTGAGTGGCTGCCTCTCCTTCCAAAAACTTTTCCACTTTTTGAAATATCATTAACCTGCAAATCAAATAAATCAATCATTATATGATAACCTAAATGGTTATTAATTATTTTAATTTAAATTTTAATTTAAAATTTGAATTGTAAAAACTGTACAATTCTAACAATTTCTTATTTTGAATTTTAAATTTTTATACTATATGTATATATTATCAAACAATGATAAGTATTATCTTTTATCAATCTCAACCTCTTTTCTTTTTTTTTTATTTTTTGTATTTCACTTGCTTTTTGATTAGCCTTACTGGGTGTTTTGTTGATAAGAAAAAACAAAAAAATAACCAGAAGCAAAAAATCAAACCATCCTTGGAATTGAAACCAACAGCCACTAAAGGAGGGGTTCTTTCAGGTTCTGTTGAACTTAGCTTTTTGTTGTTAGTGGTGCCATTCGGAAGATCATTCCTAACTTGCCTTGACCGACCAGGAAATAGAGATCGCCTAACAACATTGGTAGGAGTTCTTTGCCTTGGCTTGCAGGAAGCCGATCATCAGGAGGTTTTATTGGACCAGATGGAGGAATTCCATTATATCTCGGCTTAGCCTTAGGTGAGCAGTCCATTACGGGTAACCATTGACGTATGTTGGACAATAAGTTATTGTTTTGATTTATGTGTGGTGGACAAAGAAAATAGCAATACCTGGTGTTTTAAACAAGGTGATCCTTGAACCCTTTTTACAGAATCAGATGCTACCTTTACCGAGGCAAGAGATGGAGTACCAGCATTAGACCTCAGTAAGAAGCAAGGGAATTGGATTTCAGGATTTTTGAGGGTGCTTCTGGATTACTTTGTTGAGCTTGTACACCTCCAACCTTCATACAACTGCCTCTCATTGAAAACCGTGCTCTCTAGCTTTCCTTCTTTTAGGGCTATCATAATACTTCTTATGGTCTTCGGCTACTCTGATTCAACCGGTATGTCATTTCATCATGACAATGTTTTATGACAGTTCATCCACTTTTACGGTGTTTTGCAATTGGACTGTTTTCTTTTTCACTTGGCATGGCCCGTTGTTCGGTGCCACTTTCATCATCCACAGGAGCTAAATCTGTGTCAGTGGCGTTGTTCTCGCAATTTAAAACCATTGCTGGAATGTTTCTCTCACTTGAGAGAGAAGAACTATCATTATTGCTGCTAGAGCCATTACTGTTCTGACTTTCAGCCATGTTTTTCCTAGAATCATGACTAGCAGAAACAGGCTTCACAGGAGAATAGGTTGGAGGATTAAGTGGAGGACGGTATGGATAAACATAAGGTTGCAAGTCAGGGTGCCTCAAAATCTCGGATGCCTGTCACACATAATCAAGAATATTATAATTTAGGTCCCGCAGCAGGAATTTCCAAAGTTGCAGTGCTGGAAGGAGAAATTCTTACACTTGGCTGATGCTCGGGATGCTTTCTCAGTATGCCTTTAATGAGGGCTTTTCTGTGCCAAGGGACAGACATGAGATGCCAATTCCATGCAGTTAATTGGCGTCAGATCATGACTAAGATTGAAGACTTAACCCATTGATAAATGGAACAGAAAACCCAGTCAATGTGGTCATATTCAATTTCTAGCAACAAGGAAGCTGGATCGCCATTTTAAATTTATCCAAATTTTCTTAGAAATTTGGTAGGCTTCCAGTGATTATCAAGCCACTTAGTCTATCTCTATTTACAATGATAGAAGGTAGGAAATGGAACACTGAGAGAGGAAAGTAAAGACCTTTTCACATTCTTCTTTTCGGTAAGTATTTGGCTAAGTTTATGTTGCCTATTTACAAACATAGGCAACCTAATCTCTATCTGCTATGCAACCACATGTATATTATGTGTTTCTAGCAACATCCAAAAACCTGGATGCCTCTGTAACTGCAGAGGTTGGTCTAACTAATGTAACCAAGAACTAAAAGAAATCAACATGACTTATTATGTGAAAATCCTGCATGCAAACCATCTATGTTCTCATGTCAAAATTGAAAAAAAGGACCCAAGGAAAATAGACCGAGAAAAATTTTCTAATCTTACAATTAATAAGCAACTGCTGTGCTACAATGTCTGCAATGACCTATGGAATATCTACAAGTTCTGGTTGCCCTGTCACCTAGAAAAGAAAGGATCAAAGGGCCAATGGAGGAACGATTTATCTTGCTTATCAACCTTGCCATCTCATGTATTCATCCACCCAAGGGCAACTAACAATTGAAGCCATGTCACAAAGTAGTATTGTTAAGATGGATAAAGTGATCATGTACAGAAATTCCCAGAAGATTTACGAGACTCTTTAAAACACCTCAAAAGGAGTCAACAAAAGTCATAGATTGCAGTTTAACACACAAGTTTGGAAACTAAGCAATGTCTAATTTGTAAGATTAACATAACAATATCTTCAAAACAGGCATTGTCTTGCTATGAAAAGGTCTACTATTTTCAAAATTATTTTCAAAATATCAGATTTAAAACCGTGGGGAATATCTGCAAGTAGTTCAGGACACATATAGTTAAAGAGTTCCAACTACATGCACATTAGATTGAACCAACTATTAGATTCATGAAGGAAAAGCAAATAGATTTCATTTTCTTGCATCTAAGTAGTGTGTGCAATAACTCTAGTAGTGGAAACAGTGAACATAAAACATAGACTTTTTTTGAGTTTCATTGTTACTTTTGTCAGACATGCTTCTCCCTATTTAGTTAATGTCGTTTTTCATATGTTAGGATAACAGCACATAGGTGCCAATATTCCATATATCATTGCTATTTAAGCTGTTTCAAAGACCTTCCCTTGACAATTTCGCACAAATCAAACAACAATAGTTTTGACAAGCAAATTTGAAGATTTTATATTCTGACCACAAATAGAAAAACTATTAACATCAATCATTTCTTCATCCACTAAACATGACCATTACTTACGTATGGTGTGGAATAAGTCTTCAATGAGAATTTTTCTTGATCAAAGCAGAGATTGGACTAAATGATGTTTAACATAAATTTGGCCACCTAAAATCATGTCCAGTTAGCATAGACAAACAAAATGCCACCTTGACATCAGCACAAAAGGATTGCATTATAATAAAATCACTATAAATAATACAACTATACTGCTTAGTTCTAACAATTTCACTTTCACGCCATGGTTGTCAGGATATTATGCTTCTAATGCGAGAGAGAGAGAGAGAGAGAGAGACAGAGAGTGGAAGGCACAATAAGAGAGAGAGAAAGACAGTGAAGAAAGGGGGTAAGACATACCAAAGAAGCCAAGTCATGTTCTTTCAAAGTTTTAGCAAGTCCAAGGTCACTAACCAGGAGGTGACAGCAAACAAATACAAAGAAATCAAGAGAACCATATGAAAATTGAACCTAAAAGAAGAGTTAGCAATGATAAATAGGAACTCACCGAGATGGTAAGAAAGATGTTTGAACACACAAGAAAGTGAAAGACAAGGTCAGCCAATGACAACACCAATTACAATACTCTAAAATTCAAAGTGCTAGGTATAACCCAATACTTATTCTAATACTTGCAGGTCCCAGTGTAGAACAAAATTAGCCTGCAGATATTCAACAGCCAATAGCAATGTACAAAACCAGCTGCAGAGCTTCTGTTTAAATTTAAGCAATAGTCATACATGATAAATCAGTCAATCCTAAGTTCAAAAGTAAGTTTCCTTATAAAGACATGAACAAATTAAAAAAAAAAGCAAAAAGCAACAAACAGAAGAAATGCCCAATTAAAAGGACAATTTCAATAAGTCTCAAGGACTACAAAATCATCATTATGAACCAAAATTAATACTTATTAGAAAACTCGCATATCTCCATCTTCAGGGTATCCGGTTTACGATGCAAACATGGCAACCCTTCCAAAAATTGTTGGATAGCAAAACAATTAACAAAATAAGTAAATAAAAGTACAGTTTATCCAAAATGGTGACAAACAGCAGCTCACCAAAATTGAGTCCTAACTGAATAAACTTCTCCCCGTCGTGAAACAAGGAAGGCACCCACCTTTTCAACCCAAGCTTCTTTGAATTCTGCAACGTAAGGATGTTGAATTCCTGCAATAAGAGCCATCAGCATTACACAAAAATCACCAATTATTCCAAGCAAAACTCACATGCCAACAGCCGCAGCCAGTAGAGGAAGAAAGAGGCAGATAATGAGTAGTGCGAGGACTACTACATGATAAGCAGATCTCCTGCAACGCTCGGTTTGCCATGCGAGGAGATCTTCTTCAACACGTTCCTAACAAACAATTTGTTAATAATTGAATATAACATATACTAAATTTACTTAATTTAATTAATTTAATATATTTTTATAAATAAAAATTAAAATAAATATTAATAAAATATAAAATATAAAATAAAAAATTAATTAAAAAAATTTAAATAATTAATAAAAATTTTTTAAATTTAATTTTTTAATTACAAAATAAGTTATATTATTTTTTCTTTGCAGAGAAAAAAATTAACTAACTTTGTTTAATGCCTTAAAAAAAATTTTAGTCCACGAACTTAATAAATTCTATCTTAATTCAAGTTTCATATTACTAAATATAATAGTAATATTTTATTTTTCTCTTAAATTATTATATTAATTTTTAAACATATTTATAAAATTATTTTTAATATTTAATTTTTTAAATTAAAATTTTTTTAAATAATTATTTTTTAAATAAAATAATATTTTATATTAATATACCTTTTCATCTTATGATATATCTAATTTTTAATCAAATATATTACATTTTAATTATCATAATAGATAGTAACAAATTCTTAATGTAAACTAATCTCATTATACAAACCTTTCAACCATATTTAGTCATTGTCATGTATTTTGTGATAGATAAATTAATAACATGCTAATAACAAAACCATCAATACAAAATATATAGTTTATAAAATTTTTTTTATTAAAATTAGTGGTGTAATTAAAATCAACGAAACTATTTAATACATCTGAATTTTTACTAAATTCCAAATATATATTTGAAATATCTCATAATAATCTAAAAATTTATTTTGCAACTTGTCAATATAATTTGTCTGGAGAAAATATATACTTGCTAATCATATTAATTTTTTGTGAAATATTTACATGTGTGCAAATCATTATATATATAAAACTACCAACTACAGTTAAATATAAAACTTTTTATATATATCTTTTTTCTTCGTCTGACTTTCATAACTAAGTAGTTGATAATTTGAAATGATTAATAACGAGAGTACCGACAAATTTGACAATTTTTTAAGCTAAATTATTCCAAAACTATTTCAACGTAATTTTTTTAGGTTATATATATGATTTTTTTTAATTTACATATTAAGAATTTTTTTTACTATTTTTAAGTCTTTTATCTCAAATTTACTATTTAAAAATACTTTAATCTCTAACGAATTTTTGATAATAATGATCATGTCATCAATATAAAATAATAAATAAATAAATGACTCATCATTTAACTTTTCAAAATAAATACAATTATCATATATATTCATAAAATAACCATGAATTAATATTAAGAAATCTAACCTCTTATACCACCTGAGCATATTTCTATTTGGGTCCAAACAACCGTGAATTGAAAATTGATTTTCCTCTATTAAATTCACTTCAAATTTGATATCATACGTAATGAAGGCCATGCAGCAATAAAACAATAATTTGCTCATGCAATTTAGTGACTAATGAAACATCATATGTGAAAATGGAAGGTTGTGAGATGTGATCTTATTAGAAAAAAAAAAAAAAAAAAGGGGTAAAAGGAGTGAGACATTAAGGGAGGTAATCATATTGCATTGACTTTCTAACAAATCTGGGACTTACGAGCGAGGTAGTCATCAAGCATTGGGACTCCTCTACTTTAGAATGGAGTGTTTTGCGTTAGGCGTAGGAGCGACTGATAGTTGATGCAATTTTTTTATTTTTTTGTCTTCTTCCTTCTTTCATTGGAAGGAAAATGAAAATGAAAGGAACCTATGTTGGGATAGTCTTTTTGGATTAATGGGTCATGGAAATTAAGATAAATGGAGGCATAAACGAGCAAATAATTTATTATTAGTGACAAAATTTTATTTAGACCTATAATTTCTATCTATTATTATCTAACAATGGTATCAATAATGATTGTTATTAAGATTAGCTAACACTCACCTAAACTCTAGACACCAATGTATCCATAAGCGTAGCCAAAAACGTCAATTTAGACATCCAAGAACTCGAGTTACTGCATAATTAGTTCAATCCTCGAGGTTTTGGTTGAAACCAACGGGTTGATGACATTAATTAGATTTTTACACATTTCTTTGTATTTAATGTAATTCTATGAACTTTAGGAACAGTTCCACTATTTTCTTACAATTTTAGAAATAAATTTATAGTTTCTCATTTGCCACTTCATCGTTAGTTTCAATTTCTCAAAGATATTACTAAATGTCATCCAGATACTGGATCAAAGCGAAGTTTATTATTATAGTTTAGATGGGCTGGAGACAACACGGGCTCGAGCTTGGCCCAACAAACAACTCACAGTATCCTTATAATTCTGAAAATGAAACTCTGCTCTCATGAAGGGGTCATCAAACCCACGGGCATTGGCAAGGGATTGCAAAAAGATTGTTGCTTTCTTGGTGGGGTATGTTCTTATGTCCGAATCTCTTTTTCTTTCCTATTTTTTGAACTGACACTGCATCTGAATTCCCTATGTACGTTGAAGAAGTGGTGAGAATTTACCAATCGGTTGTTGGTCGAGTTCCATTTTTGATGTTATAATCTCAAACCCATGAGTTGCATAAAACTGTGAACGTCATGCATGAGTCATATCATAGGCTCGTGGCATGGGAACAACTGTTTTTAGATGGGAAATTAAATGACATATAAATATTTTTATTTTTATTTTTATTTTTTAAAAAAAGGGAGGAAACAAATTTAATGACTTTGCAAGCCGTACAAAGGGTGTTCATACTTAGAAAGCTGTTTTGTAAGAGAATGGATCGTTCTTCCGTTGTAGGTAGCAGGCAGGTAATGAGGAGGAATTTTCTTGACATTTTCCCCGTCATCTTTGTTATCTATTTAAACAACATGGAGGTTCTCTCTTCGGAATCAAGTTCTTTTGGAAAAAAAAAAGGGCCAATAAAGTTCCAATCTTTGCAGAAACTGACCGCAAGAGGAAAGAGCAGAAATGGAAGGGCGGAAGCAATCATGGGGAGGAGGTGGAAAGAGGGTGGTGGTTATAGGAGGAGGAATCGCCGGATCTGTGGTTGCCAAGTCTCTCCAATTCATCGCTGATGTCACCCTAATTGATCCGTACGCATTTCTTGACCTTACTCACTAGGCATTGTCGTTCTTTTTTCAAAATCTGCAGATCGGGAATACAAATCAGTTTGGTTTCGTTATACAATTGAATTTGGTGCATTTCTCTTTTGTTTTGGTTGTTCTTGGTGATGTGGGGCAAGATATTATCTGGGGTTTTTGGATAGTTGCGTAGTTTTGTCCTTATCCCTCATGACATACATTTTGTTTGTGGCTGATGTCGCTTGCTGACAATTGAAGTGGGTTACAGTTATAATTGAAGTTCAGAAAATGCTAACCTTGGCTAGAGAAAATATCCGGTTTACTCTGACTTCATGACATGAAGGGAGAACCTTGGTATAACAAAAAGTTTACTCCATTATGAATTGGGTCATGGGTTCGAGTTTCATAAACAACCTCTTTGTAAACAACAAGGTTAAGGCTGACTCTTCCTTTAGACCTCAGAAGTGTGGGAGTCTCATACACTGGGAACGACCTTTAGTCCAACTTCATAGCCCCAAACTCTTGGGAGGGAGAAGAATTGGAGAATGGCCAAAGAATCCAAGATGTAGATTTCTTTTTTGGTTTTCTTAGGGAAAGAATTGAGGGATTGTAGGTCATGGTGGATTGGAAGAATAATATTGTGGGTGTTGCAGCTAAATTGTGTTCTGGTAAAAGGTGTCTGAACTTCTGTGGCCAGGACAGGTATTCAATCATTTATTTATGTTGCATGTCTTTGTTTTTTTTTTTTGGCTGTGATATTTCCTGGTGAACATTGTGGAATTATGTTGTTAGATGAACCACAAAGGCTGCATTGGGAATTATTTCTTTGTTGAATTGCTATCATCCTACATCTTTGGTTCTGAAGGAAAGGTTGACATCAGGAAGGAGTATTTTGAGATTACATGGGCAAACTTGAGAGCAATGGTGGAGCCATCATTTGCGGAGAGATCTGTGATCAATCATAGAGATTACTTCACTAATGGTCGTATTGTTACTTCTACTGCAATCAACATCATGGAACAAGAAGTAGTCACTGCAGCGGGTCATATAATTGCTTATGACTATCTTGTCATTGCCACAGGCCACAGTGATCCTGTACCAAAAACTAGGGAAGAGAGACTTCACGAATACCAAAAAGGTAAGCTACTGGTCCTACTAAATTCTTTTCGTCTTTCAATTTTCTTTCTACCCTTCATTCTAGTCAGATTGTTGAAACCATTGATAAATTGCACATTGGAATTCCATGTTTTCCTTAGCCTATTTGTATATATCAACCAAACTGGAAAAAAGAGTTGATTTGGACTGTTTAGTCCCACTTTGTTTTGTGATCCAATTGTGCAGGACTGGTTGATACAATGACATTACCTCTGTTACATTGTTAGCCACTTAGGGGTTTCGGTTCAATTTAGGTAGTAAGTAAGCAGCAGGAACAGTTACCCACCCAAACGAGAATATCAAAACTTCAGCTTTGATTCATTGTTTGGACTCAAATTTTATCATATTATGCTGAAAATTAGTAAGGAATATTATTTCTCCATTCATTGCTCAAGTTAACAGTGTTTGCCTTTGCACCGACAGAAAATGGAAAAATTAAGTCTGCTCATTCCATTTTGATTGTTGGAGGAGGCCCTACTGGTGTAGAACTTGCTGGAGAGATTGCTGTTGATTTCCCAGAAAAGAAAGTTTCGCTGGTGCATAGTGGATTAAGGTTGATGGAATTTATTGGACCAAAAGCTGCTGATAAGGCGCTTCAATGGTTGAGCTCAAAGAATGTTGAAGTGAAACTGGAACAAAGAGTTGATTTGGACTATCCTGGTGATGATAATGATAGCAAAATATATCACACCTCAGCTGGGGAAACTATCAGAGCAGATTGCCATTTCCTATGCACAGGCAAACCACTGGGTTCAGCCTGGCTCAAGGATACCATGCTGAAGGATAAGGTGGATATTCATGGAAGGTTGGCAGTTGATGATTATTTGAGGGTGGAAGGTCGAAAGAATATATTTGCAATTGGAGATATTACTTCTATTCCAGTAAGCTCCAACCACTGTGTGCAAACATTTTGTATTTTTCCTTTGGATGCATTCCTTTTCTTTCAAACATTTTGGTAGGGATTGGAAAGACACCTAGAGCAAAAGGCCAACTTGGTTAATTTTTTAGGTCTCCAAAAGTAATACATTTGTTACAATGCCTGCAAAATGCCCTCTTTCTGGCAACGATGGTGAGCCACATGGATGAAATAACCCAATGCTGTGGATACAAGTGTTGGTGAATCCACCATACAACATCCACAAAATGGTTTTGCTCCCAATAGTCGACCTAGGTCATCTTATGGAGTTTCTTGAAAGACAAATGTCAATTGTGTGATTGTTTGAATGACTGACACAATTGCATGATGGTTGTCCACTCTCTAATAGCTTTTAGATTTAATAAAAGGGAATGAATGCTAATTAGAGATTTAGTCTGCTGGTGCTGGTAAATTCTGTTGTTCTGGCCTGATGAGAATGGTGAATCTATATAATCTGATCTAATGCCCATTTAAAGGATGTGTGGAATCTAATAAACTGGTGCACTAAGACTGAAGGAGATACCTCTGTTTTATTTGGTCACAATTTGTTGTAGTAGGGTATTACTTCATGAATTGCTCTCTAAATGAAGTTGGTTCCCTACCATACAAAGTTATGTTTTGTGCATTTTAACTAATGCATAAACATGTATGTATTCACTGCTGTGCATGTCTGAGTTCAACAGGAAATGAAACAAGGATACATAGCCCAAAAGCATGCTATGGTGGCTGTTAAGAACTTGAAGTTATTGATGGCTGGAGGGGAAGAAAGCAAGATGACCAGTCATAAACCTGGTTCAGCAATGGCAATTGTTTCTCTGGGTAGAAGAGATGCTGTAGCACAATTCCCATTCACAACCCTCATTGGCTTTTTACCTGGCATGATCAAATCCAGGGACTTGTTTGTGGGTAGAACCAGGAAGCAAATGGGCCTATAAGGTACTACCTCATGCCAAAGCCATTGATGCATAAAGCGCAGAGTTTGTTCAAGTTAAAAATGCAGCCTGTCATTCAGTGTGGGTCTGATGTCACTGTGGCAAATTCGATTGTGTAGATTGGAGTTGAGCTGAAATGAGTGTTGTAATTTCATTTGTTTAGCTTGGTTAGATCGTGGATACAGTTGTATCATTGAAATTTTCATTTATATCGGACCTATGAATATTCATTATCATGGCAACAATAAGGTCACAGGTTTATTAAAAATGAGTTTGATTTTTTGCAGCGGCAACAATTCTATTTCCTTGTAGAAAAGTGGATCATGTCCACCAACCAAAAACATCTCCTATTTTTTAATAAAAAAATTAAATAATAATATTTAAATTAATAAAAAATTTAAATTAATTATATTTTATTTAATTTTATAAATAAATAAAATTAAAAAAAATATTTTTTTAGTGATTATAATATTTAATAAATATTATATATTTGATACCCAATTAAAAAGAAAAAAGAAAAAAGCATCTTCCTCCCACTTTACTAAAACCAAATAAAGAAAAAGAAGGGTCCATCAGTCAAATCGCGCATCCTTCCATAAACTTTAATAGAAATTAAGTCAGCCCTTTAAACCATAATGAGTCATCAACGCACGTTAGAAACTCTCTCGCACAGGCCCTGGTGATCAAATCTCGGGTACAGATGCACGGTACGAATTAACACTTTTTATCATTTATCTAAAAAATAGTTATAGAATTTCACGAAACTATCGGGCAATTCAAAATCTGGCTGCAGATTAAATTAAATCAGTATTTAATACATTATCATAGCTTTGTCTCTCACGTCAGTAAATATTAACTGGAGTCTATCCCATAAATGATGACTAGCCAGCTACGACTTAAATGAAAGTAGAAAGTAAATGAAACACTCGTCTACCAGCATTTATTTGATTTAAAATTTTTTTAAAATATTTAAATATTTAATATTAATATTAATATTTTTATAAATTTTTAAAATATTTATAATATTTAATATTAATTTAATAATTAATTTATATATATATATTTAAAATTTTAATAAAATTTAAATTTTAAAATATATTTCATTTAATTAATTTATTAAATTATAATTTAATTTATATTATAATTTATTTAATTTATTTTAATAATATATATATATTTAAAATTTATTTGATTTAAATATTTATAATTAAAAAGTAAATACAATTTTAAATTTTTAAAATGTTTTTAAATTTAATTTTTTTAAACACAAATATTCATAAATTAAATTTTTATTTTTTAAAATTACTATTAAATTTATTTTTTTTTTTGTAAAAAATAGTAATAATGTAAGTTATTTTTTATTTTTCTCATTTAAATAAAATATAAATAAAATTAAACTTCTCAATATATATGATAAATTTATTCATTATACATATTTAATACTAGTTTAAATTATTTTACATCAATTTTGAAATTATTTCAGAAATAAATTATAAACTTGGAATTGACGCGTGGATCTTGCTTAGATATTGATCAATTAAGTTTCCTTCACTTTATATTACCTACTAGTCAAGTACAAAAGCTAGGGGCGGATTTACATACATAGAGGTTTTCAATATAATTCTACCGAATGTAAATTGAATCAAATTATTTGAAAATAAATAAATGTACATTGAAAATAATCGAGAAAGATTGGTACGTGTGCATGTAATAGCGGTTTGTGTGTGACGTTTTAGGCAGAGGGGACAGTCTTAACTCTAGCTAGAAACAAGCGAGGCATATGGTGGGGAAGTAATTGCTATTAAACAGTGAGGGTATGGGTGTGAAATATTTCTAACATTAATTTAATTAGTCGAATAGAAATTATACAGGTAACATCACAGCCCTAAATGGAGTCAAATACTAATCAGTAGGTTTTCATTATTTTAAATCAACTTAAAATTAATTCCAAGATTTTTAATCAAAATTCAGTTAACACATGACATTCCCAGTAGACTCAATTAAGCCAATTCGGCTTTCTTCTCACCTATGTCTTATATTATCTATATGAATGTTGTGGCCTCTTTGTATTAAAAATTTAAAGACTTGCTATGTATGTGAGTGTGACAATCCACAAGTCAATCTCGACCATGACCATGCTTAGACCAAAATCCCAAGTGGGATGGATACCTTCTCAAATGCCAGATGGGAAGTTGTAGTCTATATAAAAGTTTTTTGTTTTATCTTATTCAAAACAAAAAACAAATATATAAGAGTTTTGCATGTATAAAATTGTCGTTATCTCTAAAACAAGAGAATAAGTGAGTCGTTTTCATGAATTTCTTTTTTTTTTTAAATGTATTAAGAATGTTGATTGAAGTCTACGTAAGTTACACAACTAAACTATACAATTAAGTGCAGTTCAGAGAAAAAAAAAAAAACAAAAAGGAACTATGCAATTAAGTAATCCAAACTTTCAATTATATAAAATTTTATGAAACATTATGCAAATATTCTCCAGAAATCCTCCCAAAACAAACAGAAGGGATTTGATAGACAAGTCCAGTTCTATAAAAGCCAAATGGGAATTACAAGAAGGAGCCATTACATAGCCACGAAAATTAAAGTAGATATAAATGATTATAAGAATAATATATATATAAAATAATTTTATATAAATATTTATTATATTACTATAAAATTTTTTATGTTTTATAAAATATTTTTATAATTATTTATGTTTATGAAATTTGTATCTACCCAACCTTCCTCTGAAGAATAACGGAAAAGAGCTATCTACTCCGTAACCCGAAAGGTCGGCACCGATTTATGATTGTACTGCCAGTATTTGACATTTGGGGTATCTACGCAGGTTGATGTCATGCATTGTAAGAGACTGTTTGAGCTGGTTGGCATTGTGCCAACAAGGTTTGATGTTGACAGAGACTGTCAAGATCACTCTGCGCCCGCCGTCGGGTGTGTGCCAGTGGATAGGGAGGATCTCCTCTCACCCTCTCACTCTCTCTCTCTCTCTATCTGGATGTTTGTTTCTGAGTCTCTCTGCTAATGATTCCCCCAAAAATGGCTGCATAGGCAATCATTTATAAGATTTCTCAATTTTAAAAGGCTTCTGTTTTTAACTTTTATGCTCTATATATTCTGGGGTTCTCTGTGTCTCTTCCTCCCGCAGGATCCTATACTTCTACAGTGGCGCTGTCTGTCTCCGCTTCTACAGACCCTGTTGTGTACAAACACTTGTGGGGTTGCTTGTTCAGTTTCGAGTTTCCACTAATATGGCAATCAAAATTTCCTTTGGTACTTTGCTCTTTGTGGGTCTCTTGTTCTTGGTCGCCATGGAAGAAGCTGCTGGTTGGCTCTCTCTCTCTTTCTCTCGCACGCGCACACAGACACTCTTAACGCACGAGATTTTAATCTGTATGGCCCAAAGTTTTGATATTTGATGTGTTTTAACAGGATGCAATGGAGGGCAAAGGTGCATTCATGCAAAAGGAGCATCTCCTGCACTGGTAATTCAAAGCAGAAAGGTGGGGTTCCATTTTCTTGACCCTTTAAATTTTGAAATTTATCATACTTCTGTTTCTTTTTTTCAAATCTAGTATATGTTTTTATTTTTAAATCTAATATATATTTCTTCGATCATTATCTGATCTAGACTCGATACATCTTGCTTTCTCATGCGTGCTTGCAGGTATTAGTTACTTTGATGGAGGGTATGCATGGGCCAACAAGCTCCAAGAATGGCGACCAGTTGGCATTTAGGGAGCTGAGGGCGGTTCCCTCTGGACCAGACCCTTTGCACCACAATGGTGGTGGCCCCAAGAAGCCAAGAACTCCATGATTGTCCTCAGCTAAACCTGCTAGCTTGCTTCTGAAGTGCTTTTTTGGCATCTAGTATAAATATTAACCGTAGCCACAGATGCAGCTCTTCTGTTAAAAGTTAGAACTGATGATGGAAGGAGAAAATGCCTCTGCCTTTTGAATTTTCCTTTTATCTTGTTTTCTTTTGCGGGGGCTAATCTTGTTATTGTATGATCTCTCTCTTGTCGCCTTTAAGAAATGAAATATTACATAAACATATATATGAGCAAATGTTTCTTTTTATCTTCGTTTTCTTTTGTGGGGCACCAGGCTTATGGTTCTACGCAAGTATATTGTCTACTCAATTAAGTTGCTTAACCAATTTGCTTCTTGATCACAAACAACTAAATGTCCATTCATTTAATTAATTATGTTTTAGTTATTAGAAGATCCTACGCCAAGCTTTAGTTTTGAGAACCAGGAGGGTCTGTGCGTTAACTGGACTAAAGAGGCACGGGGATAACTCGTTTTTCAAAATTTTAACTCCTCAAAATTAATTCAGACTATGGTAAAAACAGCTGGAAGATGAAAATTGTTCTGATTTGTGGCTGAGATTGAGTTGAAAGGCAATTGTCAAAGTCAAGTATATATGACTATTTCTGGGTCAGAGCATACTTCCTGGTTATTGATTAGAATGGAATCCTTATGATTGTGACCTATATCTAAGCTTACATATATATGGGTGTCTACCAGATATTTCCTGCAATAACTAACCTCGAGCTTCAATGCCAAATCTTCTCTCATCTATTATGAGATGTGACGGCGATGACGATATTGTCTGTATGACATCGATATCCTTCCCTTTATATATTATTTTCCTAAGAAGTTATTCTTGTTTTTTCTTATTATTTTTTTGAGTGTTCCTGACTCTTGAGTTACTTTAGATGCTGGGACAGAATATACTTATTACTTTATCTTAGATATATAATATTAATAATATGTTATTTTTGTATTTTTTTTGTTTTAATTTATTTTAAAATTTTATTTTTTTGAATCGAAGAAGAAAAAAAAATTTTTTTTTTTGAGGAAAAAGATAGGGTTGTTATTCGTGAAAAGGATTCTATACATCTTTAGTAATCAAAAGAGACAGATATGGAATGCCATCAGACCAACATGCCTCATCTAAGATGCCCCTGACACCTTGTGCTAAAGCATTAGCAAGTTCATTGGTTGTTCTATTTAACTGACAAATCTGGACAAATTCAAAACTTGAAATATAATTTGCTAAAATATCTGCAGCAATGAGACCAAGAGATTCATCGAGATCTTACGTGGTCTGCCTCTCCGGGACAGCATGAAAACAATCTGCTTCAATTGAAATGCTGGGCAGGCATAAAGAAGTTGCATACCGATCCAAATGACAATAAACTATAGATCATCAACAATGATTTTTCCATGGATTCACTAAGAGAGTAGATAGATGACCTTCCGAGGATGATTCCCAAGATGATCCTTAATAACAGTCTCGTTTCTTTCTTGCACTAGAGGAGGCCTCACTTATCTTTGCGGGGTTATTATATGTGATAGGATCATCTTTAAAAAGAGATTATTATTAATAATTTTATTTGATATTTATTTTTTTTATTATTATTAGAGATCTAATTAATAAAATTTTTTTAAGAGTTGATTTTATCTTAGTTATTAAATAAGACTTTTAAGCATATATGTATGTGTGTGTGTATTACAAGATGATTGAATAGGAATATAATTTTATTGAAAACTTAAAGCAAACTTACATAGATAATTTTTACAAATACTTGAATGCTTGAAAACTTAAGAGTAAACATACTTACTCTTAAGGCTTGAGCTTGATGCTTGAAAAGTTTGAAAATAAATTTATTCATTTACAAACATTTATTAGAGAAATTTAAAGAGCTAGGGGATAGAGTGAGTCATCTAGAGAGGATTCTTTGGATTTTTGAAAGCTTGCTTGATACTTGGAGAGACCATTTATAGATGCTTGAGAGTCTTGGATGCTTGAAGCTTTGCATGCTTGGACAAAATTGTTTTTAGTGAAAAGCATATGCTTTTTTATTTTTTTTGAAAAGTAAATCTCTTTAATTTTTAGAAAAATAAATGCCTTTTGCCTTTACATTAGGTAAAAGCAAAATTCTTCTACCTTTTGCTTTTAATTGGGGTAAAATCATTTTGCTTTTACTTTTCTACTTTTGTTTTTATACTCAATGTGGATGGAATCATAAATGTCTTTATTAGGATCATGATTTTTATACGAGTCATGTAATAATGATGACAAGCTACAGTTGGCTTCTTGTAAGGCTTGCTTGGCACCTTGGAGAATATCTAACAAAGTTTGTAGATATTCCTCTTAGGTTTTAGCTCTAGCTAAGAGTGTACTCATGAGTGTCTTTTACTAGCAGAATTGAGAATTGCTTCCTTCTATGGTGTTGGATTGGTATAAAACCACTGCAAGACACCTTGCTTAGAAGCTTACTATTGAGTAGTATAAAAACTATTAGGACTTAACTTTGTAGATTCAACCAAGAACAGGAGTCCTTGTGAAAAGATCATCCCTAATTTGTAATTCCCATACACAAATCTATGGCAATTTGAAAATATAACAAAATTGTAATAATTGAGGAAAAGAAGCTTGGGCAATTTGGGGTTTGAATTTGGATTAAGAGGTGTCATAACCTTCTAGGATTTAGTTTGGAAAAATTTTAAGAGTTGGTCCAAATCAATTCACCAATGTTCAAACCATAAGGAAAATGAAATGGTAGCTTTTGATTCCCAAAAGAACATCTAAGAATGCTTGTGGGACTTGTTTTGGTAGTAAAAAGCATTAGACCATGCATATTTGTAATCCTAATAATTAAACTTAGGAAGAAGGTTTGAAGGCATAGTAACATTGGTTGAAAATTTTTGGTAATGGGTTGGTGATTCTAACTAATTTGAGGGGTTGATAATTTAGAGAATTTGGATAGTTGAATAGGTTATTTGGCTTGGATCATTGGCTTGATGATGGTGCTTGATTTTAACTTATCTAGTTTTAATAAGTATAACTTCATAGTAAGATCTAGGTTTCTGTTAATCCCAAGACTTAAAAAACCAATTTGGATAAAACATTTTTCGAGCAACAACCCCAGGGTTGGTGTCAAAAAATCCTTTTTCAATTAATTCAATGTTTTGAAAAGTTGGCTTAGGTAAAACAACTTTTTAAATTTCTTAAGAAACATTTGGAAAAATAGTTTGAAGAGGGGAATTTGAAAGAACCACCTCTTTGCCTTTTGAAATCAGTTTTGAGGGAGGACCTAATAAAAACTTAACCACCTATTTGCTTGTTCCTCGTTGCTTATTTGGTGTTTTTGCTAGAAGAAAGATCTAGAGTACTTGCTTTAAGCTTGATTTGCCTCGAAAAAGTAAGTTTTGAGGGTACTAGACAGTCTGATGAAGAGACTAACTAGAATTTGAGTGCTTGTTAAACTTTTGAGGGTAAGCTTGATAGGTTTAATAGGTGAGTTAGGCTAAGATTTAATTTTTGGGATGAATTATGAGAGCTTGAGAAGCTTGATTTGGTATTTTAAGCTAAAAGATAAAGAAAAAGACAAGGATTAAGATAAACACAAAAGTAATGAGTTAGCTTAGGTTAGTGTTATAGAAAATGATAGTGAAAGAATTATTTTCTTTACTAATGATAAATTAAGGTTTTGCTAATAAATGAATTTTGAATTCTAATTACATATACTATATATGTCTCAATAGAGATTAGATTTCCATTTATGAATCTATTGAAAATGAAGTTATTATGATAAGTAATAATGCAATTTATAAAATTATTGAGATTGGTATGGTCAAAATCAATACTCATGATGGCGTTATGAGAACACTTATATAAATTAGACATATTCCTTAATTGAATAAAAATCTCTTCTTTTTGGAAACATTTAAGGCTCTTGGTTACAAGCACACTGATGAAGGTGAAATTCTAAAAGTTAGTAAAAGTATTCTTATTATCATGAAAGTTTGTAGGTTTGGAAATTTATACATTTTGTTAGGATTTATAGTTATAGGTACTATTATAATCTCTATATTATCTAATTTAGAGGTAGGTATTACAAAATTATGGCATATATGATTAGGGCACATGAGTGAGAATGATCTATCTATATTAAATAAAAGAGGCATTTTATATGGACAATGTATTAAGAAGTTGGATTTCTGTGAGCATTGCATTTTTAGGAAGTAGAAGCATATCAGTTTGAAGTCTTTAATAATTCATAGAACAAAAGGTACTTTGAATTATATTCACTCAGATCTTTGAGAGTCAGTTCTTTGAGGGCTATCTCATATTATATCAAAAAGTAGTGTCAGGTAAATAATGAATTTTATTGATGATTATTTAGGAAAGTTTGGGTTTTTTTTCTTAACCATAAGAATGATATTTTCCAAACATTTAAGAAGTGTAAAGTCTTAATTGAGAAGCAAATAGGAAAATATATTAAGTAGTTTAGGACAAATGATGGTTTAGTATTTTGTAAAAGTGAATTGAATCAATATTGTGAAAATGAAGGCATTGTTCATCACCACACAGTTAGGATGACTCTTCAATAAAATGATGTTGCTGAACACATAAAAGAACACTATTAGAGAGAGTTTGCTACATGATTTTCAATACTAATTTGTTAAAAGATTTTTGGGCAAAGGTAGTTTATATAACTTGTTATATCATTAGTTGTGCAATTTCAATATCTATAGAGTTTAAGACTTAAAAAGAAGTCCAATCAGGTGCTCCTATTACTTATTTAAATTTAAAGATATTTGCATGTCCTACAAATATGCATGTTAATGATAAAAAATTGAACATAAAGCTAAAAAATATATTTTTCTTGAACATACATTTAGAGTGAAATGGTATTAATTACGGTGTTTTGATCTACCAAAATTTGTGATTAGCAAAAATATTATATTTGATGAATCCTCTATGTTACATCCAAAAAAAGAGTCTTCTAATCTTTCTAATACAAGTAAAGGTAATAATACACATAAGTAGGTAAAGTTTGAAATTATGAATTAAGATGTCATATAACAAAGTTCTTACATTTAATCAGATTCATCAAATATTGTAAATTCCTGTAAATATAAAGAGGAGGATCATTTCATAACCAAAGATAAATAAAGAAGAGAGATTTGATTATCATAAAGATATAATGACTATATTACTTATACTCTTTTAGTTGCAAAGAAAACTAATGAAAATGGCGAATCATTTATATATTCAGAAACAATTTTAGGTGTTGACTCATTTAGGTGATTTGTTACATTGAATGAAGGAATAGAATTTCTTCACAAGAATAACACGTGGGTTCTTATGAAATTTCCTGCACAAAAAAGGATTATTAGTTGCAAATAGGTCTTCAAAAAGAAAGAAGGTATACTAAAGGTCAAAGATGCAAGGTATAAGGCACTTTTGGTTACAAAAAGCTTTAGTCAGGTACAAGATATTGACTTTAATAATATTTTCTCACCTAGTGTTAAACATAATTTGATACCTGACTTACTTGCTTTGGTGACCATGTATGATTTAGAGTTAGAGTAACTCAATGTTAAAATAATTTTCTTACATGGTGAGGAATGTTGAAAAAATTCTTGTATGGGTTAAAGCAATCTTCAACATAATGGTATAAAAGGTTTGATTTCTTTATACTGGATCATGGTTATTCTAAGAGCATGTATGTTAGTTGTGTTTACTTCTAAAAATTAGATGTTGACTTGTTCATTTATCTGTTACTTTATGTCAACAATATACTCATTACTACTAAGAATTCATCATAAATTCACACTTTGAAAGTGTCTCTTTGAATGGTGAATTTCAGATGAAAAACTTATGAGTAGTAAAAAAGATTCTTAGTATGAAAATTAAAAGGAATCGTGAAGGTGGTAAGTAATATTTAACCTAAACAAATTATATTAAAAAGGTTTTGGAATATTTTGGCACGAAAAATGTCAAATCTATCAATACTTCCATTGTTAGTCATTTCAAGTTATTAATTATTTACTCACCAAAGTCAAATAAAAAGAAGAGGTATATGAAAAGAATTCCATATTCAATTGAAGTCAGTAGTCTTATATATATAATGATTTACACATATCCAAATATTTTATAAGTAGTTAATGTAATTAATAAATATATATCTTTTTCAAACTAATCACATTAGTAAGTTATAAAATGAATTTTTAAATATTTATAGGATACTTAAAACACATCTTTAGAATTTGGTAAAAATTTAGGTATATTGATTAGTTTTATAAATTCTAATTACACCGTTAATTATAATTTAAATTATAATTTAAAATTTATCTTTTAATAAATTATATAATAATAATAATAATAATAATAAAATTTAAAATATATATCAATTTTTTATATTATGAATTTGAATTGATTTTATGTATCTTTAACAATTTGGAATACTTGATTGCAAAAAAAGACCTAAAATTCTGAAAAACAATATTGCATAACTATCATTCAACAGACCTGGTGGTGAGTGATTTGACATCATGCTTTAAGAAACATCTATTGCATGAACATTGACAAGTAAGCAAAAAATTATGTCCAATTTTGAATAAAGATAACGGTTATTGGTTCACCTCTCATGCTTTAAGCACCATCATTGCATAATTCATGCCTTCTCACGGTATTGGAAAATTGTTCTCTAGATTTGGCATGGATAGGTTCAGTGCTGAATCACAATTTTTCATGGATTCGGCTCCAAATACATCAGTCACGTACTTTTTTTATGGGCTGCCCCTTGTTTCCTTTGAATCCTCCATTTTCGCCTGATAGCTGTTGTTTAGATACAAAGGAAACTTTTCCCTTTTCAAGCAACTTGATGCTGGCGAGGATAACATATAAATCAAAAGCTCTCTGGACTCGTAAAACAATTGAATTGACACTTTAATTGAGTTCATGCGGCTGCTTGGTCCAGGCAACACAATGATACTACTGGTTGGTACACATGATGCTAAGAAATGGTCCTAACCAGCATGGTAATTGATAGAATTAAATGATCCGGTCGAGCATTGTCAATGCACAAGGTAAACATACGAGGCTAAATGAGGCCCATTTTTGTGGGTCATAAGATGTGACCTCCATGGAACCATCTTTCCAGTAAAATATGTGTATAAGCTCATCTTTTGGTCCATTATCTAATGATAATAAGTTACAGAAGAAAGTAGAGTATTCCTTGTTTGATATCAGACTTCGGATATTTTTCCGGAATGCTAGGTGTCTAGCAAATTAAATTTGTGGTCTTGCAGGGTGATATTGCAATTGTGTGAAGGCAATCGAAATAAGACAATAGTATGATGTCAAGCATTGAGAACAGCCACCACCACCACTGGATTGTAATGTAATCTAATGGACGGTAATATAATACAATAAAATTTAATTTTCTTATTAATGAATTCATTAGAAAAATCTTTTTTTTTTTTTTTGTAAGTGTGAATATATCAAGAGATATTTATATGTGCAATACTACAAAAGAAATTAAAAAAAAAAAAAAAAACACACACACACACACACACACACACGAGAATAATCAGAGAGATGGTATCGTGCTCCTTGGCGAGTGGTGTCTACACTCGTATTCTCCTTCCCATTATATTACCAAATTGCAGAGCTTCCAAGAGCCATCAGCGGAGCTTCCTAAAGCAACCTGTACATCCCATCTGAACCCACGCATTTTTGCCCACCTTTAATTAGACCACCGAAGGTTATGATTGTGTGGTAAATATTTATTCATGATCACACCAAAAATTACGAGTTAGATTTTTTATTAAAATATTCTATAAAATTAAAAATAAATTTACAAAATTTATTTTTTAATGAACACAATCTTTTTTCAAAAAGGGACCACACAGCATTACTATTGTTTAAGTTTCTTGATGCTTGAGAGTGCTTTTGGGCATCTAGCAATGGCAATTATTGGTTTGGGGAAGTACAATGACAAGGTCAAATTTATAATGTCGTGTAAGCTCTCCTTTTTCTTTTTGTCCGGAATATGGTTGACAGAGGCAAGGCTTTTAGAATCCAAAGCTAAGTTATTAGGTTTCGCACTCCTCTTACACTGTGATGTTAGAAATAAAATAAAATAAAATAATCACGTGTATTCCCATAAAAAAATTTTTAAGATATCATTCAGCAGAGAATAAAATGTCAATTCATAAAATATGATTATACCAGTATGCATTTGGAGCCGAGCGCTAATCAGACGCCACTTTCCTATTTCTTAAACCCAAAAAATTTTCAACTAATTATCTTAAATATAATACATATTTGTTCCATGTCATTTTGTGCACTGCCTTTTTGACTTAAAATTCTTAAATGGTGTCGTTATTATATTAAATTATAATGCAAGAACCTTAAAAAATGGAATATGTTGTTCAAGGCAAATCTTCACTATTATATTCCTGTCAGTTGCAAGAGATAGCCACTTGTTAAGTACAATATTGTCAACTCAATTACTTAAAGGAACAAATGCTAACATAAATTATATATTTTAAGGGACAAAAAAAAAACACAATATTCTTTTAGGGTATTATTCTTTTCCTACACTCCTCCTGGGTTCTTTTCCTCCTTCAGGTATTTCAAAACGGTTCTTTTCACTCACAGAATGGAGGTGGCCATAATTTTGCATTTTAAAATATTAAATTATAACAAAATTCTGTGATATAGGGACATACTATATATATATATTTATGTCCATTATACCAAACATAAATTATTTAGTTTGAGAAAAAGAAGAAAATAATAATAATAAGCAAACGCTCGCGCGCGCGCGCACTCACACACATTTATACAGTCAAATCCAGGAACTAGAATAACCGAAAGCACTCTCAAGCATCAGGACACTTAAACAATAGTCTGTATTCATTTTTTTAGAATATTTTAAGAAATTTTATTAAGGTACCTGAGTTCTTCTATCTACATCATTCTTTAAAAGATTTTCAAGAGTGTAGAGACCTACAAAAATATTTTAGAGAATTTGAGAGATTTTCTAGTATTAAAATGATAAGATTTTAATAAGATTTTTTTAATTAAAAAATTATTATTATTAATTATTTTATTTAATATTTATTTTTTATTATTTTTAAATTAATATGTAAAATTATATTCGTAATAATAATTTGTCAAATTTATATAATATAATATCTTATAATTTTTGAAATTAAATAATTAATAATATTATTAGAGCGTTTAACTTATTAAAAGTGATCTCTTTAAAGAGATCATTAGAGTCCGATCCTTTTAAAACGATCATTGGAGGCTGATCCCTCGAAGAAATCATTGGAGGTTGATCCTCTCGAAACGATCAATGGAGGTTGATCCTTTCGAAACGATTATTGGAAGCTGATCCCTCGAAGAGATCATTGGAGGTTGATTCTCTCGAAACGATTATTGGAGGCTGATACCCTCGAAAAGATCAATCATATCCCTTTTTCTTATTTCAAATCCTCAAATCTCAATCCCTTTTTCAAATCCCTAATTCCTAAAACCCAGCGTTCTTAGGAATTCCGTTTCTATTCCATCCACCACCACACACACAAAAAAAAAAAAATCACTAGCTGGCAATCTTACATCATGTTTTCATATAATTTATTTAATTCTGATGTTAGAATATCTCGAATTGAAAAATCATTATCTCACATGCAAGAGTCTTTAAGCGGATGGAACAAACAATTCTTTTTATAGTACAAAATCAATCAAGAGATAATGTTGAAGGAGATCTTACAATAATTCATCAAATATCCACCATCTTAAAATATCATAGTCGATTTGAGTGACTGATCAACCGATATAAAGATTGGTCAGAAAGGTAATTGGTGGGAACCTTTATTGAATGACTTATTCCTGACATTTGACATGAAGTTAAATCTCATTCCCCACGGACGATGATAGCTATCATCTCTTTTACTCGCCTATATGAAGAGAGGCTGGGTGTTAAAATTCATCACCCAATTGCTAAAAAAATCAATAAACCTATTAAGGTTGAGAAAGCTAAAGAGACAAAGCATCATGTTGTGGAAGGCAAAGATTTCAATGATGATACTGATTCAAAGTATGATACTAACAAAGATTTTGGTGATGATATCAATTCAAAGTATGATGCTGTAAAAGACAGATTTTGATGATGACATTAATTTAGAGTTAGAAGTTATGAAAGGCCAAAATTTTGGTGATAATATCAACTTAGAGTATGAAATTATGGATAACAAAAATTCTGGTGAATTTATTATACTTTTAACTGAATATTCTAATTTGTCATTTATGAAAATTGATGAATTCATAGAGATCTTTGAATTTTTCAAGGAAGAATAAGTCATTGTGATTGAATTAAATAAAATTAATGAGTTCATGAATGAGAAACTGACTAAACAACTTATTCTTTCAAAAATATATAACAAACTTAGTGTATAAGTTACAATTGATATTTTATAACATTTTTCAAAAAGAAATTATTGTATTAAAAGTAGTGTGAGAGAAGTTCTATGGAAAAAGGTAAGATTGAAAAAAACCATTGATCAAGACAAGTTTTTAGAAGAAATTTCATGAAAAAAAAAAATTAAATTAAAAAAAAAATAATTGAAGGAGATAAGTTTTGAGGACAAGGCTAATTTGAAGAGCGAGAGAATGATGAAACCCTCCTAATTAAGAAATTATTATTATTAATTATTTTATTTAATATTTATCTTTTATTATTTTTTAATTAATAAATTAAATTATATTTATAATTATAATTTATCAAATTTATATAATTATAATATTTTATAATTTTTAAAACTAAATAATTAATAACATTATCTCCAAAAATTTATTAAACGTCAATTCTTTCAAAAAAAATCAATCCTATTCTTTTTCTTATTTTAAATCCCTAAATCTCCATTCTTACTCTCAAATTCCTAATTCCCAAAACCCTAAATTCTCAACATAGAATAAGTTTGTATAACTGTCATTTTCATTTTCCTGGTAAATCAGTCGATGCCCTTAGCAAGCCCTTTTCATAGACAGATCAAGCCGGTGAATGTTGCTAGAGGGATGGAATATCTCCTTAGTCTAAATAGGCAGAGCTTTGTTCACCGTGATCTCCAATGTCCTTCTAGGTGATGATTTCGATGCAAAAGTTTCAGATTTTGAGTTGGCGAAACTTG
This sequence comes from Rhizophora apiculata, assembly GCA_037832385.1. Taxonomy (NCBI): domain Eukaryota; kingdom Viridiplantae; phylum Streptophyta; class Magnoliopsida; order Malpighiales; family Rhizophoraceae; genus Rhizophora; species Rhizophora apiculata. Next base: position 3,457,969 of record CM075440.1, read on the forward strand.
CTCCAGACCAGGAGAATTCTGTTGTGACTAGACTTGCTGGAACATCTGAATACCTTGCACCAGAATATGCTGGTAAGAATTAATTTTTTGAATACCATATAAAGATTTCTTACTTTGGCATCAAGTACAACGAGGAGATTGAAAATGGGGAAAACAGATGCTAATTCTAAGCTATGCTGCGTGGATTTGGTGTCCCGTAAAATTGTTATGTTAGGTAGAATTTTCCTTGAAGAACCTGTTACAAAATGCACAAAACCATTCTTTGTTTATCATCATATTCTTCACTGTGCAGCAGGAGAATGGTCTTCTTTATTGGAAGACTCTTCCCTGATATCCCACTGATAGGTGGGTGTTGATTTTTGGACTGCTTTTCGGCCATCCAATTTAGTGTTGTAAGCGCATGTATGATCATTTCACATTATACTTTGGTGTACACTTCAGTATCTTTTGAGTAATTCTCAGCACAATAGTTCCCTGATTGCCAATCGATTGTTCTCTTTTCCTTTAATTTTTGTTGTGGTCTCTGGCATCAAGTTAAAACTGTAAGGTTTGTGACATCTCACTATCCTACATGATTGACATTTTCTGGTTTGCAGTAATGGGAAAGATTACAACAAGGGTCGATGTGTTCAGCTATGGGGTGGTGTTGATGGAGCTTTTGACTGGGTTAATGGCCCTTGACGAGGAACGTTCCGTGGAAATAAGATAGTTAGCAGAGTGGTTTTGGCGAGCAAAGTCGAGCAAAGAGACACTGATGGCTGCCATTGTCCCAAGTCTCAATGTAAATGAAGAGACTTTTGAAAGCATGGCTGATTTGGCCTGACATTGCACAGCAAAAGACCCAGACCATCGGCCTGACAGGAGTCATGCGGTGAATGTGCTTGCCCCACTTGTGGAAAAGTGGAACCAATTGGTGACGAATCAGAAGAACTTTGTGGCATTGACTACAGTCTGCCTCTTCTCCAGATGTCGGAAAACTGGCAGGCAGCGGAAAGAACTGATCTGAGTTATAGTGGTGTTAGTGACACCAAGAGCAGCATTCCAGCAAGGCCAACTAACTTCGCTGAGTCCTTCACTTCTGCAGATGGTCGATGAACAAGACTAGTCCCAAGTATTGAATGATGGCAATTTCTTTCATTCAGTTGGCACAATTGCCCTGCTATGTGTTTGTCACTAAGAAGACGGCAGGATAGTACAGGATAGACTATTATGATCCCATTGAATACCAAGTATTGAATGATGGCAATTTCTTTCATTCATGCAATTAGCTCGTTGGATTCAATGTTACATTGTCAAAGTGTTTGATGAAGAACAATTTTGGATTAGTTGGTTCAGCCTTTGCGAAAAAAAAAAAAAAAAGATGAAAGGGTCTCATGGTGGGGTACATAGACATAAAAAAATGTTCATTTCACTTCTTTGTTAGGCATTACTTGATCTGCCATGGGGTTGTTATTCTTGCTTGTTCAAAAAAAAAAAATTCTTTTCATATTTAACCAAGTGAATTTCTTGTTCTTGTTATGTCTTCTTGATTATTTGAGGCCAATTATAATTTTTTTATTTTTCCCTTCAAAGATTCCTCTTAAAAACGTGAGAATAGTGGAAAATGAAAAAACTTAAGGAAATGTACCTTTTAAAAAAAAAAAAAAATGTTAATATAGACCTTTCCAAGGAATGAATGGCCTACCAGAGCCTACACACACGTATAAAAGTGACTTCAACCCTTAACATTTGCTATGTTGTAAGTTTATTTTTTATTGGGGATATCTTCTACAAGAAATTGGACTAGTGGCGAAATACCAGAACTCAATTCATGATGCAAAATATATTCTTCCCGCATAATTAATCAGGGAAACAATCAAACAAAAAAAAAAAAAAAGGGAAATCTCCAATTTTTCTATTCTTTTCAACTTATAAAACTTACAAGCCATTTCAGGCTTTCTTTGTGCCGTAGACAAGATCCAAAAGTGTCATTAATTTACATCGGACATGCTAGGGCATCCCTTTCATTATGATTAACATCTTTTCTATTTTCATCTGATGTTCTTAGAGCACATTTTGTTCAAAAGAAAAGATATTTTCCATTTTCATGCACATATACACAAATTTCTTTCACATAGATTAATGTGTTAGTTGAACAGACAAAAAGTTTTTCTAAGACAGCACTTTTTCAGTTAGATGATTTCAATGAAAAGAAAATTGGAAGTCATTGAAAATGGCTCCTGAATTAAACCGCTACATATAAGCATCGGCTCAACTATAATTGGCATATGAAAAACCTTGGCATGGAAGGATCCCCACCATAAATCCAAGTATCTACACCCTGTCTAGCCCATGCATCAAGAGCCGAGCTCTCTCACCTGTCTTGTCACCATTTAAAACTCACTAATCAAAGTATTTCAATTTCTAGGAATTTATAACTATGCTCAAACCTCACTCATTCCAACAAAAAATAACGATCACTCGTGCTTTTTTACCGGCTTGATTATCAAGAATACAAATACTGGAGGCATCCTTTGGTCCTTAGCGGTGCACTCTTTTACAGGATTCAAACATGTCCAAGACGTCAAGTCCTGTGACACTCCAAATGTGTTCTCAGTGAATCTCTCATCAATATCCAAGGGCTTCCAAAAAATATGTTCTACTTTTCAACCATTAGGTTGATTCCCATAAGACAACAATATTTTTTTTGTCTTGCAATTTTTTTCCTTTTGTGCAAGGGAAGGATTATCTTGCAATTGTTAAGAATAGTAGTAACAGGTATTTTAATTGATGTAAATTGAGGCCAGTGCACTCGTATCATAATAGGCATATAGTTGGGGTGGCTTTATGCCGCATCGATTAGGAAAAAATGAAAAAACAGAAGGAGAAAGGAGCCCCAGAACACCATAAAAGGCACCTCTGATCGAGAAACAAATCGTACCTTTCTTGGTCTTTAGGCTATGATCAAGTGTAATATTTGACTTGGACCCATGGCTCACATGATTTTAAATTATTTTTTTTTTTTCCAAAAAGAAAAGATTTACAATAATAACAATTAGAATTTTCCAATGTCACTGCACTTGTAAAACTTACACTCCAAAAATTTTCACAAAAATTCCCGTTGCTTCGTAATATAAAGATACATGCACATACGCGTTAGTGCGTGTGTGATTTGCATCATTTACCACATTATCAATGTTGCCACTGTCTCCAAATCTCGCAGGAGCTGTGCTTGGTGACGCCAAGTTTATGACGTGAAAGTAACACGAACCCACAAAGATCTTGATCGTTTTATAAACACTTTTTTGGTCTCAATCTTTTTATAACCAACTGTTTTGATTACCCCCTTGTGAACTCACATCATTTTTCATTCAAAAACTCGCGTTAATGACATAGAGCTCCTTTTAATTTTGCATTAAATTGTACAATCAGAGTCATTCACGGACGTGTCCTTGCAACCCTTGTCAGGACATCAAGTGAAGGTGACAAATTCAAGCTTCAGACCCTGAAGTGCGAAAAACAGACGGTGGAAAAGTATTTGATGGGGAAGGCAAAACAGCAATTCAATGGGCAGGAAGAAGCCACGATGTCTTGCAGAACCAATAACAACTTAGTTCCATAACCCTCTATCCCCTATACATTGGTAAAACCACAAAAACCCAATATATTGTGCAACCACTCTCCTGCTTGTAACAATATCTTTCATCATCTGAGCACCAATTCTTCCCTGGGATGGTAGTTGATTCAATCGTCCCAATTCTATCACTGAGGAACATACCAGACTTTCAGCAGCCCTTTTAACTACCTAAACAAATCTCCCTGGACATGGATTAGGCGTAATCTAACTTTTGGGAGAATTTAGGAAGACCTGGTAATGGGATACATGTTAGTCATGGCAAGCAAAACAGGCTTGCTCTTAACATATCCAGACTAGCAAAACAACTGGGCGGCTCACTGTAAACTACTAGGCCCACCACTTGCAGGTATGAATGCAGCCTGGGGGAAAGCTTGATGAATCATTGCACTGTTGCTCAATGCATTAACCGCCGATGTGCTGTCCTTCATAGTTTGCTCCAAAAGATGAACAAGTGACATAAATATTTCTATCCTTGTTACATCTCTGTTTGCCTGTATATGGATTTAGATATTAATTGAAAGATAATATAGGCAGCGAAATTTAAACAAGACCATTCTGACTTCTTGACATGAGAAAAGCAAGCAACCAGAGTGAAGATCAAGGAGGAAAAGGGGCCAGTTTATTGTTTTATTTTGTAAAAGAACAATGATGGGGGTACTAAGACTATTTTCCTAAATTTTTTATTACCATATTTTATACCTTGTAAAATTGTCATGTGTCCAACCAAGATCGCACTCACAAATTTTGGTAGGCAGAATACACACAGAAAGAGATTTCAATACATGAGACAAGTAGGGTCTAGAAAAGGGTCAAATGTAAAACAATATGTTTGACTTTATTATTTTGAGCATCGGTGGGCCAGGCCAGAATGGATAGAGTTCTTCCGTTGTTGACTAGTAGCTCCCATCCAAAATAGGCTAAATCTATTAGACCATCATACTCCGACTTTCTTTCAATTCAAGGAAATGCTCCAACGAAACAAATTTCATTGACATTCCACTAGCTTTTTTTGACACTTTTTGCACGTTTAGGCCTCAAGGAAGTAAACCAACAACTACCAAGTGCAAGAAAAAAAAATTATCCAGTGTCACAGAGGATGTGATTGGTCCATGCAAATTCCAGTTTAGACTGTTACCTCTACTGCAAAGCGTGCCCAGATCTTGTCATTCTGAGCTTCCATCACCCCCTTTAAGATTGTCAATCCTAATCCCCTAATTAAGTCAGCTATTTCTAGAAAGAAACCACGTTCTTCACAAAGTATCTGAAATGAGAGAGAATATGATTTAATAATAAAGTAAACAGTGAAAAACCAAAACATCCAACATGAAATAACTAAGATGGTAGCCGCTACCTCCACAAGCATCTGACGAGGTGGATTCAGGTCCTCAACTATGATAGGACAGACCATAGATTGTGAACCAACTTCAAATGCCCAAGTAGCCCCTCCCTCAAAATTGTCCTTTACAAGAACTCCACCTTCCTTGTTAATAATCTGCACATTTGGACAAGAATAGCATACACCATCTTTAAAAAATATCACGTTGTTACTCATTATTACACACAACATGAGGCAAAAACCCACAATCATTAGCAAAATGTTTCGATTTTTCAATCTTAATCTTTGTGCAGAATCTGTGACAGCGCCTCAACTCCATTCAGCAAACTAAGACACGTGACTAATAGAAAATGACATGCAAATTACCATAAATGGCATTAATATATGGCATTCATACCTTTGCTTCCCCCATTTGTTTTAGCTTGTCTGCATGCTTTGTGACACTTTGCAAGAAAAGCATATGCTTTATGGTGCGTTCAAGCAGAGCATCTATGCTACACTGTTTAATCATGTTTAATCACATAGACAAGAAAGTCACATCAGTTTTCAAATATCAGAAGTCAAAATAGCAACAAAAACAGATATACAGCTAAAGAAGCACAGAGATTAATTACTTTTGCCCCATTTGGAACAATTTCCCTCAGCTCTTTTACACGATCTTGGATCATCTGACGGTCTTTTGGCCTGGGTCGAGGGTTCTCTCCAGGTTTAAGCTTTTTCCGATCAGTTTTGCTCACTTCAGCATTTTTCTTCGAATAAGCAGTCGCAACACTGCTTTCACGCCTCACATTATGAGCCTGTTCGACCCATGAGCTTAGTTGGGACCCATATACAGAAGTTGTCTGGGAACAACTTTTCATACTATCCTTTGTGCAGCCAGACAAGATAGAGTGAGATGATATGGAACCTACTTTTTCCTGCGACTTATAAATTTCAAGTAACCCCTTTTTGGGTTGATCAGACACATTGACAAAACCAAGAGTTGGGGTATCACTAAGAACAGAGGAGCTACTGATCTTCGTTAATGAAGTTCTGCACGATATATTATCATCCAAGCTCTGCTTGACAGCAGGGTGGGCCTTAGATACCACGGCATCTAAAAGATTGTCAGCATCGGCTGCAGAAAATATGCTACTTTTTGTTGCTCTTTCATTAACCGAATAAACATCTGGATTCATTTCATGCACATTCATCATGGTTGAAGTATCTTTAGCTGTAATCTCTGCCTTTGCATAGGGCCCACCCTCAAGTACACTATTCCCCTTGCCACTCAATAATTTATTCTTGAAATCCATGCCCAATATATCATATAAGTCATCCCCTGCCCGAGGTCGAGCAAATGAATCCTCATAAATAGCATTTGTAGCAGTGATACTCTGAATCCCACTTTCAAGCTTCAAGAAATCAGGAAGAGAATTGGAGTTGTGCTCAGACAAAGTCACACATCTGCCTGGTTGAGTTGACCATGTGCTGTTAAATGCTTGAAATGGATTGTTGTCCATTTTTTCTTCACTTGTAATTAACTCATGTTTAGAATGCTTTGCATCTAAAGAAAAATAGTTATGATCTGAACTACCTGAAAGCATGCCACTACCACTTAATTGATCCCCCAGAGAAGATAAAGTAACTTCTTGTGTCCCTGATGAAACAAAACCTTGAGGTCCAACCCCAGCCAGATTTGCAGAAAAATGATTAATATCTGCCATGTTTTGTGGATTGGAAACAGAGCATGGAATTGAAGATAACCTTGTATGACCACTCACTCTGTTAAGCAACTCCATCCCAGATGGAAGAGAAACTGCATGAGAATTAAGAAGTGGGCTTCCATTTGTCCTCATATGTGGTACAGTTAAGCTTTGCAATGCATCTTTATTGTCACAAACATGATTTTGGGCAACCGAATCTGACGAGAACTGCTGCTGCGGTAATTTCTGGATGCCACTATTGCTGTCTGATTGACCAATAACAGGGTGACAACATAATCCAGGCCTTGCATTGTGTGAAGCAGCATGCTGGTTGAGCCACTTATCAGGGTTTGTTGGGATCACTTGAGCTCCAACAAATCCATTCTGTAGGTGGCCCTTGAAATGATCACCTGGCTTCATTTCCAATTCAGAGTGACCCGCATGAGATTTAGCTAAATTATTGGTCATATTAGGTGTATGAAATGTTGAAAAAGTTGACTGTGCACAGTCCTGAGTCTGTTCACCCAGGGAATGAGAAGGTTGACCAACAAATCTTGAAGCTAGAGATGAGGAACATTGTTGATTGCAGCCATTGACCAACAAAGGAGTGGATTGCATCAATGGCTTGGAAATAGGCATTCCAGAAGAAACTTGCGGCCTAATTCTTTCAGTAGATTCTCTTGCAGCATGGTTATCAGACAAAAGAACTCCAGGGACACATCCTAGTTGCAATATCAAACTCTTCACATTATTCACAAAGCCCATATTCTCCATAATCTGAAGCAGCAAGGATAAAACATAAGTATGTGGACTCTGATGCAACCAACAAAACTGCTTTGACAAGATTAAAAATTCAGGCATGGAATAAAATGTAGGAATTGCAGCATGACAATTTGGAAGAACCTCACTGTTGACAATAAACTGCTGATATTGCTTGCACTGGTGAAAAAGTTTAACATGCTCTGACAAGCGGGAATAAGAAGAATCACTCACCAAAAGTATCAAATAAGCACGCAGAACTGACACAATTGCTACTTTTTTTTTTTTTTTTTCAAAAAGTCATACATACTAAGGCCAGAGTATTATCCATTTATAGATGGAGGTTCAAAAGTTGGTTCCTCCCCTGAAACTAAGGTGAACCATACATGACCCTATCTAAAACCCTTCAGTCAACAAAGGAAGGTTTCTCAACAGATTGCAGAGTTTTGGTAACTAAATACAATGATCAGTCCACAGACTTTATGCTTGGATTGTAAAGAGTTCACAAAGGTACACGCACATACTTAATATGGAAAAGAACAAGCTTGTTGACCATTGGGTGAAAATGAGGATCATAAACCAACATATGCAGGGAAAATAAGGGGAAAAAAAAAAACATATTGTGCATTGAGAAACTGAATAAGTAGAACTTACAGCCAACAAGGAACCAAGTTGAACCACACCATGAGGAAAAACAGGAATAATTGCAACTGTCTGCAGCCAAATAAAAGTACTATCATGAAGAACAAGTTTGGTGCCTAGTAGAAAGACAACATATGGAGAACAATCAAACCTGCATGCCAGCCAAGAATTGCTGATGAACCTCATTTGAAACCTAAAAGCAACAACAGTGTTCAAAGTTATGCCATGTTCAACTACTAAGAACTAACTTTTCAGCATTTTAAAAGGATGGGGAAAAAATAAACATTATGGATATATCCATTAAGATACCATGAGCTGCTGTTTTCTCAGTTTAAATTGGCCATACTTGTACAAATTCATATTGCAGCTCAATGAGGTGAAAACAACAAGATTGCTGGGCTTTCAAGACAAAGGCTTTGATGCGTGGATAACCTAAAAGACTTTAATTATATGACTGAAAGGAAAGAAAATGGAAGGAGATTAAATTTTCTGTGGACACAACTAAAAAAAAAAAGGGGAGCCTAAAGTTAAGAAAAATAGGTTCTGGATCTCCTTTTGGGCAATGGAAACCAAGAAAAAGAAAAAAAAAAAAAAAAAAACAAGTTATGTAGCACACCTCTGGTGGATGGACATCGGCATTGTATTTGCCTGCAAGGATCCACTCAGGGTTCCCCGTAAATGCAGCTCGTCCAACTAGTCTGGAAACGAAAAAGGCCAAGACTTCATTCATTTAAACAATAAACCTGAAGATGAGGGGTTGAAGGAGGAATAAAATGAAAAGGAAAAAAGGCATACCCTTCACCAACTACATTGACCTGATCATTCATCATCATTTTCTTAACCAGCAAATGAACTCTATTACTTCCTTGAATCCCAAGCAGGGAGGAATGAACATCAGAACCCCAATATTGTTGATCTCCAACAGGAAGGTCAGGGTTCTCAATGCCAAGATTTGTTGGGGGAAATGAGCTTGAAGCAGGTACGACGTAAAATTCTTCCCAAATCAACAACCTGCAAATTAAAAATGTAATCGAACACAAATTACTTATATGTGACATCTGCATGACATGTTTTCTAAACCAGAGACAACAGAAGTCCTATATGATTAGAGAACATAACCCCCAACTTCCATTTGGCGGCAAAGATTTGGCGGCAAAGATTGGGATTTTGAGAAGATTGGGAAAAAGTCTTTAGTAAAATAAAGGGTCAAAAGAGACAGATTTGATTCCCATTTTCTATGCTGATTCTATGGACTCATCAGCAGAATCTTCAAACAGCTGATAAAATCAACCAAGATAGGACAGATTCCAAATCGATTGGATTCAAGAACAGATCAGTCCAACACAGAGACAGTTGAATCAAATCAAAACAAAGAAACTTTCACTAAGATTCTCAAAGACAAGGGGGAAGGAACCAAAATACAAGGTTCCAAGAGCAGGAAAAAAGAAAAAGGTCTTCCGGATTATAAATAGCAGACAAGACAACAGTAACCAGACTAGGACGTATCAAAGACCAAAAACAGCAACCTAAAATGGAAAAGAGAAAAAGAAACCCCTTCAGGTCACCAAGAGGAATTTGAGCAAAACAAATAAAGGAAAATAAAAATAACAAAAATAGTGTCATAGTGTAATAACAAAATTCATCATTACAGCGATTTGAAAAACAACTTGGCTCCTCAAGGAAGCCTTTGAATCGCCATAAGGCATCCATAGCATAAACCCTGAGTGAACAAAACTCCATTATTTTCTTCACTTTTGTGTATCCATTTTCTGGTCAACCAAACAGCAACTTACAGGAAATTTGTTTTTAAAAAAATAGAAAATATCCCAAAAGAACGAAACAAAGCCCCAAACTACCGTTTTCTGGCCTAGTTGACTCAAGCAAAAGATTGATGGAAAATGAACAAATGAAAAAGGAAAAAACATTTGAAGACTTAGCAGCATACTTTTCCTGCTTTTTCCTCCAGTTTCCTCGAAACCAAACATACCAGAATCAAAGAAGAAGAGGAAGAGGAAGAAGAAAAAGAAGAAGAAAAGTTACTTAGGATTGTGGCAGCCGATCTTCCAAAACACGGCGTAAGACCACTGATTGACACCGCAGAGCGTCATCAACACTTCTCTCAGCAAATTACCCATTCCTCAGCTTCTTAATGTAACAACAACAACAACAACAACAACGAGAAGAAGAAGAAGAAAGAAGAACAAAAAACATGCACAACCAGCTCCTCAAAGATTTAAGGCCAAAAGTACAAAAATAACAATCAGTGCTCTAAAGAAGGAGACTTTGGGCCATTTCCCCTAACTTCCACGACAGGATCCTCTTCCAGCCTGTTTCGTCCTGAGGCCTCCGCATTCTTTCCTTGCTGGATCCAAGTTCTCCGCCGCCAATATCATCCTCCTCCGACGCCCCATCCTCCCCCTCCACACCCAAAAAAGAAAATCAAGATATATGAAAAACAAAGTACTACAAGTAGAAGAACGGAGATTTTGGAGAAAGGGGTCTTTTTCTAGACGATCCCACAGGCTTCCATCTTGAAAGTGGCCTTGGTTTGCTCCATTTTGATTCCAAAAGAAGCTCAGAGAACCAAAAATACCAAACAGCAAGAAGAACTGAAGAGAAATTCTGAATGCTGAAATCGGGTTTCTTTTCTTGTATTTGTTTTGTATTCTAGTTGGTTGGTCTGCTTGTTTTGTCTGCTTGTTTTTACTACTGGGTTGGTGAAGTGGGTAGCAGTATTCAGTTCCGGGTAATTGATTGAATGTTTCTCCGCTCTCTCTCTATAAATTTTCCTTCTTTCTTTCTTTGTTTTCTTTCTGTTCTGTTCTGTTCTGTTCTCTTCTTCTCTCTCCCCCTCCCTCTCTCTTGGCAGGGCAAATGACCAAATGCAATCTCAACTGGTTCTATTGATAAGTGCGTTTTTGGTTCTTAAAGTGAACCTCATTAATAACACAACAAACTCAAAAAGCTGATGACTTTGGACTTGCAAGAGAAACACAGGGAAACAGGCCATCCAGTTTGATGAAATTGCTGATGATGCCCCTGATACATAGGTAACTTCCTTTTTATTATTTTTGTTTTGTTGGATAGCTTCTGTTAGTGCTGCTGTCGTGCTGGCGTCAGATCATTGATCTGTAATAAAATTACCGAGATGGGTTCCACCGAAATGAATGAATTCTCCATGAAATTACCAATTTCAAGTTCTAACAAAATTTCTAAAGTTTTGTTGGTGGGTGGGTTTTGTTCTTTTGTGTGCGTTTGTGTGTGAATATAATTGTGTTTGGAGCATTATCATGGGGGCTGATGGATACTTAGGTGGGCAAGAGAATGTTTACAATGATGAATTAAAGTGGAGGAAGAAAAAGGTAATGATGGGGGAGATTTTGACCCTTTGCCATTGTCGCTGCCCTTAATTTTTAATCATGTGGCCGTGGCAGCGGTGAACCCTTTTATTTACAAGTTATGTTAAGGTCGGAGGAAAAGTTTGAGAATGATGGAAATAGTAGAGAAGAGAAAAGTGTGTTACCAGTTAATAGGAGAAGCCAAAAAGTCTCAAGGGTAGGTTTTCTTGTAAGAATTTATGAGCAATCCTACAAAATAAATCTACTTTCTTTTTTATCACATAAATAATTTTAAATCATAAAATTTTATTTTATTACTTTTTATTTTAACCTACACTTACTTAATTTTTTTTTATTTTTATTCATATTTAACATTAAATTAATTTAATCTTCCTAAATGATGTATCAAATTAAATAATTTTTAAAAATAAAACATAAAATTTTATATTATTTAAATAATAAAATTTGTATTTATAATTAAACAAGTAGATTCTTTAAACTAAAGTCACCAATTTTAGCATTATAAAATAAAGTTACAAATTCTTTTTTCTCTTCATCTAATTAAAGTGAGAATAGAGTTTTTTTTTTTATTATTATTATTAGTGAAGTTTGGAGTTTGAATTCTAACTTTCACCTTTAAACTAATGGCCACTAGATTATACTTATCTCTATAATATCTTAAACAAGATTAACTAGGAAGGTATTATGTAAATAGTAGCTTAATAATAATTAGTCACTTGCTTGAAGAAATTTGGAATATTCCACTCTCAGTGGATTTCAATTTACCTCTGAAATAAGGAATTTAAGTCTCTCTAGAGTGGACAAATGCCCTTCTATTTATTTTGTCTAGGCAAACTAAACAAAATGCATCCAAAATAAAGGTATCTTTTTTTTTTTTTAAATGTAATATATATATATATATATATATTGTTCATTTCAATGTAATTCTTTGTAAGGACAAACTTAATAAACATATTCACGTGGATTAAGACGATTTTATATCTGAATTCTTTCAAATTCATTTTATATTTCGAGGAAAAAGTTACAGCGATACATTTTTATGATAATAACTTAGAATTTGTTTGAAAGAGTGAAAAAAGGGAAAAGAAAATTGTCATTGTTGTATCGTTTACACAAAAAGGACATCGCTAGCAGCTTCCGGCTGTTCCGAATTTAACAAATAGATACCATATTAAGTTATAATAACGATTCTATCTAACATGTCCATATCCATTGGTGGCCAAGGATTACCACCTGGCAATCCCCCTCCCCCAAGGTTAAAACATTTTGCTGTATTAAATATTGTACAATTTGATATCTTCAAAATTGTAAATAGCTAAAGATAGATTGTGTCGCATGGATGTCGGACAAACATGTTTGATGGGTCGTTTTCTGTAGTTAGCTGATAATGAGACTGCTTCTTGGAGGTTTGCATGAACCTGAGTTATCCCAACAACCTCATACCAAAAATAAAATGGCCAACTCCAGCAAAGGGAAATAAATTAGGGTTTTTTTTTTTTTTTTTGTGTGTTTTTTATCAAAGTACTCAACTGAAAATCAAAAGACTGCAATGTACAAACTACAAAACTTGACTGCCCAATTAAAATTTGCACCACAATTCCCAATCAAATGAAGGGTAGACAATTGCAATTATTTGTCATACACCATCAACATAGGCATAGCCATATGGTCATTTGTTGAGCCCATAACCTTCTTCCATCTGCACTCCCAAGTAAGTGGAGTTGGCTTTAATCGTCCTGAGTAGCTTTGGAGGGCAATAGCCTACCTTATTCTTTCATTGTTATCACTTACTGGGTTTGGGACCAGTTGCAGATTCCATTCTTGCAAGGCTCTCTCACTCCCTGATGGTATCTGTGCCATTCAGGTGGGTTGATGATGAAACCATATCCTAACAGTTTAAACATTGGACAATTCTACATCATCTTTCAAAGTTCAATGTACTTCAAAAATTTTCTTGTTTCTTATTGTCTTTAACCTCTCGAACATAACTCCAAACATTCCTCTTATTTATACAAAAGGTAGGTATTGTTTTCCATCTACATTTTCCTTCTCTCTTTCCATCCTTTTCTTTTTCTTTTTTCCTTTATCAATTTATTGTATTGTATGTTTTGGTAGGTTGACATGCCAGTTATTGTCCCAAACTTTCTATTCTATCAAAAGACACCATTTTTTTAAAAAACAAAATTCACTGAAAAGCCCTTCTCAGTTTGATGGGAACTTGTGAGACTTCTATTCTATTCCCTTCATTTTGATAACTCCCAAATGCTAAGCCAGATAAAATAATGGCCCTTCTGGGGTTTTATATTAATATAGCTGCTCAAGTGGAGACCTAGGCTTTGATGATGATATCTTAACCAATTAACCATTGAATAAAAGCTTGGATTTTTTTAATTCCACGGGTTCAATATTATTGAAATTGGGTTATGGGTGGTCCATGTTCACCTCAAAGCTGGTGAGGATTTGGCAGTATTATTTTAATCAGGGTTCCACTTTTTAGGAGGAATAAAGAAATTGTGTGAGAAGGCATAAAAAGGAGGGGCACTCGTTTTAGTTGGGGACACATGAGGGACGAGGGGGTTGTGTTTCTTCCTATTGGTGTCTGAAAATGTACTTTATTCCTTCTGTCACTACAGTAACGGGGTAATTTTTGTGGGGAATTGGGTAAAAGATTCCTGTTCAATTCAAAGGTGCGTGTGTGTCTATATATATATATATATATATATATATATATATATATATATATATGACATGATTATGTCCTTTTTCTGCTGTTTTATTGTTGTTATTTCTTTGTTTTTTTTTAACTGGTAGCTTTGCACACTTGTCACACACTCATTTCACATATGCAAGGACCGCTGTATTCGTTCATTTAGAAAGAGTACGCTTTATGATAAAAGAATAGAAAGAGTGTGCTTTACTCAATCATATTAGATTTAGTAAATAAATAAACAAACGTCCATCCAGACCACATGATTACCAAATATATCATCCTTGCCATAAAAAAAAAAAAAAAAACAGGAAAATTTTCTCAAAAATCCATCAGAAGAAGAGTTATGATAAATGTCAAAGCTAGAACTGCTAATAAAAAAAAAAAAAAAAAAAAGTGGAGCTCTGTCTAAGATTTATAAATAAGATTTAATGTAGCAGAATTACGTGGGTTCTAATCTGTCCTCAACTTGTTTTTTGACCATAACTTGACCTCAACTTAATCTCTCTTTTTGGCAGCATTGGATTCCTCTTCCCTTCAAATGTGTTTAGCCCTCCTCTATCTTGTCACCACGTGTCATTGTACATCTCTACTCTCAAACATTAATTGTAATTGGATTAATTGATAAACTTATTATTATATTTATGATGATTTTGACTCCTTAATTTAGGGTTGCATAGATTCGCATAAAACTTTTCATATCATGCATGGTGTTATTAATCTTTTTGGTACTATTCTCCTCCTGTTTCTAGTTTTATATTCTCATTTTAATTTCTACAAGATTCGCAAAGCTTAAGTTTATATTGTTGGGGACACAATTAGAATGTAGGCGTCTTTGTCCCTTCTTTGTTTTTTTTTTTTTTTTTGTCGTTATATCTTGATAAAAAAAAAAAAATTGAAGAATAACTTAAACTTCCAAAAAATATATATTTCTTGGTATCTACTAATAAAATTTTAGGTTAGTTATGAAGATTGATGTTTATTGTTATGATTGTGAAGAAATTCTCACTGCGCCAACTGATTGGAAAACCACATAAGAATATCATGACAACACTAACTACAAGAGAATACTATTATAATGAATTAAAAAGGTAAGATTTTATTTTATTTTATTTTTTTTCATAATAGCAAAGATTAATTGCTCGTAGAAGCCAGTTCCATAACACCAACTACAACTTGGGCAACTTTAGTTCATGCATATTGGAAAAACTATATGTTGGGCATCATTAGCCAAGGAAGCATTATAATGGATCCTTTTTCTGCTTGGGTTGCCACCCTAAAGGCATTATGATTGGCCAATGGTCAGAAAGATTTTATGATGCTCCTTAGGTTTAGATTTTGCTACAAGACTTCTTTTGGATATACTCCTAACCCAAAAATCTCTCCTGCACGCCATGAATTGCTTTATAGGCCATTAAAAAGAAGAAAAAAAAAAAAATCCCAAGTCCTCGAGTGGGGAACATGCAATTAGTGGGATGATAGAATAATGAGGAGAAGGACAAGAATTTTGATTGCAAAGCCTTGGTATTCTGTTTCCCCCTTTTGTGTGTGTGTGTGTTTATAGAAATAATCTGTAAAACATAAAAATGATTAAAATTTTATGTGAATATTCCTGGTTGTATAGCTAAATAACGATCTAAGACATGAATGTCATTGATATGTAGAAGTGTCAAAAGGGTTCGGTCAGGCAAAGTTAAGTTGGTTAATATCGGGTTCAAGTCACTTTGAGTCAAATTGTTTTTGAATCATGTTACGTTTTAAGTTGAGTTGAATCGGGTGTCCAGATCCACCTGCGGGTCGACTTATTAATTTTTTTAAAAAATAAAATTTTTTCCCTTTCATTAATTTTTTATTTTTATCACAAGAGAAATTATAATTTTATAAGTTTTTCTATATTAATTTATATAAAAAATAGAAAAATATTATATGCATTATATATAGTTATATTGTTTATAAAATGTGTATAAAAATATGTATGTATATGTGTATACAAGTAAATAATTTTTTAAAAAATATTATAAATATAAAATATAAAAATACATAATTATACAAATACAAACAATTTAAAGTTATTATAAAATAACTATATATATATATATATGATAAATAAAAATTATATAAATTAAATTTTACATATAGAGAGATAAAATTGTGTAAATATGTGGTTGGCAAAGCATTAGCTGTTCCCTCTCTTGCAAAGTGTCAAATGTTTTTTTTTTTTTTAAATTCATAAATTAAGTAAAAGTAAAAAATTATTTTTAATTTAAAAAAAAACTTAAAATTTTAGTTTCTTTTTTCTATTTTCTATTTTCTTCTTTTTTAAAAAAGGAAAACAATTTATCACATATTCCCCTTTTCATTTTCTTATAAAAGAAAATAAACTTAAATATAATTAAGAATAAATAAATTAATTAAATCTTTTGAAAAGTAAAAATTATTTATAAATTCACCACTTTATAGTTCTTAATCTCACAAATTCTTCACTTTAAAAAATTAAATAAAGACTTATGTTGCTCTTAATAATCTAAAATCCCATAAATTCTTCTCTTCTTTAAAAAATTAAATAGAGATTTATTTAAATCTTTCTTAATAATCTAAATTCTCATAAAATTTTCTTTTTAAAAAATTTAGTGAAAACCTATTCAAGTTTCTCTCAATATATTTTTATTTCAATTAGTAAAGTTAAAGTAATAGAGATAAGAGTTTTGACCTACATCTTATATAGATATTTTTTTCACTCTTTTACCCTATCTTTTTTTTTTTTTTTTTGTGTAATTTGCTTTTCTTTTTGAGATTTTAAGAGTTTCTCTTTATATGTGATTTACCAAATTAATTTTTTTCCTTTTTTTTTTCTTTGTTTCCAGCCTCAAATCCATAAAGTATAAAGATTTTCTGTAAAATAAAATAATAAAAACAACCTTACATAACTCTTGTCATGACAATTGTCAATAACAAAAATAGTTGATTTTGCTTTTTTTTTTTTTTTTTTTATTTCATGTACCTTATACCCTTATATCAATAATTTTGTTTACATAATAAAATCTTACAATAAAACATCTAATATAAATAAATAATAATGTTTAATATAAATTTCTTTATGCATTAATTTTGGTTTTTTCTCTTTAATATTTATGTAGAATATGGATCTCATATTAATCAAAAACTTTAAAATAGACCAAAAAAATATCATCATCAAAGCTAGCAAGAATAAATATCTTTAATTATTTAATTCTTACACATTAATTTTTGGTTAAATATTTCAGGTCACCATAGCATAGCATCAGTAATAAAAACAAATATTGGGCATTAACTTCATGATTATATATAGTCATAAGGTCATACAAATATTATATTGGCATATATAAACTATTGGAAACATATGATATTTATTTTTTTATTTGCAATAAGAAATAAATGATGGACCTAGATATAAATTTTTCAAAAATATCATTAATGTGATTGCTAAGATTAATTGGAAGTTTTCTATGAATTTCTCCTTTATACTATTCTAATCTTTGAGGTTTTGAGTTCTAATAATGAAAAAAAAAAAAAAAGTAACATCTACATGAACAAAGATGATTAAAAAAAATGTATGTACATATATAATATATATTTATGTATATTATATGGGTATATAAGTGAATAAATTTTTTAAAATATTGTAAATATATAAAAATAATTAATTATATAAATAGAGTAATCTAATGTTAATATAAAATAATTATATATATCACATTTTAAGTTGAATTGAATATTTTTTTTTTTTTGTAGTAAGATTCATACTGAATTGTTGAGTCGGATCAACTTTGGATACTTCTATTGATATAAGAAAGGATGAGGAGGCCAGTTATTCCTAATCCTTCTGACTTAGTAATTTTTTATTTTTTTGGAACAAAGTAAGTCTTTTAAAGTTTATAAAGTGGGTTGAACCTACAAAGTTGCAAACAACTCATTTGGAATGGGTTTCTAGCCCCATGTGAAAGGATGACGTGTGTTAAACACAGCTACAAAAAAGAGATTTTTGCAAGTGAATTTTGCTCCTGGGACTGTTTAATTTTGTGTAAATTTTATGATTTGGCGATTCATGTTAGTAAATTTTGGATCTATGAATGATAATCTATGCATCGCTTAGTGACAGAAAAAGTAAAATCCAACGGTGATGTATTAGGCATTTGATTAAAAACCACTATGTGCAATCTATGTTTCTTTTTTCCTTAGACGTGGAAAAAGCTAATATAACCCGAACAATTCGCCAAAAACTCGATGTGACCCAACTCATAGCCGAAAAGGTCAATAATCATAATTTGAATCACTTAAATTTTAAATAATTTGTAATTAAAAAATTTTAAATCTAATTAACTTAAAATAAATTAACTTAAATAATATAAAATGATTTGAAATTTATTTGATTTAAAATTTAATTAATTTAAATTTATAAAACTTAAAATTTAAATTAATTGAATTCAAATTTTAAAATATGCATAACTAAAAATATGTAAAATATAATAAATTCTATTATAAAATATTTGAGAATTAATAAACTTAAAATACAAAATTTATAAAATTCTAATGACTTAAAATTTGATAAAATTGAATGTTGAAATATTTTAAATTTAAAATATATAAAATTTGAATGACATTAAATTTAAAATTAGAAGAAAAAAATTATAATTAAAGATGTTTAAAATTTAAATAATTTCAAATTTAAAATAATTCAATTTAAATTTTACTTAATCTATTCATTAATTTTAATATTTTATAATAGTACGTGAAATCTTACATTTGAAATGATCACTACTTTGATTTCTCCCAAATCAACAATTGGCTTTTTTCCAATGGAAACACCGAGATATTGATTAAAAAAAAAAAAACAAGGAAAAAAAAAAGTTTGCACAAATGTAGAGCGTTTGAATATAGATATGCATATCCATGTACCACAATTGAAACTTGGGTCCACCTAGATATAGTTGTCTAGCTAATAATCAACCCAAAATGATTTGTACAGCCACGGCCAATCAACTTGACCCAAAAAGCTTCGTTAAAAGTGGGGCCACAATGAAGTTATCAGATGGGGCCACAAACTTGAACCTAAGTCAAAATCACTTCATATGAAAATGAAAAAAAAAACTTTGATTAGGGCTTTGCGCACCATTCACTTTGTGTATGAGTGGGGGATTGGCAAAATGTGGAAGTGCTCCACCACACCACCCGCACCACAAATCATTTCATGACAATGATAATGACGGAAAGCCATTAAAAGTTTGCATAATGTATGCGTAGAGAAGTGATAAGCCACATGGAGAGACACAGAGGCATGACAATGTTGACCATTTGGACAATGCAAATTAGTGTCAAATATTTGCTAAATCCAATTTGATTTGTGCACCTTGGTTCTGTCTACACATGCGACAAAACCCCCCATAGGACTGTTCCCACTTTTTTTTTTTGGTTCTTTTTTATTCAATTTAATTGCCCAAAGTGAATGGTCCTTGTCAAGATCTCGTTTAAGCTCAAAATAATTACAGAGATAAACTTAGCTTCTAAGTTCTATCTGTGCGATGCCTGATTAGTAGCACATGAATTGAAATCACTTATCCATAGAAGGAACCATCTCACCTAAATAAGTTTTAATTTAATAGTGCAATACTCGCCTCCCTCCCCCCCCCCCCTAAGTTGTATATTTTATATTCAAATCCGAATTGATATCAATTCTATATATTTAAAAAAAAAAAAAATCTCACCAAATTGTTTTGTATCGACATAAATCCATAAAGGTCATGTGTGAGTGTCCATCAGCTTAATGATTAAAGCATTGCGACTTGCTTTTAGAGATACGTGAATCCCTTTAGGGAGGTGGGATTGACTGTATTCATGATCCACCAGGATTTCTAATACATCAAAAAGACACAAAAAAATGAAAAACCCATGTTGTTTGGGGAACAAGTTTACTATTATTGGTCAACTCTGTAGGGTCAACTTCCCCTTTTCCTAAAATAAAAGAAGAGGTAATAGGAAAAAAAAAGAAAAAAATTGAAGCTGATGCTTTCAGTCTATGGATTTTACTGCTCGTGTTTTCTGTTTGTCCGAATTCTCCATGGTCCGCAGAGATCTTTTTCGCATACATATGCTCATTGACGAAGCTATTTCTGACTCATAAAAAAACAAGACGTAACATGGTTATCACCCTTTGTTTGAATTACCGATTGGACACTGAGGAATTGGACAGGTACAAAGATATTTGTCATGTTTCAGATTTTGGGAGGATCACTGAAGATTGTAAATCCATGCTTTCACATTTCCGTCAGATCGAGCTGTTGCATGTGATGAGGGATGCGATCAAAGTCGTCTGCAGGCTTGTTGAATGGACTCTTAGTAAAATATAATATATAATTTAAATTACATTATTTTTATATTTAATTATAAATTAATTATAAATTTTTGATTTGTCACCATAAGTAACGGCTTCGAATGTTATTTCTCTGCTAGAAAAGATATTCTAGATCAAGCAAACGTGGCTTCCAATAGAAAGGAAAACAAAAAAAATTGATAATTGGATTTTTGGTCATCCCCTCGCCAACAAGTGTCGAATCATGATCTCACTCGGTACGGACTTTTAATGGGGTCAGTATAAAATGCTGTAAAATGGGGGGATTATTTGCATCGATTAGCATCTAATCTCAGTTGCAATCAAAGAAATTGTTCTATTTGCTTGTCCTCCTTGGAAAAATTCATTGAAATGGATAACCTCAGATCTTTGGCAGTCCATATCACAGATGCTTTTCTAAAAGAAGACAAGAGGGGAAGGAAAAAAAGTCCCGTACGTCAAGGATTCATGCTCGCTTAAAGACGACTTAACGATAAGATGGCGACAATGGGTTCATTAAAACGGTTAATTAGAGAGACTAAGAGAGATTATACATTTTGAAAATGATTTGGTTGGAATGTGTGTAACACGTGAAAGGGTCGTGTCCTTGATTAATGGGTCCAGTTTAGTTTTCACTATTCTGATTCCAGAAGAGTTTAGCTGTATAAACACGTAATTTCACACATTTATTTAGATAAAAATAAAATAAAATTACACAACATTACAAAATATTTTATATAATATAAAAAATTGTATTAATATTTACTGTAAAATATTTTTATATAATTTAAAATTTATTCCATGCAAAGGAGTTCATAAATTTGTGTTTGAAAAAAAAAAAGTTTCATCCGGAAGTTGATTTATGATGTGACATAAATAAAGTTGATAAATCTGACTCTACCCATTTGGCCCTCCTTAATCAAATATTTTCAAGACCCATGAGAGTTGCAAGATTTTTCGCCTTTCACTTTTAATTGGTTTTACGGGGGGTGTATTTTTGGACAAAAACTCACGTTGAATTGGAGATTAAGTCTCACTCAAGACGATGTCAAAGACGCACTTTTCCACGTTGACATGGTGCATTTAATAGTTTGTTCACAAAATGCTCCTATCAGCTACTTATTTTAGTTTGATTCATAACACAAATTTACAAAATGTATTTGATCATATCTTCAGCTGTCTACAAGGAGCAAAAAAATAATTTTGCGACTCACAAAAAAAAAAAAAAGTGGGAGGATTACCCCATAAGTGAAGGATGAGCACACTCATCCCGGTCAAAAAAAAATAAGGGAGATATCTAGAATTGCTCCCAACCATTGTAGCATCCAACGCGAGAGGAAGGGAAACCTGATAAACACTAGTTCAAGGTTTAAAATTCAAATTGAGATTCAAGAAACATGCAGATATCGGCAAAACAAAAACAAGAACATAGATAAAACCCTGCATCCAACTTAAGGAAGGAGTACTTTAGTAAGATACAAGCAAAATCAATCAATCTGCTAAGAATATGACACTTCGTCACAAACTGTCATGACGACTAAACCCATTCTTGTGGATTACAACACAAAAATGCAATTGCTACAGGTGGTGAAGTACTGCAGAACTCACACCGAAAAGCATAATTGTCCAAAAACCTCTCTCCAATGAAGAATTGTCTTTTGATCACGTATCAATCAAAACAAACGTTTCCGAAACAAACAGGTTTAATATCAGCCAAAAGCCTGTCATCAATTTTTAAAGAATTCACTTGTACATAATTTTAAGGATAAAAGACAGATTCCTGCAGTCATCATCTAACACGGCAAGTGAAAAAAACGAATGAAGATGTGCTGCCGATAAACGAAAAAAGAGCCCTCAAAATCCACAATTTAAAGCTCTCTCCATCTCCAAGCATAGATCCACAAGGAAATGGAAGGATTCCACGGGCACTTGCAATGAACGGAATGTTTGTCGCTGTCCCTTTGTCACAATGGATATAGGGGATATAGCTGGTCAAAAACAAGCCTGAAAGGCGACTTTCTTACGATGGCTACCCAACCAAAGCGAAAATGGCTTTCTAGAGAAAGCTACTTTTCAGCATCAATGTCCTTTGGGTAATTTTGCATCGTATCAACTTCCCACTTGTGGTGGTCTCATCTACGTCCATCTGGGGGTATTGGGACGTTTATTTGCTGCTGCTTATAGCACTGATGCATAAATTGAGATAAAGGTGACGAAAGAATCCCGATGTTATAGCAATCCAAAGTTCTACGCGTTCTACAAAACAGGGAGATCTTGCTAGTATACTGACGCTTTTTGCACAACGCTGAAAGGGAGAAATTCAAGGAGCTGGTGATTTCTCGGCTGCCGAGGTGATTTTCTCCAACAGTTGTATTTCGAAAAAGAAAGTATCTTTCCAGTTTCGAGCAGTTAGCAGCCCTTCCGATTCAACCCTTCTCTTTACTCAAAACGCTTTTTCACTTAATCTTGTATTGTAATGGTCCAACAAAACCAACTTTTTCCTGCGGACTTACCAAGCAACAACACTAGGATCAACTTTTCTCACCAAGAATCCCCAGATTTTGCCGACATTATTACAACTTCTTGCCTTTTCCTCGGCACAGATCAGTTGACAACAACCGTCAATCACCAAACCTCTTACATGCATTAAAAGTTAAAAAAAAAAAAAAATTTCCGATTTGCTTCCCAGCATAACCCAAGACATTATTTGGTAGAACAAAGTTAACTGAACATGAAATGCAAAACTTAACACTAAAATAACAGATGAATCATGTAATTCATAATTGGCAAGTCAGTTGAATTTGCTTGATTTACAGGCATGCAATAAAGTTACTTAACTTGTAATAGCAGGATGATGACATCCACCTTCGGGAGTAGTAGGTGGTAACTTATAACTTCAAATTAACCAAATCTATTTGAAGTGAAATGAAGTACCCAAACTTCTCCTGTAATGTAACGACTTCAAAATTGCAGGGTGGTAACTGATACCTTGTGAAGCTACGGTATCAAAGTCTACCCTGTGTCATATTTTCCAGCATTTGTAGTAATTCTGGGGCAAACCTCCCATACATCTTTATGAACCCTTCCTCGAAAGATTTTTTAACCCACACCCCACACATTTCAGAATGACTGTACTTGTTGTTGGATCTGCCTTTATAGCAAATTTAACCCCCAGAAAATCTCTAATGTGCCTCAATGTTTCTATTCCATAAGGGCTGAGCTTTCCCACACGAACCTTTGAAACATCTTGCGGACATAATGCACAAAGCAGGAACAGCAAACCCTACAAACAAAGGAAAAACAATAATATCAGGCTACTGAAAGAAAGCATCACAAAACATGTCATTATAAAGCCACCACTGAAGCTGCCTCTCTCTCTCTCTCACACACACACACACACACTGTTTATGAAAAAAATATTACAAAACATCCAGCAATACCATGCAGATGTTTTAGGTCCACTTTTAGATTTTGTCATGTCACCTTCTCTTTCTTGCTGTTTTAACATAGGATGTTTGTTCAATGAAATGAAAAACATCATGGCTTGCAACCAAATACAATTTTAAGGCATGAAAGCCACATCATGTGCCGTCATAAAATCAATGCACTGTTATGAAGGAAAAGGAATGCCCCCACCCCCCCCCCTTTTTTTTGGGGGGGGCACCGGGGGGGGGGGGGTATTTTTTTCATTGGCATGCCCATAAATTCACCAAGTCACATGCCTAATGGTAATCTTTCCTCTGATGTGAAGTGAAGGAATGAATCATAGAATCCATAAAATAAACTCATTGACAACTTGGGCATATAGATACCAATCTAATGCCATGAAGATTAATACAATGGACATTCCTCAGGCCTAAACAAATAAATGCATGCTTGTCCTGGTTACTTCAGTATAAATCAAGTTCAAAAGGACACTAAACGCTGATATAAACTAGGAACAAAATCTTTTCTTTCCAAAGGCTATACCAATGGGCATATGGTAAAGATATAGTGGCAATTGCACAATACATATGCAGTCAATAGCAAAATTTTTTAACTTATGTATCAGAAAAAGCTTTTAAAATGGACCAAGAAAATGAACATTATGAATCCAATCTGCAGTTCTCACAAATACAAAGAAAATGATTTACTGAGCATGATAAAACACACAAACCTGGTGAGTTGAATCTACCACTCCACCTCGCTCTATCTCTTCAAGAATAACAGAAGCAATTTGCTCACCGATGTCCTCTGGAGGCATCAACTCACTTTTCTCATCTTCCATTTCATCCAAATCATTTCCTCGTGCATAAGAAACTGCAGTATCAGCAGAAATGAAGCAATTGGAGGTAGTCTCGGCAACCAAGGAAATTCCATAGCCAGGTGAACTGCCATTAAACCATTGTCTCTTTAGCTATAGTTTTCTAGAAACTTTACACATGTTTCCGATTATAACCAAGACATTGAGAATGTGGAAGAGAAAGCATACTTTCCAGCCTGTGGACCAGCTTTATGATCGGT
Source organism: Rhizophora apiculata (assembly GCA_037832385.1). NCBI lineage: Eukaryota > Viridiplantae > Streptophyta > Magnoliopsida > Malpighiales > Rhizophoraceae > Rhizophora > Rhizophora apiculata. The sequence goes on from CM075440.1 coordinate 3,482,940, forward strand.
GAAAATATGAACATCTGGAAGTAAGTGATTAAAGATTCCACGGGCAGCATGTAACATAGTATTTTCAAATTGCACAGAGACTCGGGTTGAGAAAGTGATTCCTCTAATCCTCTTAACCATTCCTTCATCAACCCAGGCGACTGGCTGTTGAGCAGAATTAGCATAGAAAACTAAAAAATTTCAGGAAATAAGGTCACCATTGATTCAAAAATCTCACCGTCAGACTTTGAACAACAGGAACGGACAAAACCACTTCCCCACCACCACGAGGTGGAACTCCACGACTCTCTATTTTCAGCTCAAGTCCTTCTGATGGGACTCCAAATCTCTTCAACATGGGTAAGGTACTAGAACGAAAAGTGTCAACACATGGGTCTTTGGAATCATTAGTAATTCCTGTAAACAGTAAAACACAACACATAGTCGCATCATGCCTTCTCATCTGAAAAAATTATCTTAATTATTTTGCATTCATGTGAGGACAATCATCAATTATATGCTGTGTCAAGTTTGAGGTAAGTTAACACCAGAATCAACATTCAATTTCTTATCCTGTTACTAAGTTTTTTTTTTTTCCCCTTCCCCTATCAGATGTTATAGCACCTGCTGAAATACAAAGAGACTGAATTTTTGTGGCCTAAGATTATTCTGTAGCAACTAGCCTAAAATGCATGTGATTATTGATGTTTTCGTGTGAAAATGCATGCCAATCTCCAAATAGAAAAAAAGCAGTACCTTTTAGCCTAATTGAAAGGGGCCTCTTAGCGAACAGCCCAAGAACAATCAATGGCTCCAGGAAATAGCCTATTGCTCGACTAACACCACAATCATGAACAAGATGCCTTCCACCCATCAAAATCCCAGGCTTGTATTTGAACTTTGTACCTGCAAGACATATCCAATCCAATCCAATCAAATCAAATTGAGCAAAACAAACAACAAGACAGTAGCACCAGCAGCAAAAATTTCCCCTAGACAATAACAGAATACAAATAACACTTTATTAAGATCACCAATGCTAACAAAAAATCTGATAACTCAGTTGCATCAATAAATGTAAATGCAAAGAACAAAGTAAAGCTCAGAATTGTCACAGTTCATAATTCCCCTAAATCAAGCATATAACACCATAATCGATTATTATAATAAACATCATAATTCACCAGGCCACATAATTTTGAAATCAATGAAACCAAAAAACAAAAGAATAAAGAGCAATTTGTTTTCAGTTTTGTCACTAAGACACAATCTACTTGAGCACCACATCACAAGGACCAAAACGGAGTGTCATTGCTTTTCACTTTTCAGAGTTGAACAATAATTCTCCCATAAAACCCCAAAATTATAATTTGGATTCAAAGCCAAGAACAAGTAAGATTAAAGAACACCATTCAATTCTTCAATCAGCTTCTATTTTATTCTCCTAACAAAAATAATTAATTTAGAGAAAAAAAAAGAGCCAACAAGTTTTGTGATCAAAGAAGGAAAAAAGAAAAATTACCGGTTTCATTTATTTCGATGAGGCAGTCATCGGAGACTTTCTCAAGGAGGCGGAGCAGGGAGACCTCGTGGGGGCGGAGGCCGGGGAGCGTGCTGTCGGCACGGATGTCCTCGATGAGAACTGGAGTGGAAGAGAGAGTCGCCAGGAGCAGTCGCTGCCGGAGGTTCTGGCTACCCTTTAGCCGCCTGTAACTAATTTTTCCCATATCCTTCTTTCCTCTGCTTCACCGTCGAAGGTTCTGCGGGATCGCCAATCGCCGATTCTATGAGGATTTAGGGTTTACGAAAAGTACAGGACAAAAGCCTAAAACCCTTCCAAATTCAAACTCTTATTTCGCGAGAAAGGACAGTAAACCCAGCTTATACGGGTCAAGCTTGTGGATCCTTGACCCGCTTAATAAATATGGTATTTTTCCTTTTATATATATATATATATATATATTGTAGCATGAATAAAAAAGTAAAAAAAAAAAAAAAGAGAAAGAGAGAAAAATGAAATATATGCTACAATATTAATTTTATCTTTATTGTTATATCTAATTTTTTATTTGTATTTAGAGACAATAGAAATGTATATATATTTTGATTTTAAAACTGAAAATTACTTTAATTAGATTAATAATCAATTATATATTTATTTCAAAGATAAAAAATATTTAATTTAACTTTGAAAATCACAAAAAATTATAAATATAAAGTAATTAATCATATTTTTAATTTTTTTTTAAGCATCCAATGTAAAAAAAAAAAAAAAAAATTGTTTTTACCTACAATATCTCTAATAATTACCTATCTGGGGCTATGAAATAAGAGCCCTAACACGACAATACAAATAACAAACATAAACTTAAGAATAATAATAATAATAATAAAATACGGATAAATTATAGCACTTAAAATAAACTGAATAATATGCCAATGTGTATGTGGGAACCAACGAGTCTATGTCGATCATCTCAATCTGAAGCCACCTTTTCACAGGCCTGAAAAAATAAAATAAAATAAAATAAAAAAGAAGGAAAAATTAAACCTGTAAACTTACTAAAATAACATGAAAGCAGGAAAAAGAAAAACCTTTGAAGATATAACCAACTAGTGAGGGAAAAGTAATTCAAATACAGTTAAAACAAATGGGGATTGCTTGCCTAAGGGGAAGAGAGATAGTAGAGAAATAGCCTAATTCAGAGAAAATAACTAATAGGGTAAACTGATTAAAGAAAGCATCTTCAAAGAACCCCAAACATAGAAGAGTCCCAAAAAGCCAATGATCAACACAGAAATTTGATGATTGCTGACAAAGAAAATAGGAAAAAAAATCAATGAAATTGAAAGGAAAATATAAATTGCCTTTGAAGGGAAAAATTTGAGAAAAGAAAAAGAAGCACTAAAGCAGAAGAAGCAGCCCTGAGAAGAAAAGAAGCCGTTGAGAGAAGAGCAGTCCCTCAACAGGGTTAATTTCTCGGGTTAAATGCATTTAGATTCCTTTAGTTTATCACTTTTCTGTTTCTTTTTTCTTTTTTGCTGCGTACTTTTAATTTAAAATATAAGATGCACATGGTTTTTAATTTTGATAATTATGATGTTCTCTCATGATTTTATTAATTTTAAATTTTTTAATTCTAAAAATTATTATAAAATTTAAATATTTTAAAATTTAATCGTTTTGATTCATAATAATTTTTTTTTTAAATTTTGTTAAAGTAATAAAAATTGAACTTATGAAAAATTTAAAAGTTATAAAATCTAAGAAGTTAAAAAAAAAAAAAAAAAGAGTATAATGTGTCCATTGTATTGGACATTGACGTAAATTTCAAGTAGTAGACATTTTTGTACTGCAATATATTAATTTTTGGTCAAGTAACCTGGCTGGGCATGGCAAATATTATTTTGGTCAACCAAACACTGAAAAATTTAGAACTTGCGATTTCATGAGCATTAAAGACGAAGAACCCAAAAATACGAAACTTCTGAATGCTGGTTATAAAATAGAACTAAAATTTTTTTTTTTTTAAATTTCATTGAGTTATAAGTTATATAATAAAAATAATTTTTTAAAAAGGTCATTTGTTGTTGTATTAAAAATTATTGGTTCAAACTTTTATTTATGTTAATATTATTCTTATTTTTTTTATTTTATTAAAAAATAAAAGAGATGAAAAGAAATTTACCCATTTCGTTGATTTCAATGAGGTTGTCGTAAGAGAACAATTTTTTTTTTTTTTTCATTTTTTTTAGAGGACATTTAGTTCGAGAAAAGGGGATGGAGAGGTTGGGATCCTAACCCTAGTCCCTCACGGTCCTTTAGCTAGATGGCCACTCAAGCAATTACTTCCTTGTTGAAGCGGATCGCCAATTCTAGGGTTTAGGAAACTTTCAGTCCAAAAGCCCAAAACCCTCCACGTCCAACTCTTGTTTTGTGGCAATATTTTTAAAATCAGAACGGCCATTTAAATCACAAAAAAAAAAAAAAAAAAATTGCCCAAAATTCGGGCCGATCAGAACCCTCAAATCTGAGAGTTTTGAAAATGAGTTAAAAGCCAGTGAAACGGCTATGGTTTGACCGGTTATGTGGTTGGAAACTTGGAACAAACCGCCTGGCAGTGGCGTCTTTCTTTTTTTTTATTTGGGATTTGTACATGTTTTGAAACCAGCAGGACCAATGCGAGGAATAAGATTGCCTCTTTGCAGTCCAAGCAATCCAGATCTAGAATCAAGCAACCACCAAAGTGTTAAGCTACGTGTTATTATTATTATTTTTTAAATTAAATTTTGATGTATAAAATTGATAGATAATTATAAATATATTAATTTATATTATTCTTTCATTTATTATTTTTTTATGTGTTAAAATTTTTTATATAATATTATTATTATTTATTATTATTATTATATTTATTTTTAATTATTTATATTTATATTATTATGACAAATAAATTTTTTAATAAAATTATTTAAATAATATAATTATAAAATATTTTTTATTCTAATAATTTTTTTTTATTTCTTTTTTTCTACCTACCTTTAGCGCCCATTGTAACGGCCAGAGCCGCCATTCATCATGTGCACGCTGCGGTGACGTGTACAAGAAAACTTTTACCAAATTCTCAGTAAATACTCGCCTAATTAATCATTTAAATTTCTGTTTTAAAAATTTTAAATTTTAACTTTAAAAAAAATTATATAAAATATATAAAATGAGTAAAATTATTTTTTTTATAGTTCATAGACAATTGATTTTTTATTGAATCATTAAAAAAAAATTAATTATAATATATGTTAAAGTTAAAAGAAATTTTTATCTTATTTTTTTTATTATAAAAAATATTTACGTATAATATTTTTTAAAAAATAAAATTTTAAATATTTTATATATTTAATTATTTTATTTTAATAATAATAAATTTTAATAAATTATTTTTTAATTTTAATTTGAATCAATCACTATACAAAATATATATATATATCTTAAATTAAAAGACAATAACAAAAGATGTGTCAAAATGAATAAATCTCTTAAAAAAACGTTTATTTTTTCCCGTATAAAAAGCAAAAATTGACAGAAACTAAATATTCTAACGTTAGCGTCTCCTCTCGATCTCTCAAGTTCTCGCTCCAGCCTCTTAAGCTTAAAAATGTTAGATGTAAATTCTCCCGTGGATCATCCTTCAAAGTTTAGCCTGCACTAGGTCTTTTTGAGACCACATCTAAAAAGGAAAACCGCGGGTGTGGTCACGAGGGAGCAGTATGTCGAGAAGGTAAGAATGCTCCCTGTCGTCATTTGTTAATTGTGGAATTGCTATTGTAGGGGGCGAATGTGGTTAAATAATGTTATCGTGAATGTTTATGGCAGAGGGTCAATATTCAAAATGAAATCGAATTTAAAGAGGATTCTCGGGGTTTCTCCTGCAACAGATGATCGGGCCATCCACATTTTCGGCTTGATCTCAAAGTTCTCTGCAACAGATGGTGCTCTGCTAGAGATGCAAAGGGTTGGTGCTGTTTCAAAGCTTTTGCATGGTAGCGCGAGCAGACTCTGCTAAGTACTTGAAAGCCAAGGCAAGAGGGATCCTCAGCCTGCACTCTAATGTGTGGAACAATTCTCCTGCTGTGTACCTGTTAAACAGGAACTCTAGGTAATTAAACCTTATTAACTTTGATTGATGACCTATTAATTAGTTATGCGCTGATCGTTAGTTCAGGCTTGTTTTGTTTGATATGTGGCTCAATAATCGGTGCCTGTTTTGGTTTGTGTACATACACACACATGCATAATGCATTATGCATTATCACTCAGCAATATATTTCTTATATTGGTTTAGAAATTCAATTCTAGTTTATTTTTTTTGTTTTGAATAATTCTGAAATTAATAAATTTAAAGTGATTTTTTTGTTATATATTTTTTAAGTGGTATATGAGCAATAGATCTATCAGCCACAATGATTAAGCCTCTTAATGAAAATTTTCCTGCTTTGGACTCTCTGTCTTCAAAATGTTATATAGCTTTCACTACGGCATGTTGTGGTTTGATCTAGTTCTTATATATTCTAACAATCATTTAAAAAAAAAAAAAAGAATCATAAAATGGAAGCACACAGAAGGAAGATAGAATTACATTTATGGACGCTCAAATAGATTGCAACATGCATCTTGAAGAGATGAGTTGGAGTTAATATATGATTTTACATTTTAGAATTCACTCAATATTTCATTTTTTTTAATTATTTTTTTGATATAATATCAAAATTTTATATGGTTGAAAAAAAAAAATAAAAGTTCAAAATTCAAACTACGATGTCATAAATTTTTAAATCAATAGCATTGCTTTCCGCTTAATGAATCTCCGTCGTTTCGGATGCGAGTACCAACATTGCTTTCCAAGTTTTAATATATTTCTAATTTGTATACTTAAAAACCCTTGTAGGATTTCTGCGACCTTTTCATCCTTATAGAAAATTAAATAGGGATGGTAAAAGCAAAATACGACAGTACTAGTAGACAAACCCTAAAACCATTTCCCACAACTGTGCCGCCTAAACCAACCTTGTTAAATTCTACCCACTAATTAATGAATGGTCTAGTCTAACTGGCGGCCATGTCTATTCAAACCAGTTTTCAAAGTTGGACTAAATGGGTCAACAAGGTACTCAATTCGCCGTGCATTTTGACATGCAATGGACAATTTATAAAGACATCACATCAGCTAACAAATGAAAGCAAAAATTGTGGACTGCAATTCTTTTTTTTTTTATTTTTGGGTTCTCACTCATCCGAAAGATAAGAGTACTACAATTAAAATCTCTACGCCGGGAATTAAAATTGTGGCCATATCCATACTTAGACATAGGTGGCGTGGGGCAATGTGAGAGGTCAAAATTAAAAAAAAAAAAATATATAAGTCACTCATTGATGTGATATAATATTTTAATTTAAAATATTAAAAAATTAATTTTATAAATTATTATTATTTACGTGTTACTAACTTTTTCCTTGCACTTTGAGTTGTACAACTCACTTATTCTAATATCAATTGCATAAATTCTTTATTGTTGAAAATTTATATATGAATTATATAATTAAAAATTTTATATTAAAAATAAAAGGGAGAATAAAAAGGATTTATAAATTTAATATTTTAAAATTTTAGATTTATATGTAATATCAAATTTTTGAATTTATTATTTATTTGGACGTGCTCAGGACATTCCCCTTTCTTTTTATATAAAATTTGCTTAGTTGGAACCGCAAACCCACTTCTAAAAAAAAAAAAAAAAAAGGGTTTTCACCCAAAAGAAAAAAAATTAAAATGTGTCATTCACCAACGTAGATTGTTTTTAGAATATAGCAACTTGGTGGAAATAATCTGCGCTGATTTATTAAAGCCTCCTTGTACATAAGAAATGCGTCGGAATGATAGTGATGATGACGATTTTAAGGCAACCTAGAGACTTTGTATTATAATTGGTAAAACGGAGATATTTCAAGCAATCTCAATAGGAGATGGTGTTGAGTTAATCGACATAAAAGTGGCCCTTGTTTAACGTATGACCCAAATAATGGATGGCTTAACGTGATGGTCTGTTAAGCATAACGGTGGTTTTGGGTTAATGGGTTTGAAATTCCTCCGCTCTCCCTTCTGACAGATAACCGTTACAGATAGGGAGAATTTCTCTATTTTCAAGGCAACGGCTGCTGGAAAATGGATGAATATATATATATTCATTATGGACATTTTCTGGACTCTCTCAACCATCAGAGAAAAGCGTAAAGAACAGAAAGGGAAGAGTAGGAGAAAAGGTAGGAAGAGAAAAGGTAGGAAGAGAGAAGATAGGAGAAACAGAAAGGAAAGCGTACAGGGCAGGAAAGCGTATAGGGCAGTAAAGAGAAGTTTTCTCATCTCTACTACCGGATATCAGAATAATGGAGAACGGTATGCTGTTCTGATTTCCTATTCTTTTTGGTTTTGTTACAGTTATATTGCTAGTATTCGTATCAAGATAACGATCCTGCATGATAGAGACAAGAAAAGTCTAACAGTTTTGGTATCAGAGTCAGGTTAATGAATACTGCAATTTATTTTGATTTTAGTTATTTGCGCCGAATTATTTTGTTTTGTTTTCTGGCAAACGGAAAAGCGTATGTTCAATGTATTTTTCATATATTATTGTTTGTTGTACTTAACGGCCGGCGTTGAAAGGGGAAACGTCGGCCATGTGGTGTCAAAACAAAAAAAAAAAAAAAAAGAGGGAGCCGACCACGAGGACTGTACACCGCCGGAACCCGAACGGTTCTGGGTATGGCGGATCGGCTCCGATGAAGGCTGTGTCTCCGTTGTCAGTGGGAGACCCGAATCGGTCCGGTCTGGTGGGCATGACGGAACAGTCTCCCTGTGAGGCTGATGCTCTGGGTCGGGCGTGGGTCTGGTGGATGGCTGCCGTCGGAGATCCGACCCGAACAGGTTGGTTCACCCACGTTCGCCTGGTCAGAGGCGACGTCCGGGAAGAGCCGACGCACCGGGGTTGGCTGCCGACGGCGACTCCCTCAAATGAAAGCCGCCGGACGTCGTCGGGAAGAGCCGACGGCGATGGCAGAATGGGGCCAGCTTCCGGGCATGCCCGTGGTCCTTGATCGGAGGCGGGTCTCCGTCGTTCGTCAGAGACCCCGATCGGAGGCAACACGCGGGCCGCCCGTAGTCCCTGGTCGGAGGCGGGTCTCCGTCTGTCGTCAGAGACCCCGATCGGAGGCAGCACGCAGGCGGTGTTGCCACCGTCGGTCTCCGATCGGAGGCAACACGCAGGCAGCGCCTGCAGCAGGTGGTGTTGCCACCGTCGGTCTCCGGTCGGAGGCAGCACGCGGGCCGTGCGTGGTCTCTGGTCAGAGGCAGCCTGCAGCAGGTGGTGTTGCCACCGTCGGTCTCCGGTCGGAGGCAGCACGCGGGCCGTGCGTGGTCTCTGGTCAGAGGCAGCCTGCAGCAGGTGGTGTTGCCACCGTCGGCTCCGATCAGAGGCAACATGCAGGCAGCGCCTGCAGCAGGTGATGTTGCCACCGTCGGCTCCGATCAGAGGCAACACGCAGGCAGCGCCTGCAGCAGGTGATGTTGCCACCATCGGCTCCGATCGGAGGCAACACGCAGGCAGCGCCTGCAGCAGGTGGTGTTGCCACCGTCGGTTTCTGGTCGGAGGCAGCACGCGGGCTGTGCCGGCAAAAAAAAAAAAAAAAAAAAAAAAAAAAAAAAAAAAAGGGTTTATTAAAGTCACGTCAACGTGAATCAAATATTGAAAGTCTGTTGGTCACCAAAGTGACCTGGCCTGAAAGGATTTGAATTGTTGATCGTGAATTTTCAATTGTTCATTTTTGATGCTAATGTTATATACATGAACAATTGTGGTTATTAATTATAAGGTTAGGAGATCATCCAAAGATGGATCATTGCCTATAATTAATGACACTGAAAGGGGATTGATTGATGTACTGAGCAAACATGATTGCATATCCAAAGATAACCTTCATGTTAACTCTAGTATGATTGATTAACCTATTAAAGCATATTTAAATTAGCATTATTAATGATTACAATTATGTGTTTGAGGATCACCCAAAGGTGAACTTAAATATATAGTCAAAGTTTATAATGCATGTGTCTGAATCCATTAGAGTTTACTCAAAGCATTAACATGTAAATTTGGATTATGTTTGCAGCTTCTAATAACGTTTTCGCCTTGGGCAATGCAACGATCAAATTCAATGGGCTGAACTATGCAGAATGGTCTGAGCATATTCAGTTTCATTTAGGTGTTTTGGGCTTAGACTTAGCAGTCATTTCGGAAGAAAAGCCTGCAGCCATAACTGGGACCAGTACAGAATCTGATAAGTCTTTTCATGAGGCTTGGGTACGGTCCAATAGGCTGAGTTTGAATTTGATGCGAATGACGATGGCTGAAAATGTCAAGCCCTCAATGCCCAAGACGGAAAATGCAAGGGAATTTATGATGAGAATCAAGGAATACTCTCAATCAGACATAGCTGATAAATCCATTGTAGGAACCCTGATGAGTGAGCTGACGACCAAGAAATTTGATTGGTCACGGCCTATTCATGATCATGTGACTAGCATGGCTAATCTAGCAGCAAAGTTGAGAACAATGGGTATGGATGTGAGTGAATCCTTTTTGGTTCAATTCATCATCAACTCACTGCCTCCTGAATTTGGTCAGTTCCAAGTGAACTATAACACTATTAAAGAGAAATGGAACTTTCAGGAAATTAAGGCCATGTTAGTTCAGGAGGAAGGGAGATTAAAGAAGATGAAGGATCACTCCATTCATCTCACTGTTCGTAATGATGCTAGTGGTAGCAAGTCTAAACCACATCACAAAAAATAAGAAGAAGGACAAAGCCTCCATAAAAGTCTCTGGAGGTCAGATCCAAAAGGATCAGAAGTGCTTCTTCTGCAAAAGGATGGGTCACTTCAAGAAGGATTGCCCAAAAAGAAAGGCTTGGTTCGAAAAGAAAGGTATGTACTGTATATCAGTATGTTTTGAATCAAATATAATTGAAGTGCCCAATAATACTTGGTGGTTAGACTCTGGAGCTACTATTCATGTGTCACATATTATGCAGGGATTCCTTTCAATCCAGCCCATAACAGGAACTGAGAAGTTCCTTTATATGGGAAACAGAATGAAGGCACGAATAGAAGGAATTGGGACGTACAGATTGATCTTGGACACCAAGTGTCATCTGGATCTAGAACAGTGTCTCTATGTTCCTGAATGTGCTAGAAATTTGGTTTCTGTTGCAAAGTTGGATGAAGTGGGATTTAATCTTAAGATTGGAAATGGTGCATTTTCATTGTATAGACATTCGTACTATTATGGATCTGGTACTTTGATTGATGATTTGTACCGCTTTAATCTTGACGCTATGTATGCTGATTCTCTATTTCTTGTTGAGCATGGTATTGGTAACAAACGTAATGTGCATGATGATTGTTCTGCTTTCTTATGGCATCAAAGATTGGGTCATATATCCAAAGAAAGGATATTGAGGTTGGTGAAAAGTGACATCCTGCCTCAATTGGATTTTACTGATTGGGATGTGTGTGTTGATTGTATAAAAGGGAAACAAACAAGACACACATCGAAGTACCCAGCCATGAGAAGTAATGCGCCTTTAGAATTGATACACACCGATATTTGTGGCCCCTTTGACATTCCTACATGGGGTGGTGAAAAATATTTCATCACATTCATAGATGACTACTCACGGTATTGTTACTTATATCTACTGCATGAAAAGTCCTGGTCAGTAAATACCCTGGAGGTGTTTATTGATGAAGTGGAAAGGCAGTTAGATAGAAAAGTAAAAGTGATTAAGTCAGACAGGGGTGGTGAATATTATGGAAAATTCAATGAAAGTGGACAATGTCCTGGTCCATTTGCAAAATTTCTTGAAAGTCGAGGCATATGTGCACAGTACACAATACCTGGTACACCACAACAAAATGGTGTAGCGGAAAGGCGGAATCGCACACTTATGGATATGGTTAGGAGCATGTTGAGTAACAGTACTGTACCTTTATCCTTGTGGATGCATGCATTAAGAACTGCTGCATATCTGCTGAATAGGGTTCCCAGTAAGGCTGTCCCTAAGACTCCTTACGAGTTATGGACAGGCAGGAAACCCAGTTTGAGACACCTCCATGTTTGGGGTTGTTCAGCAGAAGTAAGGATATATAATCCACATGAAGGAAAGCTTGATGCAAGGACCATTAGTGGTCACTTCATTGGCTATCCTGAAAAGTCTAAAGGATATAGGTTCTATTGCCCTAACCATAGCACAAGAATAGTTGAGTCTGGTAATGCTCGATTCATTGAAAATGGCCGATTCAGTGGGAGTGGGGAGTCACGAAAGGTGGATATTAGAGAATTACAAAATGAAAAATTCACAGTGAGTACTCCTACTCAAGGTGGTATCCCCACACCCAGTGTTTCTACTCAAATTGTTGTTCCTTTTGTTGCATCACAGTCACGTGACATGCAAGGGCAACAAATTGATACTCGAAACACGCAAAGTGAACGCATAAGAGATGAACCAAGTGACAATATGCAATGTACAAATGAACAAGTGATACCACAAGAAATGACATTACGGAGGTCTACGAGACAGAAAAGGCCAGCTGTATCTAATGATTATGTGGTTTACTCACTTGAGCATGAGTCGGAATTGAGCATTGATAAAGATCCAGTCTCATTTCAACAAGCCATGGAATGTAATGATTCTGAAAAGTGGCTCAATGCCATGAAGGAAGAGATGAAATCGATGGATGTAAACCAAGTCTGGGAACTAGTAGAGTTACCTAAAGGATCAAAACGAGTTGGCTGTAAGTGGGTCTTCAAGACCAAGCGAAACTCGAAAGGTAATATCGAAAGGTATAAAGCCAGACTGGTTGCCAAAGGTTTCACTCAAAGGGATGGTATTGACTATAAGGAGACTTTCTCTCCAGTCTCTAAGAAAGACTCCTTGAGAATTATTATGGCTTTGGTGGCTCATAACGATCTAGAGCTTCACCAAATGGATGTAAAGACCGCCTTTTTGAATGGTGACTTAGAAGAGGAAGTATGTATGGACCAACCTGAAGGTTTCACCACCACCGGGCAGGAAAATTTGGTGTGTAAATTAAAGAAATCGATATACGGACTGAAACAGGCTTCCCGACAATGGTATCTTAAGTTCAATGATACCATTACGTCATACGGCTTTGTAGAGAACACCGTTGATCGGTGTATCTATATGAAGATTAGTGGGAGCAAGTTCATTATATTAGTCCTATATGTTGATGACATTCTTTTGGCCGCTAATGACATGGGTTTGTTACATGATGTTAAGAAATTTCTCTCTGAAACTTTTGAAATGAAAGATATGAATGAGGCATCTTATGTGATTGGAATAGAGATATTCCGTGATAGATCACAAGGATTGTTGGGATTGTCTCAGAAAGGGTATATCAATAAAGTATTAGAGAGATTTAGAATGGAAAATTGCTCTACAGGAATAGTTCCAATTCAGAAAGGGGACAAGTTCAGTGAACTGCAATGTCCAAAGAATGATTTGGAACGGAAAGCAATGGAATCAATTCCCTATGCCTCACTGGTTGGAAGCCTGATGTATGCGCAAACATGCACTCGGCCAGACATTAGTTTCGCTGTTGGAATGTTAGGCCGATATCAAAGCAATCCTGGAATAGATCATTGGAAAGCCGGAAAGAAAGTCCTTAGGTACTTGCAAGGCACCAAAGACTATATGCTTACTTATAAAAGATCAAGTCATCTTGAAATAGTAGGCTACTCGGATTCAGATTATGCTGGATGTGTAGACTCGAGGAAATCTACATTTGGTTACTTGTTCCTCCTAGCTGGAGGAGCAGTTTCCTGGAAAAGTGGGAAGCAGTCTGTCATTGCTACTTCCACTATGGAGGCTGAATTTATAGCATGCTTTGAGGCTACTATTCATGCATTATGGTTGCGGAATTTTATCTCAAGGCTCAGTTTGGTCGACAGTATAGAAAAGCCGTTGAGAATTTACTGTGATAATTCCGCAGCTGTTTTCTTCTCTAAGAATGATAGGTATTCTAAAGGTGCGAAACATATGGATTTGAAATACCTATCTGTTAAAGAAGAAGTGCAAAATCACAGAGTGTCTATTGAGCACATTGGCACTGAGTTGATGATAACGGACCCGTTAACTAAAGGTTTGCCACCGAAAACATTCACTGGACATGTTGATCGGATGGGCATATTGGACAGGTCCTCATTCTCTTGAAAGTCAATATTTTGTACTGCTCATATCATTGAGACACTCTTGAATTCAATTAAGGTCGTGGTTTTGCTTGTGCTTTGTTGTCTCTATTTAGTTGTATACAGTTATAGTTTGTGAGATAACTAATGGCATATATGGACATGACAATTTAAAGTTTTAATGTTTCTCAGTAAGGTTATTCTGAATTATCATGATTATGTGATACATGGAAGGAATCATGTCACTGAGAGACATGTGACCGCCATGATCCAATCGTTTTAATTCAATCAAGTATTGTGATTTGATAATCTTTAAGGATTGTGCACACTTGTTTGTTGTTGATTCATCAAATCATAACAAGGGCCAAGTGGGAGATTGTTGAGTTAATCGACATAAAAGTGGCCCTTGTTTAACGTATGACCCAAATAATGGATGGCTTAACGTGATGGTCTGTTAAGCATAACGGTGGTTTTGGTTTAATGGGTTTGAAATCCCTCCGCTCTCCCTTCTGACAGATAACCGTTACAGATAGGGAGAATCTCCCTATTTTCAGGGCAACGGCTGCTGGAAAATGGATGAATATATATATATTCATTATGGACATTTTCTGGGCTCTCTCAACCATCAGAGAAAAGCGTAAAGAATAGAAAGGGAAGAGTAGGAGAAAAGGTAGGAAGAGAAAAGGTAGGAAGAGAGAAGATAGGAGAAACAGAAAGGAAAGCGTACAGGGCAGGAAAGCGTATAGGGCAGTAAAGAGAAGTTTTCTCATCTCTACTACCGGATATCAGAATAATGGAGAACGGTATGCTGTTCTGATTTCCTATTTTTTTTGGTTTTGTTACAGTTATATTGCTAGTATTCGTATCAAGATAACGATCCTGCATGATAGAGACAAGAAAAGTCTAACAGATGGACCACCCATCTTAACTTACAATATGTTCGATTTTGGGGGCTGGCCTAAAATCTTCTTGGTCTGGGCTAAACTTAGCTCGTCCCGATAAAGTATAAGAAGCCACGACGGGCTGTGCACCTTTTGGAGTGATTCAAACAGACGCGCTTATTGAATTTAAAACAATGTGAACGAGAGAACAAAGCAAACCCATTAATTAATTATATATAAGTCCACCAATTGCATGATTCAGAGATAGATGTGACGGGTTGCTCTGTCCGTCCCATATTGTCAAGAAATAGGAGAATCTTAAGTCATATAAATGAGTGTACTGCACGCCCCAATAAATTATTTTTTTTAGGAGAAAGTAATAATCTCATGACATACAGTCGTGACATACAGAGTTCTTAGATTTTCAATCCTAACAACTGGACTTTAGATTTTCAATCCTAATAACTGGACTTTACCAGATATCAGTTCTAAATTTTTATAATTTTCTTTTAATGTAGTCCTGTTATTCTTCATTTTATCAGTTGAGTCATATGATTTTTAGTTTACTTGAGTCCATTTTTGGACAAAAAATTTTGGACTGATGTTTTTTTTTTTTCTTATCCCTAACAATAAAAGATCAAATTTTAGACATTGATATTCCTAACTGTTCCTTTTTTTTTTCTGCAGAAAATATTACAATTCATATATATATATATATATATATTTTTTCTTTTCACATAAGGAAAAATCTACATATGGACGAGATTCTCCATGAATTAATTTTATATTCTTTGTATTAAAAAATGATATTAGTCAACTAGACAAAAGCCTTTGTTTAGCTTTCCAAGTTCACCACACTTTTCATGTTGAGGATATAATTGATAAGCACATTTATTTATTTTTTCTTAGTTTAAAGTGACGGTTATATAACTCATACATATATAAGAAGTAAGGGATGAAGAAGGTAAAATTCAAATCTCTCTCTCTTTTTGTAATATAAGACCCATAGATCTGCTACTCTAAATAGTTGGTCTGATAAAAAAATTTATTATGTGAACAAATTTTGTGAAATCGATTTTGTATTATTAAAATAATAATAAAAATTTACAAGACATATTGTAGGAAAACTTAGAAATATCTGCAAAATGTAGGATTTTCTATTAATAATGAAAGAATATTTGGATAAAAGAAGATGTGCTGAGTATTAAAGTTGACATGCAAATATATATTATATAATTTAGAAAAAGATAATCAATTTAGTGAAAATTGAGATTTTGATGACATGTTTTGTGATTTAATAAATGCCACTAATTAAAAGTAGAAGTAAAGTTTCCCTTCGTGAGATGTTATAGTTTAATAAATTTTCAAGATTTTCTATGGTAAATTTTCATTTTGCTTTTTTTGTTTTCACAAATCTAACAATTCTTTTTTCAGTTTTATAAACCTTAAACATAAAGGGACTTAAAACCTATGATATTAAATTAATACGTAAATTTTCATACTTTGTTTGCTTTAGACTATATATTGTTCTTGGGTTTAGGCTAAAATAAAGAAAATTCAATCAAGGAGAGAAGGAGTAAGCAACCTAACAATTGATATTTTCGTTACAGTCATAAGAGAGAAGTATTTTGGATGTACTTAACTTTATGGAAATGGTGCAAACCCTACTATTATGAAAGGAAAGAAAATTATTGAAGTTACTGTGAATGCTTTTGTACATTTTATATGATTTATTTAACAAATATGAAAATTGAAGCGTATAAAATAATTAGAAGTCAAAGTCTAAAAGAGGTCGAAAGTTCAGAAACCTGCAATGGTATAAAAAATCTTCCAACCATTCAATTTTGATTGAAACATCAATGTCAACATGTCAGCTTTATTTTTTTAGAAGCTACTTTGCAGAATGATGCTCTTAGTGCATTAATTAAGGAATTATCAATTTTTAGTGAGTGCACATAGTCCACGCATTCAGTGATGCCCTTAAATACAACAATTGGGGCTCAATTTTTTCCACTATTTTTGTTATGATTATGCTCAGATTCATATATATCAAAGAATGCTGTTGATTTGGAAAGCAAAAGACTCGTAACTGTGAAGTAGATGGCTCATATGTCTCATTGACTCTCTAAAATGACCTGGATTTAGTGCTTGTTATGGAGCTATGCAAACAAACCAGGACTAGATCACCGTGTCACTTTCATATGTATGAAAGAATGTTATACCATATAAAAGCTTCATTGTACAGTGCTATTACAAGATTGGGAAACATTTTGTAGTACTTCATTCAAATGATCCAAATGGTTTCATTTTGGTTTTCCGCGGCCTGTTATAGTTTGAGTTATCATGATCATTGGGTCATTTGATCAAATTTTAGTAAGAGTGATTCCGTCTATCAAGAATGCCTTTTTTTGTTTTCTTAGGGACTTAATTTCGTTTATTGCTCATTTCTGCCACCCCCAGTTGTGATTTTGCAGTAATTGTTTGTAGTTTCTCTTTGACTAAATAGTCGTTGACTATACCCTTTCAAACTACTGCTCAGAATTTCGTAAAATTACTGCCATCTGATTGCAATAATCAATGCTGCCTACACCCATTTTTGACGTAGTGAGCATGCGGTTGGCTACAAAATTTTCACTTTTTAAAGAACTAAGAGGAAACAAACTATCGTCACATTTTATTTTCCATTCATTAAGGAACATCAACTAACGGTGCACGGTGACATTAAATGTTAAAAGGCTTGCATAGCAAGCCATGCACCTCTTGAAAGTCTCCAGTTCAGCTTTAAGCGGGATTTAAAAAAAAAAAAAAAAAGACAAAACAAAACAAAGAGTTGTCAATTCTAAATCCCAGGCAGTCCTTACAAGCAATTAAATTTTAAGTGTAGCAATTTTATGGTGGCTTGAGGGTACCTAGTGTGGACAATGTCCAGACCTCCATCAACAACACCCATGTTTTGGTGGTTCTGGTCAATCTGTCCCTCCGCCATGATCCACCACTTCCGGAACTTTTCCCCACGTCTGTTGGCTTCTTGTCCAATTACGAGTCATTTTTATGGTACAACTCTAAATATCCAAAATCCCTGCAAGATCTCTGATACTGTTTATCATTTCTTTAACTGATCATTACGTAAAATTTCTTGTGGGGATAATGTTGGAGATATTATTGTAAGATTTTTGGCAGAGGCATGTCGCCCTCCTCTGCCCCACCTGGATCTTTTGGTGTACTTTGTGATTTCTTCACGACATGTATAATGCCTCCCTCCCTCCTTTTCTTTTTCGTCTTTTATTTTCCTGATAAGAGCATTTTCTGTTTTTTTATTTCAAATCTAAAAACATTGAATTTAAAATCTCCAACTTCAAATGTTTGGTAACCAATAATTGAGAGAGCAGTGAGCGGGGAATTCCCACTTTAGACATTTACTTTTGTTCTTATAACAAAATTCAATTAATCTTACACACACATGCATCGAAGATATGAACTGGCAATTTGATCCAAAAAGGTGACATAAATGAATGCGAGAGGCCTATTATGTGTACATTGTGGGCAGACATCTACAAGCAAAAAGTATCAACGTGGCTCCCATATTTGTTGGGTTTAAGAAAAAGTCATTTCTAAGTAATTTTATCTTTTTTCTTCTATATAAAAGAATTATTTGTACAACTCAAACTCAAAACTTACAAGTTAAAATAAAATATGTGATTTCATTTTTTCTTTATGAGTATCAACATATGGACAGACAACAATTAACCAACAAGGATTGGAGATGACGTGACACATAAACTCTACATCTTCAAAATTATTATTTATTATTATTTTTATGAAATCTCAAATTTCTTATCCAAAGACAAGCTGTGTGCAATAACAATAGTAAATTATGTTACAAACATAAAACAATGTGCAACTAATTTAATAGTCACTTTTTAATAGTTTGTTGTGCATATTATCTTATTTTTGCATATTTCACTATTTTTGGTGTACATTAAATGTTTTTGAGTGAGAAAGTTTAAAATTTGGTAAAAATAAATAAATAAATAAATAAAAACCACTTCTTAGGTGTGGAATCCACAAGGCCACATTACCTGTGGCTCCTTCTGGGTCTATTTTTATATGCCCACGAATTATTTTCCTTTCTTCTTATACATACAACGAAAGCACAAAACCAATCCCTTTTCTAGCGCATATTAGCTGCCCTTTTCAGAACTTTCTATATGTATGCCCAATGTCTGCCACATGCTTGTCCATGGCCATAGACTTGCACGGCATACATATGTATTAAGCAGTTTTTGCATGTTGGCAAAACCACTAGGATAAAGTACACTGTTAAACGGCTAAATTCTGACGCAAAACAAGAATTAACGAGCAAAAATATGGCACCCCGTTGAGCATATATAAACTTGTTTTTTAAATTTCAATATGTTTGTTATTTGGAGCCTATGTATATATTGTCTCTAAAAAATAATGATAAAACAAAAATGATGAAAGCTAAGCTTAGAGAAAGCTTTGTAGCTCCATTCTTGTTCTCCGTAACAATTTCTTCACTGGGATAACCATACACTATAATCCTTGAAGTATTTCAGTCCATTAAATTTTAATTCTGAAAAAGATTTCCTAGTATTCGTTTTATGCAAACAATTTAGCCATTTCGTCTAACGCCATTAAATTTTTCTGTCACATAAAAATAAAAATATACAAAATATCCTTGTAATATATTTTATAAGTTACACTTTATGTCGCATTTCAACTTAATTATATCTTTCATCAGCACCACCCACTCTCTCCGCTAAATCAAAGACGACAGTGAAAAGATACCAAACAACAGCGGTGGAAAATTTTCACTTTTTGATTTTTTGTACATCTGAAAAATTAACACTTACACGTTTAAGCACAACAAAAAAAATTGACACCCACGTATTCTGATCAGAAAAAGAAATTAATACATGTACAGAAAGTAAATTTCAGATTAATTATAATAGCATTTGCATAGGGGCTGATCTGATTTATCCCAAAGCATTGCTAGCAGCGGGTGCTAGTGGAGGAAATGGATGTAGAACTTGAACAAATAGCTTTGTCCATCAATTACAGCGTTTTTCATTTACTTTTATAATGTTGCACCACAGCAATACAGCACTTTCTACCACTTGCTTTCTTAACCACAAAATTAAATTTCGGACAAGTTACTTTTAATCAGATTTGAGACAAGTTCATACATTAGCATATGTTCTATGTTAACAATTTTCTTAATCATATCAATCGAAGGCTTTTCCTCTTTTTTTTTTTTTCAACGGAATGCGAGTATATTCATTGCACAAAGTAAATGGTTCAAAAATATATAGAATGAATTCGTTAACATCAATTCTGCTTTCCAATTACAATGCAACTTTTTAAGTTTGATAAATTAATTGACAGTGCAGCTGATGTTATGGAAGGCTCAAGATTTTAAGGATATGTTCAAAGCATTAATGAGATTAATGCTTTGGATAACTATTGAAATGTTCCAATTACACAACGATGTCGTTCTGGCTTAGGTATGATTCTTGTTTAGCATACTGGAATCCTGTCAAATTTACGCCTTCAAAATGTTACTGTGTTGATATGTAAAAATATGTCGAAGGTGTATAATCGGTTTTCTAATATGAAATTCCACCATAAGGGGCGATATTTTAAGCATTAATTCTTGCATGAAAAAATCTTGAGGTAAAAAGTAGATGTTACGAAATAAGAACGAAAAAGAGAAGTATGGGAAAAAGAAAAAAAGAAAGAAACAAATGAATACATACATTTTCGTGATTTGACTGTAACTTATGTTTATAGATAAAGATGCTTTGAAATATTTACTATAGATCGAATAATAAATTTGAAAATGACGCATCCAAAGGATTCACAAATATCACCAAAAAAAAAAAAAAAAACAGAGAGAGGGAGAGAAAAACTCAATACAAATAGTCACAAATTTATCATGCAACAAATGGGCTTGAAATGGTGTTCACGGATTTGGGGTTGCGTCACTTCCGCATCTTTTTCAATTTTCAGTAATGTTGAAGCAAAAGGATTTATCAACACTGAAAGGGGTCTAAGGTAAAGGGATTGCTTGTCTCTTTTGTTGTTTCTTTTTGTTATGAAAGCTTTTTCTACTTGTCTAAAAGAAGTTGGTGATAGAAAGCTGATAAAAGGTCTTTTTATGAATGAAAATTCACAAAGTAACGAGTTCACTCGTCTTCTATTTGCTGATGATACATTGTCATTATGTGAAGTGGTGGAATCTCAAGCATTATGGCTTCCAGCTGTCCTTGTGTGTTTTTAAGCTATGTCTTGTTCCAGTAACAATTTCAATAGGTGTAAGATCTTTCCAATTGATAGGGTTGATAATTGGGAGTCTTGGCTTCCATCTTGGGCTGCAAATTTGGGTCTTTGCCTTCCACTTATTTGGGGTTGCCTCTCGGTCATAAGCATAGGTCTAGTGGACTTTGGGAGCCTATCATGAAAAGGGTTCAGTCTCGGCTAACTTCCTGGAAGTGCAAATGTATTAATCTTTGAGTGGTAGGCTTAATCATATCAAGAGTAACCTATCTCAAATCCCCACTTACTTCTCTTTATTTCAGGCTCCGCAACATATCATTGCTTTACTTGACAGGATGTGTTCTAGATTTATGTGGTGTGAAAATTTTAATAATAAGTATCGTCTCCTGTCTTGGGCAGAAACTAAAAAACAAAAGTTTGGCAGGTCTCAGGGTGAGAGATCTTTCTCTTATGAACAAGGTATTATTAGGAAAATGGCTTTAGCATTTTTGTAGTGAGCGTGAAGGTTATTGGAGAAGTTTAATTTCCTATAAATATGGTTAAGAAAATAATCTTTGAATACCAAAGAGAAACTTCAAATGCACTGGTAGATCATTGTGGAAAAGACATTTGCAAGCTGAATAGGGATTTGGGAAGTAGGGCTTAGATCAAAATTGGGGATGGTAAGTATACATCCTTATGGCATGATATCTGAATCGAATGTAGAGCCCTTGCTGGTAAGTTCCTTGACCTTATATGGCTGCTTGTTCGTCTCCTTTGGCAGTGGTTTCTAACTTCTTCTGCTTGATTGGCAATGAAGTGTCTTGGAATCTGCCCTGTTTTGTGAATTCGCGTAACATTGCTACAAGACACAGGCTGGATCTTCGAAATATCCTTGATAGTAGCGTCATACATTGCATTTTTATTAGTGTTGACAAGGTTTCTTGGAAGCGAAGTATTTTGGTACCATCAAAGAGTGTTTTTGGTAAAAAGTTCTTATCATAATTTGTAACAGATGTCTATTGTATCTCATTCAAAGGCTTTTCCTATATCGAAGTCGTTTGGTTCAAATACATTTCATGAATGATCTCCATTTTCTTACTCTTGGTGGCTAGAGACAGAATTCTCACCATCCCTAACCTTGACAAACGTGGCTAGTTTCATGTCAACATGTGTTCACTATGTTGTAGCAATAATGAGAATTGGCAAGTTTTTTTGCGATGCTTGAACTGGTTTTCTCTTTTTCTTTCAATCATGGCAGAATTTTTTGCATTGACGGAAGTTTCAACCAGTTTTTGTTTTCGGCTTCCTGAGAAATTCTGCTTTATGATTCCGACAAGTATTTGCTGGATTCTTTGGAAATAAAAAAAAAACAACTGAATCTTCCAAAGTAAAGTCACCAATGAAAGGAAAGTGCTCCAAGGGATCTTTACCTCCTTTTGTGCTTAGGTTAAGATTTTCAACTTGCTTGATGATGAAATGTGTACTGTATAAATGTTTTGGTTTGTATCCTGTGATGGATTGAGGCTTTTTTTTTTTGGTGGTTTTCTTTATTTCTTGTACATTTGTACTCAGCAAAGAAAGTTTTGTCAAAAAAAAAAAAACAAAAAACAAAAAACTCACAAAGACACACCTCCAAAAATAGAGGGCAAACTGCTAACTCAAAGAGAGATGCCTAGCTTCTCCCACTTTCTCTATCTAGAAAGAATAAATAAAATAAATAAAATGCATCTTTTATAGTTGATTGGTCAAAGAAAATGACAGAAAATTGAAATGCAGCCTTTCTAGTCTTGGCAATCTTTGCAAATCCAATTCTTGCATGATTTTTTCACTTTTGCTTTACTCGTGCATAGCTTTTTGGTTCACATGGCGGTTTCCGCTATCGATATTCAACATGAAACATAAGTATATTTATATAGTTTATTTATAAAATTAGAGATAAATACCTTCAGTATAGCATAATTTTTTTAATTATCTGTGAAATATATTTATAATATTTTTAATAAAATTTGTGAGTAAAAAGTAAAAAAAAAAAAAATTTAAGTAAATACAAAAATAATAAATTTAATAAATATAAATAATTTTTATATTATATTTAAAATAAAATTAAAAGAATAGCATATCATTATCTGCAAAATTAATATCATAGCCGTCGTATAGGTTTGTGTGCCCAATTTAAAGATAAAGCAAAAGCTGCGCATCAGCCGCAGGCGACGGTTCATGATTGGACAACAGTGTGGACTCTTGAGAATATAATTAAAGTTTTGTATTCTGATGACGAATTCACAGAACCAATCCACTCACTCCCACGAATAAGCTCAAAAGATGTCAGTTATATAATTTTTTTTTCTTTATTCTATTAAGGTTTAAAAATAATTAAAAAAAAAAAAAAAACCTCAGCCATTAGAAATTCCCAGACAGGCTGTTGTGTCTTAATTCACCCCTATAGAATGGAAAAGATTCCAGTACCAAGTGGGCAAAGGTCGTTCATTCCTAAATGACCATTAAAGGCAAAGCCACCCCCACGGCTGCTCTCATCATCATCCATAGATTCGCTGGTCTAGCCACCTAAAAGGCCTTTGTACGGCTTGGATCATGGCAATGAGAACAGCTTCCGGGTTCTGGCTCAAGCCAATGACAAACTATTGAGTAAATTGGATCAAACCAATTAATGATTATGATTTTTATATTAATTTTAGGGTTTGGGTTTTACTTTTTTTATGGTTTTATCTATTATTTGACTATCTCCACTTACTAATCATTTATTTATATGTATCACGTAAATATTCATCAAATTTTAATCACTTTAATCTAATATGTACCACAAAAATTTACTTTACCTAATAATTATTCCATTACACAAGACACATTTTGATATAGTTGAATTTTTTATTCTTTTGCTATGCGCAGCATCGTCATTCGCAATATTTGCTCACCGTATTATTGCATGAAAAGGAAAGGAGATGGGGAACCCTTCAATGCACCAAAATGTAACATATGCGTTGTAATTTTAATAATACTAACAGGGTGATATGACAGATTATTAGATCGAATAATGTAAAAGTCTCTTAATGCTATCAATTTCGTTATTTATACTCTATTATTCAAATGGCTGGAATGAAAATAGCAGAAAGAAGTGGCCAAAATAGAGAGGAAAAAAAAAAATTTTCATGTAATAGATCATAATTGAATTTGGATTTAAAATTGTGTCGTTATTGTTGTTGTTGGTCCTTCACTTTAGTTTTCTTTCTTTGTTTCTGTGCAACCTAACGGATGATTCAATCACTAATAAAGGTGGGTGTTTTACGAAAGGCCTTTGCTATAAAGCTCCATAAAACGAGTGTTGGAGGAGAATTCCCCCCCCCCCACCCACTGTTTTTTTTTTTTTCCTTTCGTTGAATTTTTGTTTCCCTTTTCGCACATTCATCTTTTAAAAATACAAAAAGTAAAAGATTTCTTGACATGATTTTATTTTATTTTTTTTGAATTATTTTTTTCTAAGAGAGAGTTTATCTGCAATTGGAGGCTCCTAGGACAGACGATGTCCTGAAAAGCCATAGTTATGGGACTGTAGGAATAATTGTGGAGGCTTTTTATATAGTTGCATTGATTGGGCATATAATCTTTCGGTGTGCAAAGTGCAAAGTGCAAAGTTGATTTTACCGACCGTCCATAAAACCGACCTTCAAAGAGATGAGAAGAAAAGGAACACCATGACGCATAATGTAATAATTATTCAGTAATAAATTATTGGCTTTTGGTCTAATGAAAATGTACCTAGAAATTATCGGTTGTGCTCTTCTAATTTTGGACCAAGTCCTAGAATTAATAAATTGAGGGTATTATATCACTATGGTTACATTTTTCTTCTTTTTTTTTTTTTTGAGTATAACATATACTTGATTTTATGTCTTATAAAACCGATTTTCATTAAAATAGTTTTTATTTCTCATTAATATTTGCTAGTGAGTTAATTTAATTAATTGAAGAGAGAATCAAATTTACCAAAAAAAGAAAAAAAAAAGTCTCTCATTTTCTAGTGTGATGCTCATGAGCCATTGTTTTACATTTTGACAAAAAATATATATATATATTCTTTTATATGCCCTAAACATTCCTAGTGAAGTATGATACACGCAGCATATTTTTGAGCCTTCTTTTCGAAAGCTTTTTGCCTTGAAAGAGAAAACCAAAGATTGATTGAAAGGCTCCATTGAAGTAAATGGATTTTTTTTTTTTTTGTCATTTCTTTATGCCCTAATAATTAGTGGGGTGCCCCATTTTCACTGAGAGCCGTTCATGTATGTTCTTGGCTCAAATTAGGTCATCCATTAAACGCATATATAATCCAATTACAACTAGATCTCATTAACGATCAATGCAATGAGTTTGGGATTGGTACTTAGTATCTGGGTCTAGGAATTCAAATGTAAACGTTTCAAGTTTAGGCACATGAAGGGCATCTAGTGCACCACTTTAATAGGTGATGATCCAAACAAGAACCGAAAATATAATTATGTTTTCTCAGCATGGAACTTTTCATACAAAATGTAGCTTTATGTAAAAGGCAAAAAAAGATCGAATATCAGTAGGTCCAGTCATCCAATAAGAAAGATTCAATTCTTGTGAAAAAGCATTTATTTTTAGATACCTCGAAATTAAAGCTTACATTTTATGGGAATCTAAATGGGCTAGGTTAAATCCTCGTCTCTCCCCACCCCCCCCCCCAAAAAAGATTTTTTCTCTTTTTTTTTCTTTTTTTTTTTTTCCTTAGCCTAGTTGCAACAATGTCTTCTTATGACATTGACATAAAACATTATTTTAGGTAAGAGATTTTTTAATATTTTTTTCACCGCAATAATTGGTCATTGGGCTGGGCATGGTTAAACTTAGATCACTGTTTTTGTTTTACTTGATTGAGTCATCAAATTTTTATAATAATGTTACCACTTATTATGACTATCAAATAATGAATCATAACCAAATTCTATGATCGAACAGTGTTAATATCATCAATGTAATAAAATATATCTGAAAGTAAAACCCATATATATGGGCCCACTCAACAGACTGCTAAAAATAATAATAATTTTGCTATATCAATATAATTTATACCAATTTATTAATATATCTTATTTCCCAAAAGTCTTGTATTGGCCTCATGAACACTATGAAACAAAATTTTATTAAAAGGTTGCCAAACAATTATTATGGACAATTAAAATTTTAATATAAAGAGAAGTTTAGTGACTTAATACGTAAATAAAACTTTGTAAAATTCGATAGCAATAAGGTTACCCTGTTTCTAGGTAAAATTCATTTGAGTGAAGTTGGATGCATTCAATTAATAAGCTTTCAAAAAGAGCATACTTTTTTCTTTATTTGGAAATGAATTCGTGCATTCAAGTGGGGATTAGATCAGCGAACCACCTTTTCCCTTCGCAGAAATGAGTTGTCCTCTGCTTAAAGCAAGAGCAGCATGCTACTCTGCGTGCTACATTTTCTTGCGGACTATGAATATTCTCAAGAACTCAATTCGGTAGACGGGTGCCGGGAGAGAGGAGAAGTAGATGGAGCTTGCAGGCTACCTCGCCCTGTCTCATCTTTGTCACCAGGCCCAGTCTGGGTCTCAGTATCATTTTTCTACTAGGAAATACAATTGATCATGGACAGTGGCGAAGCTAGAATTTCTAAGAGTAGAGGCCAACAAAAATATCAGAGGACAAGAAATTGAGTGAGGGAAAATAAAAATTTTAGCCCCCTTTGTAAAAAAAAAAGGGGGTATATATAAAAAAAAAAACTTATTTTTGAGTTGTGTATTTAATATTATTTTTTTAAAATAAAATTTATTTTTAAAATTGTACAATTAAATTATAATAAATTTTGTTATAAATTAAAATAAAACACATTTTTCTATAATTTATATTATTAAAATTAAAATTTTAAGAAATTTAAATATTATTTAAAATTATTTTATAAAAAATCAATATATATATATATATAAAAGTTCAAGAGTTATTTAATTTTAAAAAATGTCTTTTTTATTAACACTGATTTATTTTTTTGTGTGTTTTTTATAAAAATATATTTTTATAATTATCAAATAAATTTAAAAAATATGTCTTTTTTTATTTAAAAAATATTTTAATAATTTTTTATTATTTTCAAAATATTAAAAATATAATACATCTTCTATAATTTTTTAAAAGTGATATGTATAAATAAAAATATTTTTTAAATTAAACTAAATACTATATGACTTTAGATTAAAATAATTAATTATAGTGTTTAATTATATTAATAATATATTTTAATTTGTTAAATTTAAAATTTGTAGTTATATCTATTATTGACCCAAATTTACATTATAAATGATTCTTAAGTATAAATTTAAAACTTACCTTTTTTATGTTTTATTTGCTAGAATTTTTGTCAACTATTTTAATTTTATACAGCCAACTTTCTAAAAGTTGGGCTCTATAATGTGCCAAGGAGCATAATTTCTTGCCTCTAAAAATTTATTTTTCAACGACTCAATTAAAGGTCATGTAAAATATGCCCTTAACCCAGTGGTTAGGATACCTCTGCTGCACTGATTTTGAAACCCAAAGTCACAACTTTTATTTTATTTTTTTTAGAGCCGTAAACCGACACTGTGACATTTCTATATGGATTCCAAATGTACCGGGCGTAGTCATTGTTTTGGAAGAAATTGTCAATTGTCAATTGTCAATCGTCAATTGTCAATGACAGGCGCCGCTCCACAGAGACGGTTTCCTTTTTTTTATTATTTTTTTATTTTTTATGGTTTAACTTCCATAGCCGGCAAAGGTAACTTCCAAGGGTCACACTGGCAAAAGAGGCTTCTTAAACACTTTCTCTTCATGCTGCTTTGCAAGGCTCACGCACCCACCATTATTAAATTGTTCTGGCTTTCAATAACCAACATTGAGGCGCTGACTCTTGCCTCCTACCTTTTTTTTTTCCTTCTGGTTTCAAGGCTTCTTGCAGAATATCGAACGGTCACTTTGTGCATGGAAAGTGCACTTTTCATGCACGTACAAGGCCACTCTTAATATAGGTACTCATTTTTCATACGAGTAATTGACAATTGCTTTGGCCATCAACCGGTCTTGTTCTTCTACTTAAAGAGGCCACCAATTTTAGTAAAAACCACCACATGAGGTTTTGTCCCTTGGAATATACCATTGCAAAAGGTGCCTTTTTAGATGCCATTTTTCATTTGGGGTTTATCAGTAGTTTTGTATCCTCTCTGTGTGTCACTTTAATTGCAATTGTCTTTGTGTCAGCCTAAAGAACAGGTGAATAGAAACTTTGAGTGATCCATGGATTTTTCTTGGTCTTTAGCAAGGTAGGCCTATGTCGTCCGTGTCTCCTAGCATGCCTAGAGCAGGATGGTTCCCTCGCTATCGTTCTTCCTGCAACAGCCACTGGAAGGCCAGAAAGCGTGAGAGCAAAGTAAAAGCCATCTTATACCATTTAGCTTACACAAATATACTTCAGTTTGATAACTTGGACAATTCAATATGGGGATGAGGAAAGGACAAACTGAAAAGAAAATGTTCGATATAAACAAACTTATGTGTGGTCTCAAACAATAGGTGGAAACTAATAGTGGGATTTCTTTTTAAAAGTTGACAATAGGTAACAAATATTATCTAAATCAAAATGTTAGTGGCACATAGGTAAAGAAAAGAACTTTGGTCTACCGGTAAGGTGGTCGTACATTCATGGAGTTTGTTCTTTTTTGATCCAACTGTGAGTACCACTCGTTCTTTTCTATTTTTATGAAACAAAAAAAAAAAAAAAGAAAGAAAAAAAAAAAGAAATTTGGGCAAGGCTTCGATGGTCAATAGCATTGTTTAGCAATTTATCAACTTGGGTCGGTCCCTAATGGTGCATCTTAATCCAATGCCTTGTACGTTCCTACTCAAAATAAGGTTTCATAGGATGACGAAGTCAACATATTAGTTAAAAAATATACTAATTATGGTCCACGTAAAATCCATCTCCATTAACTTCTCTTTCTCATTGGCTCTAATTGTGGCAAGCCACAGGAAGCTGCATGTGAGGCGTATCTTTCGTTTGGACGGTGATCATGGGTGTAACATCACCACATGTATACAGATTGAAAAAATAACAAGAGTCACTATTAATTTCTTCAAAGTAAAATTTTGATTCCAAGTTATCATTCTATAATTTTTCTTGTCAATTTTGAATCCATCAAGTGGTTTTACTCTAAAACAGGCACATGATCCAACATATATGTACATTCTTTCTTTTGGCTCAGCTCCTAAATTGACGCACCCTTCGGCCTGTCTAATTAAGTGATCCTAATCATGTTTTAAGAATGTTTTTAAATTTATATAAATATTTGGCCAATCAAAGGGCTGATGACTTAATAGCGGACAAACTTTCTTTTTCTATTTTTATTGTTTACTGGAGAGACCATCCATTTGGCATTTGCAGCAATTTTCAGACATAAACTGAACAAGAATCTCTCTAATTTAAACAATTGTTTATGCCCTCACGTAATTTTATTTAAAAATCCCATCACACTATTTCTTTTCTTTTTTTTTTCAATTATAATCTTTTTTGTCACCAAATAAATTAAGGAAGATTAGACAAATTAGTCATGAACATATCAGAAGATTAACAAAGTTGGACGGAGTGAGATGCAATAGAAAGTTTTTTCCAACAATTTGTGATTTGTTGCGACATTTCTGCAATATCTTGTTCTCTTCCCCTTCCATGAAACAGTTGCCAGGTCGAGAACGTGAACTTGATACAATTATAAAACAATTTTCTAATACCTTAATTGCAAAATTAATGAAGAAAGAAGACAATAAATGATTTCATTAATAATAATAAAATGAGTGCATGAAACAAATTGTGAAAGATAGCTAGAATCCCAAAGCCAAAAACTTAAAAGTTGGTGGTAGAAGATTTTTTTTACTTCTTTAAACTGCATGGCAAACTCAAGAAGTATGATTTGACTGTAACTTAACGCCTTCGAGCCATCGATACAGCACGATCCCACCTGATCTGATCCACCTAACCCCAAACCTGGCAAAAAATAATTTGAACTTTGATAATATAATTGCAAAATAATTTATCAAATCAAGTGTACGATTTACTTGCATCCACTTAAACGCTTGCCCTTCTTCTGTTTGTGACTTTGTAGCAAGTTTGCGCGTTCAAGAGGTTAGTTGCTCACATCACTTCTCTCCCCTTCTGTCTTTTTCACGCATATACACCCATTTTTATTTGGTGAAGATTTTTATTTTAATTTTTTTTTTATAATATAATTTATTTATAATTTTATATCACATAATAGATATGATTTATTTAAATAATAAAATAAATTTATATCATATAAAATTATATTAT
This sequence comes from Rhizophora apiculata, assembly GCA_037832385.1. NCBI lineage: Eukaryota > Viridiplantae > Streptophyta > Magnoliopsida > Malpighiales > Rhizophoraceae > Rhizophora > Rhizophora apiculata. Next base: position 3,513,302 of record CM075440.1, read on the forward strand.
ATGAAATTTAAATTTTTTTTATGCACCAAAGATAAAAAGGAGTTACGTGAAAATGCCTTCCAAAAAAAGAGAGGCTTTCCAACGCGGCTAAATCACTCATGTCGACAAATGGATTCCGTCTGCATGACTCAACAGTTTCCTAAAACAAATTGTTGGATTATAAAAATTGCGAAAGATTTGTAAAACTACGTAAAGCTTTTAATATTTATATACATACATATGTCAATGAGAATAGCGGTTGTAATTGTTCGTGACTTGGCGCGATCAATGGATTTTGGCCGGCTAATCAACTTGTTCTCTGAAAAGTGATTCCCTTTGCTTCCTGCTTAAGCCATGTTCAAATCAGTCATGTCATTGTCTGCTTGCCTAATTGATTTGTGTCATTTGCATGCATATTATAGCTATTTATATGCCTTTTCCGCGCAGAATGCCCTACAGAGGAGCTTGCTCACATTGATTTCTTTTTCCAATCAAAAAGTCTATTGAACTGTACAATGGAGAGCGTAATTCACATCCATTTTATAAATTTTTGCCTCCCATTTAGTGATTGAAATAGATTTGAGGCCTTCAAAATTGTTACCCTATTGGCAAGTAATCTTTTTCCCATGCTGTTCCCAATTAACAAATTTTTCCATTAAGAGCTCTAATTACAGCTGTCAAGTTAATCAAACAAATAATTGGACCACCCCATATGCTTTAGAAATTAAAATGGTGAGACCTTTTTCTCGTGTGGCCGCTGTCTAAATCAACCATATATGCATCTTATTTCTTCATTACTGCACCAAAAAGAAAAAAAGAAGAATCTTATTTCTTCATTAAGCTGAGCATATGTCTGCCTCTCCTTTTAACTTTTTTCTCCTTGTTATGATTTATATCCAAAACGGAAAATCGTTCAGCCAGAAAAATGAAAATGACTTCCATCCCATAAGTATTATTATTATTATTATTAGTTTGTTGGAATTAATCTGATAATTAATTTTTCCTTCTTTGTAAAACGTACTTCCGCAAAAGGGCACAATTCGTGGGTGATTTGTAAGAGACTATACACTTATTCAAAGAACTATGTTTCTCTTCTGTTAGTTATACTCTTTGTTCACAAGACAAATAGTTGAACGCTGTCATTTTTTAATATATGAAAAGGGCTTCATATATAAGTATTAATTCTTGTAAAATTGCTTAATCAACTAAAATTTAAATCGTACACTTTTTTAAAATCAATAAATTCAATATTATAATTTTTTTCTATGATTTTCACGTTTATATTTTCTTATAGTAAATAGAATGAGACGAGAAGATATTGTTCAATAATGCTGCGTTTGTCAAAGACATGTGTACGCCATAGATATGACACTCGTGATACATGTACACAGACACTGTCATCTATGCTTTTTTTTCTTTTATTATTATTATTATTAAAAAAAAAAAAAAAAACGTGATTCATGTACACACACGCACACACTCACCCTGCCATCTATCCCTTTATATATATATATATATATAGTAAAATTTAAAAAAAAGTGACTAATTAACTGTCATATATCTACGTTAACGGAGCATATTCTGACATCTGTTTGCGAATTCTTGATTTTAAAAACCATACCCTTTAAAGGGCATATCTTTATCATTCTTTCTAATATTTTTATTTTAAAAATTGACACATAGAACTTATTCATAAATAGTTTGCCATGTAAATTCCATTCAAAAAATTATGAATATGATACTTGAAATTTGAAAATTGAGCTAGTTTGTGTGTGTGTGTGTGTGAGAGAGAGAGAGAGAGAGAGATGTCTCAAAAGCAAAACTTACATCTGATCTACGATTTTAGATATGGCATGAAAGTAGCATGTAATTGTTATGCTTAATGATCATAAAATACAATGATCTCTAGAATCATTTGATTCGACAATCATGATTCACGGGCTTGATTTTGTTTTCTTTTGTTAATTGACTCTCGTTCGAGTACTTTTGACATAGAGACAAGTCCCTCGTACCATTTTTTGCTAGAGTGAGGGTGCACATGGCGCTCTGTTGTTTACTCTTCTCATCAATTAATTTTCCACACTTTCTTTCATCAAAGAAACAGAAAACAGTGCTACAAAAGAAATCTCATTGCAGTAATTTGCCTTAAATCATGGAGTGTAGAAATTTTGGAATTCATATGTCACAATATCTATTTTTTCAAAACTTACCCTGCAAGTCTAATTCTTGTTTTTATTTTTATTTTTTATTTTTTATCACCCTTTTTGCTTATAAGGCAAAGAAATTGGAGACCAATGAAATAGCCTTTCCATGGTGGCTTGAGGGGCCCCAAGGCACACGGTGTTAAAGGGCATTTGGCCTCCTACAAATACCCACATTCCCTCCTCTGCGTTGCCCATCAGCCATAGCCAATAAAATCATCTCTGTCATTATCAGAGAGAGAGAGAGAGAGAGAGAGAGCACACCAGTGGTCTCTTGGCAGACCTCTGTTGGTCGCTGTTGCTCTCTTAATTTTAAAAATTAGCTTAACCTTCAGGTAATTATAACAATTCAGTTCAATTCAATTCACTAGCTATTACTACATGCACGTTTTATGTAAATATGTTTTCTGCATTCTGACGGCTTCTGGGCCTTGTTTTCTCATTGTTCTATCATTTTGTGCGCAGATAAACAAGATCTGCACTTTGGTGACAAGAGATGTCATCACTTGGCAAGAACTTTGGCTTGTCTTCCTCTCTAAATTTAGAAGAGGCGATGATGAACAAGAAGCAGGGCATAGTGTCCATTCTTGGTTCTGATAGTGAAAGAACCAAATCTGATGCTTCTCTAAGGAGTACTCTCTCGGGTGATATGTCCTCCAAGAAATGGCTATCTCAACGTGGCTTCTCTCCACTGAAGAAAATTGCATCATCCGATGATGAAGGATTCCAGGTCTCCTCCATCACTGACTCATCTTCATCAGAAGAAGATGATTGTGAAGAGGGGCACGAAGTGATCATCAACACTGATTCTCATTTAATTAAGGAAGAGGAGGAGGAGGAGGAAAAAGCTGAGAAGCAGCCTGGACATTTTGATATGTGGAGCTCAATTCTATCACAGAAAGCGCAAGAAGACCCCAAAAATCTCCCATCTCCGTATATCCATCCTCTGGATAAAAGATCAGCAAGTTCTTTAAGTAAAAACAGCCTCGAAATATGCACTGAGAGCCTTGGATCCGAGACTGGCTCTGATGGGTTCTCGTCGTATCCGCCATCAGAGACTGGGGAGACAGAGGAGGACAAAGAGGAAGAGCAACAACCTGAAGCAAACCATCAACAAGCTGCAGAGAAATATGAGATGGAGGATTGGCGAGTAGCCAAGCACAAACTTGTAGCAGCAACTAGCAGCAAGAAATCGCCACCTAAATCGTTCCCACCACCAATCCCATCACTATCTAGCCAAGATGGGGCGTTTCTGCATATGAAGTCGTGGCGTGATAATGGAAGGTTGGTTCTTGAAGCTGTCTCTGTTCCTTCAATGAACAACTTAGTAGCTCAGCGACATGACGGTCGGCTTGTCCTCACTTTCATCAATAAAACCAATGAAGAAGAGCAAGCAACGGAAGAAGGAGAGGGACTCGAGAATGAGGATGACCAATTTGAATCAGAACTTGATAAAGAAGATGGAGAGGAGGAACTTGAAAAAGAGACTGGCGGAGGAGGAGGATGTGGTGTTGATGGGAATCAATTGAGGATTTTGATGGAGCTAGAATCAAATTTGTCAAATAGGGTCATTAGTTTCTATAGGTTAGCCCCAACGATGAACAAGTCCATGTTATTAGCTAATACGAACACAAGAGGGCCTAAAAGCCTTAATAAAGATGTGAAATTTGTGGAGGAGGAGGAGGAGGAGGCCGAGGCAGTGGAGGGGACGGTGGAGCCAATTACCCCACTTACACAGTCACTTCCGCTACGGCCCATTGTGGCTCGGATGATAACCTCGCAGCCAATAGCGTCGGTGGCAGCCACGGCAAAAGCAGCAGCTTCCCTTAATGCTTACGAGTATTGCTGGAAGGCCAAGGACATGGCAGCATCAAAAAGGAACAGCCATAAACTAATCCTGCCCAAGGACACAGTGGCAACTGAGCAACAGGAATTGCTAGTATTGAGAGGGAACATTGGTGATTACTTGGTCCCTTTCTTGAAGGGTTGCCAGGAGCCAAGGATGTCTCTTTTGTTCTGGGATCCCTATTGCATTGCCACCTCCTAATCCACCCACAAAGTTCCACCTTTTACTACAAAAATCCAAGTCCATTACTATGATTATTTTGCTGCCTGATTCTGATTGTGTCTATTCCCTCCTTTTGTCTCCCTGTTTTCCACTTCCTCCCTTTTAGGGTGGGAACTTGGGCTGTCAAATAAGCGATTGAAAAGGGAGAGAGATTATTATTATTATTATTATTATTATTATTATTATTATCATCGTCACTACTGCCCTTTGATTTAAAATATCAGACAGAAAGAGAGATATGCCTTGAGCAAGGTCATCCAATTACGTACACCCCCCCCCCCCCCTTTTTGTTTTTGTTTTTTTTTTTTGTTTTTCAGCTCCTGCTGTTTAGTTGTATTAACTAATTAAACATGATCTTCGCATCAATCTTTGACCTTGGTGGACTGTCCTTCCTGTCTCTTGCATGATTTACGTTGCCTTTTCTTCCTTTTCAATTTGTCATGCTTTTCATTACTTCTTTTGGCCAACGGGGATTTTTTTTTTAATTTATTTATGGGTCTTTGTCTGGCCTAACTGATGTTAATTCCGGGAACATGCTTGATCTTCTGTTTGATGTTGGAGGACTGTCACTTACTGTGATAGACATTTTATCAATTTATACTTCTACAAACATTTCATGCAAGAGTCTAATGTTTCCATATCAGATTGCGCCACGTTTCTTCCACAAATAAGAAGATGAGCTGCCGCATGAGACCAGTCCCTACTAGACTGCCGCAATCAAATATGTTATGCTTTTGTTAGATATTCATCACTTGTGTTACAATTTTCAAAAGTGGGGCAAACTCATAAATTCCGAAAAGTAAATGAAAACCCAAAGGTGAAAAGCAGGATAATATTCCATTCAAAGGTAGTGTCAAAGGATAATATCTAATTCTAATTCTAATTCTTCTTTCGGCAGTCAGCTGCACTCACAACGGGCCTTGGGCTTTTAAAACCAATCATTCAATTCGAGCCCATACTGACTGGACCACCTCCCCCTCTCCTTAATTTTGACCCAATTGATTCTTGGGCTTGCTAGAAGTAGAACAAGCCCTAATAAATCAATTTGAGATTTTTTGTTCTTAAAATTTGATTTGAAAAAAGAAAAACAAAATAGACATCCAATTTTCCCATCTCTTAACATTCAAATCATTGGGGGGAGGGGGGAATAAGAGTTTTCAAAGTCTTTTGCTATTAAGTATTTTTCAGTTTATTAAAAGGTTCATTAAATAATAATTTTTAATTATTACAATATCTTCTAAAAATTTGATAAAGTAAATTCAATAAACAATCTTCTGAGACTACTTAAGTTGTATGTGAAAAAATTTAAAAAAAAAAAAAAAAAACCATAAATGTGATACTCCGGAATTTACTCTTTTGGAATGCTTTGTACTCTCTCTCCCTGGTGTCGAACGCAATTCCAATCGCAATTCCAATAGTTAAGACACGACGTCGTTGGGGTCTAAAGATACGATACGAAACTACCAAGCACCTTGGAGGCTGGGCCTGGGTTGGGTGTGTATAGTCGTATCTTCTTCTCTTACGTCGCAAATTCCAATTTCTTGGTGAAGCCAAGCCGAAGTGAATAATAAAAAATAAAAAAAAAAAAAAAGAGAGAGAGAAAGAAGAGCGCCGGCGATGGGAGACACAGCCACCGAGGACGATTTGCTCCTAAAGAGCTTCTTTGCCGAAGTCAGCGAAGTCGAGAGGGACAACGAAGTCGTCAGGTTTCCCCCGCCAAACTCCTTTTCTGATTTTTTTTTTTTTGGCTTTTTTAAAATTAGGTTATATTTCGTATACTTATCTTGTTGATTCACTCTGATTTTTGATAAATTAGTCATTAAATTTTCATTTGATGGACAGTGCAATGATTTTTTTTGAGATGGATCTGAATGTTGGAAATCTGATTTTCCGATTGTTTGTACATCCGAGCAGTTTAATTATTTACATTATTCTGGTTTTTTATAATTTTCCTCTCGTTTTTTATTTAATTGTTTACATTTATGATGCATGAAGCTGGAAGCATAAACTTAAATTTTGAACATAGAGCGGCAGAGAATGGAAATTAGATTTTCATAATGTGGACCCTATGCTAGCCAAAGCGTGAAGATTTTCTTTCATCTAATAGTAATGATTGGCGAAGGACGAGGAATTATTCTATTAATTGAGATTAAGTCAAGTTGTGTTTGTTATTAGAAAAAGGATGGCAGCTTCAGATACCTTCGTCTTTAGAGGAAAGTGAGAGACTGTATGGTCGTCATCTTCATATGGTGCCATACTGGTTTGATGGAATTCCCTTTTAGGTCTCGAACAAATGTAGGAAATCCTCACTTAGTGATCTTATTCCTCCATTGATCAAAAATTCTGATTTTTGGGAAATATCATGATGACGATTAATTCTATATGGTTCTTCCCTATTACTTTTATGTTGCAGGGTTAATGTGTGAGATAGAAAAATGAGAGATAAACAGGGAGAGAGAGAGAGAGAGAGAACCTACTGGGTGCACTCCTGTCAATGCAAAAGGCTACCTTTCTGAGGCTTGCCATTCTCTTTTCTTGTTGCCCATTTTCAGTAGCTGAGATTCCTAGGTGCATAACCAAGAATGCTGCATGCAAACTTTTTCTTTATTCTTCCCTCATTGGATCTTTTTGAAGCATCATCTGGAGATTCTCCTAAGATGTCTGTAGTAGTTAACCACAATTACTTGTTGCAGTCCATTTCCCACTGATTTTTTTATTTTTCTTTTCTAATTGATCTTTTCCTTTTTGTAAATTTTTTATAGGATTCTTTCATGTTTCAAGCTAAATCCATTTGAGTATCTAAACATGCCATTTGATTCCTCTCCAGAGGATGTGAAAAGGCAGTATCGTAAGGTAATTTTTATCCAACTGGGATTAAACTAGGGATTTTGATGTTACTTCCTTACCTCATAATGTTTCTGCTTATCTATTTTGTCTCCAAACATGTAGTTGTCTTTGCTGGTTCACCCTGACAAATGCAAGCATCCACAAGCAAAAGAGGCCTTTGCTGGTAAGTTTATCAATGCTCTATACCTACTTTTTGAGGGATGTAAGTATCATAGTAACCTTTTTGTCTCTGGTGCATTACCATCTCTCTTGCTTGTAACATAGACTTGGCTAGTTCTAATGATCTTCAGCCTGTCTGGAATGGAGTTGAGTATCATTTCAGACCTAACAAATGGGCCCGTCTCATGTTTAAATCTCATTTTGGTTTGCTGGGGGCAATTATTGATGTGCAATCTATGACCAATGGGTTTTGGGTTTTCTAGAACATGATTAATTGAAAAGAGGGGACGGTGCTGATTTACTTGTTAATGGCCAATGAACGTGCCATCTTTTGGCATAGAGTGGTGACCATACTTCAGTTTAGGAAATCTGTTCGGATGAACATAGCACTTGCAAGGCATTGATTGTTTATGTATAGGCTGTAATTTTAGTGGATCAAATGGACTAACTGGTAAACCTCCATTGTTCTGAATAGAATGTTTGTGCTTTTTTTTTAAGGCTTAAAGAATGAAGGTCCATGCATGTTTGTTTGTGCCCAACACTGCTGTTGACAAATGGTCTATGTGGAACTGCCATAATAGTGGTCTTTAACATTTTGTATGTGTATGATGTTTTATCGGTTGATAGTTTTATTTTTCCTGGCATAACTATGTGTCAATAGTAGAGGCATAGAACAGAGAGATGCATAATCCTGTCATTATTTTCTTTGCTACTAGAATTCAATGGTTCACCCAGACTGAGTTATTGACTTGTGAGCAGCATTAGCAAAAGCCCAACAGCTGTTACTTGACCAGCAAGAAAGAGATTACATTCTTAGCCAAGTAAATGCAGCAAAAGGTTAGTGCTAAAAGTTTGATCAGCTTTGCTCAGATTAATGCATACTTCTTTCTTTATTTGATCTATGGGCAGGGTAGATCTTACCTACATAAATGTTTGTGTTATGATCTTATCCATAATTTCTAGATTTTAAAAGCACAAGCCACAGCAGACTTCTTTAGACCATAACTAGAAATCATTGCAAAACTTTTGTTGTTGCTGTTGCTGCTTCTGTAGCCATTTGCAAATTGATTTACACTTGAAAATTTGAAGGACGGTATAATGTATTCACATTTTATTCGTCTCCTGGTAAATGTTAGAATGTATCATTGCAGAGTGGCAGTTCCTCTTTTGTCATTAAGATCAATTCTATCAAACAGGAAAATTGCTTATGATTAATATTATGTCAACTGCAGAGGAGCTTAGAGCAAAGAGGAAGAAGCAGTTGAAGAAAGATACTGCTAGTAAAATAAAGTCACTAGTTGATGAGGTATGCTAGATATTGCTTTGTATTTGCCTTGGCACTAGTTGACATTTCTGTATTGATGAATCCGGAAGCACAATTATGACATGAAATGATTATTTTAAAGTTGGCCACTAGATTATATCTTGCAAACTTGGTGCTGTGTTTCTGACAGGTCAACGATTATTGAGACCATTTATACTGTGTGACACTGGAATTAACAAGTGTTGATGGTACATATCACCTGCTGTGATGTTTGTGTTCTTGAAACCCACTGGAATATTACAGATATTAAAAATGTTGTTTGTTATCTTTATTATTTGTTGAATTGGCGGCCAATGGAATTTTTCATTTTCTTAACTAATCCTCAAAAACATGTTTGTCATTTGACTGGATTTTAGCAACTATTTATCTAATCTCCACATCTTTGGCTTAGTTAATTGTGGAGAGTATCAATGCCCTTCTTGTGTGCCTTCAAAAATTGCTTGTTGAGTTTCTGCGTAATAGATTAGTCACTGCTTGCTGATTTGGTTCTTCATCGATTAATCTGTCTACTCATCTTCTAGGGCCTGAGAATTTTGTTTGAGTTTTTGAATATAAGGCCTCCTCTTTCAGAATGCCATCAAATCCTTTTCTCTTTGATGTGAAACAGGGAAAATATGAGCAGCAGTATGAGCAGTCAGAGGAGTTCCAAAAAGAGCTTATATTGAAGGTCCGAGAAATTTTAACTGAACAAGAATGGCGGAGGAGGAAGATGCAGATGAGGGTATGCTGGAAGCTCATTTTCCTTTTTTTCTGTAGGGTTATAATTTAAAGTTCCTGCCTTTTCATCCCCCTTCTGGTGTCATTCAGATATCAGAAGAAGAGGGTAGATTGAAGAAGGATGAAGAAGAGCAGAAGGAGATGTGGAAGAGAAAGCGTGAGCATGAGGAGCAGTGGGAAGGAACAAGAGAACAGAGGGTCTGTTTATTCCTTTTTTCACTGTTTAATCTATCTACGTAAACTCTTTACATTTTATTGATTATCTCTTCTTTTTCCTTCTCAAATATATGCATTCTTGTGTATTGTTCTTTACGGTTCAGTGTCCAATGGATCAAATCTTCATTAACTGATAGTCATACAAATTTGTATGGCATAGAAGGTATGCCAAGAAGAAAAACCCAAATGATCTTTTTTATGTTTAAATGTTATGACCATAAGTAATTCTGAATGTCAGAGAGAGAAAGCTGTTGAAAATCTAGATATGATCCCTTTTGGGTTGAAACTATTGCTCGGTTTGCTTGAGTTTGTGGAAGAATGTAATAAAAGCACGCAAATTTTTCCTGCCATTTTCTGAAAAAATACATATAAAATTTCCACGGTCATCTCACTTTTGTGCTACGCCTGGATTTTTCTTCCCTGTCTCTCTCTCTCCAAAAAAGAAAAAACAAAATGTATGTTGGTTTGCATTCTATTTGTTACTTTTTTTTTTATTTTACAGTTTTCCCTTTTTATGGTCCTAAACATTCAATCTTTCACACTTAAACATAAAAATTTGGCATGTACCCTTGTTTCAAAGGGTATATGGCGTCTATTGAAAGTTGTATTGTGGAACAAGTTAAGAATACTTTTTGGCCTTTATGCTATGTATTTTCGCTTGATTATCAGGTTTCAAGCTGGAGAGATTTCATGAAGACAGGCAAGAAGGTTAGACTATTCTGATTTTGGTTCTTCTAGATGAGATATTTTTTGCACGTACACATTTTTCCAGGAAACTTTAAAAAACGCCCTCATTTCTTAATCTTCTCTGCTATGTCTTACATGCGACATTTGCAGGGGAAAAAGGGAGAAACTCGGCCACCAAAGCTGAAGACAGAGGATCCCAACAAGTCCTATGTTCAAAGGCCAGTGAAAAAAACTTAATTTGCATGGTAGGACTTGCTGGCATTTGGGACATTAACAACCAACGCACCTCGGGAGTCTATGGAGGCTCTGGATGAGTGGATATTGCCTTTTAGGAAACAGATTATTACTTGTTACAATGGCCTTGCTTGAAATGTTGTCCCATGTCTTACCCAAATCATGAGATCCTTGGTAAACTATGTTCAATCTTAATTTTATCTAAACAATTAATGGAGACTCTGTAAAATCGTTGGGAGATCTTGTGGAATGATTTTCCAATCTTGGAGGAATTTGTATGTATAATTACATTAGGCGAAACATGATTTGGACTTTCATCATGTGTTGTATAGTCATTTCGTTATAGCACTAAAAGGGACGATTCTGATATATATATATATATATATATATAAGGTTCTGAAAACTGTATTTCAGAAGAAAAATAAAGGCCCATCAAAAGGGATCGTGGTGTTAAGCCTTTCGTCCTTTTTTAAAGCTTCTCTTTTTCTATCATTAGGAGGGCAATTTTCCACCGCTAGCTGGTTAGGGCCCGAAATGCTTCTCGAGTCGCCTCTAAGTAGAGGGGAGCTGTCTCTTTTTGGGCGAGTTCGGAGGTACATGAACGTGAATAAGGACTCACCCAATAAAAAAAATATATATGGTAAATATATTATTTATTGTATTTATAAGTTGAGATTATAATTATTTGTTATTATTTTTATTTAATTTCTTTTATATAGAGAATTAATTATTGAATATTATTAGAACTGAGTAAGTTTTATCTACATAAAATTTCAGTATAAATGAATTTGAAATCTTAACACCACTTATCTAAATTCTTGAACTCTTAAATTTATATTTTGATAAAGTGAATGTCACTACAAGAATATGGATTTAAATCAGTACGAGAGCAGATATTTTAAATTACTAATCAAATTATTACAAGTAAAAAGAAATGATTTTTTTTTTTTTTGAGTCTTTTAAAAAAATTCGATGAATCATATAATTTTAAGAACAAGAACAAAGAATGTTGAATTTGACGAACAATTTTGGCGAATGTGTAATGCAAATGTTTCAACAAACCAAGAAAAAAAAGACTTCATGTGACATCAACATCGAAGCAACTATATTTATATCACATACGGTAATCTTTACTGCAGAGTGGTTGCCACTTCGCTGCACAAAAGATTAATGCGCGTAGGTCCGGGAGGTCAATTCGCTATTCACAAATTTAGGCCCGTTTGACTTATCTGTGGTTGCTGAATAATAAAAATGAAATTATAGCATTAAATTAAATTAGTACTGTCTATTATTGTTAAATATTAAAATAATTAATTAAAACATCGTGTCATATTTCCTCACTTAAAATATCTTTTTGTCTACAACAATAGAATAGAATGATGTTGATTACTGTATATTTATTAACAGATTAACTTAATAACTTAGTGAAAAATGTAGTATATACTTTTATTTACATCTATTACTTTTGAGGAATCTATGAGTAATTTATGTATAATATATAATTTATGTATTGTATTTTACTTAATAATTTGAGTTTTTTAAAAAATAATTTTTTAATTAAATATTAAAATTTTTATAATTAAGTGGTCTTTTAATATTATATTAAAACTTAGGGCATTTTATCTACATCGTGCCAACTTACATGTCAACATAGGTTAATGTCCTAAAGTCCCAACTATCATTTTGGATGCTAAGACTGATTACTCACTTATACTTTCTCAAGAGCATTAATAAAAACATCCCCGAGAGATTATAGAACAAGCAAATCCCGATAGAGCACAAAGGTGGTAGATGCACGTGCATGGACGTCCAGTGTTTGGTTAAATTAAGGTTCAATAATCTTTGAATTTGGACCTAGCTTAGCATTATGTTCTTGTCATCTTTTGAGCAAATGACTGGATCTTTTTTTTTTGATGAATAATGCGTTTTATTATAATACGATATAAGGATAATAAATAATTATAATGAACTAAAGAAAAATATTAAGTTGTTACTTTACTTGTAACATGTCATGCATGAAAATATTCTTGAAGAAAATAAACAGTTGTATTCTTTTTTTCGGGAACAGTAGGGTTCTAAAAGAAAATATATAGAACTACCCAAACAACAAAATGCAATAAAAAGTTGTATTTGATTACTTGCAGAAGGAGATCCTAAACTGAATCGTGATTGATTATCATCTATCTAGGCAATAATGTCTCTAAGACTATTGCAGATAAACTTCGCACAAGACCACAACTAGCGGTAGGCTTCTGGTAGCAGGAAAGAAATAGAACTTTCAGGTTGATTTCATATCAAGTTTATTATATCAGACGATGATTCTTACTCATTTATACCACAGAGGCCAAATTAAAAGCTGCAGAAACAGATTAATATCATAGTATTTTACAGGGTATTGGATGTAATGTACCCTAGTATTGGGTGTTATCTTGCAAGCATCTTGTATTTGTGTGCTCAACAGAAATTTTCTTGCAGGCTCAGTATATCAGAACTGCTAGAGAATTGGCCAGCATGTTTGGAACCAGAAAAGCACCTGTCTTGCAACACTCCTCAGAATCCATTGCTGGCGCTGCAATCATCCGTTGTTTCAATCAAGAAGACTGCTTCTTGATGAAAAACCTGAGTTTGATTGATGCTTATTCGCACCTAGTCTTCCACAACTTGGGTACAAGGGAATGGCTGAGTGTCCATGTAAATTTACTCTTCAACTTAGGCTTTTTCCTAGTTCTAATCATCCCGGTGAGTCTTCCAAAGTCAGCAGTTGATCCTAGTAAGTTACTTTCTATCCCATGCCTCAAGAGTCCGACGCTTAAGAGGGATGGCATAAATAAATTACAACAAATAGTTTTGTCGAATTGATTGAAAAGAGAATCATGTTCTGCAAAATTCCCTTTAAGTTGTTTCTGCTTAAACACCGTATAATGAAGCTAATAGCTGCTTGATTGGATACGTGGGCTTGGCAAGGATGGTAGCCACATGTGGTCTGAAATTGAATGTGCTTCAGGCATGGGTCATATGGAACCTGTGTAAGGTTGAGAACAAGATGATATCAGTTGAAAGAGTACTTCAATTCACCTTCATACCCGGTGAAGCTCCCTTAGTGATCGGGTGGCCGTCCAATGGGACAATTGAAGCTGTGAATCTCTATTTCCAGTGTGGCTCTGCCCTTCCAATGGTTCTCAGAGGGATAACTTGCACATTTCCTGGAGGGAACAAGATAGGTTTCGTGGACAGAACTGGCAGTGGAAAGTCCACTCTGATTCAGGCCCTCTTCAGGATGGTGGTGCCAGCAGGAGAGAAGATTCTGACTGACGGACTTGACATTTCAAAGATAGGCTCACAAGATTTGAGATCCAGGCTTGGCATAATTCCTCAGGGTCCCGCATTGTCTCAAGGAACTGTGAGGACTAATTTGAGCCCTTTGGAAGAGTACTCAGATCAAGAAACATAGGAGGTAACTAATGGTCAAAACTCATTACCATTACAATATGCATATTTGCCTCTTAGTAGTAGAGTAGTAAAGCAATCTGTTTTTTCAGGTTCCCAACAAGCGTCAACTTGCACATGTAGTGCGGCAGGACCAAAGGCTTCTTGAGGCCCCAGGCACGTATCGTCAGGTGTCAAATATTGTGGCTGATCGTCAATCGTCGCGCCCAAATTTTCCCGTGCCTTGGTATCATTCAACATTTTGCGCAGCATGGCTTTAACATTAGAAGATAGGTGTCGAATGAATCAAGCAGTTGCTGAAGATGGTGAAAACTGCAGCCTTGAACAGAGGCGGCTTGTTTGTCTTAACCAGTATACACTCCTCCTGAAGAGAACGATTTCGGTCTGAGACGAGGCCACGGCTTCTGTCGACGTCGCCAACGGACAATATTACTCTGAAGACAATAAGAGGGAGGAAACAGGTCGTTGCACTGTCATTGCTTTGGCTCATCGGCTGCCAACCACATTTGATGGAGACCGTGTGAAGGGGTGCGATGGCGTTGTCCTCCATTGGCTTTCGTAATATATTTTCAGACTCAAGAAAAAGCTGAGAATCATAATTAGCAGCAGCACACCGAGGCAGAGCCAAAATGAATAGACAGATTTTCATTTTACTCTTGTTCTTCATTTATTCCTTCCTCATTTTACTTTTTAAGATTCTCGCTTCTTGTTTTGCTCTTACAAGGCCGGCTTGTGGAATTCGCCGGTAAAGGTAAGATAACTCTCGAGAGATGATTTGATTGATAATTCTCGTATAGAAATGGACAGATTTCTTTCAGACTAGAAGATCTAAAAGACCCTGTGCGAATAATTTCTAACACCAACTAATAAGGGGAAAATGAAAAGGGTGATTCACTTTAAATTCAGTCTTCTAATAATATTTCAGCTAAAACTCATAATTAGGCTAAAATAACCCAAACAAATAAATATAGTGTAGAATGAAAATATTCAAAATTAAGATATAAATTATAGAATGATATAAACAATTTTCATGTCGATTTGTTTTACATCAAATTAGGACCCTTTTTTCGGTCAAAAAAAGAAAGAATAGAATAGAATAGAGAAAAACCATTAATGATCAGATTTACGTAGTATAACAACAGAAGGCCTAGCTTTCGCAATTACGGTAACAGAAAGCAACAGCCAACAGCCAATCCCATCAAAACTTTTAGGCCAAAAAGTTTCTGATGTTCTCACAAATTACACATTTTACAAAAGGCAGAAATGAGAATGACACAAAGACCCTCTATGATACATGGACGCTCACAAAGACTTTTATTTATTTCTCACCATACATATAAGGACACCATGCCCCTCTGAAAATAGTTATAAAAAAAAAAAAAAAAAAAAGACCTAAAAAAGAAGAATCCAAAAAATATATGGAACTAATAAGAAAAATAACCACCACTACCAACCCCTCCAAATAAACAACCCCGATCACTTCTACCTGCTTGTGGCTCAATCTACAATTGGCAGTTCTTCCCAAACCCAAATTTCTAGCACAATCAGTCAACCTAATCACCGCCTGCAACCTGGTTCTCAAACTTGTATGTTTCAATCATCCCAAGGCTTGCCACAAAAATCCAGACAGCCTAAGAACTTTAATCAGAACCAGTTTCACAAGTTTGGGAATTCCTGGACACAGCATCATGCACTCACACGGATACTGGAAACCAAGGCAGTAATGTGAACCCATATCAGGTTTGTAGGAACAATCAGAAGGATCTACTATATCCAAGCAAGAGAGCCCCGGTCAGTTGCTACTTGAGGCCGACCCCTAGTCGGTGTAGGAGGTCTGTTTGCATTCAACTCCTGCTCTCGTAAGACACAAAAGGGGATAGAAAACATCACTAGGAATATAACTTACAATAACATAATTTCAATAAAAATTATCAAACAGAATGGAACATGTACAGACCTGCATCCATGTATCTTCAATATGGCGTTCTGGTGATGCTTCTGGTGATGAAATTGCAGGTGGCAAAGGATGAATGAGTTTCGGAACCACCACAAGATCTCTTCCCAAAACTAGGATTGCCCCTGCATTATTAGCAGTCCCTGCAGAAAAGCAAAAAAGGGGCCAAGAATCTGACTACATTGCTGAACAACCTGTGAAGCTTGGGGAAAAAAACATATGGTCAAAATGCCACAAACATACCACAGTAATTGGTAGCTGAGAACAGTGTAATCAGATGTCCCTGGGCAAATCGCTCAAAGCCATCCATCACACATTCATGGGCACGTACAATCAACTGAAGATCATTGTTGTTGCAGAATTCCATAACTCGATCAGGCTGGATAAGCACATCATGAGGTTAAATTAGCAGACCAAAAATTTATTGCAGCTACAATCAGAGTGCCTACCATACAAACAACTCTGCTACTTAGTAAGAAGCCCTTACTAGCATGACAAACAATGCTCAATTACATGTCCAAATAGGCCAACCAAACAAACAAAAATATACACTTGAAAGAAAAGGCTGGAAACAGAGAAAATAACAGAATTATTGACAAAACAATGGTGTCCTGTATGTCAATTCTTTAACAAGGCACCACTGATTCCATGCCACCACTAACTCTCAGACATTCAAATTAAACAACAGTTTAATCTCCTTCAACTTTACTGCCATTCACATTCACAAGAATCAAACACCTACATGCCAAAACCCCACTCACACATGTGCCCTTTGTGATATGAGAATGCTTCTTGAGGTGAAGAACTCAACAATGAATCATTACAGCATTATAAGCTTACATTAGAAGGTAATTCCAATGGCTCTTTTTTCAATTTGATGTATCAAATAGCATTCTTTTTTACACAATTTGATGTATCCTCTCCCCCCCAAGGCCCACATGGCGAGCAAAATTAATATGAAGTAAAATGCCCAATCAATATTTATTCTAGAAGAATTCTAAAGGCTTGCCAGAGAAAAAGGCTCCTGCATTGCACTGTCTAGGGAAAGGTCAAATTAATCAGCCCTAACACCCTTCCCCCAACACACCCCCCCCTGTCTTTTTGCAGAGAAATCTCTAAGTCACAATGGAGTATCACCATTGTTACAAATCACCCTTCTTGTAAAAGAATTCTAAGGAGCCAACAAAATAGAACCATCTTTAAGCAGGTAAAAAAGTCCAGGTGAGAAATACATGCTTTATTATCCCTGCTCAAGGTGGTGTACCATGTACCTCAAGTGACACTTAAATACCTCAATGAGAAATGTTATTTGTCAAACCTATTTGACAATGATACACACCAACCAAATAAATAGCAGAAAATCAAGTGGTGCCCCCATAGCATCTGATATATTTTATGGTCCATTGTGGAAGAGGGCAGTGCAGTCATGACATCAGTGAATGAGATGTGCTATTGCACCTGGAAGGCTGTGTTTTGCAAAGAAACATGTTAAAACTTAAATGGACTGAATCTCAAATCATCATCCTTATGCTAAATAGCATCACTACATATATTGAACATAAGACCACCAAGCCAGTGGTTTCCTTTCCTCATGATTGAACAATCTATTAAATGATTTTCCTAAATAAATCTACCCAAGTAGACTGCACATCGTGTCAGACAATACATCATCTAGTTGCTACTTTCAACAACAAAAACATATTATACTTGCGGAAGAAAAAAAAAAGGTATGCTTACACCAAAAGTCACCAACCCAGGACCTCTAGCATTTGGCCTCAATCCTTCAATACTATCATTTTCTGTTGGATCAGACCTAAGGAGTATTCAAAAGAAAAAGGTCACTGCTGATCAAAGGAATAAATGAAAAACAAAATAGAAATGCACTGACCATAACAAATCCATAAGGACAATTGAGCCTGCTTCCATGGTAATTGGACGCTGAATATTTTCTATCTGCTCCACATGATTGATTGAACGACCAATACCACCATGCATGCAGATTATTTTCTTTTCAATTAGTGCTGCTAAAGGAAGCCAATTGAACAAACGATTTATCCGATGCCAAACCCAAATTCCATCCCGTTCACCCTGTTCAGTAATTTAGTTTAGCTGGCAAGCAAATCAGTTAATAAGAAAGTATATTTTTAATAGATAAAACATTTACCATTCGCTCAATGCACTCAATCCGGAAACCAAATAGGGCATTAATGTCAGCAGCTTCATGATTCCCGCGGATTAAATGCACATTCTGGGGATACTCAACCTAAAACATTAGAGCGTCAAATCAATTTCAATACCTGTCAAGAACCAAGACAGCCTTGGAAAGATCCAAGAGAGAGTCTCACTACAAGAATGCCTGCACAGGTGGCCAGGTGGGGGTGGTAGAGAGAGAACAAGAAGAGAAATAGAAACAAGCAAGCCTTACTTTCAATGCAAGCAGAAGGGTAATAGTCTCCAGGCTGTGCTGGCCCCGGTCAACATAATCTCCTAAGAAGAGATAATCAATATATCTGACAGTCACGAAACAGAATTAGCATCATTCCAGATCTAATATGCATGCCAGATTACCCAATTAACTCTAATTAAAATGGAATTGCTTTTCTTCTTTATCCAAGCATAATATGTGTCAGAAGACCATCTATTATCACATTGACCCACCAAAGTGATTTTAGCTTTTTTGATTTAGCACATTTCAACGGCTACGCAGATCATTTTGAGCAGGCAGATTGGGAAACATTGCAATCAAAAGAGGCTAGAAAGCAGTTCCAGAGAATTTAATGTGGACATCATGTTGAGACAGAAACTTGTCTATGTTCTACAGCTCAAGTCAACTAAACCTTAATTACAAGTTTGATAAGGGTCAACTGTCTGAATGTAAGGATTGAATGGTTAGCCTAAACAGGTTTGACTAAACCAAGATTTTTCATTCTGAAAAAAATGAGAATCCCACAGCACATCAAGCAGTATGCACGAGATGCAGGGTCATATGGTTAAAATACTTACGCAATGTCACCAGCTGTTGACGGTGCACCATACTCATCAAAAAGTCGCATGAGATCCCCAAATTGCCCATGCAAATCACCAAATATCTTGATAGGTGCCCTAAGCTGCAAAACAGTTGGTTCGCTTGAAAATATTCTTTCAGAAGTTTCACAAAGATCAGCTATTTCGTTGCAATCTAAGAAAAATTGACGTCGAACAGGAGGCTTCCAGCCACGAGGCTTTAATAAATGTGCTATGACCTGTAATAGAAGAATATCCCCATTTCAATACAAAAAAATAAATCTATCAAAAGTTTAAGAAAAAAAAAAAAGAAAGAAAATTAATGATAGGCAATTCATCTACAACATGAAAAGAGGGCACGAACACAATCCACAAGCACAACAGCTCTAAGCCACCCAACAAAGATCAACCTTAAAGAGTTCAGTAAGAAGAATCACAAATGCAAACAAATCCAAATATCTAACAATTGTATGCCCTCAAATATATCAACAGAGTCGAGTTCCTTTCATATTATTGCAGATTATTTCAGATAAGGAGGGGGGAAAAAGGGAAAAAAAATAATGAAATTAAGAATGATTGCATTATCAAATCTTGGAAGTTGTGCAACAGCCCAACCCATTAGCATACCCACAGATTATGTAGATAACCCCAGCAACAAAATAGCATTCTGGTAGCCTAACATTTCAAGGGTAGATGAAAAATGGACATTAATAGACGAATGTTCCACCAAGTTCATGCAAGCAATTTTCTGCAGGGCCACAACAACATCATGATTGAACAAAAGACAAAGAAATTAAGTTGAAAGTAAGAAAACAGTGCACACATGACGCTTCCAGCTATTACAATCACTTCCCATTAATGATCATAATAATTGTCCATGGATAAGCATATATAATAAGATAGAAGCCATGTCCCAGGAGAAGCTATCACTTCCACTAAAATACAGGGCCAACGAGTAATCCAGTAATGCAGTCCAAGCAGAGCTACATGCATCCTAGTACAAAAATGTTAACCCAGATTGAAAATCCCACCAACAAAACGGCTAGTATGTCCTTTGTAATGCATAACATATATCATTTAACGTTAAAGATGCTCCATATGTAACTTCCAGCAAATAAAGAAAGCCAGCAATCTCCAAACACAATAACAGCTGTATGGACAATCCTGCATCAATCATCTATTCCATTAATCATCGGCAGATCCATTTATGAGCATACCAGAGTCACAGTGCCAAAAAATTAGTCAATAAAACACCATTCATCATACCTTCTTTGGAACACTATTGATGGACATCTGTCGATCCAGTAATTTCCTGGCTGCAGTTGCACTTTCTGGGGTCCCATAGCTCACCCGTCTTCCTTCATTCTCAAACTGATCAATTGAAAGCTGTCTGACCATGCCACCTAAAGCTCCACCAGTCTCTGCAGCCACAACCACCTGGCAAACAAGGAAGCAAACATCAATAAGGTGATATTAAGTATTTTTCATGCCAAATTGACTTCAGATTGCATTCTTCTTACAGCTCTATGATGCAAACGAACTCCTCCTGGTGGAACACTATTTGGTCCAGCAGAATCAGGCTTTATCATGGTAGATAATTGTTTGCCACTAGGGGTAGCCTCTGCAGTACGCTCCCTGTCTGGCAACTCAACTTCTCCATTAACTTGCCGTGCCTTTGCAGCAGCCAGAGTAGCACTGATAGCCTCAGCTTCTGCAGCTGATGCTTCAACCAAATACTCTACACCTTTGCTTGTTCTCCTGTGTGATGATGCATATGCATTAGCTCTTTAAACAATTGAAGAAAATTTTGTCTACATTCTATGACAATAAAAATGCTAAGGCAGTAACCAAACTACCTGGGTGCTGGAACTATTGCATTTTCAGTGCTTATATCAGTGTAAACATCACCATTGATAGGAGGAGCAACTGGATTACCCAGCACAACAGCACCATCAGGTGCTGCTTCAGTCATCGTTTGTCTAGATCTTTCGTCAACGAATCCATACCTCCCAGGTATCCGCCCACCTGGCACACTAGATGCAGCAGCTGCAGCTGCAGCCTGGGATGCTGCACTGGTTGTTTCAGCAGCAGCTAGATCTTCAGCGACAAGTAGATCATCAAGCAACACACCTATAGCAAGCATGTAACTTCTTACCATGCTAACAGGCTATGAATTTTGGGATGTTTCAAAAGGGCATAGAATTGATGTGACATTCAAGGTCCACAAATTAGAAAAGCTTTGTACAACTCCTAGATTGAGCTATGAAAACTTTTTACACTAAACTATATGTACTACCATTAACATGCAAAATTAAACTGAATTGTTTTTATCTCCATCACCAACCATTTGGAAGAAAATAAGAACAAATAAAAGCAAATCATGAGATGAATTTGAAAATAAGTTTATACAGCATTCTAAAAATCCAAAAAGAAAAGATGGGATTAAAAGCCATCAACACATGTGCACACTATTACTTATTACAATGAATTTTATACTGGCTTCCACATCATCTCTAGAGC
Organism: Rhizophora apiculata; assembly: GCA_037832385.1. Lineage (NCBI taxonomy): Eukaryota > Viridiplantae > Streptophyta > Magnoliopsida > Malpighiales > Rhizophoraceae > Rhizophora > Rhizophora apiculata. The sequence goes on from CM075440.1 coordinate 3,534,658, forward strand.
CAGTCTTGAATCCAAAATGCTTTCATACTTTCAACCAAATTCCTGGGTCCTCCAAGAATTTGATGCATGGACCAAGAATTAGTGTTGGCCCTACATAAAGTGTCAGCAATTAAGGCATTGAAGTGAATCATGCTTTGTTCTACTTGAGCATCTGACAATATTGCATATTACACCCCAATTCTATTCTAGGCAATGTCAACTTCAGCCTCCAAGCCCTCATTTCAGTCCCTTTTATAAGAATCAAATGAAATCATCTTCATATGTCATCATCCACCTTTCCAAGACAACCAAGTATGTCACTCATATGATCGGCATATCCTTTATATAGCTATTCTTGGTGGTGATTGGCCCCATCTTCAAAAAGTGGAAGCAGGCCAAATAGTGCAAGCATAATCAAGATAAGTAGCATAGATACTTACCACCACGTAAACCACCATAAATAAATATCAGATCACCAACTGCAGCAGCTGCATGCCTGCAACGTCTTGTTAACTCAACAGCAGCATCCCCACCAGCAGCATCAGCACTATATCTACCAGTTCTTGGACTAGTAACAACAGACTTTGTATCACACCAAACTCCTGCAGCAGTGTCCAAGACTACAGGAGAATGATAAGGTTTTGTCAGAATTCCATGGCCAGAGCATCTCTTTACAGAGCATAATGCAGGAATCTTAGCAAGCACACTTGTGGTAGGAATAACAAGAACACTTAAAGTTTATATTGCTAGAAAAATGCTTAACTCGTCTACAAAAACATGCATGCTAGAGTAATTAGAAAAACTTCATGCACTTGCATTCACATACACACACAAAAATGGATGCATGGTGAAAGCACTAAACAAAAAGCTAACACTGGGCAGATAAATTGCAACAACAGTAGATGTAATATTTTGCACAAGAAGTTGGAAGCAGACAAAAAGAATAACTACCTACAAAAAATACTATTATTCACCACAGGTTTCAGGTCTCAGATACATGCAACACATCTTTATTATTTCAAATTCAGCAAATGCCAATCACAAATGAAATGGTATTAACCACTAAAGTCAACAAGTCTTTCACATCCAAATATACTTGCTTCAAAGTTCAAATTGTAATTCCATCCTCAATCTAAGAACAGAAGCTTCTCTATGTAAAGAACCAGAAAGCATCGTGTGCCCAGAAATATTAACATATATTAGGACATTACTTTTGTTCCTGAACGTAGATGCAGCACAGACAAACACAATGCACACAGATCCACAAATAGATACAAGCCTTGTCATCTTGAAAGCGACTTTTGTACAATAATCAATAATAATCATTACAGTGCAAATAATGATAATAAAGACAGCATAAATACAAAGCATCTTCATAATATGGCATAGATAGGTATTGAATTTGTACACAGCAAGATTAAATACCAGCAACACTTGATGAATCTTCTACCATGCGCCCACCACCAAGTGCCCCTCCAGACACATGCAGCCTTGCATTAACAAAGACCTAAGTATATGACACAGAGTAATTAATCATTCCAGGAAGAAGAGTCTGATATTTGACTAAAGGGAATAAATTTGAAGCAAGCAAAGACTCACCGCTGCATGTTGATATCTTGGAGAGGGAGAGACGCCAGGAGCAATTGCCCATTCCCAGCGGCCATCCCTATGTTTAGCAAGTCCGTAAGCACTTGCTAATGGCTGCAAAAATCACATGGAAGAAGAACAGATTACAGTTTATCAAACTATCTTAAGCAACAAGATAACAAATTTCAACGGCACCCTTTGACTGTTCAACAAATGAAATCAATTTAATAGGAAGGGAAAAGTAAATTTAAAAAAAAAAAAGAAACACTGACTAGTTTCAAATAAAAAAAAATAAATAAATGAAGAAAACACCTTCCATGACCCAATTTGTAAATATAAAGCATATCAAAGAACAAAAGGCACCTGAAAATAACTATCAAACCTGCCACACAACAAAAAGGGAGATACATATTTCAGCCCAGTCCCATCAAAGTTGAATCAGAGAGTTCAAGAGAATCTAAAAGCAATAAAAAATAATAATAAAAAAAAAAGCTAGACATACAAATCCAAGCCATATATCTGTGTAGGCATGCACGTGTGTATTTAGAGAAGAGTTCTGTCGTTATTAGTGATAACAGAAGGAAGCGATTTGAGAAGGAAGGGAGCTTGAGACATACAAATCCAATTCATCAAATCATTTAGAATCTAGCAATGGCATGATCCACCTTTTGAAGGGAATTGTGCCAAAAAGGAAAAGACCATGTTGTGTATTTTCCCTTTTTTTTTTTTTTGTGTCGGATGGACTGACTTTTCCTTTTCAATCATAGAAGGAAAGGAAAAATGAAAAAACAAATGCCATCCTGCTCCCATGGAACCAAGTGGCTATGCTGACCAACAACCAACAAAAAGGAAAATTATAAGCCATGCAGAAGCAATATTTTCCAGGTAAAAATTAATGACAGATCCTGTTTGGATGTCCCCAGGCACATCAATTTAAAAGGGTTTCCCAGTAATGCCCCCAGATATGCAACTGCAGATTATAGTGATTCATAACATGCTTAAATCATTAACCTACAACAAGAAACTGAATTCCCCTCTCTTTTAAAATCCAACTCAACATTTTGCAGACATTGGCCCAGGTGGGTGGATTCCCCAGATCATTACAAGCATAAATACCCAGCACAGCTCCTTTAGCTTTGCAAAATTCTCCCACATTAATAATCTTCGTGCTAGCAATCAGAAATTTCATTTAGCATTTCAACATCGTGATGACCCTTAGAAAAGTAATATGTCTAGACAAAATGTTTGCCAACATTTACGTTTACAAGAATACATCCTGAACTCTCTTGCAATCAGAATTTATAATTATAAAGACCATTAAGGCTCAATAAATGTTCCTAAATAGATCTGCCAAAACCAAACTGCTTGGCAGCCAGACTTATTAACATACCACACTATTTGCATCTCTTCCGCCACAAAGTAGTAGAAGACCATCTGAGCGTGCACTTGCTGTAGCATACCTAATCACACATCAGCAACAACAGAATATGATAAGGACATACAACTGGAGCAAAGTCCAGGTGTGCAACAATGATAATAAACCTTAATCATAGGTGTTAAACCAATACTGCAACAAATCTTTGCTTAAGGTCCCAACAAGGATTCATAAATCAGAGGAAGAAGAAATGGGAAAGTGGCTTGCATGTTAAAAATAATTAAAAGAAGGATTACAGAAACTTGGATATCTTCCATTATCAAATAATAAGAGCTGTTGAACGCAAGATTCCATAACCACTTACATTACATCGATGTCCAAAGTTTCTTTCTAGTATATCACAGCAAGACTACAGATTTGGAAACCACAGAGTGAATAAAATTTTACAAGGACTTCAATAACCACACTCCATCAACAGGACATGAATTTAGCTATGAGGGCCTTAGAAATTAGAGTCTATAGTTATACATAGCCAAGTATACCAAAATATCAACACCATGCACCACAAACTCCAACTTATACAACTGCCCATCTGCCCAATTTTGTGTGGGCATGCAAGTACTTGTGGGTGTGTGCATGCGCACACATCCGCGCACACGTGTGTCTGTCTGAGAGAGAAAGAGAGAGACAGAGACAGAGCGAGAGATACAGAGCAAGAGAGATGTTACATGCATGGTGGTGGGCCTTCCCCTTCTGGTTCCAATTTTCGCCACTCATAGGGCTTGGCAGCTGTGTCTAGGGCCCAAACATCGGACAAAGGTCGCTTTCCTAATAAGCACAAAACAGATATTTAAAGATGCATTAAAGATTTTTAAATTGGAAATCCATGTATTCACAATGTTAGATAAAAACATTAATTAAAGACAATCACACAAAATGAATGAACAGAACGTGAAGTGACTCACCATCATTGCCTCCAATTGCCATGAGATATCTTTGACCCACCAAAGCCATCACATGCCCATATCGCGGCCCTGGTCCAGGGCCTTGAACAACAACTCTAGAGAGAAAATGAGCATTTACTTTTATCAGAAGTATGTAATAATTGTGCAAAAATGAGCAAGCACATTTGCCTAACCTATGCCATCGTGGTCGCTGCTGTGTGAGGTCAAGAACATGAAGGTCCTCAGCAGACAAACCAGCTGGACCAATTCCACCCTGTGTTAACATTTCAGTTCTAGTTGTCATTACAAATTAAAATAAATAAGATAAAATCAATTGAAATACTCCCTAGTAAAAGTGTAAAATTGTCAAATAATTTGCAAAATCTGACCTGAATAACTACCATAGTTCCCACAGCAGTTGCCACATGAGCTGCCCTAGGTGTGGGCGGTTCTCCAAAAGGAGTAATCCTGAAAAAAACAATTCATTATGATATCAGTATAGCATACAGTAGAGTAAGAAGCAGTGTTCTTAATTAGTTGCAGGCTGATGGAAAGAAGAATCCTAAACTTACCTAGACCACTTATTTGTCAACACATCATAACAATGAACATCGGCAGTGGCACCTGCTAATCCTGCAATTCAAGCAATAACAAAGGTAACAAAAATTGAAAGGAAAAAACAATTCCACAGCAAGACTCCAAAAAGATAAACCAAATTCATCATCTGATGCCATTTCATAAATGCAACTTAGCAAAGCACAGAAATTGAGATTTCTTTTATTCTTCTTCCTCTTGTTAAATCAAAATCCATCCCTATTGATGCAATTAATATGATTGACCATCATCACAGCCATAGATAACATGAAGAAGAATGCGATAACAAAAAACAGAATCCCATTTTTTTCTTTTTTTGGATGAGTGATAACAAAAGGCAAATTGACTTACTTAGAATTCAAAATAACATGGTACTTAAGCCGCAAAAAGAGGTTACAAGAATACACAGGAAATCAAAAGTGAATAAAGTTAGATCTCCTTTATGCCAACAATGTTAGTAGCCATTGCCCCAAAGTAATACGATTCCCCATTTTATGAAATTATTATCAATTATATCATTTAATAATCTTTCTTTTATTATTTCTATATTAGTAGGCAGAATTGATAAAAAGTTTTTTTAGGAGTAGATTTTTCCTTAACGGCTAAGTTAGACTCTTAAGCCTATAAATATGTAATGTTTTATAGCTTTTTATTCAAGTAATCAAATACAATTAAGAGTTATTTAGTTTATTGGATGTTGATGCCCTCGAAGAAATCATCGGAAGTTAGTCTCCTCAAAGAAATCATCAGAAGTCAATCCCCTTGAAAAGATCAATATCTTTAATTTTCGGAATTATTTTTCATTAATTCTTAGTTTCTCATCACAAAGATAAAGCTCCACAAACCACAAATCGAAGAGAAATCTATGTCCCTCCAAGTCAAGCTTAAATGCTAGGCTTCATGAAATTACAAAGGATAAAAGGGAAAGAAAGTGGGAGAAGGGCAGAGAATAAAAAAGAGAGAAAGCCAGGGTTAGTGAGGCACCTAAACATATATGTTTAAAACTGTTAGAATCCTAAGCACTGTAGAGTATAATAAAAGTATCAGATCTAAACCTCAAATGTTGTTGGCATTACTTGAAGCACAAAAATGACAGCCACATCAGTTTTGTCCATAATCAGGTAGCATGACTTTGCTAAATCCAACCGAAAGCAGGCATATATCACTTAAAACCTCAAAAGCTCAATCAGCTATGAGATTTTGGATCTTAAGTACATGAACAATACACCAACTCCATAACAAGCCCATTGAATAGTACACGACGAAACCATTGATCAAACAATAATTGAAAACAAGAAGAGCAAATGTGCAGCGCTGGAAATGCAAAAGGTTCAACGGACATGAGTTCACATATTGCTTTTCAGCTGAATAGCATCAGGACAAAACTACCGTAAATATTGCACTGTCATTTACTACACCATTAACAACATTGAAATCGCCAACTAAAAATGATTGTTCCAATTTAAATTTAAAATCCCACTAGTGGTAACCTATCTAGCCGCGATTACTCAGTTCTCAACAATTCTAGAATCAAAAGAAGCAAAAACACTTACGCAGGTTAAAAGAAAACGGGCTTCAAAGAATCAGAGTTCCAAGAACACATAAACTTCAGAGATAGAATTACAAGTTATTAAACAATATAACCAGAAAAGGAAATTGAAAGAACAATAACATAGAGCCAATTTAGATGAAACACGTACGGATGCCAGCATTCCCAGCCGAAGAAGGAGTCCCCGAGGCAGCAGAATTGCCCTCGAGCGCCGTAGCACCGCCGAACAAAATCAGCCTCGGTCCAATATACCCAGGCGTCCCCTCCTCGCCAACAGCAGCCACAGCTGTCAACGTGTGGCCGCACCTGGGCCCCGGCCCATCCTCTTTCTTCTCTATAATCGCATCCACAACCGAGTAAGTAGGCGCCGTCCGCGGCCCCACCACGGCACTCTGTGGCTGCCCCGACGTTGGAGGTGACGACGCCGCCGCCGTCGGAGATCCCGCCGGCTGCGTCTGGTCGTCCACCTGCTGCTCCCTATCCATTGCGGTCGGCGACGATGCGGTTAGCACAGCCGGAACGTGATCGGTCTCCGTCATCATCGCCGAGTCCACATCCATCTCCTCGACCAGCCCAAGCGTAGCCCTAGTTTTTCAAGATCGGAGCTAGAATTTCAACCAATTCGTATCACTAATCCACATTTCTCCGCAATTCATCTTACAACTAATCGAAACCCTAGCCAAAGATCGACGACGGCGTTTTCGCTCGCAATCCAAACAAAGCAAAACAAAACAAAAACAAAAAACAAAAAAACAACAGAGAGACCTCGCAGCAATTTTCCGGGAAAATTTTTAAAGCGGAGAGAAAAAATAAATATATCTTTCCACTTCTCCTCTCTCTCTCACGCTTTGTCTCTCTGTCTTTCTGCGAGCGAATGAAAGTAACGTGGAGCCGAGAGAGAAAGCAAGAGGGAAAAAAGGAAACGGGACGGAGACACTCTCAAAGCCTTTCTTTTTAGAATAATGATAATAATTTAATAATAAATTCAATTTATCTGGAACAAATTGCCCACCTTCGCTCTCTCCCTGTGTCCGCCAAAAAAAAAAAAAAATAGTGTATATTAATTAATAGTTAATTTTTGTTTAGCTTGCTTTTTTTTTTGTTTTAATTTTACCGTTATCTGCCAGTTTGGGAATGTACGGACGGCTAGGCGGAGCGCCGTGACGGTGATTACCGGTTCCTATTTGCAAGCACGAAGCTTGCCGCCAGACTTGTCACCCACACGGCCCCATTTACGGGTTATTGCATCCTAAGTTATAACAAAAATAATTTATTTTATTTTTATATATTTTATATTTTTAAAAATAAAAAATTAAAGTTTTAATTATTAAAGTGCTATATTTTTTAGTATATGCCAATTGCTATGCATTTGTCACGTCAACTTTACGAAGGATACTTAAGTAAGCATACACATGATGTTAGGTGTACATGAAATGACGTAAGCCAATACAGCCCCGACTAAAAATGGATTAAGGTTTGCATTTATGATGTGTCAACTAAACTTATTTTTAGATTGTCGATACAAAAGTTACAAATTTCATTAAAAATAAAAAATAATACTAAATTATAGTATATATAAAATATTAATATATTATTTTAAAATATTATATGTAATATAAAAATTTATTTAAAATTTTCTTAAGTACGCTGTTTTTATAATTACCTAGATGTTCCCCTTATTTTTAACACTTCCTTAAATGCGTCAATTTCAAAATTGCTTTGAATAAAAAGAAATTTTGTGTCATTCATTAACCTGGCTAAAAATGGCATCAGATACAAAATAATTACAAGTTGATTGGAATATAAATTAGTTACAAGTAGAGATTAGGTGTGCCAACTGCCAATTTTTGCAAGGCTAGGACTTTATATGCTACATGCCAATCAATATATTAATAATGAATTTCTTAATATCAAGATGATTGAGATAATAATATCTCGTGCTTGATGCAGAATGTGTGATTAATGGGTTTAAGTCCCATTTGCATTAAATGCAATATGAAAATTGTGGTAAAACTCGCACTTTGCTTAAACTATTCGTTGCATTCCTTTGCAATGTCTAGATAAATCAGACTTGCGTACATTTTGTTACGAATTTTTGTTTTTCTCTACTGAAAAATAATCTTTGTCCCCGTTAAATTTATGAATCAAAGATAAAATAATACCATCTTCAAATATTTAAATTTTTTGAATTTATATATTATTTTTGATACTTACTATTCCTAAACTAAGTTATTTATCTTTTTATCAAGCATTCAAAATAAAAAATATGTACTGTCATTTGTTTTGAATTTATAAACATAATATTATTGTTATTTCCCTTAATATATGTTGATTTAATTTTGTTTTACGTGCACTTATTTTTGAATTGAAAATGCTTAGTCCATATTTTAGTCAAAAAAAAACAAAAAGCAATAAAAACTATATATTAAAATTTTATGTATTTTTCTATGATTACAGTTTACTTTTTTTTTTATTTCTTTTATTAATATATTACTTAATTTTTCATAAAAATTCATCACATTGATCTGTTCAATTAAATTTTTTTAAACGTAAATTTATATTATATTATTATAATTATTAAATAAATTTTTATAATTTAAATTATTAATTATAATTATATATTAAAAATTAAAAATATATAAATCTTAATATAAATTAAAATATAAATTTTTGCGTGTCTATATTTTTTTTTTTTTTAATTGTTGCGCAATCTTGTCCTGCTACTTACAATTTCTAGATCCACCATTTGTACCCTGGACCACGGTACCTAGACCACTCGACCCAGTACCTGTGGGCTGGAATAGGCCCCGAGTCGGCCTAACTCAACCCAGTTGGATCCTTCTGACTCAAAAGTCGAGCCGAAAAATAGTTATCTTACTTGGTAGTAGTTACTAAAGTACTAGCTAGTTACAGCCTACAGGAGGCAGTAGGACGTCATTGCCTTCCCACTTGCTACGGTCCGCCCGACACCAATCACTACAATTCTATTTCCTCGAATCTTTGCGTCACTTGCAATTTAACAATTTTTTTTTTTAAATTTTATTTTTTTATTTATTAAATTAATCTCGTTTTTAATTAATTATGCTTTTTCTTGTTTCACTTTGGTTTGTAGCTATGAGACGTAAGGTACCATGCCCTTTGCGTAGAAACATCAATTTGACCTAACAAATGCCTATGGGGCGAGAGATGGATTTGTCAAAGCTATTATCGGATGAAATATTTAATAATTGGTTACTTTTAAGTAAATGATAAAATAAGTAACATTAAGATTGATTATTTTAATTTTATAGCTTTATATAATTTCTTAAGCTAATTAATTTTTCTCTTATTCGACAAAGTTATCAAGCATGCTTTTAAACAGTTGATGGTTACCTTTGGCACTAACATTGACCTTTGTTTACGAACATCTAGTTTCCCATGTTTTCTATTAGATTACAAAGAGAATTTGGCTTCGTGTTGGGCATAAACAACAATATTTCTTTTCTTTCTTCTTTTAATTAAAAAAAAAAAAGTCAAAAACTTAAACAAAATAAAAAAAATAAGATCATTGGGACTTGAATAATTTTCAATATCAAAATTTTAACTAATTTTATTTTTTAATGAAAATTTTAATATAAGATGTTCAATTTTAAAAACAATTAAAATTATTAATTATGCTATTTTTATTAGAGTATAAAATGATTTTCCTTGCATTTGAATTTTTTTTTATTAATTTGTAGGAATTAAAACTTAAATTTTATATTTAAAATTTAAAATTTATATAATTTTATTACTAATTTTTGTAGTTAGTCAAAGTAGACATTGATTTGTCCCATAACCGACAATGGAGCAACGTTTTTGATTCGGCCCGGCGCCATCGTTCTAGGACCATTTAATCAATGGGTAAGATGAAGCTCTAGGTTTCTATTTGGGCTCAACCTGCCCTAACTCGAATATTCACTAAAAGGTTTTTTTTTTTTTTTTTTTTAATACATTTTAGATAATTTGTGTATTTATAACAATAAGTTCTCTCGGGCTACGAGGTAGGACACGTGAGTTATTTTTCGCCATTTTGCCAATTATTATATTGCAATTTGAATATTATTTTAATTTTATAATGTTTATAATATCTTAACTTAATTTAAAATTTCAAGATATTACCACAATATAGTTTTTTTTTTTTTTTAATTTATCAGTTACTCTGCATTAGAGTTAAAACTATTACAAACAACAATTCAAGTTTTTTTTTTTTAGTCATGTTAATAATTAAATCTATTCAGTTATCAAATATTAATAATTATTTAATGAATTTTAAAATTTCTTTAAAGATTTAATTAAACATTAGTTTTTAATTATCTTATTTTTGTATAATATAAAAACTTAAATTTATCGAATTAGAGTTTAATTTCAGTTCTTAAAAATAGGGTTTAGGGTTTTACAATGTGATTTTACAACATTCTTTAACTTGAAAATTAATATCATTGAAAAATAGTTATTACAAACAAGTCTGGTTACATGTTAGTTTACAATGTGATCTTGCGGGGTCGAGATTAAAATTTAGGACTCATACAACATAACTTTTCTCATTTTGTCGCGCCCCGGTGTTTGACTTTGGACCTCGTAGTTGGCATTTAGCACTAGTAGTTCAGTAGTGCTCTAGCTAGCGGTGGACTCACGACTTCGAATCTCGTACAATGGACGCAACAGTATTAAGATTAGTTAACCTAGTAGAATGTGTCTCTATAATTTTTGGATTGATTTGGACTTTTCGACCTCAAATTTATTGACGTGTCGCACTTATCCGAAAATATTTTTTTAGCATATACCAAAAGAAAGTTTTCTTTTCATTTTTTCTCTTCTTCTTTTTTTTTTTTTCTTTTTTAATATTTATGAGGGTGTTTGGTTTAACTCTTTCAACTTGTTAATTACTGTTTAGTTTGTAAATAACAGCACGTATTTGTTTGATAAATTCTTTTCTTGTCTGCTGAATGCTGATACAGTTCCCCAGAAGTAGCTGACTAAAAAAGTACCTTTTAAGTACTTTTTAGACTCAAAATATTTTTATATTTACAATATTACCCCTGAAAATTGATTTACCATGCCCCTTTTACAATAAGCTTTTTGGCCCTCTCTCCCCGGCTCTTTCTGCATCTCTACGTCTCTCTTTTTTTGACTTTTCTTACTTCTCTATCCTTGGACCAATTGAGGTGGGTTTTGGCTTCTGGCTGGTCTCTTTTAAAAATAAAATAAATAAAAATGTAAATTGAAAATCATTGAATTATATCAAAAAATAAGAAATATTTTTATTGAAAAATTTCGGCAATTTTTTTTCTTTAAAAAGGATTAAGGATTTGACCATGATGAATCTCAATTAAAATTTAATTAATTAATAAACATTTAGTAAACTTTCAACCTCTGAATATTTTTTATGATAATTTTAACATAAGTGTGTGTGTGTGTGTGTGTGTCGTGTTCGTTCATGAACAATTGCATTTGCATTAATGCTTTATGTTCTAATCAGTCATCCTATTGTATAACAACAATAGGCAATGTTAAATTTTTTTTTTTTCACAATAATTAATAACAACAATCACAACAGTTAAACTATATAGGCCCTAAGTTAGTTTGGGCCTTTAAATTGAGACTTTGGATTCAACAAGAAATTTCCAAGGGTAAGGTGTTGGAGCTTGAACCATGAACGTTTATGTTGCCAGAGAGTAGGTATCCCAATCGAGTGACTACAGATGCTACAAATATAATGTCTTGTCTGTAGTCTATTAGAATATAGTTTATCACCAATGCAAAAGCGACACATGTCAATCCAACTCTGATTCAGTAGTGCATTAAGTTGCACTAAATGTGCTCTGAATGGTAAGCATGTAAAATCAAAGATCTAGGTCACCCCATCCAAAGATTTTCTCCCCAGTGTTACAGCCAAGTGGACTATTGAGTTAGATTCGCAGACACACAACCCAAGTCCAATATCCCTACCCGCTCGATGGAGAAGATCATCCTCACAAATATTATGAGATTTAAATAAGATAAACTGCTCATCACCTAGTCTTGAAATCAAACCTCTTATGGTGGAGAGCACAGACTAAACAGGCTCCATGTAGGCCAAAATTTAACCAATTCCAGTGTTCAATTAGCCGCTGTTTAAAAAGTACAAGAGGTTCATATTTGTAATGAAGCCATGTCATAAATTGCTATATTAACAAACATCAAAGCCTCCTAGCATAACAGTTACGGCTTTATCATGATATCTGTTTTAATTAAGCACATGAAAAGAAAGAAACAAAAATATATCGTAAGTAGTTGGAACCTGTAGGAGTAGGCTGGGCAAAGATTCAATACACAAGCTAGCACAGATCGATAGTACACAAGCTTAAGCAATTAGAATATCTTTTCCAATTGTTGCTCCTTCTTCCTCTCAATTAAGGTGTGAGGGACATAGATCTTGGACATGGTGTCTGCCAAGAGACTGCTGAGTTGTGTACACAACCAATGATCTATGGGAGGTGTCAGTTTTAATGCAATATCTGACATATAGGCTTACCCAACTTTGAAAGGACCTGTATTAACTGGCTTATGGAAGACCCTTACCACTGGTGTTCCATCAGCATTGTCATTTCCAATCCTCCATGAACGATCTTTCTTTCTTTGGGGCTTCTTATGATGCTTATGTGATGCCTTTTGCTTCTTTATGGTAATTTTCTTGGCAGTAAGCCCATTAGCCATGTCAAAGGAGTTAAGATCATCTAGTTCACGTTCGAGGACATTTGCATTTTCACCATGACTATCTGGAGGGTTGTCAGTATCTGAGGAATCTGACTCGGGTGCTTCTGGTAAGCTGGGTCCAGCATCATCTTCAATAATTCCATCCTCACTCAACGTTCCAGGAGGCAACTCATAGTGTGGTAGCTTCCCGTCTATGTAATCCTTCAGAATTTGACGGGCAGCTCTTGTTTCATCAGGCAGTCCACTAGCTGCAACATACCCACGAGATGCACAATAAGCCCTTAAAAATTCTGCTGCCAAAGGAGGCCGAGACTGTGGCTCATAGGGTTTAGGATTTGGAAGATTTATTTTGTAGACTTCCTCAATAACGTCCCTTGGGGCATGATTGGCCACAACCTGCACAGCCTCCCTGTGCTGTGTCATTCGATCAATTGGCAACACCCCTGAAGCAATCATCTCAAATCTTGAGCTTGAGAAAGAAGGGAACACTAATCCAGGGCAATCACATAAGGTCAGCACCTCAGATATTATTAGCGTCTGGAAATGTTTTGTTTTCCCTGGAGTAGATGTTACTCCTGTTCTCTTCTGGCCCACCAAAGCATTGATTGTTGAGCTTTTGCCAACATTCGGATATCCAACAAATCCCACTACCACATTCTTAGGTACTGAATCTCCAGCAAAATTTCCACCAAGAGATGAGCTAGTCCCACTGGAGCCCGATTTTCTCCTCATTTTAACTGTCTCCTCTGCCTCAAACTGTAAACGAGCCAAAAGCTCGTCCCTGCCATATATTGCTTTATCGGGATCATCTGTTTTTTGCAGTGCAGCTTCTGCTTTCCATGGGTCATTAAAATTTTTCCCCTCAAGAGCTGCAGAAGCAGCCTTAGCTGACCAGAACACAAAGAGAATCTCATTGCGACGAAAATACTCTGCCCATTTCTGCCTGCCAATTATGCAAAAAAAAAAAAAAAAAAAAAAACAATATTTAAAAGATTAAAGAAGCAGATAATCAAAGAGAGACCAAAGGTTAACAACAGGAAGCTACTAACCTAACTGACAGTGGTAAAAGATCTGCCTTGTTTATGAGAAGTAAAGTCTTCTTGTGCTCATCAATCTCCCGTGCATATGACTAAATTGCATAACAATATCAATATAACCAACTCCACAGAAAACAATAATGGAGGGACAAGTGAAAGACCAATATCAATCATTCATTCCCTAATTTTTAAGTACACAATGATTTGAAGAACAAATTCAGAAAGAATTTGCACACACACTGCAGAAAAACTGATAATCTGTGACCTGTTTAAAGAGGTCAACTAAAGCAAAATTCCTTGTTCCAGATTTATGTAAGGTAAGTTGACCATTAACTTCATGTTAGATGGATTTGTGGCAGGGGATGGACCCAAGTGTCATACTTTAGCTGATTTCCCCTTATTCCAGAGCATCCCCAAGACTTTTATTCCATGAAAATTTGGGAGATAGGTACTTTGAGGTGAAGATCCCAAGTAACATAAATCAGCACTTTGGCACAGGTTCTCCAGTTTACATGATGTCTAACAAATTCTAGAGTAGGAAATGAAATGAAATGAAAGCCAAGAAAGAAATAAATGATATATTGTATAAACTTGTATAACAATGTCTCCTGGAACAAAATCTGATCACAGCTTCAAGATGACCGTCATCATTACAGCAATAAAGTACTCAGTTCTGAAGTACCAGTTGCAAAATAATTCTTTTGGCACAGCATTGTGGAACATCTCATAACTTCCCATTCTTAAACAAAATTGCTTCTTATAAAGTCAACCTACATATTCCCATCCTTAAATATGCCTCCTATTAAATCCACTTTTTTCAATTAATTAAGCCACATATCCCAAATAGCTGAGCAAAAACAATACCTCAAGATCAGGACAGCGGTAGAACAAGGGATCTCGGGCATCAACGACCATTACCAGCTGAAAAGAATAAAAGAAGATCAGAAAATAACATACCACAAAAGGAAAGATCTAATCTACTGCACTTGTTAACAAATGGAAATGAATTTCAAACGGCAGAATATGTGCATAAATCAGACATCCTTCATAGCCATGCCCACAGAGAGGTACAGTCAGGAAAACACTTTAAAAGAGTAAACTTCAAAGGAAGCTGCATACTTAGATGGCATCAAATTTGGATAGTTATTGCAATGCCAATCAAGCCAACATGTAAAAATGGGTTGGGGCAAGGAATATGTGTCCAACAAATGCTACTATGTATAATAGTGACACAAATTGTTACACTTTTCAGATGACATAAGCCTCAGTTCTAAAATATCCCAGTACCTTACGAATCATCAAATTCCTACACCTTTAGTGTTTAAAGTTTACAAAATCATGATGCAAGTCATTATTGCTGTAGTTAATTTTATAATCTGTCAGCAAAATCAGACTCTAATTGATTAGAGTCCAGGAGGTAGAACCTAGATTTGGCTCACGACACAAACTTTCATTGTCCTGCACATAAAGATACAAATAGCCAGTGAACTATTTAATGAACAAATGAAGTTTCTGCATGCACTTATTTTGTAGGCAAACATGAAACCAATCATTGATGGGCATTCTGAATTATCTCATTTAAAGCAGTTGTTTGTCATGCTTCAAAGGGCCATTTCTTTCTTCCATTGCAATCTTGTCTTTTGAGGCATCCCTTCTGAAGTACACCATTCTTTTCTCACTGACTTCTTGAGATGAGTAAAAATACAGGAAAAGTTTATCTGAATGTTGATTGGAGGCAGGAAAGGTCACTAAGCAGGATCAGATTCTAGAGTTCTTGAATTCACAACTAATTCTATATATATTGGGGTCAAATTTCCAAAGTCATTTCACTGTAATCAACTTGCAGATGGCCATTTAAGAGTTCCCCTAAAGAACTTATAAACGAAAGTTACATTCTTCCCAAGGCAGTTAACAACGGTAACTACTGCTTGCTGTTAGTAATCATTTCAACTTTCCATAAGTCACTGCCCCAACTTCAACATAGGGATGTCGAAACTGAGAGAGGAAGGCAAGGAGGGAACAAGAGAATTGGCAAAGGAAAAGAAGGTTGATGTTCAATTTTGGAAGCACAATCTTCGCATCACATATCATGTGGTTCAAAAAAAAGAAACTTACCAAATCACTACGCTCAAGCACCCGCCAAAGTTGTCTCCAAATATCCAGATTTTTCTCAAATGGAGTAAGCACAAGTTTCTCATTCTCCTCAAGGCTGAAGCAATTACAGTCAAAAAGAAAAATTATAACATAAAAAGATGTCAATGAACCCTATCCAATAAAAAAATATTGGAGAAGGGGTTTATTTACCCTTAAACACTAGAAAAACAAACTGTGAGTAAGCATTCAACACTTGTATCCCACACGATTCAAATGTATCAATTAGGGTTGGTATTGAATTTATTATAGTTAGATCCAAGACAATATGACAGGCAAACTAACACAATTTTCCAAGTGGAAACTAGGATTCTGATGTATCATCCAGTTATAACCGTTTGAACAGCAAACAACCATTATATGGCACTTGAATTCAAAAGATTCTACAAGCCTCCCAGCCATCTCATTAGTCCTACATAGAACCCAACTTAGTTAAACATTTGAACGAAAGAAAAGTCAGAACCTCCTTATTCAAACTTCTAGCTCTACCAAGTGAAACAATTTTTCTAACATGTTCTTGCATTTGCTTGTACACCGATACTGAAACCAATCCATACAACCATATATGAATGGCCTCACCTCAGAAGGGTTCGACGCCAGTTTAAGAAAGCTTGTCTTTCATTAGAATCCAGCTCTTCCACAGACATTCCAGCATTCCACGGTGGCCTACAGAAAAGCAAGCAAAATTTCTGAAAAGAAATCAATACAGTGGCCCAAAAATCAATTGACAAATAAATAGTCAACAAAAGCTACGTGCCTGCGCGGAACTCGGAGACTGCTGGCATGCAGAGCCTCCTCTTCCTTCTGCTGTTTTCTCCTTTCCTCAGGTGTCATATCATCACTTGTACTAGACCCTGCGTCCCTGCCAAAAAAAAAAAAAAATCATCATTTAAGGCCAAGGAGTTTAAAACAAACATTTAACTAATTAAATTTTTGGCTTAGTAAGGAACATTTATTTTACTTTCCAATGAATAAAAATAAAAATAAAAGAAAAAAAAATGAAAAGAAATCTAAATAATTAAATTGAGTTTCGAGATAGAGAGAGAGAGAGAGAGAGAGGAGGAAGGGGGGAGAAATAAGGCGGGCA